>CM039645.1:11491726-12704226 GCA_022405125.1 Anthidium xuezhongi | reverse complement strand
TGTCGTGTGTAGTATAAAGAGTCTGCGAAAAATAGGCAAAGGGAGTCGAGACGAGAGGAAAGTGATGCAAAGTGCAAAAGACGAGAGAAGATAAAGAAAAGCAAAGCAAAGGGAGCGAAGGCGCATTGTTGTCGCAACGCGTGTACCGTTTGCGAATCGTTGTCGCTTTATAGTGTCGTCGGAAAAAAGGTCCAGTCTAGTCTTCGACGAACAATGAACTTATTTTAAGTTTTCAAAAGATCAGTGGAATTTCGATCCAACTTTGCTTTATCGGGGGAGATGAAGCTGCCGGCGCGTACTAACCAGCATGGGGGACAACGACCGTCGCCGCGCTACCAGAAGCCATGTCAACTTTGCGATCCGTTACGTGAGTTTCGAGAGTGAACGCCTGCCAACAAGTAATTCGAACTTGTCCGTGAACGACTAATTTTTTCACAATTACGAGGGGAGAAAAAAAAGAAAGAAAGGAGGAAGGAAGGAAGGAAGGAAGGAAGGAAAGGAAAGGAAAAAAAGAGAGGGAGAGAAAGAATAAAATCTGTTTTTGAAACACTTGATACGCCTGATGACGATGTCGAAACACAAAAATTGAAGTTTAAGTCATTAATTGATTCTCGCTTTTTTTTCCTTTGCTTATTACTCTTTCGATTTTCGTCAATTCATTTCGTATTATACTTTCACGCTGTGCTTGATTCAATTTTTACGACCATCGCTGTAGTCATGATTTTCCATTCAAGCAGATAAAGAATTTGAAAAATTGTCATACGGTCGTTGCTTGTCCACGATACATGTCATTAAGGAATAGGTAATTGCATTTGTATTCTATTCTATTCTATTCTATTCTATTCTATTCTATTCTATTCTATTCTATTCTATTCTATTCTATTCTATTATGTTCTATTCTATTTGATATTCTCAGATATTCGTGTAAAACACACCAATCCGTTCCACTTTTCTTCGATTAGCAAGTCCGAATAAGACTCGATCGATTTAGCTGGTTCCTTTGTATTGGATGTTTTTCAATTCTTCTCGCGTTTCACATTTTTCATGAAAATTCAGTGAAAAGTAGTTGCACGGTTCAAAATTTGGTCGTTGCAATCGTTTCGATCGTTTCTTGAATTGTTTAGATATTATGCATAGTTGAACGTAATTAATTTGCATTAAAGAACGTTTCTGGTGTTCGATCATGGATCGTTACACAAGAAACAATATCGACAACGATTTCACCAGGAAGAAAAAATCGGAGAAAAATGTTGATGAACATGCTTCGTTATCCGACTCGCAGCAGATTCAGCTTTCTTTGATATCAGTTTCGTGTAAAAGGTAGAGGAAATAGAGCGAATGGGAAAAGAGGCAAACTCGAACTTTCGTAACTTTCGCAACTTTCGGAACTTTCGGATCAAAAGTTTGCCAAAAAGTAGGGAAAATCTGTTGAGTATAGATTCGAGTAGAATAGAAGGTAAAATGACGCAATCGATTCGAGTCTGTAATAGGTTGATGCAACCGTAAGGCGAGTTTACGCGAACCGTGACGAGACAGTTTTTCTAAAGTAGGTATGCAGTTCGTTGCATTACCAAGAATTCAATCGCGGTATTTCCGAATGTTTGAGAAGACAGAGTGGCTAGGCAGTGAAGCAGTGAAGCGGTGAAGCGGTGAAGAGGCGAATCGGTGAAGCGGTAACGAACGAGCAGAATTCCGAAAGCAGTTACCTACCGCTAATCGGTAGGGTGCGTTGAACGAAAGCGCGCTTTCGTTCGAAACGTCGTGTTGCGTCGCGTCGAGAAGATTAGAGGAAGATATTGTCGATAAAGGAACGAATTGAACGAGGTTTAACGAATAAACCAAAGACGCGTAAGGTGTAAGAGAAAAGCGAGATAGGCTTAAATAATACTAAGCAAGTATAAAAGGCAATGATAATGGAAGTGAACGTAGACGCGGAGATAGAGTTAGAATTATCATCGACAGTAGCGGAGGTGGAGATGGAGGTGGCGACGGAGGTAGAAGCAAAAACGATACTAGTGGTGGGGGCGGCGGCATTACCGATGACGAAAAACGCAGGGGGGAGTTTATAGAAACGCGGAATTCCAATTGGTCAGCGATTCGAGCATATTACGAGCGATCGCAGCCGCACAGTTAACACGAGTTTCAACATTTACGAGTAGCGCGTCTCTTTGCAATCACATAAAAGAGAAATCGAGAATGAGATAGAAAATATAACAAAAATTCGATAAATGGCCAATTGAACAGGTACGTAAGTAAACAAGTAGGTGTACATGTAGGTATATATATATATATATATATATAGATGGGTATAGAAAAAGGAAAGGATATGAAGGAAGAAATAAAATAGACGAATGGACGGACAGACGAACGAATAAGATGAACGGATAGAGAAACGTAAAAGCAGACAGGTTGGTAGACGAGAACGGTGAAAGAAAGAAAGAAAGAAAGAAACAAAGGGTGGCCGAGAACGCATAGGTAAAGGAAAAGATGAAGGTGAAAATAAACGTAAAGAGAAAGAAAAGCAAACGAGAAAGGAACGTTGGATTGAATTTAGAGAGCAATCCGATCGATCGATCGATTGTTTGGTTGGGAGTGACGGGTACAGCTCACCTGTGCACTGTCGGTATATCGTGAATCGGAGAACGGTTGTCCTTTGGCATATCATCTCGCGTTATTTGGTCGGATGTAGCGGGCCAAACGCAAGGCGACGCGGGGCGACGCGACGCGACGCGACGCGACACGACACGACTCGGCGAAACACGATGAGACGGGACGAGACGGGCCGACGGTGTCGGAGCCGTAAGAGGGTGGGTGGTCGCGGAGGCGAGCGGGCGGGCATACTACCGCGCGCGCGCCTTTCTCGAGATCGCGATACCACAGTTCCGCGGTGGTACTTGTCTCGCGTGTTTCCTTCCGCGACGTTTCAGGAACTCCTTCGAAGAAGCAAGTGTTCGGTGTGAGACAACGATACGAAAATATGGTGTATCTTCAAAGATCAGTGATAAAGCGACAAAGTAAGCGTTAACAATTGTACATTGCAACAAACGTGCTTGACAAATATTGTGAACCCGACCATTGGTTTTGACATTTTTTACCAACAATAATAGCGAATAGTAGTAATCGGTCGATAGACGTGTTCGTCATCGTCCTCGGTAGTTTCTCCGTGTGCGGTCGAGCAAAGTTTTTCGTCGACTTGAAATCTACCACGAAGAGAGAGTGATTGCGAGCAAACACCAACCGTCGGGCGTGAAGGGAGGGGAAAGAAGGAAAGGAGCGAAAAACAGGAGTAGGTAAGGGGGGGAGGGTGGGTAGGAGAGGAAAAGGGCGGGAGATAGGTAGGCTGAGAGAAAAGAAGGGTAGGTGGTTATGAAAAACGAAATGAAGGGGAAAAAGGAAAAGTTCGAAAGGTAGGAGGAAAATGTAGCAAAAGAGGGGAAAAGAAAATGGAAAGGAGGGATGATAGACAAACAATCAAATGAATGTCAGACCGTATTTTATTTCCAATTGAAGAAGAACAGAAAGAAGAAATTTCAGAAAAAATGCATAAATTTACACAAATCAAATAGACTGTGATATAGAAGGACTAAGAGGAAAGGAGAGAAGGAGGGAAGGAGGGAAGGAAAGGAAGGAAAGGAAGGAAAGGAAGGAAAGGAAGGAAAGGAAGGAAAGGAAGGAAAGGAAGGAAAGGAAGGAAAGGAAGGAAAGGAAGGAAAGGAAGGAAAGGAAGGAAAGGAAGGAAAGGAAGGAAAGGAAGGAAAGGAAGGAAAGGAAGGAAAAGAAGGAAAGGAAGGAAAGGAAGGAAAGGAAGGAACGGAAGAAGGGCGGAAATACGAGAGAAAACGGTGAAATATATAAAAAGAGAAAAATGTTAGAGGAACAAGATGATTAATGGTCGTAAAAGATGCTGAGAGGAAGTTGAAAAATATAGCAAACGAGAAATTTGATAGAAACAAGAGAAAACGTTAAAAATGTAAGTGTTATTGTATCGTATGTTTACGATTTAAGCATTAATGTTTCAATATTGTATCGTTTGTATAAATCCGTGTTAACGCGTGATAAGAAAGTCGAGATGAGACGAAAAAATCAACTTTTCACTGGATCGGGAGAAAAATTATGTCGAGTTATCGTCGTTTCGATCGTATTCGGCGTGTTACGAAATGAAAATTATATTAAGAAAATTTGAAAGAATCGATATAAGGCAAGTAAACGTTTCGAAAAGAAGAATAAAAGCGTGCCGAATAAAAGCGATCGGTTGCGCTTTCCCTACGATACTTGATTTGTTTCTTCCGTTATTTTCTATCTCTTTCTCTATTTTTTCTCCTTATTTCTTTTTATTTTTCTTTCTTCTTTTTTCTTTTTTTCTTTTCTTCTGTTTTCCTGTTTTTTCTATTTCCTACCAGTCATTCGTTTCACTTACCAGGATACATAAATGCTTATTTCGGTGGCCCATTTCTATCAATTCTGGTTAATTTGCTCGATATCGTACAACAAGTTCAAACTTTAATAGATTTAGTACGATCGAATCGAAAATCGAAAATGGAAAATTTCAAATCGAAATAGGATTGATCGGTTGGTTAGTCGGTTGGACAGTTGGAAGGATGAAAACGGAGTCGGATATTACCGAGTTGAATTCGACTATGCCGACTCGAGAAGGTTAACGAAGAAGAACGGGAAGCTTCGAAGAAACGATGCTAGAAGAAGAAACAGACGGTAGAGAGAGAGAGAGAGAGAGAGAGAGAGAGAGAGAGAGAGAGAGAGAATGATTGAGTGAGCGAACGTATGTGTGTATGAGAGAGAGAGAGAGGTAAAAGATGAGTGGAAGAGGTAGAGAGGAAAAACAGGAGAAAGAGGTAGCTGTTCGTGGGATAAATTGAAAGGTGAAAAGAAGACAGAAAAGGAAAGGGTGCAGGGGGTCTCTATCTTTAGAGTTCATTCAGGGAATCTTTTACTCGGGGCCGAGCGAGGGCCAAACACGAGTTGACTCATGCTCGAAAGAGCAACCTACATCGGAGCAAGTGGAAGGCAAAGCAGATTCAACAACGATGTGTTCTTTGGTTAGTTGTATCGCGTTTTCGCTTGATTGCGATTCCGATTTGATCGAACTAAACCGAAAAACACAAATAATAAGAGAAAGAATAGAGGAAGAAACGGAGTCGAAACAGAAACTCGAACGACCGAGGAGAAACGCAAGGATACGAGAAGAGTGAAATTCAATTCCAGCTTGCATCGTTGTTCCAAGCGATAGATAAAATTATAAAAGTTATGTCATTCGTCGTGTTTATTACAAACAATATCGAACATGGAACATTTTTGTGGATAAATGGATGGAAAAGGCAAGGATTCGACCAAGGATAAATCAACTTTTTTTCTGTCTGGTTGAGGCTGAAAAAAACAGTAATATTATATAAGAAAGATAAAGAATTAAGGGTGATGTAAAGTATACGTAACGAAGAAGCGACAGAGTAGGAGGAACCGAGTTGAAAGCAGCCACCTGTAGCTCGTAACGACACGCCTCTTGTCAAACTAACCGCCGCGCCGCACCCGACCGATTTGCGCCTGCTCAATTTCCCTATCAATCTAGCACGGAATAACAAATAAGGAATTTCGAAAATATCGAATCAATTGAAGATATTTTCAATTGTTTCTTTTACGTAGCCGTACGTTCACACGACTTGATCGGAAAACAAGTTTTTAGAAATTTCGCCAAACTATTGACGAAGGAGAAGCGTAAAGGACGTTTAAGTAAAACCGTGATGGCTCGACGATCGTTTAAAGTTTAAAGCGAAAAGTTTCAACGAAAGGAAGGGTTACAGTTAACAATTCACAGAATCAACAGCTCGACGCGAGCAAAAGTTGCACCACTTTATGTATTTATGGCATTAGTGGATTCGAAAATATGTTAGCACGGCCTGGCGTGGCGTGGCGTGGCGTGGCGTGGCACGGCATGACGTAGCATAGCGCGACACGGCACAGGTCGATGAAGCATGGTTAAACACGGCGGTCTTTTCTCGTTAGATCGGTGGTTGCCGCGTGGTCAACTTGTACGCTCTCTCGAAACTATTTCAAGAGAACGGAATGAATTGAACACAGTACGACCGTTTTACAATGGTTCGTATTACGAGCCAAGCCAGAACAGCGATTAATAATCGCATTAGATCGTTTACGTAGTAACGCCCCCCTTTCCAACGAGAACAACTGGTCCTTGGCGTTTGATTTTAATCTCTCGAAAGAGAAGGAAAAACAGGAGAACGAAAAAGCGGGAAGCGAAGAAAACATTTCTTACTCGAATGTTTTCAAAGCACATATAACACTTGTAGATGCGTACAAGATATGTAATGCTTGATATTTAATCATTTGAAGATTCGTATTGTTTTGGTTTTGTTTTGTTTTGTTTTCTTTTGTTTTGTTTTTAGGCGGATAGTTTAACGCTCAAAGACTCGGAAGATCGAGGTAACACTTTGTTAACTGATAGTTGAACGAAAAACTCGTTGGAAATACTTTAACCGAAAGAATAGTAGTGGTACAGCGATGATAGAAGAAATCGATAAAGAATTAAAAAAGGGAGAAATAAACTGAGCAGGTAGAAGGGAAGGAAATGTTGAGAAGAGAATGGTAGGGAAAAGAAGGTGTGTATCAGCGTAGTCAGAGCAGAAGAGAGGAGCAAAAGACGAAGAAAAACTACGAGCTACGAGGTATACGAGTGTCGTAACCCGTAACGCGAACCATAGGACGCCAAGCTGTCTGCCGGAACGCTGCTTTGCCCCCCACTATCACTGTTCCGTTCCGCGCTAATATCCAATCCAATCGCAACGTTCTTGCCAGCGCTCACTATTTCTCTCGTTGTCGTTGCCTTCCTCTCTTCTTCTTCTTCTTCTTCTTCTTCTTCTTCTTCTTCTTCTTCTTCTCCTTCGTCCTCTTTTTCTTTTTCTTTTTCTTATTTCTCTTCTTCTTTTTATTCTTCATCTTCTTCACCTTTTATTCTTCATTTTCATCTTTATCTTTATCATCGTATCTTTTTACTCCCACGTTTTTCTGCATTTACCTTCGATTCTCTTGTTTCATCAGTTTTTCTTTCTGCATTTCATGTTTCTATGTTTGTTTCCGTTTTCGCGCCCATCGGCTATAAGTTTATCGTTTACGGTTCTACATATAATACTTTCGGCTCCTGTGATCGATCAGATATGTTTCTCGTTTCGCAATTGCAGTCAATGCGACCGATATCGAAACAGATATTGTTGTAACGAGCAACAACTAAAGATAAAGAATGAAACAGAGGAAAACAGTATAATCGATTGTATGGCAGTGTACGGTATACAGTATACAGGGTATAGAGCAGAAAGTAAAGAGTACAGAGTACAGAGGGAAAGACGAATGGCAGAATAACACGCGTACTCGAGATGTATTTGAGGAGTGTGGCGTGGCGTTCAGATGTTTGGAAGAGAAACATCGAGAGCAATGTTGAAACGAAAGGACCAAAACAGCGGTAGATGCGATCACCACAGAGCAGGCTTTGTCCTACATACGAGAGATAGCGCGTATGCTTTGCTGTTGCACTTGTCGGATCTAACCGGCACCAGCCTTCTGACCATCCGGATCGCGTAAATAAATCGTACGATTCCCCCCTCGCTGCTTCCTCTTAGTCTTCCAATTGGAGAACCATTCCAGGCATACCGAGAAACAGACTCATCGGCACTAATGCCTGCAAGAAACAGTAGCTCCACTGTCGATAACTCTGCGTATTCTTACACTTTCTCGACGTCGAACCGCGCCGCACTACCGCATCACAATTTTATTCCTTACCCTATTGCCAGTCCACGCAAACACCGCTGCTCCTCTCGATGCATCGTCTTTCCCAAACGTCTTTTCTACCAAAACGGCCGACCGAAATCCTCGATCCGTTTCAAATTATATACGACTTAAAAAGGGCGGAAAAAGACAAAGACGAAGAAAAAGGAGAAGAAAAAGGAGAAGAAGACGAAGAAGAAGAAGAAGAAGAAGAAGAAGAAGAAGAAGAAGAAGAAGAAGAAGAAGAAGAAGAAGAAGAAGAAGAAGAAGAAGAAGAAGAAAAAGAAGAAGAAGGAGGAGGAGGAGAAGAAGAAAAAGGAAAAGTAGAAGGAGAAGGAGGAGAAGGAGAAGGAGAAGGAGAAGGAGAAGGAGAAAGAGCGAAAAGCAAGGCGTGTACGCGGGCTTAAAGCTCAATCCGAGCGACACACCTGTTGAGCATTCCTTTGCAAATACCCGCGCGTCGACTACGTGCATTACATACAAAGTTGTACACGAACGCAGCTGTGCTTGACTTGGCTTGGCTTCGCTTGTCACGACTTGCCTTGCCTTGCCTTGTCTTGCCTTGAACACAAAGTGGCTCACGAGGAACCCCATCTGTTCCACGAATTTCATGGAAATAAGTTTTATCCTGTTGATTTCGACGACATTGATTCAGTATGTACCGAACGATGGGGTATGTACTTAATTGGTAAGAAACGCCCGTCATTTCATTTCTCCCGTTGTTCGTGAAATTTGTCTAAATTATCTTTCTTGCAAATAGCTCAAGGTTAAGCGAATTGTCAAGCTTGCTCCGAATTACGGTAAACGCTTTAGTATCAATTGGATGATCACTCGTTACACCAGACTCACGTAGACCTGAGCGTGCACACATCGATTAGTTAATTCGATCATTCTTGAGAAGGGAAAGGACAACGTTGGCGCAATCACATATTCTAGGTAGAGAAGAAGAAGAAGAAGAAGAAAAAGAAGAAGAAGAAGAAGAAGAAGAAGAAGAAGAAGAAGAAGAAGAAGAAGAAAAAATAAAAAATGAAAAAATGACAAGCAAGCGTGGTATCGATACGAGCGTATGTTCGATCCATCGATCGATGAATTTGAAATTTCCAGTTTAGAATTTAAAGTTTGGAGATTATTATAGAGAAATCGCTGAACGTTTAATCGTCGATCGTTGTTCGCCGTTTGGCATAGGTTAATAGGACTGTCCTTATGTAATTAACGCGAACGATTGACGTCATTGGCTCCGCTATTTATGTATGTAGTCTCCCTCTTCGATCAGCCGAGACGACGAATCGCGAGGACTCGCGACGACTCGCGTTTTCTCATCCTGACGCTCGATTCAAAGTATCGGGTTATTTCCACGAAATCGTATAACGTTGGAAATACCTAATCAGTTTTACTTCAGTTACGTTGGTTCCTAGTATTAGCCGTAAACGATGGCTAATATTTCGATTAGAAACGTGTCGCGATCAAAAATAAGCTGTCGGTGCAGGAACGAAAAACACGGAACGCGAAAAATCTTGATTTTAAATCGGATTTTCTTATTGTTTGTGCCGTCTTATTGTTGCAAAACCCGGTAAATATTATACCTTTCGTGCGTTCGAATCGAATATTCTTACGTCTTGATCTATCCTCGCTCATTTTCTTTCATCTTCAGCGAAAAACCTGTAGATATTTTCAGCAGCAGGTCGCGAGAAAAAAAAGTAACAGAAGGATGGAAGCGAAAAGATTGAAGAAAAAAAAAGAATCAGAGAAGGAAGAGGAAAAGAAGAAGAGAGTTGTTTGGAACCGCATATAGGTTCCCGCTTCTGTCGACTCAGCCTTTTCCTTCTCGTCGAGGTTACAAACAGCATCTGTACACGTCAGAGCACACCTGGGTGGTGATCTCGTGTATTAAATTATCGTCGTGTTGATCTTGCAAGCGAGCAGGAGATCGTTAGTTTTACTCCAAGATCCCGCGATCGAGGACGCCGGACGCCTCGATTCTTCGTCGTCCGTTCAACCCGCCTATCTCTCCTCTTCGAGTTCTTCGGCTTCACCGCGTCCTTCTTTCTTCTCTTCTCTTCTCTCCTCTTCTCTCCTCTCCTCTCCTCTTCTCTTCTCTTCTCTTCAATTCTCTTCTCTTCTCTTCTCTTCTCTTCTCTTCTCTTCTCTCCTCTCCTCTTCTCTCCTCTCCTCTCCTCTTCTCTTCTCTTCTCTTCTCTTCTCTTCTCTCCTCTTCTCCTCTTCTCTCCTCTTCTCTTCTCTTCTCTTCAATTCTCTTCTCTTCTCTTCTCTTCTCTTCTCTTCTCTTCTCTTCTTTTCACTTCTCTTCTCTTCTCTTCTCTTCTCTTCTCTTCTCTTCTCTTCTCTTCTCTCCTCTTCTCCTCTTCTCTCCTCTTCTCTTCTCTTCTCTTCAATTCTCTTCTCTTCTCTTCTCTTCTCTTCTCTTCTCTTCTCTTCTTTTCACTTCTCTGTCCCTTTCCTCACCTTCGCCTTCGCCTCCGCCTCCCTTACCCTCCTTCCCTCTCGTTTCTTCTCTGTTCTCCCGTCTTCTCCCACCCCATCTCTTTGATCTTCGATCGTGACCAGATAACCAGCACTTTCGCGGCACTTTCAAAGTACCTCTTCTCTAGCCGCGTACATGCTGCCAGAAACTTCTCGTATTTCCTCGATCGAGGATAGAACAGGATAAAATAGGACTTTGAATAGGTATTTTGGTAATTCGTGCTTTGCCATCCTGGCGTTTTCTTTCGAATTCGTTACCGTATCTCGTTCTCGTGTTCGAATTTATTTCTTTTGCAACGTTTAATCACAACTTTATGTATCTTTAAACTAATATCAGCCGATTCGCGTAATTTCGAGGAAAGGAAAAGGAGCGAAAAGAGAATTAGAGTTTATGAACGCGGATCAGTGATAGAAGTTGGTTCGTTCGTAACGATCAACACGAACCCGTATATCATTTTAAATATCGTTTGGTAGTAGTTCTCGTTTAGCCTTGCCGCCTCGTTGTCGCTTGATTTACGATTTCAACCCGTTCCACCACCCTCCCCATTCCTCCTCTCTCCCCATTCTCTCTTCCTCTTTCGTCAAAAGGGTTTCTCAAACCTTTTTCGCTTACTACCTACTTTTTTCTCTTTTTCCTTTTCGTTCTTGCTCTTTTGTTTTTCTCCCTTTGCCACCCCCACCCCTCCCTCTACTTCATCAACCCTCCACCCTCCCGTTGTTTCTCTTTCGTGATTGCTTTGCTTCTCGATACGAGAACGTAACGCAAAACGCGTTACTATTGCAAAGATCAATTCATTACGTACACGTCATGATTAAATAATGTCACCATGAATCCTACGGAAGGATTAAAGAGAGAAAAGGAAGAAATAAAGAATAGAAGGGGGAAAAAAGGAAGAAAAAAGGAAACAGCAGAGGGAAAGAGGCAGATTTGGATGGAAGAGAGAAAGTCTTAAGAGAGTACTCGGAGTTATCCACGGTTTACGAATATGGTAGGGAAAGGAAGAAACTGACAATGTGAATCGGAGAGCGTGGAGCGTGAAGCGTGGAGCGTGGAGCGTGGAGCGTGGAGCGTGGAGCATGGAGCGTGGTACGAGGTGCGAGGAGCGAGGAGCGAGGAGCGAGGTGCACGGGTGATCCTAGCGAGGAGGAGGTCCCTCCTGAGCTTGTCGAGCAACTCCTTCTCACGATTCACGATTGAGTCATCCGGCAGAGGAAAAGGACCACCTGGTGAGGAGAGGCAACGATTCATCTAACGATATGGAACTGTTTCGCCTTGTAACTCCGTCCTCTTATTCCCATCAACCAGACTCGTTTCGACTGGATTTCGATTCGACTTTTCTCGGATGCTGTTCTCACGTTATCGCTCTCGGCCCTCAGCCTAGCTTCATCTTTATTTCTACATATACCCCACGATATTTTTCTCAGCCGAGTAAATAAATTGTGCAACGTATTTGAAACGAGTAAAATTACTCACGCTTTGCGTGCTTGTGCGCGTATTTTCTCATCCTCGTCTATTATTTTATTTCACATATAATGGTATAGGTAGTCTGTGTATGTGGTTATTATTATTGGGAGGAAATGGTAAGATACTTAGAAGAAAGGAGAAACGTATAGACGTGGATAGAGAGAAAGATTAATTGGCGAGGTCGATCCATATGTTTTGTTTTCATACCTTTGAGTAAGGAGTAAGGAGTAAGGAGTAAGGAGTAAGGAGTAAGGAGTAAGGAGTAAGGAGTCCTAAGGAGTAAGGAGTCCTAAGGAGTAAGGAGTAAGGAGTAAGCAATAAGCAGTGAGCAGTGAGTGGGATAACAGCGCACGACAGAGTCGTGAAGCGGTGCCGAAGGCTGTATAGTTTTTTGTTACGGGGGATTTACAGATTGCACACCTGTGCGTAGCTTGGTCGAGGAAAGACCTCACCTGTCGAGCAACCGGTCTCCATTGACTTTTTCTTCGTTTACGTACACTCGGGTTGCTCGCTGTTCTTCACTCGATTCTCCGCTATCTTCATCCTTAGCCCTCTGCCTATCGGTATCTATTCTCTGTTTGCCATTCGCCGCTCGCTACTCTGTTACTTTCCATCTCTCCTTCGTGTCTACTACGCGACATGGTTTGCAAGCTCTCGTTATTATAATACTTGGTGTTCAATCTTGGTTGGATCGGTGGAGATTTATCCAACGATAAAATAAACGTTTACTAGCACAATTGTTTTCGCTTTCAACGAACGCAACAACGCGAACCGATGCGAGTTGATTTTATAAAACGCAAACGCTAAATAACGAATGTAGTAGGAAACTCGAGAAAAAAACAGACTCGTCGAGTTTATTATCGCGTATCGATATATAAAAGAAGTTGTTAAACATCGATCGGAACGCATAGCACCTGTTTCAGAATCGAAGGAACCGAAGGAATCGAAGAAATGGAAGGAATCGTGAATCGAGCAATGGGCTACCTGGTGTAGCTGGTGTAGCCGGTGTAGCTGGTGTACGATGTTAGTTTCGTGTGGCGTATCCGATGCAACGTGACAGGACGTAAATCGTGGAGAAAATCAGGCAAATAAAAAGAAGCGACGACAAGGATCGAATCGCTTTTGCAAACAATCGGCGATCGATGTTTGCCGATGATAGTCTGAGAATCCGTTGCGTTGGGCGGTCTTTAACGATCGAGACTGAACAACTTTAGAGGCAAATTATCAGTCCGCAGGCAATTACCAGGTGGGGGTTCGATATAGAGTGGAACGGTTCGAGAGTTCCGAGAATCGGTCGTGGCTAAAAATAAGATCCCACCCGGGAGCAGTGATTATGTTCCGAAAAAAGAGAACCGAGCGAAACGCTCTTCTCGGCATGCACAGGTGCCGCCGATCGGACGAAGAAAAAGGACGAACGAGAAATCGTGCTGCGTTCGAGAATCTTGCAATGCCCCGCATCTCCGTGAGAGTAAGAGGAGCCTCACGGTCTCGCGCACATTGCTACGCACCATTGTGCCGTTCCGTTCCGTTCCGTTTCGATCCATTCCGTTCCGTTCCGTTCCGTTCCGTTCCGTTCCGTTCCATCCCGTCCCCTCTCGTCCCGTCCCGTTCCATTCCGTACCGTTCCGTTCCGTTTCGTGCTGTACTTTAGCCTACCGATAGCACGGCGCATTGGCGCGCTGCACCAGGTTGGTCCGTGGTCCAGTCCGTTCGTTGCAGGACATTCAGCTCGCGGCTTAATGAAGTTGTCGGTTCAGGAGGTTTACAGGTGGGGTCTACCTGCGTGTGGTCCATTCACAGCCACTGCCGCGAGACTGCCGCGGGACTGGTTAAGAGCGCTTTACATCTTTACTTTTACCTGTTGTATCGCTTCGAGATGCGAGATGCATTCGAGCGGGATCGATCCTCGTTGTCGTCACCGTTGTCGCGCAGTTGTTTGTTGCTGTCACTGCGGAGTGGCAGGAGAACGGTCGCTATTACGATCCCTACGAACCGATCGGTGTTCCGATAGACTTTCGAGAAAGGGGATTCGGGAGAGGGAATACAGAGAGAAACGTACAAGTACGTATCGCCATCGGACGTATTCCCGGCTATAAATGATATCCACTACCGATATACTTTCGCGACGTACGCTGCGAATCGCGATAGCCTCTCCTTCCCTTTTGCAATTTCGAACACGCGTTTAAGTCTGATTTTTCAATGACATACTTTCTTTTCTCTTTCCTTCCCTCCCCTTCCCTTCCCTTCCCCTCCTCTCCTCTCCTCTCCTCTCCTCTCCTCTCCTCTTTTCTCCGTCCCCTGTGCCTTACCTCCCTCTTGTCCTCTTTCCTCTGCTCACCTTTCCCCAATCTTATATTTTTTCGCTTCTGTGAAAATTTGATAGAACCGACGCTTCTCTGGGATAATTTAGAAGACGGCTCGCGTCTATGTACCGTTTACGCGCGTTTCATTTTCAGTCTCTCCGTGTTTTTCATCTGGTTCGATTTTCCAAAGATAAGACGATCCACATTTTCTTCTTTTACAGACTATGCATCGACAACAGAGACTTGGATCGTCATCGTTACCCTCGCAGTCGTTATCGCTGCCGCTTTCGACGCTCCGCTCCCGGTCGTCGATGTCAACCGCATCGTTGTCGTCGACGAAGATGTCGTCGTCACCGGTGACGATCTCCTCGTCGACTACGACGCCTTCATCGTCCTCGCCGTCCTCGCTGTCCTCGCCGTTCTTGCCGTCCTCGTCGTCTTCACCGTCGACCTCCTGTACCCTCTTATCGCCTACGACGTCGTGGCCGAGTTCCTCGTATTCTTGGAGCGTGCAGCAAACTTCCTGCTCGAGGTTATCGAGCACGTTGCCGGCCGAATCGGCGATCGTTTCACCAGCCTCGATACCCTGCCCGAGATTGGTTTCCGTGCTGGCCTGGTCGATCACGTTGCTACTCGTGTCGTCGTGCATCGGTTTCACGGACGCCGGGATCCTGAATGGGCATCCGTTGGGTAAAAGGTCGTTTATCGATATCCAGTGTAAGGGTATATACGACAAGAGTATCTTTGCTCGGCTGGATCGTATCTGCGAGGATTGCTACAACCTATTCCGGGAGCCTCAGTTGCATCAGCTGTGCAGGTAATTTCTCTTATCGTTCGTTGGAGCACGCGTTTAATCGCGATCCCTTGTGCCGAGCAGGTTCGTTCGCCGAACTTACTTACTTACTTACTTACTTACTTACTTACTTACATCCGTTGTTTCGCGCGCGTTCGATCCGAAATTTCTCTGGAACGACAAATCCGTTCGGTTTCGCGAGCTTGCGAGACTGCGCTGAATAAGCGCAGCAAGGTATTCGAGGAGAAACGACGCGTTGCGAAAAACCGTAAACGAAACATATCCGAAATTGTCGAACAATCCTGCTCGTCGCCAGTCGGCTGTTTGTCTAGCTAGTTTGTTTGTTCCAAAATCATTCGAATCTCGATACCGATCGACTCGTTCGTTTTCAGTGACCAGCTAGAGGACGAACCGCAAGAATACGGCAACGGGCTTGCCGCCCCCGTTTCTTGTATTTTCACATTTTCTTTTTCCAGGAAAAACTGTTTCACGTCAGACTACTTCAAAGGATGCCTAGATGTGCTACTGCTACAAGACGAGGTAGAGAAGATCCAAACGTGGATCAAACAACTCCACGGAGCCGAACCCGGGGTTTAGGTAGCTTCTTTTTTTACGTTTATGATTTCGTTTTCACTTTCTTTTCTTTTTTCTTCTTGTCTTTTCTTTCTTTCTTTCTTTCTTTCTTTTTTTGTTTGTTTTTTGTTATCAGCTTTGAGCCCATTCCTTCGAACGAGCTCTACCTACTACGCCTCCTTTTTTCTTCTCGTTCTCAACCGAGTCCAATTTCGATTTCATGCCCTCTCCTCTTATCGTACCCTTCGTTTCTCATCAATCCTATTTCTATTCCAAACACCTAGGTCAGCCATTCCTCAACGGTTCTACGACCCCCTTACCAACTCTTTCCTTTAGTGCATTCTCTTTTACCGTCTTTCTTTTATCGTTTTCTTATATCCGTTTTTTCACTTTACGTTTTTTTTCGTTGCTCCTCGGCTAACTATAATCCCCGATTCTACATACTTTCCTACTTTACCGATCCTAACGAAAAACGATTCGCCTTTGACGTGTGGTAGCAACGATTAACAGACATCTGGTCAACGGTATAACACACGGCGCGCCCCGCGCGACTCGTGTCGTTCGCGCATGCTGTACATACACGTCATTAGGTAATTGCCAGTTGATTTCGCAATAATAACTAACGTCGCTCGATATTGTCACGCTGTTCCGCGCAAAGATATTCGCACGTTCGCACGTTCGTGTACGTTGATCGGTGCGTCGCTAACGATTTTCAACGGTGGATCGAATGGGTTAAGAGGGCGATCCTCCAGAAACGCGCACCAAATACCTCTAACCCACGCTTTCACCCCCTTTAACTCTTTTTTTTTCTCCACTTGTTTTTCACCTATTTTTTTTTCTCTCTCTTTTTCTCGCGGTGCGTGTATTTTTTGGACAACCACGAACAAACATTTTTTTGCGTCAATCTATATTTTTCAGACGGCTAAACGACATTGAGCACCGCGAGGGATGCTGCGAATTTGACGTTCGACCAAATATATATTTTTCTCAACGATCACTGATTTTTTCAGGTTTTTCAGGATTTTCAGGTTTTTCAATTTTTTCTTCACGACGGTTGTCCTACTTTTTTACTTGTAGCCTCGTCACGATGACAGTTTATGTTTTGTGAAAAATCATCGTCTCTCGCATTTGATACTTAGGTACTGGGGTAGAAAAACCGCATAAATAAACCCACAACGGTTGTTTGATTAGTAAAAACAATGATCAAGTGAATTAATGACGCGAGAAATCGGTCGAGAATGAAAACGCGAACGAATCCTCGACGTGAACGACGAGGACCAACCCCGAATAACCGATTGATAATAATAATTCTCGTTTGTTTGCTGTTCCACCCGTTTAGGCAAGGCTGCTTTGGTACGCAATACTTTACCAGTTGTATTCAAGCGTTGCTGCTTGAAGACGAGAAGGAAAAATTTCAAGAGATGGTCGAGTACCTAGGCGGCAAGAAATAAGGGAAATGGAGACGAGAAAGACGCGCCTTCGTTGCGAGCCATCCGTTCGCAGCCTCTACGATCAACGACGATTTCAACGACAACAACCACCGCACCTACGACATCGACGACATCGACGAGGAACAACGAACGGGAGATGCGAAACACGAGAAACGAGACACTAGATACCAGATACCAGATACCAGATACCAGATACCAGATACGACAAGCTATCGGCTTCCAGCGTTAACCATCCTCGTAACTGTACGCAAAATCTTGGATTAGCCAACGTTCCTTATTATTAGATACATATTTGTTTGCGCTGTTTCCTTTCTGATTTTCAAAAAGATGAACACGCACCTAAACTGGGGATCCAAAGTGCGCTGCACTAGTTTCGTATCTCCGTTTAACAATCTTTTACATTTATTCCAAATGAAGCTACATGATACGGTACGAAACGACACGAAACGATACGAAACGATACGAAACGATACGAAACGATACGAAACGATACGAAACGATACGAAACGATACGAAACGATACGAAACGATACGAAACGATACGAAACGATACGATACGATACGGCACGTTATGTTTACATGATGTGGACGCGATTGATATTCGATAGAAAACGAACGGACGAGGGATCGAGATCGATTCCAGCACAAAACGATCGCGCGATATTCAGCTGAGAATTCAAAGTGAAATCAATGCGATCGATAACGCGCGCAGACGGGTCGGTTCAACCATGGTACAGTTACTCGCTTGTTCTTCATTGATTTCGTTTCCGTTTCCATTTCCGTTTTCGTTTTCGTTTTCGTTTTCGTTTTCGTTTTCGTTTTCGTTTTCGTTTTCGTTTTCGTTTTCGTTTTCGTTTTCGTTTTCGTTTTCGTTTTCGTTGTCGTTGTCGTTGTCGTCGTCGTGTCGTTTTTGTTCTCCCAAAAACGTCGTTTATTTCGGTTACGGTTGCACAAATATAAAACACGAAACACAAGATACAGGACGGTATCACCGAGTTTCGCATGCCTCCACCCCGGACCTCGATAAACCCATCTACGAATCTAGTCGACAGAATATTTGCGCTCGCGTATTGCGCCTTTTGTCTTTTTATTCAATTATTAATTATTAATTATTTTTACGATTTATCGAGCATTGCCGTTCGTTATTGCGGCGATTATTATTTTTTATTTCATTTTATATACCTATTACTAAATAGAATAATAATTCTATTACTTTACGGAGAAACCAGCGATCATACTTTACACGTTACTTATTCACGTACATACATACGTACTACATTGATTCACCGCACTCTATTCAACTCTCTACCGCACTCTATTGCACTTTATCGCACTCTATTCCATTCTATCCTACTGTACTACGCCGCGCTACACTGTGCCGGACATATTGTGGGCAAACGCGGTCTTTCCCCCCTCTCAAATTACCATTGACAAAACTCTTGCGAAAACGAACAAATCCGGCTGCGTTTCGAATGTACGCCACTTACAGTTATGAATCGTTACTTTAATACTACTATCGTCATTACTGTGCCGTGTTATCGCATCGATCAAACCGACATGCATCACTGTTGACGATACTACTGCTACTGTTACTCTTACTGCTCCCATTGCAATCTCGCCAACACCGCTTCTAATACCATTCTCCAACGCTCTTCGCTTGCCATCGTACCAACGCAACATTATCGTTATCGTTATCGTTCCAGCAATCGATCAAATCGATCAAATCGATCGAATCGACCAAATCGACCAAATCGACCAAATTACTATATCTTTCGGTTAGCTTTCATCGTTGCCGCCGCTAAAACTTTAACTAGAACAAATCGACCGCGACCGCGATCATAACCGCTACAAAAATTCCTACTTACGTACACTTTCGCAATTATTCCTGATCATTTCTGATTCAAACTACTCTTTCTCTTGTTAACGTTATCATCATTGTCTTCGTTACTCCGATATCGTTATGTTATATTACGTTTCATAGCTAATATTGTATTGTTAATTTATAGTATAATTATTGTTGTGACGATTATCACAATGTCATTACGGCGACTCCGTATTCGTTCTTAATGACGTGGAAGAAATCGAACGGAACGACCGTACAAGTAGCATCGATCAAACGATCAACGTGAGCCAGCGCTCGTAAACATCGGCTTTTCGAACGATGAACGGAGTGCGTTGCCCGTACATATGTAGTAAACGCGTAATGTATTTATTTATTTCTTCGCATTCTTTAGTTTCGAGAAGGGCGATCGTAAAGCGGTCATAAAACTTATCGACAATTTTCTTCGATGCGATGTTCATCGTGTCGTAGGAAAAAAATACCAGCGACATACATAAATACATACTGATATATGTACATATATGATATGTGTACATGTACATGTGCATACATCAGTATGTATGATTCGTATTATTTGTATTATTCGTATTATTCGTGCTATAATCGATGATCTCTGACTGTCTTGCAGGAATCGTTAGTAAGCGACCGATATCGAGATTCCGTTTTAATGTTATCGAATATTTTATTAAGATTCGAACGCATTCCCAGTTTAGGGAATCACGAGCATTCCAAAATCAGTATTGAACTCATTCCGATACCGTTCCAGAATCTTCTTGTCGACGCGTATTCATTTTCTTTCTACTACTGCGCACTTCTATCTCTTTTCCAATTACGTATCTATATATGTTTTGGCTGATTCCTTTCGAAACTATCATTCCTTTCGTATTCCACCTGTTATTCACCAATCTCACTTCTCTTCTCTTTTCTTCTTCTTTTTCTTTTTCTTTTTCTTTTTCTTTTTCTTGTTCTTGTTCTTTTTCTTTTCTTCCCTTCCCTTCCCTTCCCTTCCCTTCTCTTTCTTTCCCTTCCTTTACCTTCCCTTTTCTAACATTGTTTACTTCTCTAGTTGTTTAACTTATTCGCGTTTTATACAGATGTTATGTACCATTGTTACGCTTTCCAAATGCGCAGATAGAAACGAAAAAAAAAAACGACTAAAAATGCGTATACTATCCGAGATTTGATTCTTGTACAATTCTATACATACATAATTATTATGTAATGTATATATATACATATATAATGTATATTATATTATATTTTGTCTCATATAATATATAATATATAATATATAATATATATTATATACACCTTATACACACACGTGCGTACATGCATACATACATATCCACGTATACAATATACGTACTCATATGCGTGTATGCAATGTATGTCTGATCCTATACGTATGTGCATAGTTATAATACTCTACGTGTGCGCGTACATATACGAACACATGCACGTACACGTATACAAAATGTAAACGCACTTATATGCATAAAACCACAAGAATGCGTACACGCGCTTCATGTACCTAAGCGAAGTGTACGTACACGTGTGTGTACGCGTATCATTATTGACACGAATATTTAAGTCTATTCTTGTTTTGCGTGAATAAAGATGATATAAAAATCAATTTCTGACGCCTCATTTTTCGCTCTGCTAAATTATAAAATGATTCAATATTTTACTTCGTTATAACCTTACGACAACTTTCGTAACACGTTCTTTATTAACCGTTCATTTCAAATTTTTCTGCTATCTTTCTAATTGAATTTCATATCCGAATATGTCTATGATATACAACATACAACATGCAATATACGATGTTTAACATCGTATTATTGCTTGGAGACGGTAATGAAAAAGAATGAGGAAATGAATAATCATTGTATTCACTTTTATATGATTAATTTCATTCAAATTGCTAAATTTACTTTACAATTACAAAACAATATGTTTCTTGGGATTTCATACATACGTACATACTTACCTTGTGTATGTACATATGCATATGCATACATAGGTGTGCACCTTCACGCGCATGCACCAACTAAATATATTATTAAGTATGCTATATTAAGTTTCTATAAAATACAATATTATCATCAAAATTGTTGTACAAACACTGCAAATACACCTTATCCTAAAAACGTGTTTCTTCCTTACAATTTGTACTGTCGCGTAATTTTACAATTGTAGGATATTACAAGTATTTATTCAACTTAACTTTTACTTAACTTTTCATAATATTTGGAGCATCGACGTTTCCCTTCAGCGCATCATTCTTATTTATTTATTTACTTTCATTTTCATTTTCATTTTCATTTTCATTTTCATTTGTTTAAATAATCATCCACATAATTTCACGTTTACTGGATCGAGCGTTATGTTTGTGCTTAACGGTAAAACAAAAAAAGAGAGCAATAAACGCTCGCACCAAAGTAAATAATAAAGTAATGGTTCAACTTGGTCTTTCAATGCTTGAACACTGTTTACATATATACAAATATGGTAACGGTAACTTAAGTTGTGTATCGCAATGCGTTTTAAAATACATCTCTCACAAACGCGATCACGATATTCATCAACTTAAAACAATAATCGAAGGCACGCATCAACCTGACAACTGGTTTTTTCTACTTCTTCTTCTTCTTCTTCTTCTTCTTCTTCTTCTTTTTCTTCCTCCTCCTCCTCCTCCTTAGGCTCTGTTTATCTTTCACCACATTCGTTTTTTAAATCAATAAAACAGCCTCTCTTGTTATATATGTACAATAATGTTAATCGTGAGATTTTTAAAACCATTTTTTGACGTTTGACTCGAAATGATTTAGACGGGTTTCCCATGAACGCGAAATCTGTATAAACATGTATATTCGAGTTGTCCGTGATTGCTGTGTATCCTTAATTCCACGTATTCGTAAGGCCTCTCAATCGTTGCGTTCTATATATGGAAAAAATGACCGCAAAGTTAAGATAACTTTTGAACGATGTATCGATAAATGTATCGATAAATATATCGATAGATACATCATTTACATCATTGACATTTTATTAAACGGCTTCGTTTACTTACTTGAACAGGAAAATATTGTAAACTGTCATCCGATGCTGCAAATTCGTAATCGCCAAACATCACGGGCGTAGGATCGTTCTCATCGATGAAACCCTACGTATAAATATTTAAATAAGTCATACGGTATAAGAGAACGAAAAATATCCTGTTCCTTACCCAGACGTTAAATTTTTTAGGGGCGCTTCTCATTTCTCCGTTAGGTAAAATTGACTTTGCCGCATGCTCGACCGTAAAGCCGGTCACGTAAATAGAATTCCGTAATTTAATTAATAAATATCCTGGAAAACCTTGAAATGCCCAACAAGTACCTGGCTGTATCGGATTCCCTTGTATCACTGTCCGAGGATTGTTATTTTCATGATACAGCGTGAAAGCCAATAACTTAAAAGCTCTAGTCCTTATATCGTACTTTTGCGTGCAACGCGTACTAATGATCTGACCCCCTATAAACAACCAATCGTATATGATTCGATTATCGCATAGAAAACAATTTATTGATTTGTCAAAATTTTAATTTACCGGCAGACTCTAAAGCGTAATCGACGCGTCCCGTTTTATCTGCATCGTACACTCTCAAAGCCTCTTTCACTATTTCACGTATACGATCATCCGATACAATATTGTTACTAGTTAACGATAATCTCTCTTGTACTGAAAAGGACAAATTTTCATTTCTCTTCTCTCTCCATTTCTTACGCGCATATAAATCTTATCAGAAAGAAGAAAAAAAGAGAAGGAAAGGAAAGAAACTTTACGCTTTATTTAAAATTACCTTCGTCTCTGTCTGCTACCATTGTATCCCGAAAACCTTTATTGTCGATATAATCGGCTAAGATTGCTTCGATGCGTTGTTCTAAATTATCATTAGTAACATAATTTTTACTGCAGCACGGTTCTAACTTCGAATAAAGTTCCTTTAGTGTTTCTAAGTGTAGTTTCATATCTTCAAGCTTTTGAACATACATATTCAATTCAATCGTGGATTGGCTATCTTCTGCTAATTTTTTTTCCAATAGTAATATTTCATTCTAAAATGTAATAATAATAATAATAATAATAACAATAATAATAATAATGATAATAATAATGATAATAATAATAATAATAACAATAATAATAATAATATAATTATAATTATATATTAATTATGAACGATTTAATTAGATTCCTTCAAACTTACACTGAATCTTGACCAAACATATTTGCTTTCTTTTAACTGTTCAAGCGCTTGCTTTGTGTTTACGAGACGATCCTGCGTTACAGTTTAATTCGTACAATTATCACGAACAAATTTACTAAACGAAACGAGAAAAAAAAAAGTTTCTATCTTACATTTTGTTCAACGCTTTGATCCTTTATGCTGCCCGCTTTACTGTTCAACTTTTCGGCGACTGGTCTGGCATCTTCCATTTTACCAAAAGTTTCTTCATCTTTTAAATAAAATTGTTTATCGGGCGTTAACAACTCTGACGTTTCTCTTAACTGTCGAGTCGTTGAAAAGTATGGTAAACACCAACAACCTGGAAAGTGACATAATATTACTACTATTTGACATAATTACCGAGAGAAGGATAGACGAAGGGACTCACCATTCCGATGACCTCAACATATACAGATAGATCACATCCATATTCTCCGTGAAGCGCGAATACTCCAATTTAATATCGCCAGTCAAGGATTCCTACTCCGTCTATCCTTCTCCCCCATCTTTTCGTTTAATCATTTACTTTTACGTGACTTTATTAATTAAAATTCAATTATTTTTCTTTCTTTCTTTCTTTCTTTTAAAACATATAGCATTATGGCGTTATGTCGATAAGATGTCAGACGATGGTAGCGTTTCGCATGTATATCGAAATGTGTGAGAACGTATTTTTACACATGATACCATAGCATCGAGCGCGTTTCAAAATATTACTTTTCAACGTCATTTTTACTATTCATTGTTCGATTCGATTCAATTTATTTCTAATCGCAACCAAAACGAACATAAGAGACATTAAACGGATGAAAATATAACATATTTTACATGCTTTACACACATATGTCGAAAATATAGGTACCCCCTGGCATTAATCGTGATATACAATACTTTACGACTGAATGCAAAATCCTGAAAAATGTTAATAGCATAGTGATTACACATTGACAACGTATTATAACGATATGCTTCGTCATCAACATAACTATATTATAGCCGAAAAACGTCGATAATATATCTAAATAAGCAAATGTGATAAAATAATTGCGCCAAAGTGTTGCGTGGTTAGAAAAAAATATGTATACGTAAATGAAATAAATATCAGTTAGTAAACGAAGAAATTTTTGAGAAGAAAGAATATATCACACCGGATCACCAAAGAAACGTTACGACGTTCAATGCTACGACATCTCAGGCAAAGACACGTTCGTATTGGGCAAAAAGTATGATGATAAATTTTTAACTGTTCTTATGTATTCGATAATCGAATCGCTTTGGAAATATGTTAAATTAATAATATCGTTAAAGATGCGATAGCTCGTCTCAGTGACATCATAGGGAATATTATGCAGAGAATCCAGACGGATAAAGAACTGTTTTTGCACGATGTAAGTTCCTGAAACAAAAAAGAAAAACAAACGCCAGGGTAGGTTTACCGATTTTCCCGAAGATGCCAGCTCAAAGAATTCAATCTTGTAAGTGAACACGATTCGATTGAAAGTTACCGAACGAAGATATACACGGACGAACCCTTTAATTGGCGAATCTCTTATAATGATATATATCAAGTTGCTGAAAAATTTACCAGTGAAAAGAAGTAACGGCAGCAGCGCGATCCAAAACACCTTCAAACTTCTTTGGTGCATCCAGCTTCTAACCCTAGAAACTCGACTCAACAACCACGAATCAAAGAAGAATATTTTTACCATAAACAGGTAAACATACTGCAAGCAACGATCAATCGATCGCCATATTTTGTACCATTTTGATTCTACAATTGAAAATAATTTTCATTTGCATTACACCATGTGAAGTATACATATACATATACACATACAATATATATTCGATTACAAAAGTACTAATAATCTAACAGTACCGTATCTTTGATATTCATAAGGGGTATGATATTCTCTTCTTTTAACTGCTCTCAGCTTTAAAAATTCAAGCAGTTTGCTAAACCATACAACTATTATCGAAATAAAATTCTTCAAGCGTCCTGTTAGTTTCTTCTCACTATTGAATGTGCTTGAAATCGCTTCATCTAATTCCGTGTCGGAATCGGCACAGGAGGTAACATCGTATCTCCGAGAACGTATGCATTTCGATTGCGAATCAGAGCGTAACGATCGGCTAAATAAAAGAAACCAAAGGTTCGTTAAAAAAATATCGCTCCCTTTATACGTTATAAGTGTGTTTATATTACGTATGACCAGTTGAATAAATCACAAACCTAGTTTGCGAATTCATCGAGCTCTTCGGTACCGAGTAAGTTGCTTCTCTATGACAGCGATACTGTTCTACGTGTGTCTTTTTATACTGAATTTTAGATCTTTCATCGGCATTTGAAGTACACGATCCATGAACATCATCCATGGACTATATTAAAATGGAATAATGAAAATGAATTATTTGTCGACACTTCAAGCGGGTGTACACATTTGATACAACTAATATATTTACTGTACAAATGTCTGCATTCGATTCTCCTTCTTTCTCGACATTCGCTGATTCAAATGTTCCACTCGTGTCTGAATGAATCGAACGCCGAGACATGTTGGGCATCGCTAATATACCAGGCGCTATTTCGTACCGACACTGAGACCTTTCGGAATAAGTGTAGTCTGTTTTGGGGAATACGCTGAAACATCATTGATATATGGTTTTATACATAGTTTCAATATATGAAACTAATAACTCATAAAATCAAACACAAAAACTGAAAGCTTAATATTACAAATACACACTTCCACCAATCACCAGCTTGTTTATAAATTTCATGCGCTGAACTCGGTCTCTTAGATAAATCTTCTCGTTCTCCTTCTTCGGAAGAATAGTCGCTGGTAATAATTCTACGAGGAGATATACTTTTACGACTTTCTTCGTTCTTTCTTTCGAATGAATGTTCTTTGGTGTCGGTTTGACCGTTTGAAAATATTTGTTTCTTCGACTTCTGTCGTTCGGAACGACGCTCCACCCTTTTAGTACCAGCAGAAAGATTGTCAATTTTCTTACTTTCACCCTCTGACAAAGCGTCAACTATGACAGTTTCTTTTCTTCTTTCTGTTATCGTTTCCATATTTTGATCGTTTATCTTGCTATTGCTGCCAAGCCTGAAATAATATTAAAATTATACATCTGGGCGTTATGAAACCTTAAACCTTTTAAATTGTACTGTCAAATTGACTTTCAAATACTTGCATACTTACGACATTTTAGAAACGGATCTTCTGGTATTTGTAACCTCTGCAGGGGTATGCGACCTCTCTTTACTGCGACTCCTCAAATCGTAATGATGTTCTAAAATCTCTGATTCGATTAAGGCACGGTTTTGTACCAAAGGGGTTTGGGAACGCGATCTGCTTCCACTTCGTAATCCATAATGTCGATGTTCGTTCTCCATTATTCTATGTCAAAAGAAAACCAATAAAAAATTAGAGTAAAAAAAAGTAAACGAAAGAATGCATTAACGTGAAAGAATCGATATCAATATTTATGCAAAACAAAAGAATTAAAGTATCTGAGAAACTATGGTCTCTTTCGTATGTCTAACATAAGCTAAAAATAGTTGCTCTCCTGCCGAAGGATACCCAGACAAAATCCTTCTCTGATAACTTCTATTTCAAGCATACTTTTCCCCTTGCTTATTTTGCTCTAAATCGCTGACTTTTTCTACAGGAACCGTCTACAACCGTCTACAGTCGCGCGACACGATATTATATCCACAGTGAACAACTAACCGCTCTTTTTCTTCTTACCTCTTATTTTATCAAGCAAAAACACATGTATGTACGAAGCGCATATATAGACGACCTGATCTCGTTTGTATCTAAAGATGTTCATCAGATATATATAGATTCCATAATAAACGTGAGAAAGTTATCTCATGGTTTAAACATTATATGATTTTAAAACAATGTCAAACAACTTTTTTCTAACATTACATACACGTAGATCATAAGCACTATACGTATTTAGATATTTACAGCTTTTTCCGTTGATATCACAATTTTATTTCGTCGTTTGTTTCAACGAGAAATCTTCTATTTATAGAAAACTCACCAAAAATATTTGAAAGAGACCAACGATTCTACTTAAATAATACGATATCTTGTACATTCAGAAAAATACAAAAATGTTCGTTTTGTGGTATAAATTGTACGAAACGATACCTGTCATCCTCGTTTTAAACTAACATTTGCGGGGATTTGCGCGTATTCAGGCATACGAATACACTGTAACGTGTGCACACAACGCGTAGAAAACGACGCAGCCGTACCTAGTTGCGTGCGCATCCTAATGATGATTCATATTATGTTGCTCCCACTACTTTAGTAGTCCGCAAAAGGCTACCGGAGAAGCATCAAAACGGTATCGCTCTGTTCGTTAAAGATAAATCGATAATACAGATAACCTTACCGATAGTTGTTAAAATGTTATTTCTTGCTTACGACACATATGTTTTCTATGTATTCAAATAGACATAATTTCAAATATTCGCTTCATCAAAATATTTCACGATGTATTGTTCAATATGTAAGATTTGAAGTTTCAGATATAAACATTTTTTCAAATTTATTTTTCTTGCCCTTTTAATGTCAACATTATGACACATTTTAACACGTTACGCGTTACGTGTTAGACATATTACGAGTACTATTGGAAAATTGTTCCATACATTAGTTTTTTCAACACATACGTTAGACACATACATGTAGTCATCTCTTTACCGGCAACTTTATTTTGTACGTCTATTAAAATTGTTGAGCTGAACAATTTTATAGAAATTTAGTAGCATTACTTACAATTCAATTACTTACAATGATTTAAAGTAGTTCAAATAGTTTCGTAGTTTGTAATTTACGCGCGCGCGTTGATTGCGACTGTAGCCACCTATCGATGTTTGCAAGTATTTTCGGTCGATCATAACGTAACCTTCTGAAACAATTTCAGACGTGACTTGAGCTGTTCGAAAACAATATATACGTACGTATGTGCATAGATCTATACATACATTTACATATGTGTATGTCATATGTATATGTAGACAATGTAAGGTGAAACGTGAAATGTGAAATGTAAATCAGAGTGTAATAAAGACCGTAACGAATAAGAAAAAAGAGATTTATATAGTAGTATAAATTGGTAGAGTGGTAGTATCGTATGATAGCATTGCTACATGGAGAAAAATGCTTTGAATGGTTGATCATAGTGAGCGGTATTAGAAGTGTGATTGTTGCAGCAACAAGCAAGAGAGCAAACAGAAGGGTTACGGTTGGTTGCAGCCTGGAGGGAGCAAGAGACCGGGTAACTGTGGACTGCAGGCTGTGGGCTGCGGGTAGCAGGCACGAGCCAGTCAGTCCACCAAACAAAACATGGACGCCGTAGAAATAAATACATCGGATTCGTCACAAAACGAAGAGGGCATCGTGTCGACGGTAGAAATATGCCGTGTTTGCCTTCTTGGTAATCTAGTGATGCGGGATTTGTTTCTGGAAAACGAGGTTGCTTCTCTTTCAGCAAAAGCGATGAGCTTTGCTAATGTTAAGGTTAGACACGTAATTTAGAGGTTAATTCTGTATGGCAAATCGCCGTAAAATTCAAAGCAAACCGTCGCATTATACATGCCACTATTTGATATTGCATGCGTTAAGGAGATTCTTTAAGAATGCAAAGAAACCTCCCCCCCCCTCCCCTAAAAAAAGAAAGAAAAAAAAATGTATATAAATAGTTTGTAAAAGTACATACCTTAATTGTTAATTTCTCTTTTGATAGTGTGAATAGTTTATTTATCGGTGTAAAGATATCGGTTTTCAAATCGTAAATGGTTTTGTACAAGAAAATTGTATCAATGTTGTATCAATTTGTTTCGATTCTTTCGATAGAAATCATCGATATTGCTTAATTGTTTTAGATGTTACCTGGGGATGGCTTACCAGCGCGAGTCTGTTGTATATGCGCAGACAAACTGGAATCTGCGTATGAATTTAAGTTACAAGTGGAACAAGCCGACACGGTTCTTAGAGAAAGATTTGTCACCATGAATATAAAGGAAGAGCTATTCTTCAACGAGGTTGAGGTACATTTAGAGGGTAGGGAACAAAACGAAGGTATAGAGGAAATGCATATAGAGAATCATTACGAGAATACCACGGAAACCCTTCCGGCGATGTCCCAGGAAGAAAAATCGTCTCTCTTGAAGGATCAATTGGATCTGTTACAAATGGAAAAATTAACTGAAAACGAACAACCTATAAGAGGTAAATAGAAATCTGGTCGTCGAACAACGACGAAACACGAAATCCTGTTTACGGTATTTAAATGGTTCCTTTGTGTTTCTTAGAGCAAAATAATGGTCAAGCGATGGAAGAAGTAATCGATCAAACAATTACTTCGGAACAGAGGTCGGATGATTGTCTAAACAGGGAGGAAGAGACGGTTAAAAGCATCGTGGATGCCTCGAAAGAAGACGACGAAATGTTGAAACACGAAAGTAGAAACGAGAGTTGCATCGAGAGAATTCCACCTGTCGAACACGATTACATATTGCAGCAGGAGTACATATTGTCCGACGATGGCCAACAAGAGCATCACGACGAACAACGACAACAGCGGCAACAACAACAGCAGCTTAACGATTCCGAAGAATCGTTTCCGCGAGAGGATTGCGCGGAATATGTAAACTTATTGGTAAAGGCGGCCGGTGTAACGAATCAAGCGGACGAAGAGGAAGATGAAAATGTCGAGGATAACGGAGCAGAAGCATCGGATGTTGGAAAAACGGATGTAAAAATGGAACAAGATTCTCAGTGTCATTCCGACACTAGAAGAAGTAAACGTAAAGCAGTTCGGCAAAATTTTGAAACGAAACGAGATTCCGACGAAGAGAATTATTTTGAAAATTTAAACTTAAGTTCGAGATTAAAGAACGTTCAATCCTCTGACACATCCGATAAGGTATTCTTTCTCTGTTATCTATGCGACAAGGAATTTCTGTCGAAAAACGTATTGAAAGAGCATATGCATTCTCACGAAGAAGTTCGAAAAGCCCTGTCATTGAAAAAGACACTAGAAACACCGCAAAAAAGTATTTGCAATCTCCCGAAATCTCCTCCGTCGGGTAAAAGGTCGAACAAATGTCCTTACTGTGGCAAACAGTACATCTATATCATTTCGTTTAGTAAACATTTGAAGAAGCATGAACGAGAGAAGGAAGAGGGCAAGGAAGAACCGATGCCGTTAGAAATTTCCTTTCACGAGGACGAGCACAGTTTGGAATTGGCGGATTACGAAGATGCGCAACATTCGAATTCCGACGTTCGAAGTAAAACTAAAAGAAGAGAAAGTTTTGCTAGAACGAAGACGAAGAAAACGGTGGAAGTGGATGAGAAGGAAGAAAAAGCAGAACAAGGGGGAGGAGTAGGAGGAGGAGGAGGAGAAGAAGAAGAAGGAGAAGGAGAAGAAGAAGAAGAAGAAGAAGAAGAAGAAGAAGAAGAAGAAGAAGAAGAAGAAGAAGAAGCGGAGAACGAGGAGGATAACGAGGAGGATAACGAAGAGAACAGAGTCGAGGAACAGGAGGATAGATCGCAGAAACAGGAGGAAGAAGAAAGTCAGAGCATGGGAGAAGCATTTGCAGTGTTTGCATGCGATAAATGCTCGCAGAAATTTCATACGAAGCGAGGTTTACGAAAACATTCTGTTTCGCACGTTATTTTTAAATGTAGCATATGCGAGGAGGAATTCGATTCGATGGAAAAATTGAGAAACCATCGTGCGAAGCACGTGGTCGAAGGCGTGTTAAGCGAACAAGATTTTGAAGCCGGTACGGCGTTCACGATCAACAAAGAGAGCAACGATTACGATATAGATGTGAAAGAGAAGGAAGAAAAGATCGAGGATGACGAAGAGATTTGCGAAGCGGAGCAGCGGCTCGAAACAGAGAACTCGACGTCGGAGAGAAACGACAGGTAGGTTGAGATTATTATGAAGCAAAGATTTTTCAGCCGGTTCGATTCTGTGTCGAACTCTGTCAGTCGTAACAGACTGATCCGACTAACGGCATGTATCGTTCTGTTTAGAATCGCAATTCGGGAAACGCATTCGGGGACCGAGTACAGTTGCAAGCTGTGTTGCGAACGGTTCGCAAGGAAAGATCTGTTGTCACAACACGTGGAACAACAACACGCGGAACGCGTGAAAACTTACAAGTGTACGCAATGCAATAAAACGTTCGGCAACGAGCTTACTTTACGAAATCATCTTATAGCTACTAATCATAAAACTTTCGTTCACGGGCAAGAATACGATCCGAACAAGCGTATCAAGCGTGTCGCGGCGAGAGCGGCGCAAAAGATTATCGATAAAATCAAAACGGAGGACGGTTTGGAGGACTACGACGACGAAGACGATGACCACGAGGAGAATAACGTTAGGATCGATCGCGTGAATTCGAACGCGGACGGAAGTAGTTATAGTCGGGGTAAACGAGAAACGTGTTCGCAGAAGAGACACACTGTTTATAATAAGAAGGAACTGGAATGCATGAGTTGTAATAAAAAATGTTGTTCGAAACAATCGTTGGCAAAACATATGGAGCAGCACGTGAAAGACGAACGAATGGTGAAATTGGAGAAGCAGAAACAGCCGACGGAAAAGATCGGGCAAAGGAACTGTAACAACGACGACGCCGACCTCCACCACGTCGACCAGAACAAAGACGACGATTACGATTCGGATTTCGAGAGCGGATTGGACTGGCCGATGGACAATCACGAGTGCGCCAAGTGTAAGAAACGGTATAGTACGAAAAAATCGTTGCTGCGGCATCAGTTGTTGCACGAGGAGCCAAACTTTGAATGTGACATCTGTAACGTAAAATTCTATCGGAAAGACAAGCTGAAGGCTCATTACGACAAGTGTTCGGAAAAGAATCCCGATCAAGTGAGAAAGTGCAATATCTGCGGTGATAGTTTCGAGAACAACGAAATCCTACGGGAGCATAGGTCGAAACACGTTACCGAAGGCATCCTTACCGAGGAGGATTTGAGAGATATCGAACCGCGGCCAGAAGAGAAGAAACCGGGCGAGAAAATCGGCAGAAAAAGGAGAACCGATATCGTCGGTTTAGAATGTACGGAATGTAATAAACAATACACCTCGAGAAAAGGTCTGTTGCGTCATATTCAAGTACACGAGGGGAAAAAGTATCTGTGCGATATATGCCCGAAAAAGTTTTATAGAAGGGAACATTTGAAGATCCACGTAGCCAAGCATAATATGATCAAACCGTACAAGTGTACGCGTTGCACGAAGCGTTTCATCAAAGAGGAACAATTGACGAATCATTTGTCCAAGCACGATCGAACGTTCAAAAAGAACAAAGAGACGGACAGTTCGAAGAGATTTCTTTGCGAAATCTGTTCGAAAAGCTTCACGCAATCGACCACGTTGATCGCTCATCTTCGAGCGCACAACGGTATCAAACCGTACGTTTGCGAGGTTTGTTCTCGACCGTTCACCACGAACGCCTACCTTAAGATGCACATGAGAACGCATACACAAGAACGACCGTATATTTGTCAGTACTGTTCGCGAGCGTTCGCCAGAGCCGATACGCTCGCCAATCATTTGACTTCGCACACGGGCGAAGCGAAATATCATTGCAAATATTGCCCGAAAAATTTCCGTCGTCTCAAGTCTCTGAAAGAGCACGTTTTCATTCACACTGGTCAGAGGCCTTACGCTTGTCCAACCTGCGATCGACGATTCAACAACAACGGAAGTCGTTACGCTCATAGCAAAAGGTGCAAGCAAAATTTCGTTCAGAATCAAAATCGTGGCCAAGTGTTGGCCACCACGCAAGCCCAATCGATACAGCAGACCCAACAAAAAGTGTTGCAGCAGGCTACCCTTGGACACTGTCAACTAGTTAAGGCACAAAATATTAAAACAATCACTATTACCAGACAGCACGAACCGGTTACTACTCAACAGGTTATGCAACACCAGGAGATCCTAATGCCTTTGATACTTCCTCTTACGGTAACTCTCGCAGATGTTGGCGAGGAAGTTATTTTACCAGAGGGAAGTAAAATATTCACGACAACTTAAACCGATATTCCTATTTTGCTACGTTCGTTGACTTTTCTCTTGAAATTTTCCTTTCTTTCCCCGCTGATTCATTATTCAATATATTTCCATGATACCTACGAAACAGAAGCAGAAGCAGAAACAGAAGCAGAAGCAGAAGCAGAAGCAGAAGCAGAAGCAGAAGCAGAAACAGAAACAGAAACAGAAACAGAAACAGAAACAGAAACAGAAACAGAAACAGAAAGTACGAAACAGTGAATTAGAAAAAAAGTTATGGAAACGATAGAGCTTTTCATTTTGTACTATATATTATGCATTATGTATTATGTATTATGTATTATGTATTATGTATTATGTATTATGTATCATGTATTATGTTTGTGTACGTATGTATATTCAAACATAATACATATACGTTGTATGTAAATCTTTACACATTCTATATTCTGTACTCTGTATTCTATATTTAGATACGAGACAAAGTTATAAAGTGTATGGGAATTGGATGAAGTAGCGAGTACAAAAATGAAAATGATGGGAATTGATCAATATTTTTTATTTATGATTTGTTATTCGAGTAAAAGTACGTGTCTGGTCACGTTTCGAACGTGTAACGATAAAATTCCCTTTTATCGCGTTTTCTTCGGTATCATTTTGCAAACGGAAAAAACAAAAGAAGCGCGCAGTCGAAAGAAATGTTCAAGAAGTGTTCAATTTCTTTGATTGATTTATTATTTTCGTTGGCACGTTGACGATCAGGTCCGATATTTATTTTGTATAGAACCACGTACTGTATTATTAGAACAAACTAATTGGGTATATATACAGACGATTCGATTTATAAATAAAAGAACACAAATAAGGAAGAATATGAAAACAATGATGTTTGGTAAGAAATACGGCCAAGCTTTGTAGCTTCCGTAACAGTTACCATCAATTTATGGCAAATGGTGAACATAGTGTAAGTAAGAAGAACGTTACCGCGTGTATTTGTTTCAATTTGATCGGATCGGTAGCAGAACGGCGAAACGAAATCTTTTTTTCTTAACCAATTTTCATCAATTGTTTCTTCTTGTTTGATATTAAAAACGATTGATTGAATTCAACTTGAAAATTCCCAAATTTATGTGATATAATTACATATGCAGACACATTTTCAAAAAAAGAAACAAAAAAACAAAAAAACAAAAATACAAAAAAAACAAAAAACAAAAAAAAATACAAAGATTGTACAGAATTTTTATATGGTTCTTTTCGTTGCTGTATGCTCTAGTTTGAAACATTGAAAGTTCTTGTAGAGTCTTGTAGAATCGTTTTGAAGTAATCGAATCCCACGTGCTCGTTATCGGTTACTTTATATTCGCTTCTTTACTAATTTCATTAAAGGTAACAGGTAACCATTCGGTACTAATACCATAGTACACAAGTAATCGGCGCTGATGACATGTCTTATTTGTTAAAGAAATCGTTGAGTTTTACTTGAAACTGGAAAAAGATACGAGTTTACGCACGATACGTTGTTGCTTTTAAACTGTACGTTGAATAGACTACTATAATTTTTATCATGACACATGACTATGGTGTACATACAGATTGTTTTTAAGCGTACGAGAACCGTTATCCAAAGATTATATTATAAATTGTACGAAAAGGTGCAACGTAATTTTTTTACAAAACATACATGCCTTTCAATCGTTATACCTACTGTAACAAAAAGAAAATATAACATTGTACAAAAATTGCATTGCGTTAATAACAACGCGGGAAATAAATGCATTCCTTCTTACGCGCGATATAATATATCGATGCGATGTATAGGAATGCAGATATTTTTGAGATCCGTTAGTTTCACGCATTTATTCGATCTATTCGTTCCATTTTTAAAGAATTCTGCGGAGCATTCTGCGGTTCTTGCTATGTATCGTGTGCGTTTGCACATCAAACAAGTACACTTTGTAAAGCGCAAGGAAAGGAATACGCTGTGTCGCAGTGTGTCAGTAAATGACAATTTCAGTCGATGTGGATCGTGATTTATGATTCATTTGTACATAGACGTAAGTACTGTGAATAAAACATTCGTAGTGTCGAAATAATTATATACCTTCTTTTTCTGTTCCCCCCTTTCTTTTTTTCTCCAATTTCTTTTTAATCGTTTGATCGAACAAATATTCAAATTCTCTGCATACAACATAATTACAATCGGTCCGAACGAATCGGCAAAATCGAAACTAAATTGTGTATAGTTAAGAGAAAAGCAAAGAGCAAAAAACAAAAAACAACAATTTTACACTGTCGTGTCAGAAAAATTGTTCGCGATAACAATGCACTCACTCAACCATCGATTACCCATAGAACGTTTATGCCCGACGTTCCTAAACTAACACGACCTAACATCCCATTATCTCTAGTCTTAACGATGTACAGAAATAATAAAAGCGTATGAAATAAGTTGTTTCTACCCTGAAAATGAGAAGCGAAAACATAATTAATACCAACGTTTAGACAGCATAATTGAATCGATAGAGAGTAAAAGAGAGTAGGGAGGAGGCATTTTGTTCAATTCACTTACGCGTTGTATTTCTTCGTAATCGCTTGGCAACGAATCCCCAGAATGCGCTAAACTATAATGTGGTGGATTAATAGATTGACACACAATTATGGGCCCTTTACTGCGTGGTAACGCCATCCCGGATTTGGCCATGTATCTTGATGTAAAAGGTCTGGCATCTGGTTGATCTAAAGGAGCCTCGAGTTGCGTGTCCATATACGTTGATACCAAATGCATAATTATCTACAGAAACAACGAAATCGTACCCGTTGAATTTCACTTGTGTTTTCTTTTTCTTCTCACTTTTACTACTTTCCTTTTTGTTCGATAGAATTTGACGAAAGTTAACAAACGAAAAAAGAAAATATTTAATCACCGCTGAATCGGTCGGCAAACTAGAATCCCATTCCTTCCCGTTGTACGATCCTCCGCCATTCCACTTAAACTCGCTCATCGAACCTCCTTTTGCAAGAGTTTTGATCCTGTTCACGAGATACTCTTGATTGTTAGAAAGCTCCAAAAAAGGCACCAAGGTTGGTAAAGTAGGAATAGCAGAGACCAAAAATGGTGCTTGAGCAAGTTTTCTTAGTCTGTCTAATCCAACGGATCCTGGCTGAGAATCGCTTAATCCGTGACGAACTAGAGCCGCGCACACATTATCGATTTCAATGGCTACTCGTTCGACGACCGTTTTACTGATCCACTGAAACCGTTCATACACAATACTTCAAATAAATCACATAGATCGTCAATATTTGCTTGGAATATATTTATTTCACTTGCCATACGAAGATTGGCTGTCCATTCGTTTACTTTACTTGAATCAATTCTGTATTTTCTCCAAACATCGGGGGTACCGAATACACCTCTGGCTGAATTTCCTTCTTCGTTTCCAGGACTAGTTGACTTTGACTTGTCTGCGAACAAGCAAAAAAATTACAAATACCCCTCAATCTGCTTAGAAATTTTCATACGAATTAAAAAAAATACTACTTATATAGAATTTTACCAATAATAGGCGCTAACTGGTATGCGCATCTACGTAACAATGGGGAAACCTCTCCTGGGCTTCTAATTGCTGGATGAGACCAAAATGAGCTAAGTAAATTAGAAGGCTGGTCAATGTCTGTTGTTAAAACACGTTTTCTTTGATGAGCTTCTTTTAAATAATTTTTTAATTCCCTTTCACTCTGAATCAAATCTTCTCCGCTTAGGTTCCCGTTTGTTGAAATATTGAGAGATTTGTTGAACGATCCATTAGAACTAGGAGTTGACTTTTGTGACGTTGGACTACCGTATTTGAAGAACTGACTAGATGATGAAAAGTCCTCTTAAAACATACATTTACATAGAGTATGTGCACATTTTTTCTACCCTATTCAAACGCAAAGACACAAATAATAATCATACTAGATTCGCTTAATCCTGCGGAGCCCAAAGAAGTCATCCGTCTATTCAAACTTATACACGATAAATTTGAAGTAAAAGCTGATTCCGATGTTTTTAGCGGTGACGAAAGTTCATTTTTAAAAAGAGGATCATCTTCGGACACTCCTAGTAAACGTCTTTGTTTTGGACTTAGAGAAATTGGTCTCATGGTGAAACTTGCCCACACGTACTGCATCGCATGATAAAGAGCATTCAGCGCAAATACCGAAACCAAACACCATTCAGCCCAACAAAATGGTTTATATGCTGCACCTCCGTATAATCTAAAAGAAAATGTATCAAATATGTATATCATTTTGAATATTGTTCAAACTGATAGTTAATCGACAAAGAAATAAATAATATGTACATGTCAAAGATCAAGATTCCAAGTAACGAACTGTTAACGAAAAACCACGTGATACTACTTCTCGCTTTATTTTGCGCTTGTTTTATATCCAGTGTTTGTTCCACTTGAGGTTTGGCAGCCAAAACTCTACAATTAAAATTGATTAATGAACGTAACAGGTGAACACATGTATTTGTAAGTAACCAATTTCCTAACCACACTGTAAATCATTTTCATTTCTTAAATTAAGTACATTACCTTGCATTAGGAGAAATACACCGCATCGGTGATCGAAAATTACTCATTTTTATTAATTTACTGAAACGGTTATTTTAAAAAAATCCCTTAACATTTTACTAAATGGTATTTCTTCGAAAATGAACAGCGGCAGTTTTTGATGCGTCGTTATTCCATATACAGCTCTTCTCACAGAAGAATGCTGCGTTCGTTCGCGCACGTTAGCTATGATTGGTTCCAATCTATTTGAATAACAAGAAAAGTTCGGTAACTCGAAAATTCCGATTTTTTTCAAACTTTGCAACTTACTTTGCAAGTAACGAGCGAAGAACTTTTTATTGTTGATAATTTGAAAAATTATAAATATTTTTAATGATAATTCCTACTTCTAAGAAAATAACCGATCTCAGTAGATAAAGTAGAAGGTAACAAAAAAAAGGGGGACAAGATTTTCACCGTTTTTTAAAATACTGCTTCAATTTCTTGATATACTAAAGAGTTATAAAGACATTTATGACAACAAAATATCTTACGCAGCAGCGTTAAAAGGCAGATTTTTAATAAGATATTTTTTACCGACTTTCATTTTTCACCCCTAACGCCATCTCCGAACAAAGTGCTGAAACTGATCAATAATTACCGACCGAGAAAACCGAAACATCGTTATAAATGGCGGGATATTTAAAACGAGCAATGTATCATTTTAAAACTTTTTCAATTAAATTCCTTAGAAAGGTTTATTTATTAAACTTTTGCTTAATTATGAGACTCGAAGAACTATTATATAATTTCTGATTGTTTAACTTCGCTTGAATTGAGTGACTTTCACTTGTATCGTTTTACAAAAAATCATAAATTTAGGAATTTTCGGGAACTCCTTTTGCGAAACCAAGATCCAGATTTGAGAAATTGTATCAGGAGAATATGATGTGCCAGAAGGTATTCGTGCCACTTTTTGGAATTCTGATTTCGATAAAGGTGAATGTATTGAGTCTTATCGCAGTAATTTCATACTGACACATTCAGCGCGGCCTAGCAGCGGCTCCTAGTTGTCGGCCGCCAGCTGAATACAGTACGCAAACATAAGCAAACAATTCACCTTTATCGAACTCAGAATACCAACATGTAGCACATCGTTGAATTCGTCTCGGTGCCTGCTGTTACATTCTGAAGAGAAAAATATAGCATCCCATTTAAAAAAATTACATTGACCTTCAGATCTCGTCTACTACCCCACCCAGATGAAAATACTTACTACCGCATGATGCACCCTACTTTGCCAAGCAACTTTTGTAGGAACACATTTTTAATAACTACAACTCCTTCCGAAATATCCTGCTGTAATCACTTAAGTTGAACACCATGTACATTCACCTTAATCGAAACCAAATTCCCGGTTTTGAGAAATTGTATCAGGAGAATATGATGTGCCAGGAGGTATTCTTCGTGCCACTTCCCAGAATTTTAGTGACGTCGAATTCCAGGAATTTCCGGGAACTTGGACTCAGAAACCAAGGATTTAATTAATAATCGGAACTTAGATACCTGTTGTATCAGTTCTATAACAAATCCGATTATAAATTAAAGTTGTATAGATAGTGCGCAAAATTACAATTGTAAACGTTAGTTGTAAATAATTTAATAACTATTCTAAAGCTCAATGTATAATAAATCATTTAGTTTATTGAATAAATGCAGATTTTCAAAAATAACCCAGAATTCGTTTATTTATTTAAATAAACCTCTCTTGATATCCTTATCCCATAAATAATTTCAGAAAATAATGAAAATTAACAATAGCAAATCGAAGACTATAAAATTTAAATTTACAGAATTTCGGATCCCGAAATTGTATCAGGAGAACATGATGTGCCAGGAGGTATTCTTCGTGCCACTTCCCAGAATTTTAGTGACGTCGAATTCCAGGAATTTCCGGGAACTTGGACTCAGAAACCAAGGATTTAATTAATAATCGGAACTTAGACACCTGTTGTATCAATTCTATAACAAATCCGATTATAAATTAAAGTTGTATAGATAGTGCGCAAAATTACAATTGTAAACGTTAGTTGTAAATAATTTAATAACTATTCTAAAGCTCAATGTATAATAAATCATTTAGTTTATTGAATAAATGCAGATTTTCAAAAATAACCCAGAATTCGTTTATTTATTTAAATAAACCTCTCTTGATATCCTTATCCCATAAATAATTTCAGAAAATAATGAAAATTAACAATAGCAAATCGAAGACTATAAAATTTAAATTCACAGAATTTCGGATCCCGAAATTGTATCAGGAGAACATGATGTGCCAGGAGGTATTCTTCGTGCCACTTCCCAGAATTTTAGTGACGTCGAATTCCAGGAATTTCCGGGAACTTGGACTCAGAAACCAAGGATTTAATTAATAATCGGAACTTAGACACCTGTTGTATCAATTCTATAACAAATCCGATTATAAATTAAAGTTGTATAGATAGTGCGCAAAATTACAATTGTAAACGTTAGTTGTAAATAATTTAATAACTATTCTAAAGCTCAATGTATAATAAATCATTTAGTTTATTGAATAAATGCAGATTTTCAAAAATAACCCAGAATTCGTTTATTTATTTAAATAAACCTCTCTTGATATCCTTATCCCATAAATAATTTCAGAAAATAATGAAAATTAACAATAGCAAATCGAAGACTATAAAATTTAAATTCACAGAATTTCGGATCCCGAAATTGTATCAGGAGAACATGATGTGCCAGGAGGTATTCTTCGTGCCACTTCCCAGAATTTTAGTGACGTCGAATTCCAGGAATTTCCGGGAACTTGGACTCAGAAACCAAGGATTTAATTAATAATCGGAACTTAGACACCTGTTGTATCAATTCTATAACAAATCCGATTATAAATTAAAGTTGTATAGATAGTGCGCAAAATTACAATTGTAAACGTTAGTTGTAAATAATTTAATAACTATTCTAAAGCTCAATGTATAATAAATCATTTAGTTTATTGAATAAATGCAGATTTTCAAAAATAACCCAGAATTCGTTTATTTATTTAAATAAACCTCTCTTGATATCCTTATCCCATAAATAATTTCAGAAAATAATGAAAATTAACAATAGCAAATCGAAGACTATAAAATTTAAATTTACAGAATTTCGGATCCCGAAATTGTATCAGGAGAACATGATGTGCCAGGAGGTATTCTTCGTGCCACTTCCCAGAATTTTAGTGACGTCGAATTCCAGGAATTTCCGGGAACTTGGACTCAGAAACCAAGGATTTAATTAATAATCGGAACTTAGACACCTGTTGTATCAATTCTATAACAAATCCGATTATAAATTAAAGTTGTATAGATAGTGCGCAAAATTACAATTGTAAACGTTAGTTGTAAATAATTTAATAACTATTCTAAAGCTCAATGTATAATAAATCATTTAGTTTATTGAATAAATGCAGATTTTCAAAAATAACCCAGAATTCGTTTATTTATTTAAATAAACCTCTCTTGATATCCTTATCCCATAAATAATTTCAGAAAATAATGAAAATTAACAATAGCAAATCGAAGACTATAAAATTTAAATTCACAGAATTTCGGATCCCGAAATTGTATCAGGAGAACATGATGTGCCAGGAGGTATTCTTCGTGCCACTTCCCAGAATTTTAGTGACGTCGAATTCCAGGAATTTCCGGGAACTTGGACTCAGAAACCAAGGATTTAATTAATAATCGGAACTTAGACACCTGTTGTATCAATTCTATAACAAATCCGATTATAAATTAAAGTTGTATAGATAGTGCGCAAAATTACAATTGTAAACGTTAGTTGTAAATAATTTAATAACTATTCTAAAGCTCAATGTATAATAAATCATTTAGTTTATTGAATAAATGCAGATTTTCAAAAATAACCCAGAATTCGTTTATTTATTTAAATAAACCTCTCTTGATATCCTTATCCCATAAATAATTTCAGAAAATAATGAAAATTAACAATAGCAAATCGAAGACTATAAAATTTAAATTCACAGAATTTCGGATCCCGAAATTGTATCAGGAGAACATGATGTGCCAGGAGGTATTCTTCGTGCCACTTCCCAGAATTTTAGTGACGTCGAATTCCAGGAATTTCCGGGAACTTGGACTCAGAAACCAAGGATTTAATTAATAATCGGAACTTAGACACCTGTTGTATCAATTCTATAACAAATCCGATTATAAATTAAAGTTGTATAGATAGTGCGCAAAATTACAATTGTAAACGTTAGTTGTAAATAATTTAATAACTATTCTAAAGCTCAATGTATAATAAATCATTTAGTTTATTGAATAAATGCAGATTTTCAAAAATAACCCAGAATTCGTTTATTTATTTAAATAAACCTCTCTTGATATCCTTATCCCATAAATAATTTCAGAAAATAATGAAAATTAACAATAGCAAATCGAAGACTATAAAATTTAAATTCACAGAATTTCGGATCCCGAAATTGTATCAGGAGAACATGATGTGCCAGGAGGTATTCTTCGTGCCACTTCCCAGAATTTTAGTGACGTCGAATTCCAGGAATTTCCGGGAACTTGGACTCAGAAACCAAGGATTTAATTAATAATCGGAACTTAGACACCTGTTGTATCAATTCTATAACAAATCCGATTATAAATTAAAGTTGTATAGATAGTGCGCAAAATTACAATTGTAAACGTTAGTTGTAAATAATTTAATAACTATTCTAAAGCTCAATGTATAATAAATCATTTAGTTTATTGAATAAATGCAGATTTTCAAAAATAACCCAGAATTCGTTTATTTATTTAAATAAACCTCTCTTGATATCCTTATCCCATAAATAATTTCAGAAAATAATGAAAATTAACAATAGCAAATCGAAGACTATAAAATTTAAATTCACAGAATTTCGGATCCCGAAATTGTATCAGGAGAACATGATGTGCCAGGAGGTATTCTTCGTGCCACTTCCCAGAATTTTAGTGACGTCGAATTCCAGGAATTTCCGGGAACTTGGACTCAGAAACCAAGGATTTAATTAATAATCGGAACTTAGACACCTGTTGTATCAATTCTATAACAAATCCGATTATAAATTAAAGTTGTATAGATAGTGCGCAAAATTACAATTGTAAACGTTAGTTGTAAATAATTTAATAACTATTCTAAAGCTCAATGTATAATAAATCATTTAGTTTATTGAATAAATGCAGATTTTCAAAAATAACCCAGAATTCGTTTATTTATTTAAATAAACCTCTCTTGATATCCTTATCCCATAAATAATTTCAGAAAATAATGAAAATTAACAATAGCAAATCGAAGACTATAAAATTTAAATTCACAGAATTTCGGATCCCGAAATTGTATCAGGAGAACATGATGTGCCAGGAGGTATTCTTCGTGCCACTTCCCAGAATTTTAGTGACGTCGAATTCCAGGAATTTCCGGGAACTTGGACTCAGAAACCAAGGATTTAATTAATAATCGGAACTTAGACACCTGTTGTATCAATTCTATAACAAATCCGATTATAAATTAAAGTTGTATAGATAGTGCGCAAAATTACAATTGTAAACGTTAGTTGTAAATAATTTAATAACTATTCTAAAGCTCAATGTATAATAAATCATTTAGTTTATTGAATAAATGCAGATTTTCAAAAATAACCCAGAATTCGTTTATTTATTTAAATAAACCTCTCTTGATATCCTTATCCCATAAATAATTTCAGAAAATAATGAAAATTAACAATAGCAAATCGAAGACTATAAAATTTAAATTCACAGAATTTCGGATCCCGAAATTGTATCAGGAGAACATGATGTGCCAGGAGGTATTCTTCGTGCCACTTCCCAGAATTTTAGTGACGTCGAATTCCAGGAATTTCCGGGAACTTGGACTCAGAAACCAAGGATTTAATTAATAATCGGAACTTAGACACCTGTTGTATCAATTCTATAACAAATCCGATTATAAATTAAAGTTGTATAGATAGTGCGCAAAATTACAATTGTAAACGTTAGTTGTAAATAATTTAATAACTATTCTAAAGCTCAATGTATAATAAATCATTTAGTTTATTGAATAAATGCAGATTTTCAAAAATAACCCAGAATTCGTTTATTTATTTAAATAAACCTCTCTTGATATCCTTATCCCATAAATAATTTCAGAAAATAATGAAAATTAACAATAGCAAATCGAAGACTATAAAATTTAAATTTACAGAATTTCGGATCCCGAAATTGTATCAGGAGAACATGATGTGCCAGGAGGTATTCTTCGTGCCACTTCCCAGAATTTTAGTGACGTCGAATTCCAGGAATTTCCGGGAACTTGGACTCAGAAACCAAGGATTTAATTAATAATCGGAACTTAGACACCTGTTGTATCAATTCTATAACAAATCCGATTATAAATTAAAGTTGTATAGATAGTGCGCAAAATTACAATTGTAAACGTTAGTTGTAAATAATTTAATAACTATTCTAAAGCTCAATGTATAATAAATCATTTAGTTTATTGAATAAATGCAGATTTTCAAAAATAACCCAGAATTCGTTTATTTATTTAAATAAACCTCTCTTGATATCCTTATCCCATAAATAATTTCAGAAAATAATGAAAATTAACAATAGCAAATCGAAGACTATAAAATTTAAATTTACAGAATTTCGGATCCCGAAATTGTATCAGGAGAACATGATGTGCCAGGAGGTATTCTTCGTGCCACTTCCCAGAATTTTAGTGACGTCGAATTCCAGGAATTTCCGGGAACTTGGACTCAGAAACCAAGGATTTAATTAATAATCGGAACTTAGACACCTGTTGTATCAATTCTATAACAAATCCGATTATAAATTAAAGTTGTATAGATAGTGCGCAAAATTACAATTGTAAACGTTAGTTGTAAATAATTTAATAACTATTCTAAAGCTCAATGTATAATAAATCATTTAGTTTATTGAATAAATGCAGATTTTCAAAAATAACCCAGAATTCGTTTATTTATTTAAATAAACCTCTCTTGATATCCTTATCCCATAAATAATTTCAGAAAATAATGAAAATTAACAATAGCAAATCGAAGACTATAAAATTTAAATTTACAGAATTTCGGATCCCGAAATTGTATCAGGAGAACATGATGTGCCAGGAGGTATTCTTCGTGCCACTTCCCAGAATTTTAGTGACGTCGAATTCCAGGAATTTCCGGGAACTTGGACTCAGAAACCAAGGATTTAATTAATAATCGGAACTTAGACACCTGTTGTATCAATTCTATAACAAATCCGATTATAAATTAAAGTTGTATAGATAGTGCGCAAAATTACAATTGTAAACGTTAGTTGTAAATAATTTAATAACTATTCTAAAGCTCAATGTATAATAAATCATTTAGTTTATTGAATAAATGCAGATTTTCAAAAATAACCCAGAATTCGTTTATTTATTTAAATAAACCTCTCTTGATATCCTTATCCCATAAATAATTTCAGAAAATAATGAAAATTAACAATAGCAAATCGAAGACTATAAAATTTAAATTTACAGAATTTCGGATCCCGAAATTGTATCAGGAGAACATGATGTGCCAGGAGGTATTCTTCGTGCCACTTCCCAGAATTTTAGTGACGTCGAATTCCAGGAATTTCCGGGAACTTGGACTCAGAAACCAAGGATTTAATTAATAATCGGAACTTAGACACCTGTTGTATCAATTCTATAACAAATCCGATTATAAATTAAAGTTGTATAGATAGTGCGCAAAATTACAATTGTAAACGTTAGTTGTAAATAATTTAATAACTATTCTAAAGCTCAATGTATAATAAATCATTTAGTTTATTGAATAAATGCAGATTTTCAAAAATAACCCAGAATTCGTTTATTTATTTAAATAAACCTCTCTTGATATCCTTATCCCATAAATAATTTCAGAAAATAATGAAAATTAACAATAGCAAATCGAAGACTATAAAATTTAAATTTACAGAATTTCGGATCCCGAAATTGTATCAGGAGAACATGATGTGCCAGGAGGTATTCTTCGTGCCACTTCCCAGAATTTTAGTGACGTCGAATTCCAGGAATTTCCGGGAACTTGGACTCAGAAACCAAGGATTTAATTAATAATCGGAACTTAGACACCTGTTGTATCAATTCTATAACAAATCCGATTATAAATTAAAGTTGTATAGATAGTGCGCAAAATTACAATTGTAAACGTTAGTTGTAAATAATTTAATAACTATTCTAAAGCTCAATGTATAATAAATCATTTAGTTTATTGAATAAATGCAGATTTTCAAAAATAACCCAGAATTCGTTTATTTATTTAAATAAACCTCTCTTGATATCCTTATCCCATAAATAATTTCAGAAAATAATGAAAATTAACAATAGCAAATCGAAGACTATAAAATTTAAATTTACAGAATTTCGGATCCCGAAATTGTATCAGGAGAACATGATGTGCCAGGAGGTATTCTTCGTGCCACTTCCCAGAATTTTAGTGACGTCGAATTCCAGGAATTTCCGGGAACTTGGACTCAGAAACCAAGGATTTAATTAATAATCGGAACTTAGACACCTGTTGTATCAATTCTATAACAAATCCGATTATAAATTAAAGTTGTATAGATAGTGCGCAAAATTACAATTGTAAACGTTAGTTGTAAATAATTTAATAACTATTCTAAAGCTCAATGTATAATAAATCATTTAGTTTATTGAATAAATGCAGATTTTCAAAAATAACCCAGAATTCGTTTATTTATTTAAATAAACCTCTCTTGATATCCTTATCCCATAAATAATTTCAGAAAATAATGAAAATTAACAATAGCAAATCGAAGACTATAAAATTTAAATTTACAGAATTTCGGATCCCGAAATTGTATCAGGAGAACATGATGTGCCAGGAGGTATTCTTCGTGCCACTTCCCAGAATTTTAGTGACGTCGAATTCCAGGAATTTCCGGGAACTTGGACTCAGAAACCAAGGATTTAATTAATAATCGGAACTTAGACACCTGTTGTATCAATTCTATAACAAATCCGATTATAAATTAAAGTTGTATAGATAGTGCGCAAAATTACAATTGTAAACGTTAGTTGTAAATAATTTAATAACTATTCTAAAGCTCAATGTATAATAAATCATTTAGTTTATTGAATAAATGCAGATTTTCAAAAATAACCCAGAATTCGTTTATTTATTTAAATAAACCTCTCTTGATATCCTTATCCCATAAATAATTTCAGAAAATAATGAAAATTAACAATAGCAAATCGAAGACTATAAAATTTAAATTTACAGAATTTCGGATCCCGAAATTGTATCAGGAGAACATGATGTGCCAGGAGGTATTCTTCGTGCCACTTCCCAGAATTTTAGTGACGTCGAATTCCAGGAATTTCCGGGAACTTGGACTCAGAAACCAAGGATTTAATTAATAATCGGAACTTAGACACCTGTTGTATCAATTCTATAACAAATCCGATTATAAATTAAAGTTGTATAGATAGTGCGCAAAATTACAATTGTAAACGTTAGTTGTAAATAATTTAATAACTATTCTAAAGCTCAATGTATAATAAATCATTTAGTTTATTGAATAAATGCAGATTTTCAAAAATAACCCAGAATTCGTTTATTTATTTAAATAAACCTCTCTTGATATCCTTATCCCATAAATAATTTCAGAAAATAATGAAAATTAACAATAGCAAATCGAAGACTATAAAATTTAAATTTACAGAATTTCGGATCCCGAAATTGTATCAGGAGAACATGATGTGCCAGGAGGTATTCTTCGTGCCACTTCCCAGAATTTTAGTGACGTCGAATTCCAGGAATTTCCGGGAACTTGGACTCAGAAACCAAGGATTTAATTAATAATCGGAACTTAGACACCTGTTGTATCAATTCTATAACAAATCCGATTATAAATTAAAGTTGTATAGATAGTGCGCAAAATTACAATTGTAAACGTTAGTTGTAAATAATTTAATAACTATTCTAAAGCTCAATGTATAATAAATCATTTAGTTTATTGAATAAATGCAGATTTTCAAAAATAACCCAGAATTCGTTTATTTATTTAAATAAACCTCTCTTGATATCCTTATCCCATAAATAATTTCAGAAAATAATGAAAATTAACAATAGCAAATCGAAGACTATAAAATTTAAATTCACAGAATTTCGGATCCCGAAATTGTATCAGGAGAACATGATGTGCCAGGAGGTATTCTTCGTGCCACTTCCCAGAATTTTAGTGACGTCGAATTCCAGGAATTTCCGGGAACTTGGACTCAGAAACCAAGGATTTAATTAATAATCGGAACTTAGACACCTGTTGTATCAATTCTATAACAAATCCGATTATAAATTAAAGTTGTATAGATAGTGCGCAAAATTACAATTGTAAACGTTAGTTGTAAATAATTTAATAACTATTCTAAAGCTCAATGTATAATAAATCATTTAGTTTATTGAATAAATGCAGATTTTCAAAAATAACCCAGAATTCGTTTATTTATTTAAATAAACCTCTCTTGATATCCTTATCCCATAAATAATTTCAGAAAATAATGAAAATTAACAATAGCAAATCGAAGACTATAAAATTTAAATTTACAGAATTTCGGATCCCGAAATTGTATCAGGAGAACATGATGTGCCAGGAGGTATTCTTCGTGCCACTTCCCAGAATTTTAGTGACGTCGAATTCCAGGAATTTCCGGGAACTTGGACTCAGAAACCAAGGATTTAATTAATAATCGGAACTTAGACACCTGTTGTATCAATTCTATAACAAATCCGATTATAAATTAAAGTTGTATAGATAGTGCGCAAAATTACAATTGTAAACGTTAGTTGTAAATAATTTAATAACTATTCTAAAGCTCAATGTATAATAAATCATTTAGTTTATTGAATAAATGCAGATTTTCAAAAATAACCCAGAATTCGTTTATTTATTTAAATAAACCTCTCTTGATATCCTTATCCCATAAATAATTTCAGAAAATAATGAAAATTAACAATAGCAAATCGAAGACTATAAAATTTAAATTCACAGAATTTCGGATCCCGAAATTGTATCAGGAGAACATGATGTGCCAGGAGGTATTCTTCGTGCCACTTCCCAGAATTTTAGTGACGTCGAATTCCAGGAATTTCCGGGAACTTGGACTCAGAAACCAAGGATTTAATTAATAATCGGAACTTAGACACCTGTTGTATCAATTCTATAACAAATCCGATTATAAATTAAAGTTGTATAGATAGTGCGCAAAATTACAATTGTAAACGTTAGTTGTAAATAATTTAATAACTATTCTAAAGCTCAATGTATAATAAATCATTTAGTTTATTGAATAAATGCAGATTTTCAAAAATAACCCAGAATTCGTTTATTTATTTAAATAAACCTCTCTTGATATCCTTATCCCATAAATAATTTCAGAAAATAATGAAAATTAACAATAGCAAATCGAAGACTATAAAATTTAAATTTACAGAATTTCGGATCCCGAAATTGTATCAGGAGAACATGATGTGCCAGGAGGTATTCTTCGTGCCACTTCCCAGAATTTTAGTGACGTCGAATTCCAGGAATTTCCGGGAACTTGGACTCAGAAACCAAGGATTTAATTAATAATCGGAACTTAGACACCTGTTGTATCAATTCTATAACAAATCCGATTATAAATTAAAGTTGTATAGATAGTGCGCAAAATTACAATTGTAAACGTTAGTTGTAAATAATTTAATAACTATTCTAAAGCTCAATGTATAATAAATCATTTAGTTTATTGAATAAATGCAGATTTTCAAAAATAACCCAGAATTCGTTTATTTATTTAAATAAACCTCTCTTGATATCCTTATCCCATAAATAATTTCAGAAAATAATGAAAATTAACAATAGCAAATCGAAGACTATAAAATTTAAATTCACAGAATTTCGGATCCCGAAATTGTATCAGGAGAACATGATGTGCCAGGAGGTATTCTTCGTGCCACTTCCCAGAATTTTAGTGACGTCGAATTCCAGGAATTCCTGGAAACCGTTTGTACCGAATTTTGTTCTTCTCTGTATCCAACCGATATTTTTCGTTTCTTTTTCTACTTTTGTATTTCGAAACTTCTGTGCAATGTTTTTCTACATTATTTCTTGCTTTTTAAGTGCAATTTTGTAAGGGCTGGATAAGGGAGTTAGGTTTATAAATGAATAAACAATTGCTTAAGTTTAACTCTATGTTTATTGAAAATTCTTTCAATTATACATGTTACATAAATGTTACATTGTTAATTCTAACGCACTTATAACTACTAACTGTAAAACTTATTTAAATATTAGATTCTTAACTTTAACGCACTTATAATTACAAATTGTAAAATTTACTTAAATATTACATTCACAATTCTAACGCACTTATAACTACTAACTGTATAACTTACTTAAATATTACATTCTTAACTTTAATGCACTTATAATTACAAATTGTAAAATTTGCTTAAATATTACATTCACAATTCTAAAGCACTTATAACTACTAACTGTAAAACTTACTTAAATATTAGATTCTTAACTTTAACGCACTTATAATTACAAATTGTAAAACTTACATATCAGTATTTTTACATACAACATATTTTTATAATTATTTAACATATAGCTTAAGCGCAGTACAATATTCTTATGTAATAAAGACATTCTACAATTACATATGTACTTATATATTCAGTATAACTATTGAAGAACAGTTTACTCTCCGTAGATAAATCCTTTCCATTGTTTATTGGTAAAATGAAATTAGACTCAGAAACCAAGGATCTCAAGTTTGCAGATTTGTAGTAGGAGAACATGATGTGACAGGAAGTATTCTTCGTGCCATTGCTTGAAATTTTAGTAGTGTCCAATTCCAAAAATGACCGAAAACTGATATCTGAGAATCTGCCAGGAAGTTTCCCGTTGATTTAATGATGTTAATGTGCAGCTTATGTGGCGTAGAAATGTATAACAAATACATCTTCTAATCTGCAACACAGCAAAATACATTATTATTAACTACTTGAATAAAATTATAATACTTTATACTTACATACGATAGGACAAAAGTGATCATTTTCAATCAGATTTGAATTCGATGGATTATGTTTACTCTCAGTAGTTAAATCCTTCCCATTGTTTATTGGTAAAATGAAACTAGACTCAGAAACCAAGGATCTCGAGTTTGCAAAATTGTATTTATCTAGTTATGTATCTTTAACTAAGACAGCTTGTACATAAAATTACAGGGACTTAGTCATAACCTCACACAAAAGGGATGAACGTAACTACCCGACCATTAATGAATAATAGAAAACGTAGAAGCACTGGCTAATTTGGTATCGAATTTTACATTTTCGAACACGAAAAACCGATCTACAATAGTCTGAACCTCGAATAACTCATACTATTAATTATTGTAACGCAACGATTAAAAGACTCCGCGAGAGCGTCACCCCTCTCACTCGCACCAAGCCAACGCAGTATGCTAATGCGTAAGAGGGAGAGAACACTCGTCCGCCGATCTCACCTCTCACTCCTTCAATGTGCGAGTGAGAGCACCGAGCATCTAGTCTCTCACTCCCTCTACGCCAAACTCGCGCCTGCGCACAACACCAATGTGCAAGAGAGTGAACACTAGTCCGCCATTCGGACCTCTCACTCCCACAATGTGCGAGAGAGTGAACACCAGTCCGCCATTCGGACCTCTCACTCCCACAATGTGCGAGAGAGTGAACACTAGTCCGCCATTCGGACCTCTCACTCCCACAATGTGCGAGAGAGTGAACACTAGTCCGCCATTCGGACCTCTCACTCCTTCAATGTGCGAGTGAGAGCACCGAGCATGTAGTCTCTCACTCCCTCTACGCCAAACTCGCGCCTGCGCACAACACCAATGTGCGAGAGAGTGAACACTAGTCCGCCAATCGGACCTCTCATTTCCTCCGCGTCAGTGTAAGAGCGAGAGAGAAGAGTGCAACGAGCATCTTACCTCTCACTTTCTCCGTGTCACTGTACGAGCGAGAGAGCAATACTCGGCCGCCGATCGGACCTCCCACTCCCTCCACAGCAATCTCGCAAAATTACAATTATAAACGTTAGTTATAAATAATATAATAACTATTGTAAAGCTGAATGTATGAATCATGTAGTTTATTGAATAAATGCAGCTTTTTAGTACCATGAACGTTTCTAATTAGTTAACAATCGCGATAAAGCAAGAAAATAATAAATAAAGGCTCTGAAATGTAGTCTTCGAGTCTCGTAATCAACCGCAGGTTTATATCGATTTATATACTTAAATGATGTTCTAGGATCACCAAATTTGAACTAAAGGAAGGGGAAACTTTATATTATCATAAAAGTATCAATTTGTCACCGTACAAGCTCTATTTTTTATTATTTTTACAATTTTTAAAATAATTATATTTTTTACCTCTATCGCCATCTCTTCGAAAAGTGCTGAAACTGCTCAAAAATTGACAGGAATCTGCCGTACCTACAATGATTATTTTTTAAGAAAATAATTTTTTGCTGTTTTCGCGTGTTTGAAGCATCTAATCGCTTCTATTTTACACTAATTATCGATTCCAATTGTCCGATTAATCCTAGAAGCCCGGAATATTGAAATATTAAAGATTAAATCGCACATTGAGAGAGTGAGAGGTGAGATTGGCGGACTAGTGTTCACTCTCTCGCACATTGGTGTTGTGCGCAGGCGCGAGTTTGGCGTAGAGAGAGTGAGAGACTAGATGCTCGGACCTCTCACTCCCACACTGTGCGAGAGAGTGAACACTAGTCCGCCAATCTCACCTCTCACTCTCCCAATGTGCGATTTAATCTTTAATATTTCAATATTTCGGGCTTCTAGGATTAATCGGACAATTGGAATCGATAATTAGTGTAAAATAGAAGCGATTAGATGTTTCAAACACGCGAAAACAGCAAAAAATTATTTTCTTAAAAAATAATCATTGTAGGTACGGCAGATTCCTGTCAATTTTTGAGCAGTTTCAGCACTTTGTTCGCAGGTGGCGCCAGGGGTAAAATAAAAAGTCGGTAAAAATTATTTTATTAAAAATCGGCTTTTTAACACCATTACATAAAATATTTTGTTGTTATAAATGTCTCTATAACTTTAGTTTATCCGAAAAGTGGCCTGGTTTTTGAAAAAACACAATTTTCTGTTTCGCTAATTTCGTCGGTAACACCCCATGTACCGTTCTCAGTTGCTCTTTAAAAAAATTGAAAAACAAAGCTTGAACGATATTAAATTCATTATTTTATAATAATACAATGTTTTATCTTTCTACTATTCAAATTAGATGACCCCAGGACTGTATTTATAGTACCGAAAAATATTCTGCAATTTTTACTTATTCCTTCTGTTGGGATATCCAGCCATTCAGTCATTCCCTTTATTCTAAGGTACGATTACTCTCATAACATTCTACCATTTGTTTTTTACTTTTATGTCCAATATTACTTGTGCTTAACGCTTCTTGTTCTACCGAGGCGCTTGTCCGGGGGCGACTAGGCTCGACGCTACACTGACGGTACTGAGCGCGCTCTGATTGGTCAGTGTTTTTGCTTAATAATTCAAAAACGAAGCCCCATCCGATATTTTTGCAATGGAAATTGTTGTTCAGAATAGTCTCAGCTACCCCCCATTTTCCGCTCCTACAAGAGTTCTGGGACACCCTGTATACATCGAGATAAAATAAGGGATAAAAATGTATCAGTTAAATTGTAGTATTTGTATTTTCAGATCTACACTTACTTAATTTAACAAGAACCTTATTCTTAGGAACACTGTCACCTACTGAACATGTTATGTTTTCGACAATTCCATCGGCGGATGCTCTGATGATGTGCTAAATAAATTAAAAAAGAAATTAAAAATTAAAGCATAAGCTAAGAATTGCTAAAAATCACAAGTAACAAAATATATGTAAACACATACTTCCATCTTCATGGCGTTAATGACGAGCAAAGCGTCGCCTGTCTTTACAACGTTTCCTTTTGCGACAAATAATTTTTGTATAAAACCTGGTATTGGACTCAAAGCTTTGTATGGATCCGCTTCGAGTTCTTTATTTGTAACATCAGACAAAAATTTCATGATAGGTGTACTAAATTGCCATTCGCGATCCTATAAGAAAAAGCTATGTAAATTATTTGTTAAGAGCAAGTAGTTCAAGCAATTAGAATAAAAATAAGTAGAAGTAAAACGGAATACTGACTTTGGTGAATAAGTGCAATTTATTGCGAATCTTGGTTATTTTTGCTTTGATAATCATTTCATCGATTTCAGTAGATAATTCTAACGCATTTTCTTTTTTCTTTAAGATACCGGTTACTCTTCTCCAAGGACCGATTCTATTGATTCTCATCGAATAGACTTCAGGTTCAATGTATTTTACTTCAACGTCAATATCATCGCCGTAAACGTTGAAATGAAATATACGCATCTGATTATGATTTAATCTCAAGCCGGTTTCTGTTGCGAACGGACTGAACGGATCAACGCTTGTAAGGGAACATCTCAGAGAATTTGTATCTTCGTAAAGTATCGAAGCAAGGGTTGCCTGTGCGACAATTTCGTTTGGCACATGCAACTTCGGAAACAATTCTCGATAGTGTTCCTCTATGAAGCCAGTATGTACATGACCTTGACGAAAACTTGAATGAGAACACAAATCCTTGATAAATTCTATATTGGTATCGAGTCCAGCTATCTGAAAATACGCATAATACGCTTTAATGTCATGCACGGTCTTTGATGGACAAACTATTACAAAATCTATTTACATTATAATCGCTCAGTTTCAATTTAAGCGTGGCCAACGCTTCTTCCCTGTCTCTTCCCCAAACGATTAGCTTTGCGATCATCGGATCGTAATGTACAGACACTTGGTCTTTCTCGCGAATTCCGCGTTCAATTCTGATTGTTCCTGATGTGGCCTCTGGAATTTTCATGTATGTTAAATTTCCAGCTCCTGGTAGAAAATCATTTCTTGGATTCTGTGATTTATTACGATAATCAATAAATTCAATTAGCAACGAATCGAGGTGTAATTTAACGATCGCGTTGAGTAAATAAATATTTACCTCCGCGTAAATCCTAGCTTCAAAAGCATGTCCCCGAAGATTAATTTGGTTCTGATTCAACGGAAGCGCTTCTCCCATCGCTACTTTCAGTTGCCATTCAACTAAATCCAATCCTGTAATTGCCTCCGTAATAGGATGTTCTACTTGAAGACGAGTATTCATTTCCATGAAATGAAAACTGCTTCGCTTACGATCCATTATAAACTCAACGGTACCAGCGCCAACGTAGCCTACCGCTTTTGCTGCTCGAACTGCTGTTTCACCTAAATCCATCCTTAAATCTGCTGAAATTCCGGGCTGTAGTATATCACGATTATTGTTATATACTTATAATTATCGAACTTTCAATTAAACCATCGAATAGAAAGGGGTTTTCACGATTAAACGATTAAATGATTAAAGGTACGTACCGCTGGTGCTTCTTCGATAATTTTTTGATGTCTCCTTTGAACGGAACAATCCCTTTCGAACATGTGAACGACATTTCCGTGCTTATCCGCAAAAATTTGTACTTCGATGTGTCTTGGTTCGCTGATATATTGTTCGAGTAACATCCTCGAATCACCGAAGGCTTTCTCAGATTCAGTTCTCGCGGCTTCTAACGCTTCAAAAAAATTTGATTCTTTTAGAACGATTCTCATTCCTTTTCCTCCTCCGCCACATACAGCTTTAATCACCAACGGAAAGCCTATCTTTCTTGCTTCTAGCAATAAAACTTCGTCGGACTGGTTGTCTCCATGGTATCCTGTTTTTGTAAATATTTCAAGATCAATTGACGCTTTATTAGAAATACATGTTGGTACGTGCATGTATTTCGATAAATAAAATCGTACCTGCTATAACAGGAACTCCAGCTTCGAGCATCATAATTTTTGAAGTACTTTTAATACCCATATTTTTAATCGCACTGGCCGGAGGACCAATAAATGTTATATTTTCTTTTTGACAGAGCTCTGCGAATTCAGCATTCTCAGAAAGAAATCCATAACCAGGATGTACTGCCTGACACTTTAACTTCTTCGCAATGGATATAATTTTATCCTGTCTTAGGTAACTTTGGGTAGAAGGTGCAGGACCGACACAGTATGCCTCGTCTACTTGTTCTACGTGCAAAGAATTCTTGTCTGCATCGCTATATATGCCTACAGTTTTTATTCCAAGCTTTTTAGCAGTTCTTACAATACGGCATACTATCTCTCCTCTGTTTGCAATCAAAACCTGTAACATAAAAAAAACTAGGATTTATCAATTTTATAACACTGTAAGTGACGAGAAACTTATACTTACCTTATCGAATCTATCGGACAAAGTTTCTGAGGTATGCAAATTGTGTATATGTAAAACTATTGTGTGATATCTAAAATCGATACAAATGTATAATTTAAGTTTTACCTAAGTAAACGTTTTTAACAAAATTTTTTTACAATTTACTTACTGTGACTTTATTCTTGCTATTCGATACATGTTACTATCATGCTAGAGCAGTTTGCACCGAATCTACTTACTGTCTTGTTTAATACTTGTACAACTCATTTCGATTGTAAGTAAAAAAAACAGATATGCCCACAACGCAAGTAATCGCTAACCTTTATCAAAAGGTTAGGCACATACATTATACTAATCAACAGATAAGAAAATTACGCAAATATGAGTGTAGTACGTACGTATGCGGTTAATTTATAATTTCATAAGTAAATATAATTGGAATAAACATGTTAACAAAACTTATTTCTTATCATTTTATTCTGTACTCAAGTATGCTTACATTTTTCTTTTATTTTGGATTTAAGAAGTGAAAAAAAAGAAAAGAAAAAATAAAAAAGATACCGACCTATGGGGGGATCGAACCCGCGACCTTTGCGTTATTAGCATGACGCTCTCACTAACTGAACTAATAGGCCGGCTGCACCCACGCTTTCCTTCATCAAAGAAATAGAAAATATTGAATCAAAGGAATCAAAGTGTTTTATTCTTTTGTATTTACTATATGTATAAATAAATTGTGTGACGTTTTAAACTATAAAGAGATCACACTATTTTCAAATTATTTCTTAGGTTATTAACGTGATATGTACAACAATAATTATTCAATTTATTCCACACGTGCATAGCATAATTCACATTAATAACATATTTCATATTCATTGAAATATATTTCAATTATAGAGAAGAGTAGAAAAGTACACAGGTAAAAAATGCATGGTAACTTTTAATTTTTTTTACAGTAGGCTTATAATCAAATAATTCTTTACTAGACTCAGAAGAAGCAAAAGTTTCTATAATATTGAATTTTTTGTTTGAATCATTTAATTCCAATGCTATTATTTAAAGATGCTTCTTTTATATTCTTTATATATATATATGTATATACATGTATATATTTATGTAACAACAAAGGATCACAACAAAGAAACAATGCAAATATAATTTGAATCTTTATTACACGATACAAAACAATCACGATTTTGATGAAGACTGTAATAATCCTAGAAGAACACAGTCTGCTTCCAAGATTGTCAGATCTGTAGTTGCTCCTAAGAAACGTGTGGACAATTCTAAATCTTTAATTTGTAATTTAACTTTTGTACCTCTGACATATTTACTGAAATAAAAGAGAAAGAAAATATTGTTAGTAATTGAGATTAAGATTTTTGTTTGATACTTACTTTGAATTATGTTTGGGTTTTGGACACACGCAATGAAATTTCCATCCAAAATCAATGTATAAATCATTGTCAACTACCTCAAAAATTTGTCCTATTACTATCTTTTCCTTTGGATCTCCTAGCTGAAATACATTTATTATTAATATGAAGGAATATAATAATTTTGGCGCAATAATCTTTATACAAACAGAAAGATTATTCTAGAGTGTATAATTTTATAATACGTATGATATTTACGTCGATAAAATTCGAATGTCGAAGCAATGAACTGAAAGTGGATAATGTTGAAATCTTTGAAGTATATTTATTTGTCTCAGCCTGCAGAGAATCTCTAATTAAACCTTGTAAATCACTGATTTCGTTTCTTGTGTTATTAACACTTGGATCCTTTTTATCTGTCAAATTTTTATTTGATATTTCTCTAGTATAATTTCGAATACAGATTGAACTGGTCTGGGACATATAAGTGGTACATAGTTGTATCGTTTTTTGACAATGTTGAATTTTGTTCATTTTATTAGACAAGGAATGTGCTCCTTATTAACAGTTTGTAGGTTATGTTTCAATAATGTTTGCTTTAGATATACATATATATCGACTACGCATGTATACTACAGTAGCGACACACCTATTCGTATATGTTGTGTGTGTGTGTGTGTGAACGCGAGTGCGTGCATACACGCATGTAAATACGATTCATAATCACTTAGTTGATGAGGATTCACGTTCCAATTCCTCATATTCTTAGAACGATAATGAAAGAAAAAAGGCAGAGTAAATCATAAGTATCTTGTGTTAATGATGTTTTTTTATTGACATTCAATTATTATAACATCGGTGGTTTGACGGTATTTAATTATCCCTGACGAAAAATAAATATCTAATAAACGAAAAAGTAGACATTTTGACGACCAATGAAATTGTATAGAGAAATGAAAAGTATAGGGAAATTTTGCGAAACGGATGCAAAAACAGTATAACGAAACAATTTAATTCCGAGAACATAAGCATCATTTATTAGTAAAGTAGAGGGGTTAACAATCAAAGAATCTATCTAATATTTATTTTATTGTGATATTAGAGTAAAATGATTGGTAGGTGTATGTATATAGATAAGATTCCCTGTAGTGGAAAATGTTGGTGTCGGGTATTTAGATCGTTTGTGGAGTTGAAAGTTACTAAAGAAATTATACTATGACCCGATGATTTGTCCGATCTATTCATCTAGTTATTGAATATGTTTTGTAAATATTGTATGTATATACGAAATACATACATAGATGTAGATAGATAATAATTTTGAATAATTGAAACGAGTGGAGAAATATTGGTCCGAAATGATGGCATTTCCCCTACGATGGAATATTAGAATTGTAAACGCACACAGTTGAGAAAATCGTACTGTCGCTAGTTGAGTGTGAGAGTTAATTATATTTGCGTTTGTATAGGGATATTTCGAGGAAAAAGAGGAATCTCGTGGTTGAACCGGTAGAAGCGATGGCGATAGTGGCTGTCTTATAAATGGCGACTTCGGTGGAAGCACGCTGTTTCATTTAACCGCGAGATTTTACGTTGACGAGTTTTGTGTGTGTAACAGGTATTTAGAATATCAAGGTAAGAATCCATGGTCGATAAAATGATTCGATTGATATACTATTTTGAAAAGTAAAAGTGAATTATAATAATTTGTAGGTATAAAAATCGAGTAAAATGGGTAATGTATACGCATCTTCTGTACCTCCTACACTTTCGCCGCCACCTCCACCCTCAGACTTACTTGCGGACGTAGAAAAACAAGAGGCCACCAGCAGTGGTTCGGGAGGTTTGGAAAATCCAGGCACAATCGAAGATCTTCATAAAAAGTGTAAAGGTATTCGTAGAATTTGATTCGTTTTCATCGGCATTCGACGATCATTTTGTGTTGGTTCTTTTTATCGTTGATAAAAGTCGAAGGGAAAGAATGAAAGAACGAATATTTGTTTCTATGCAGTTGAATTTAATATTAACATTGATTATTAATATGATGGCAGATGTATTTCCTGTAAATTTCGAAGGTGCAAAACTAATGTTCAATAAAGGGCTTAGTAGTCACTTTCAAATTTCTCACACGATAAATATGAGTTCCTTCGCACAGTCTGGATACAGGTAAGAAGCAGGAAAGGAAGCGAAATGTAATTATAGTTATTTGTTGAAGATGAAAAGTATAGAAGGAAAATGTGTTTGTTAGGTTCGGAGCAACCTATGTCGGTGCACTGCAATCACAAATTTTGGAAGCTTATCCAGTTTTACTAGGTGACATAGATCCGAGTGGAAATCTGAATGCAAACATAATTCATCAGTTTGGTCAAAGACTGAGAGGGAAATTAGCTACGCAAGTGCAGAGAAGTAGATTTACTGCGGTACAAATGACGACAGATTATCGCGGTGATGCTTACACGTTGTCGTTAACTTTGGGCAACCCAGACATTCTTAACGGTTCTGGTAAGCGTGCGAGGTAAAGGTCAACAGTGTGAAATTTTCTAAACGATTATAGTAGCGAACTAATATTTTTAGGCGTTTTCGTGATGCATTATCTACAGAGTATAACACCGTCGGTCGCATTGGGTGGAGAACTAGCTTATCAGCGAGGTCCTGCCGTACCAGGAGGCCAAGTCGCTGTTTTATCAGCGGCTGGAAGGTATACGTATGAAGATTCGACGATTAGTGCCAGTTTAGGTATGTGTAAAAAGTAATCGTCGGTACTCGTAACCGCGAGGGTTATCATCACGGTTGGCAAATTCTGTCTGGCGAAAGTAGAATATTTACAAGAAGACATTATGTTTGATTAGGTTTGTCCGGTTGTCACCTTTGTTTCCATCAAAAAGCTAGTCAACAGTTGCAGGTTGGAGTGGAGTTGGAAATAAATTCGAGAATACAAGAATCGACGGGCACCATAGCCTATCAAATTGATTTACCAAAGGCCGATATAGTGTTTAGAGGTAGAACGATATTAATTTCATTCGATATTAATTTCCCTTTCCGGTGAATCGAAAGGGAGTTGGTGCGTGACGATATTTTGATTGCAGGGAGTGTAGATACAAATTGGACGGTGGGTGCTGTTTTGGAGAAGAAATTGCAACCGTTGCCATTCTCGTTCGGGCTAAGCGGTATGATGAATCATAGTAAACAACAATTTCGGCTGGGCTGCGGTTTGATAATCGGTTAAGGCCAGCATATGTAGTTCAATAATGGTCGAGTACGTAATCTAGCCAAGCGACGAGAAGGAAAGCAACAGAATAACTTGACCTCTGCATATACTAATTAAGGGAATGTTGTAATTAATATCGATGGTATCCCTTAATTGTTTTCCTCCTTTTCTTCCTTCTCCTTTTCCCCATTCTCCTTCACCTCTTCCTTCTCCCCCTTCTCCTCCTCCACCTGCTCCTCCTCCTCCTCCTCCTCCTCCTCCTCCTCCTCCTTTTACTCCTTTTCCTCCTTCTTCCTCCTGTTGATTACCTCGCCTGTTCATTATTATGTTTATACGACGATTTTGTTTGTTTATTTTTTATTAAAGACACACCGTATCAACAGAGTTTTTTCTCATTGTAAACCGATTGTTTTCATTTTGAGTCGTATGTCTGTGCGTTTTTTAAATTATTTTGTTTGTCTGTTTAGAATTGGTTAATTAAATAGTAAATTAATGTAAATCCTAGGAAAGAAATGCAGACGAAAACGCAGGTATTTAATAAGATGAAATCTGAAATTTTGACGTATGTATATTGTACATTATGGGTAGAAGAATACAAGGAGGAGGCATATGCGGATGCATAAACGCGTATGAGCGATTGATATAACAACTGCAGTGACAAGTTGTTTCGTGGTGATTTGAAGTAACGAAAATTTGAAAGAAATGTTCAAATTTTTAGCACTGTTTGTAATTTAGTACAAGTTACTTTGGTAAATCAGAGAGAATTTCATCATCGATGACTGTAGTCGTAGCTTGATTGCAAAATATCGAGCGAGCAATTTTTTCTTTTCTTCAATGTTTCATTTTTTTACTCATTGTCAGATACGATGTAGAAAAATATTTGACCATGGTTCTCCTGACCGGTCTCGAGAAAATTTGAAAGAGGAGGTAACGGTATGAATCGAAAGAAAGAAATAAAGAAATAAAGAAAGAAGGGAAAGGTAGATTTTTCGGCAGCGTTTAATTTTTGTTATTTTAGCAATTGTAAGTAACAACGGGAACGTAAAGATATGTGGCGAATATAGAATTAAGGTAAAATGGAGCGAGACGAAAGGAAGAAGGCGTAATAAAGTTTGCTCGAAGAAGTTGTTTTTGTAGTTGTTATTTAAAATTGCTTCTTTTTCTCTATTTTATTTTGTTTAATTTACCACTCTTATTTATTTTGTGGAATAAATAAGATATACTTATACTTATTTCTTTCGTATAAGTATGCAATATTTGAAGGTAATTCAGTATGGGAAGGAAAGAGAACGGGAAGGGTTACGACGTATTGGATGAATATATTGGATGTATGTATATGTAGATGTACGGCTGTACTATGGCTACCAGGGGCAGTTTTCAGATTTCGGAAACTGAAATTCCCGCGTCACGTACACTTCTTTAAAATACGTTTTCGGTAATTCCTGGAATTTGACGTCACTAAAATTCCAGGATGTGGCACGAATGCACCTCCTTGCGTGGCATGTTCTCCTAATACAATTCTTCCAAATCTGGAACTTGGTTTCGCAAAAGGGGTTCCCGAAAAATTCCTGGAATTATCATGTTTAGGAGTTTATACTATTTACAAAGTTCGTACTATCTTTCTTAGACATTGACTAATAGAAGCAAAAATGATAAACAATTATAGGAAAATTCTAAGTACGTAATGCGTTATGATCAATTGTTGATTAGTATGTAACGTTCGTCTGCATGCCCCTTAAGAATGGTGACCAGGTATATACGCCGGAGTAACGGGTGCCGCCGTTGCAGTATATCAGGGGCATGCCCCTTGAGAATGATGACCAGAGTAACTTACAGGGTGTCCCACTTAAGTGAGTACAGCAGGATATCTCGGAAGGAGTTGCAGTTATTAAAAATGTGTTCGTACAAAAGTTGCTTGGCAAAATGGGGTGCATCATGTGGTAATAATTATTTTCTTCTGGGTGGGGTGAGTAGAGGAGATCTGAAGGTCAATGTAATTTTTTTAAATGAGATGCTATATTTTTGTCTTCAGAATGTAACAGCAGGCACCGAGACAAATTCAATGATGTGCTACATGTTGGTATTCTGATTTCGATAAAGGTGAATGTATGTAAACTGCTAAAAACAGCATCGTGAAATAAGAATTTTGTATCAGAAGAACATGATGTGCAAGGAGTTATTCGTGCCACTTCTTGAAATTTTAGTGACGTCGAATTCCAGGAATTACCGAAAACGTATTTTAAAGAAGTGTACGTGACGCGGGAACTCCAGTTTCCGAAATCTGAAAACTGCCCCTGGTAGCCATAGTACAGCCGTACATCTACATATATAATGATTACACAGGTAATTAATGCATAAGAATAAAAACACAGGATGAAGTTGTATTAAACGTTTTATTAAACGTTTCACCAGGAATCACTGAGCTGTACTACATATACCTACATATTTATTTTTGTTGTTTGTTCGTGATTAAAATATTGTTAATAATTAGAGAATGTATCGAAAATCAGATAGGTAGATGGAATATAATTACGTACGCTAGAATAAGGGAAACGCGCGCGGAAAAAGTAGACAAACAAACAGACAGACAGACAGAGAGACAAATCGTAAGTTTGTAAGTAGTACGTATATACATATAGATATATGTATCTAAATGTACATATTCGCGTATCGTTGTACGAGATATCGACCTTTGACCGACAACCATTTTTGTTTCGAGTTGGTCACATTGCTTGTTCTTACCTTGGATGATGGTAGAGCAATGCGGCGATAATTGTACACGATAACGGTCCACATTTTATATTACTCGAGGAGAAAATGAATGTTTCGTCGAGACAACGAAGAAGAAAGAAAAAAGCAGTAAAGACATGTAGATTTGGAAAGATATGATCGATGTAAATTGGAAAAAATGATCGATCGTAGCAAGACGAGTAACTGGTCGTAATGATTTATTAGTTAATTAGTTGCAACAACACGCACGCCGATTTGTACGTATGCAGCACGTGTTTCGAGTCAGAATGTATGGTAGAATGGGGTGAAAGCGTTTGACGTTAACGGAAGAATGATATTGAAAGAAAGGTAACTAACGCAAGCTTAGTTTTAGCACGTCCGCGTGCAAGAGAGAAAATAATTTGAACAACAAAGCATAGTCGGCAAAAATAAGAGATCGGTGTTGAACTTGCCTGTTTGCTCGTGTAGGGGACTTTTGTATAGATGCGTCCAGGCTATATGGAACTCTGGTCGGAACGTTGATTGTTTGCCGAGGAAAACAATAAACGATCAACTCGACGAGGTTGTTAAAAGTTAAAAGAGGTTGGCAAAGCGAACTCGAGCTCTGTTCGGTGCGTTGCTTTGCTTTGCACAACGGGAACGAGAACGAGAACGGGAACGGGAACGGGAACGGGAACGGGAACGGGAACGGGAACGAGCTACGAAACGGTGAGAGAAAATGAATGAATGAAATTTTTTAATAGCCGAATGTAAGGAAGAATTTGGAAGAAAATGAAACGGTTGATAAGAATTTGTTTTCTTTTTCTAAAAACTGTGTAGAATAAGTTAACTAACTGTGTAGAGTACTTGGCGTTTTTATTGATATTTTTTTGTTCACGTAATTTTTCTTGTATAAGCAGGTTTATAAGTTTTTTATTTGAAATAAAGTTGTAAAAGTTGCTTACGAAAGCCCTGGTCGCGTACATCGGTGACCGATCCAAGTTGATCAACCATCGTATCGTACCGTATAGTTAAGTCGTCCTTCCTCTCTCTTTACTTGTTTTTGTCTCTGTTTCTGTGCTCCCTTTATCCTCACCCTTCTCCCTCCCAGCTCCCGGCATACTCTAGTTACCGATAACGCGTTTGTAAGCTATAGATATACGTAAGCATACGTAATGACGTATGCATGTAGCGAAGAATTTGCCATCCGCTTCAAGGTGATTCGATGGCGGATGCTATTCGCCTATGAAAAATTTCACATTAGATCGTAGAACTTTCGTGTGTCCAGTGTTTAGAAAAAATGGAAGGAGAGGTTGGCTCGCGAAGGTTTTCGAGAAAAGAAAGCCACGATAAACGGTGTTCGGTGTTAAGCCGAATGAATGAACGAACGAACGAACGAACGAACGAACGAACGAACGAACGAACGAACGAACGAACGAACGAACGAACGAATGAACGAACGAACTAAAGAGCGAGCGAACGAACGAACTAAAGAGCGAGCGAATGAATGAACGAAACCTGATCTTTCGATCGATCGTTTGTTTGTTCTTTAGTTCGCTCGCGTTAAAAGCGATTGAACGAAGAAACGTATATATACTTGGGGTGTCGATGTCGAATCGCATAGATGAACTGGATAGCCTCGAGCAGCCGAAATAAACGATTCGACCGAATGAAAGTAGTACTTGTACGTGGACAATTTGATAACTGGGCAGATCGTTTTTGGTAGATACGCGTGAATTTGGTGAGATCATAGCGTTTTAGGGTGAATCATTCGGTGAAAGATTGAGGATTTTTCGGTATTTTCCTGGCTACAGGTACGTAGGATAATTTGTTTACGCAGAGCGTGAAAAGAAAGCTCGCGGTGAGTCATCGGAAAGATTCATAACGGACTGTAACTATTGTATAAAGCGGCCGAACAATGTATCGTTGCGTTTGCAAGCAAATATTTGCACGATACGCGTTTACGAAAGTCTTTGCTCGAACGAATCATTGTATCGAGCACGATGTTTTGTTTGACTACGCTGGCCACGTTGTTCGTGACTAACTATACTTTCGAGATTAGTTTGCGTTACATAAATAAGCGATAAACAAATAATAGAGCGTTTAAGTAAAAATCAGTTGGAAGAAAAATACATGAGGGGACGTTACTACTCTGATCTCGAACGAACGGAAGAACAGTAGAAAGGGGAAAAGTAAAAGCAAGAGGGGAAGAAATAGGTAAGAAGTTACGAGGTCGTTTAGATATCGTTGGAATCAGAAGACGAAGGATAGAGTTAAGGATAAGGAAAATAGGTTGAAAGAGAAGGAAGAAGGGTAGGAAGTTGCAAATGGATTTACGTGGATCCAGGAGCTTCCGCTTGAAAGTCAAGGCCGATATTCGCGGTATTCCCCTTCCGCTGGCGAACAGTGGTTGGAGTCGGCATGGCCAACGCTGGCTGTGGAGGCGGCTATGGAGGCGGCTATGAAAAAGCGGTGGAGGCTGGGGTTCCCCCGTTTACCGAGCACAATCCGTAGGTATTCTGTGGAAAAGCCAATAGCGTTCTCCTTGTTTTTCTCGTGGAAAATTGGCTCGTTGGTATTTTCGAATCGAAAAGCGACTGGTTGCGATTCGAACGGCGGTAAGAAAGACATTTCGCTTCGATCCAACCTGATTCGAGCGCGTGGTTCGCTCTGATCCGCCTTGTTCGCGTTTTATCCACTCTGCTCTCGCTGCTCTGCTTCTCTTCCCTGCGTACGCGACACACACACACACACACATTCACGCTTGCACACACGCTCGCACGCTCGCACACACGCTCGCACACACCCCAGTCTTGGCTTCGCGTCGGCCCTAAGAACGCGGACGAACGCGTATTCTGCTCGAATCACGGTAACCGAGCAAACGATTTCGTCGATAATCGAGTATCCGAGCTTCGAGAGGTCCCGATCGTTAGGAGGATCGTTAGGAGTCGGGTTTGGCGAAGAATAGTATTCAGGCTCGAGGAAAGAAAAGCAGGTTGCAGGGAAAGCGGAGATCGAAGATGAAAAGAAGGAAAGGCGTGGACGGATCAAAAGATCGAGGGAACGCGTATGGTGAGCGAATTTTCTTTGTTTTTGGCGCCGCGACTTTACTCGTTAAAGAAAACGACGAGAACGGTGACTGTTGGCAAAGGATACAGAAACGAGGCGCGATTCGAGGCGATTCGAGGCGATTCGAGGCGATTCGAGGCGATTCGACGCGTCGCGTGGAGAAATCGGTTAGCTACGGGTCGATGGTCCGCGACTCACTGGAGAACCGGTGGCCGATCGTGGGGGATGTATATACGTTGGATATCAGAGTGATAATTTCGCTGGTACGCAAGCGATAACGCGACTTACACATTCATTGTTGTCGTCATTGTGTATCCGCAAATCGCGACAAACGCCGTTCGATCCGTAAAGCGACGGAACGCGACGGAACGCGACGGAACGCGACGGAACGCGAGGGAAGGCGAGAGAAGGCGACGATTTCATTCAGGTGGTTGGTTGTTCAACTGGTTACGATTTTTGGTCAATCGCCTCTTCTCTCTTGCTCGTTTCAAATCTCTTTCACAGGTTTTCGTTCGTATCGCGCGATACGTACACGATTCTCGCTATCGCATCTCCGCTTTTGTTACACATAATACACACATATATGCATGTACGGTATATAAGCAGCCCGGTATAGATTCTGTTCACTTTTACTTCTGTTTGAGGTTTCGTTCTCGATATTTCAGTCTTCGTATCCGTTTCGATGTCAGCCGTGTCGCGAATCGTTACGCGCTTATGGAATTTTTAGCCAGTTATCCGTCGGCCGTGGACGAACCTTTCGATACCGGGAACCGTCGAACGTGTGGGTTCTCTTAGAAGCGCGAATTCTAGAACGGAAGTTTGAAAGTGCTGTAGAAAACAGCAAATTTTTCGATCGAATTTTTTCGTCAAATGGATCGCGTTACGATCAACCACACGGATAAATCTCTGCTCTGGCTCTACCGACGCGACATTACGTTTCTATGTTACGCCTTTCGTCCGCATCTTTCCTTTTGTTTTTTCTTGCTCGACGACGTTCCAAGCGATCGTCGCAGGCCTAGGAAGAGATTAGAGACTACAACGGGTGGCAGAAACGGTATCGAGAGAGATGAAATCGATCGGCGAATTTACCGAAGCAAAGGTTAGCGGTTCCGCGACTTGCGAGTATGTATCGTGTAGAAGAGAAACGCAAAGTTCCAACTAGTCAAGGGTCCAAGTCCAATCTCGTTATCGGACTTTTTCTACCATCCGGCGGACATGTTGCGCCGTCACGGGTCAACGTACGCAACAATAGCACGATATTGGCGTTATTTGCGTTTGAACGTTCCTTTTCGTTCTTTCAACACTCGTTGAAAATTCGAATCGTTCGTTTCTCCTTGTTTTCGCCAAGAATCGAGAGTTTTCTGGCGCACGAACAAACATCTAATGAACAGAAAGCGAAGAACGAGAAGCGCATTGCGTACCGCGTGTCGAATCGAATAGGATCGAAAAGTAAAAAGGAAGATGGAAAGATAGGATTACGGAGGAATTTCGAGGCGATGACTCGAGAACACGCTGCAGCGCAAAGTAATGATCGAGGGAGCAGAAGGTGGTGTAGGAAGGCGCGCACGTAACCCACGTGAACGGACCTCGAACAACGATAACGATTCGCTTGGTATTCGCTTGGTTTTCGTTCGGTTTTCGCTGGGTTTTCGCTCGATTTCCGCTTGGGTTTACGCGCGAGCGCGACTTTGCGCCTCCTTCCAAATGCTCTCGGTTCACGCTTCGTTTTGTTGATCCGTAGTCGGTCGATCGTGTTTACGGGTTGCAACGAGCTATAAAACGGCACGCGAGGATTGCGTGTATACAGCATACCGACGGCTACCTATGCGAAAACACGAACGCGTTATAGTCGATTTTACGACTAAATCGAACCAGGAAAATCGCACGGTGCGTTACGTCGTCGGTCGCGTTCCTGTTCCTGTTTCTGTTTCTTTAGCTCGAGCCTCGAAGGTAGCGAGAATAGCGGTCGAGTCGCCTCGCCTCGCCTCGCCTCGCCTCGCCTCGCGTTGCATTGCATTGCGTTACGTTATTTACGATCCGTCTGGGTTGCCTATTGTTTTCGAGCTTCTCGAAACGGCTAGTTAACGTACATATTGCTGTTTTCAGCTATCGACTACCGCTTGTTCCAGTTTCTACCGCTCTTGTTTTTCTAACGCGATTCCTACATTTTTTATTTTTCGTTTTTTCCACCTTTCAACGTAATTTTTCCTTTCTTTCGCTTATTTTGCGAAACATCGAGCGATCTGACGCGTGGTTGGCATAAGCCGCACCATCTCGCCGGTTTCCATCTCGACGGCGTGCAACGCGAAATGGTGGGTGGCGTTGTATCGGTCGGTGTAGCAGCTACCGCGATACCAGTTATCTCACGATTCACGATACACCGGTGCTCGAGCAACAAACGTTTAACTCTGCCCTGTCAGTGCTCTTGTTCCAGTTTGTTGGTCTAGTCAAGATTCGCAGTAGCGCGCCGGCGCGATGATGCGCCGACGGGCCGACGGGCCGACGGGCCGACGAGCCGATGCGCTGATAACGAGCCGCGTGTCTTCCATCTAGTTTCCAATTGTTGGTGTTTGCTTTGAAAAGTTTATTTACCGTATGGATTGCGTGAACGCAAACTATTTGCCGACCTCTCGATATGGACGAGTCCAGCGCGTTTTTACACAGGTATCTTTCATTTTCGACAGGTTTCTCGACGCGTCGTCGTCGAAACGCGCGCGTCGCGCTTCAAACGACCGAAGAACGCGCGTTTTTCTCCTCCGTATACGATCGAAGCGTTTCGCGCAAAAAAGAAGAGAAGAAAAGGAAAGAAAAATTTCGACTCGATTCGATTCGAGGTACGAGTTGAGAACCACTGTCGGTGTGCAACTACTCCAGATAAGGTATCGGTCGAACGGCGGTCCGCGATGGCGATAACGCTTCGCAGCATGACCCAACGTAACGCGCATCCTACTGCTTTGCCTCCTCCCCTTTCTCCCCCTCTTCTCTCTCTCTCTCTCTCTCTCTCTCTCTCTCTCTCTCTCTCTCTTTCTTTCTTTCTTTCTTTCTTTCTTTCTTTCTACCTTTCTACCTTTCTACCTTTCTATCTTTTGAATGTAGGTATCTTTTTTCGTTCGCGGCCGATTGGCCATCGATTTGTCGCGCGATATCGTAAACGCGTTCGTTTTTACATTTTCCCTCGTTTGGTTGGGGAGTTTTCTACGATCGGGGAAAAAGAAGTAGACGCGAGCGGTACACCGTGTACATGGATCGGTCGCGTTATCGGAACGTCCTCGAACGCGAGTGTCCTCGATCGACGATATCGTCGTCGTTTTTCAGTTACCGCGTTCACCTCGATAACGATTCCACCGACTCGAAGCAACTCCGTGTAAGTATACCTTCTAGGTATTATTGTGTAGCGCGGTAAGGTGCCAGAAGCGAGAAACGTCGCGAAGAGGAAGAGAAGAGAAGAGAAGAGCAGAGAAAAAGGGTGAACGCGCGGGTCTCTGTAAGTAAGGGAGAAAATCGTTTTTCATGAGAGTAAGGTTGATCGAGTGTCGGTTTGGGGAGGGGCGAGGCGAGGCGGAGTGGAGCGAACAGGGCGATGAAAGCGTTACGATTACGAAGGATAGGGATGATAGAAAGGGTAACGCGGTACGTGACCGGTGCGGGCCGACGCTACGAAGACGCGGCGTAACTCCCACTGCTGATATACCCTATAGTAATCTTTCACGGACAGAGATTAGCCAAGGACGCGCAGATAAACCGCGACATTGTTAATGCGTCTTTCTCTCTCGCTTTTACCTCTTCCTTCTTGCTGCTGATGGTTGGTACGCGTTCGATTTCGAGACGGCTCGGTTTTCTATTCAGTTTCGCGCAACGATTTAACGCCGAGGTAAACTCGCGTCCTGTTAACCAGGAGAATTAGTTTCCTTCGCAGAGCCAGAGGAGGAGAAGGAGGAGAAGGAGGAGAAGGAGGAAAAGGAGGAAAAGGAGGAGAATGAGGTTGTGGTTGGAACGTGGCTCGGCTCGGCCACCTGCGGTCACGTTTATAGGGGTTACCAACGCTCTTCAGTCCTTTACAAATGCGGTTCTTTTTTCTCTTTTTTCTCTTTTTTCTCTTTTTTTCTTTTTTTTTCCTTTTCTTTCCTGTTCCTTTTCGTCGGCATGCGACAGACAGCTGAACAATCCGTGGCGGGCGAGCGCGTTCGTAATCGACGCACGGAACCGTCCTCGTGATAAGAGACAAATTAGTCGGTCATTTTCCCATGCTAGCCAAGAAACGGAAGCAAAGTTGGATCGTCGTCGGTACGGTTTCGCGTGGCCGAGTTCGTCGATTCGCGTGTCTCGTTTATGCGGGCGTTATCGGTCGAAACGGTGCGAGCAACTCGCTACCGTATCGCGCAGCGCTGCGCCAAGTCGAGTCGAGCCGAGCTGAGTTGAATCGGGTCGAGTCGAGTTTCGTTCGAACGAACTAACCAACTAACCAACTAACCAACTAACGAACGATAAATCGACCAACGAAACCAACACTGTACTACGTTGCCGAGCTTTTCTCGAGGGGGAAAGAAAAAAGAGTACGACGATCGGTCGTGGCTCGTTAATCCCTTAGGAACGCGAACACCGCCCCGAATACGCCCCCGCTCTACCATCGGTTATCTACGCGTACCAGACTCGAACGAGCCAACTCGTCCAGAGTTTGGCCAGAGTCGCGTCTCCAGATTGCTGCTCGTCACCCGTTTTCCTCGCGCGAACGCTAATTGCCACCCTGTTCGCCGATGCCGATACCGCGACGCGAAACCACGTCGCGAAAGCACGGCGAGCTAATGCCATCTGTGGCTCGCGATTCGAACGAGTCCAACTTCGATTCGAGGCTCGAAGATCGGCTATCGAGATCGAACAATTTTCATTGCGTTTGCCGGGACGCTTGGGCAATCTATGTAAATACGTGACGCAGATTTTCGGTTTTCGATGTTTGTCAGCCCGGTGAAGAAGGATGGATCGTAGTAAACGGATAATCCGAAGCGCGACAAAGCACCGTCGTAAAATAATAACGAGGCAAATATTTGCGGTTGTCCTTTCGAAAACGTCTAACTGGTCGTCCGTTTGTCCGTTCGTCCGTTCGTTCGTTCGTTCGTTCGTTCGTTCGTTCGTTCGTTCGTTCGTTCGTTCGTTAGGAAAAAAATTGTGCGCGCGACCGTTTATGCATAGTCTGGTTTTATCGAGAAAAAGACGGACAGGCGGCTAAGCGCGCTCGGCTTTACGCGTGCAAACGGGCAAACGAGCAAACGAGCAAACGAGAAAGCAAGCGAGGAGAAACAGTTAATCCCGCTGGGATTTCCAACGCGATGACTACCTCTGTTCGATTTCCTCGGCAGGCGATCTCGGGGCGCAAGCGGGTTAGGGGATGCGAGCGTGCGGAAAGGGTGGCGTAGATCGCGCTTGCCCTCCCTCCCTCCCTCCCTCTCTCCGCCTCTTTACTTTTCTTTCTTTCCTTTTAACAAACGTAGATTTTTCTTATCGCTTTGGGACAGGAGTCCGGCAACGAAACCGGATGTCCGCCCGCGCAGGATGTGACGTCAGAACTGCTGTTCGCTGGCAGGCCAGAGAGTACCGTAAACCTGCCCTCCCGTCCTTTCTTCCTCTGTTGCTCGCTTGCTCGCTCGCTTTACTTGCCTAGTCCGCCTGTTTGCCTGCTACGCAAACAATTTTCGCTCCACTCCCCGCACCCTCTCACGGCCAATTCACGCGTATACGGGGTCGAGTGTCTATCGTTTGTCGCGCGCTTTTCCTTCGTTTTCCCTTTTCCCTTTTCCTGTTTCACGTTTTCATTTCGTTCGCTTTTGAACGGAGAAAAGACCGCACCGTTGCGTTCCAACGATCGAAACGAGTCGGTTGAAGAGAATCGGCCTAGCGGCCAGCAACCCGATGTTTCCTCGAGCTAATCCTTTGGTTTTGCAATGTTGGGAAAACAAACGTGGCTAGGGTTAGGTTAAGAAGGGATTGTGTCGCGGTGCTCCGATTCTTTCGTTTTCTAGGGCGAGAAAGCTTGCTCGTTTATTTGTTTGTTCGTTTGTTTGTCTGTTTATCTGTTTATTCGAATGGGTGTCGCGACTCGTAAGCGCGTCCCTTCGGCTTTAGCGGCCAGGAGATCGCAAACCCTTCGCGTTTCCTACCGCGTTAAATAAATAAGTCTCGCGGCCGAGATGTAAGTATATATTTAGTTGCGTACCGGCGAATTCGATCTCGTTCGTGTACCGAGAATCGTTGCGTCGAGGAAAGGGATCACGAGGGAGAAGTTACGAAGAAACGGGGACCGAAAGTAAGTAAATGTATCGGGGCAAACTAATAACCATCTCTCATTCCGCAGCTGCGCGACTCGAGGCTAGAAAATTAACTCGAAAATCCTCTCGACTTAATATCCCATTACGGTCTCGATGTGAATATAGTGGGGCACTGCCGACGACCTCCGACCTTTCGACGACTGATTTATTACCGCTTCGCTCCCTCTGTTTCTTCGCGCGCCTCTCCTTTCCTCTCCTTCCCTCTCCTCCTCCTCCATCACCTCCTCCTCCTTCTCCTCCTCGTCTCTGTTCGCCCGCTGTTTGCTCGCTCTCTCCTACCCGCCGCTCTCGAAACTAGAGTACCGATCTTTAGCACGGCAAACGAAATTGCGGTCAAATTGTTCAAGATTACCGACTAGATCCGCTTCCACGTCGACGACGTTATTCCTATATAGGTATTAGCTTTAACTAACGAAACGAATATCTGTTTCGCAAACAAACAAAGCAATTATTCGTTTCGAGGATGTTTGAACAGAAATGATGTACATATCTGTATTGAACGCAAGAGAAGAGCGAAATTTCAGACAGTTGGACGATTAGAAACGGGTCTATTTAATAGCGGTCCGAAGCGCAGGTTTACGAGGGTGGCGCTTCGCTGCTGTAAAGTTTGGAATTCGAGAAGGAAAATCGTCCAGAGTGGATGAGCTAACCAAGGGCGAGAGATCGACACCCTTCTCGTATTACGCCACGCAGTCTGCGTTCTGTTGTTTCGCGGCTCGTGACGGCTGACACGCATCACGCAACACGAATCACGAATCGATCGGTCGACGTGGTCGTCGTCGTCGAAAAATTGTCCCATCGGGGCAGGGATGTTTCGGTTCGTGTCCGTCGTTACTCTACGAACGCTGCCAACATTGAAACCGATCGGTGCGTTTTCGTTTTACGAGATTCCTTACCGATCAACCGTCGAACGAATCGACGAGTCCTGATCGCGAGTTTAACGCATCTACTTTACGAGCTATTATTCAATATTATTTAATAGCTCGTAACGCTTCGATAGGATTCGTTTCTCTAGCGTAAACGGTAACTGTGACTGTTTTCAAGTACGAATAATGAAATTCCAGTTAAAGCGAAGAAAATCGAGAACCGTTTGTTGAGCCGAGGTGATTCTCGCGAGAGGAATCGGTAAAGGATCGATAATTGGCAGGTCCCGAGATTCATGGCTCGTTTGTCGTTACTTAAGACGGGGGTCGATGCGGGTTGGAAAGTTAATGGGGCCAAACGAATCCGGGAAAGGGGGGTTAAAGCTAGCTAGAGCGTGTTTTGTAAAAAACACGAAAGAAACCCGACACGTACAGCCCTAGAACACGCTTCGTTGCCTGGACGCCCGGACGCCTGGACTCCTCGTCGCCTCGAGTTCAAACATCTCTGCCGTATTCTGATGTATTCGTGATGGCACGATCATTTCGAATCGAGAAAATTCTTTGGAAAACGGCAAACGCGCCGCCGCAGCGGCGTAGCGGTGCAATGCACGCGTTAGTTTTACACGAGGCGCGAATACCAAGCCGAGCCGTGCCGCTTCCGGTATGGTTTATGGCTTATAGGGTACCCTCGGCGTTTTTCACCGTCACCCTTCCTCCCTCCCACCTTCCTTACTTCGCTCCGCGCCGTGTACAGTGTACACGAACGACCGGCATTGTTTCCTTCCTTTGGGCATCGTCGATGATCCATCGCCACCACCGTGCTTTCCCTTTCTTTTTCTTCTCCTTTCCCGTTTCCTTTCCTTTTTTCTCCTTTAAAAGGTAAGCAACCTTTAATATTTACCTTTCTTCCTTCCTTCCTTCCTTCCTTCCTTCCTTCCTTCCTTCCTTCCTTTCTTCCTTCCTCCCTTTCTTTTTTCTTCGTTTCCTTTCTTTCGCGTTAGCGTTCGAAAACAGCGAGTCCTTGTTCGTTTGCAGCTACTTTACCGATGCGAATGGAAGTTTTCGAATTTGGAGCAGGTGGTCGCGTTTTAGCGATAAGGAAATATTTTTGTAAAATATAGTCGGAAAGAAATAGGTAATAAGTGCAAAATAGGAAGGTGAAATGGAAGGCTGAGAAACGCGAGTAGTTGTCGCGAGTAGTTCTGGTCGGGCGATCTCAGATATCGGATAGTTGTGGTTTAGCGAGAAATAGATTGTCGTGGTCGCGTGCCAATCCGTATCGCGTTATCGAGGTAATCGTGCTTTCTATCGTATCGTGGTTTAGCGAGCCGGTTTCGCGCGATAGGTGTACTTTTCAATGCCGCGTCCTTTTCAATGGGAAAAGTGTCTCTTTTCCAGCCGAATTTTCCCCCGAACGGCGTATACCTATATGCAACATACTTACGGTGCGTCCGAGCGCCAAACACCTGGCAGTCGGCTTATCGAGCGCTGCGCGAACAAGCGCGACTCGCTTACCTTTCCACAATGAAATCGCTGTTCCTTCGTCGAGCATCCAAATACTCGCTTCGTCGATCATTAAGCTCGCTAGCCGTTGCGGTAAGTTTGCTAGAACGAAACGTAGCGAGAAGACGCCCCTCGGAATAGGAATAGACGAGGCGAAAAGAGAAAAAGGAATCGGAGGAAGAGGGCAAGGAGAAAAAGAAGGAGAAGGAGGAGTAGGAGTAGGAGTAAGAGGTACGGGAGGAAGAGGGTAAAGGGGACTAAGGCGGGGAGAGGAAGAGGTGGAAGAGGATCAAAGGGGTCGAGATAAAGAGGCTATTCAAATCTCTGAAAATCTCGTCGTAAACCGCATCGATATACGTGTATATGTATGCCGTCTCGGTCGCTTACGTTGTGGATAACAGTAAGCGTTTTTATGGGGCTAAGAAGATAAGGGCAACCTCTGCCCCCGATGTACAAAACGTCTTCCGTTCGGCCAGCGAGTTGGAATCTCTGTTCTCGCTACCGCTTCTATGGAGAACGTTAACCTCGTTCCTTTGGCCAACCTCGTCTCGTAAGAATCGCGACGACGCGATGCAACGCGATGCGACGCGATCGTTTCGCGATCAAACCATTTATCATTCGCGGTTCTTACCCAACGAACATAGTTTCTTCCAGCGCGCTACGAAACGCGTTTCTGTTGCTTTTCGACGCTATATTTGAACAGTCGGTTTCGCAACGCGAGAACGAGAAAGAGGTTTCACCGACGCGACGTCGATCGCGTATTTTCTTGCTTCGAATGATTAATCGGGGTCGCGGCTTCTGCGTGTTGTTCGCACCACCGCGTCTCTGGATCACCGAGACGCGAAATCATCGCGATCCTTACCAGTAACGTTTCGTTTCGGACTTTTGGATACGAGTTACAAGCGCCCCTTTTCTACGCGATGACTTAGGGTTAGGTGTCCAGACGGGGGTTGGAGGGAGTCGGAGGGAGTCCGGAGGGGGGTCGACTGGTAATTGGTACTTTCGCGAAAAATATGTTTCTTTCTTTTCCACTTTTTAATAGAATTCGCCACGAAACGAAACGAAACGAAACGAAACGAAACGAAACGAACCGTCAGATAATCCGGTGAGCCTGACCTTTCCAATTCGATTAGGTAACGTCAATAAGGTCGACTGAATGTTAAACGGTTGATACAGCGTGTTTGGCCGAAGATATCGGAGCGGTCGTCTTCGAACGTCCACCAATACGCTCTCGGTCGTTTTCTCTTCTTACGGACGCCGCAACTTCAATCCTTCCTCTATTCTCTATCTACGATTTTACTTTTGTTCTCGCGTTTGCCCTTCTCACTCTTTCTGTTCTCGACGTTCCCGCCACTCTTGCGACTACCTACCTACTTTCTTATTTGCGTTACCGCGAACCACCTCGATGTAATTGCCTGTTTTAAATCGTTTTGCAATCGTACGATCGTCGATTGATAAGAAGATGCGCCGATAACTGGCCGATAAGTAGAGCGATAAGCGGAGGCTTCTGTGGACAGTTTGATCGAAGTAGAAAAACAAGGCAAGACACAGGAATCGAACAAACGACGACGATACATTTATTTCAACTCGATACTGGATATCTAATTTTCAAAATAACTACTTTTTCCCACTATTATACATCCTCCTCCGTTAACTTTCTCCCCGTTTTTAAGTGAAAGATGCGTAAGCGGCAAAGCGGCTAAGCGGCGATCGCGCGAGATCGCGAGCGAGGAGAATACACGAGTTCGCACGACCGCTAACGAGCGGCAGATAACAACGATCGGTTATTTTTATAACTTACTGGCTAGCAACAGTGTTCGAAACGTATCGGGTTCAGTACCTTCGATCTATAATCGATCTTCGCCTCGCGCCGTTTCATTTGCGTTACACGGCAAATGATTTATCGCGGCCAGCGTAATCGATAATCGATCGAACCGAATTCGAGAAACGATAGAAACCGGTGCTAGCGCGACAGTTTCGCGTTTGCGTTGAAATCTTTTCAACCGGCGAAACAAGAAAACCGGGGCTTTCATAATTTCTAATAGATGGTTAAATTTGAAACGCGATGTTTGCAGAATTGATCGAGTACTTGGACGAAAGGACGAACTATGCGAGGGAACGAGTGTTAGAGGTTGTCGAAGAAAACGGGAGTAAAGAGGAAAGAGAAGAAAGAGCAGATAAGCAGATGCGTTCGAAAACCGGAACGATTGATTCGGAGCTATTTCAAGAACAACATCAGCAACAGCAACAGCAACAGCAACAACAACAGCGGCAGCAGCAAGAATACGGAAAGTGCGAAGGTGAAGAAGGTGAAGAAGGCGAAGAAGGCAAAGAAGAAGGCGAAGAAGGCGGGGACGCGGTGGGCGTGCTGGAGGCGGGACAGCCGGAAATCGAAAATGGCGCGATCGTGAAGTCGAGTAGCATCGAAGCTGTGGTTATTACCGCTTCGCCGAATCACGAAAACGATGCCAGCGCCGCTTACAAATTGCATTCGTTCGATTACGATGCTTCCGTTTTTCGGGAAAGGTGAGAATCGAAATCGATCATCGAGGTAACGTATTATTTTTCGTTTCGTAACCGTTCAAGCAGCCGCGAGTCGCGTTTACGCGTTCGTCCTTGATTTCGGAGCAACGTGGTCCTCCTTTGTTTCGTTGCATTTTATTCGTACATTTAACCGATCGCGTTAGGAAATTCTCAAGAATCAAAGGTTCGGTGCTTTAACACCCAATTTTCCCGTCTCGTTTGTCAAGGGATTACCTCGATCCAGACTCGATTTGTAACGGGGATAGCATGTCGGCGAACGGGGAGGAAGAAAAGCAGCAGCAGCAGCAACAACAACAACAACCACAACAACAACAAATCGAACAACATTGTCAGCAGCAACAGGTCTGTCAGCCCCCCCACCAAGAAGAGCAGCAGCGGCAGCAACACCACCATCGGTCACATTACGTCGAGCTGAGGGCGAGTGAGCATTCGGTTGGAAAGGGTGGGGATAACGAAGAGACGAGCGAGGGGTCCGCGTTGCCGGACGGAAAACGGGCCGACAGTCACACGCCTCGCTCGGCGATGCATCGGTACGCTACTGAAGCGCTCGAGTCGACCGGGACCGATCACCACCACCACAACCACCACCACCACCACCACTACCACCGTCACCTCCACCTCCACCATCAACGGCAGCAGCAGCAGGAGCAGCAGCAGCAGCATTTGCAGTCGGACGCGTCCCAACATACCGCGCTTTCCTCGTCGTCGGATCATCGTCGCTTCGACGAAATCGAATCGGAGTCGCAAGCCCAGTCGCAATCGACGCAACGCCAGCCACAACCAGAGCCGCCGCAGCAGCAACAGCTAGGGCAACGAGTCGACGAAGACACGGATAGATCGAGCGAAATCGCGGCAGCCATGAGAGGCGCTCGGGGAGACTTTAACCTCGGTGTACTGTTCCCGAATCTCGGTACCGCCGGTGCTGGCAATGCCGGTGGGGATGTTGGGGCGGTCGATCATCACCACCATCATCACAACCATCAACAGCAACAACAGCAGCAACAGCAGCAGCAGCAGCAACAGCAGCAGCAGCAGCAGCAGCAGCAGCAGCAGCAGCAACATCATCATCATCATCACGGTTTGGATGAGGTGTTACCAGATGATACGTATCTTCAGCATCAGATACGCGGTGGAAGTGGGGGTGGTGAGGGTAGTAACGGTGGCAGTGGCGGAGGTGAAGGAGGCGGCGGAGGAGGCGGTGGCGGCGGTAGCGGCGTGGAGGGTGGCGGCATTGGCGGAGGCGGAGGATCGCCGACCATTCGTACCGGTAGTTCACCGGGTTCCAGTCGTAGTCCGCACGACGATCAAGGTCTCTCGTCGCCTCATCGGCAAGGCCAGGCGGACGGTGGTTACAGCCCTAACGATCAGGGTAGACAATCGTACGCGCATCTGACCGCCATGCAACCGCCTCCTTCCGTGCAGACGAATCACGCTCTCGCCCAGGACGCTGATCGCGTGTCCGATCAGCTTTACATGGATTCGATTTACGCTCATCACGCGGCCGGGACACCCCATCACCATCAGGAACACGAGCAAGGAACCTCGGCACCGCACTCGCCCACCGGCCCTCTATCCAGGTGAGATTTCAATTTTTCACGCGTTAATCGCCTATCGGTATTTCTTACTACGTAAACGGTGCGCGATGCTAGGCGAGGCGAGACGAGGCGCGTTGAGGCGCGGCGGCGCACGCGTCTAACCTTCGCTCGACGCTGAAATTGCTTCGACGTGGAACGCGAGCGGTCGTCGGGGCACCGTAACCGTTTACCGACTAGCAAACTTATTTTCACGACGGCTCAAGGGATGCTCCGTGTTCCGTGTTCCATGCTCCGTGCCCCGTGCTCCGAACGGTTGTATACGTAGGCGATACAAAACCAAAAATAAAACTAAACCGAGGATGGAATACAGCGCGACGCCTCCGTGTTGAGCCTGGACAAATAATTTTCTTAAAACGAACAACGTTCTTTATCGTTTGGCGAATCGTCCAGGCCACGAGTCGTCCCCCGATACCCTTCTTCCCTCTCTCCAATCCAACTTTTTCCATGCTTTTCATCTTGTCTCGATCATCGAACGAGGCATTTGGCCGCTCGATCGCGATCGACCATCGAGTTTCTCGTTGTTCCTTTTTACGCGACCACCACCAACCGATAAGAGTTTATTGACTCCGATAGAAACGTATTATTCGATCGCGTTGTTCATCTTGCTCGAAGAAAGCGAAGCGTTATCGGTACGCTCGACCGCGTTCGATGCATCGGTTGTTGCGCCTTGCGTTTTCCTCACAGTCTTAACCGACGAGAAATTTTCAGCGTCGAAAGAGTTGGGCGCCAAGTTTTCGATTTCTCGATTTCTCGATTTCTCGATTTCTCGAGTTCTCGAGTTCGCGCACGCTCGTCGAGGTCCGAGCGTTTTCGTGTTTGTCAATGTGTCCTCTCCATGCGGCGTGCACGTGCACGGGCCACGACCTTCGAATTTCGATATCTAAAGTTCGGGTGCAGAGGACGATCCGCTTCTCGTTTCTCTTTTTTCTGGGATATCTCGTCGACGAGATTAGCGGGCGATCCAGTGACGCAAAGTATCGTTGTTTCGCATCGACGATATCGAGGGTAGCGGACTCGTTTCTTTTCACTCTTTTCACCCTGTTCGACCGCGGTACGCTATTTTTCGGTTTCATCGACGCGGCGCGATGCTTTTCCGCGTCATTCGTCGAACGAGCGAAACCAGAGATCGTGTAAATCGTAATCGTCGTTGGCCTCCGACGTAAAGTTCGGCATGAATCATTCGTTGGGTTTACAGTCCGCCAGTGTCGTACCGTGGTCGTACCCATTGCGTTCCAAGAAACCTTGCAGTGTCGTGTGACGCGACATCGAGCAGAGTTTCGAACTTGGAACGCATTCTCCGCCAAGCGGCGCGACGCCACGCTACCTTCTCTCTCTTCTATTCGATTTCGAGTACGTTAAAAGAAAAGAAAAGTGCGGCTAAATATTTTGAATGTGCACACGTTGGACGGGTGCGTGTTTCCAGCGAAATTCAATTCCTAAGTCTCGACGACAAAGTATTTAGTTATAATTGGTAAATAGCCGTCGGTGGTTAAAATGGCGGAGGTGGCGGTGGCAACGAAGTGGACGGTGGTGGGGATTTGAAACGTACGCGGGAACGATTATCGAGAACGGGAGCAAGGTATCGCGCGAGGGGTGACACGAACGAACAGAGAGAAAGAAAGACGGACAAAGAAAGGAAGAAGGAAAGAAAGAAGGAAGAGATCCACGAAAGGAGGAGTGTTGACCACGTCCGTGGTCCTCGAACGTCATTCGTTCGAACACCGTTTCGTTTCTTGCACACCGTTAGACCGCATTCCGGTCTCATCTGGTCTGCTCGGTGTTTACGATTAATCGCGTTCGTTTCTTTGCCTCGTTCGGATCAGCAGTCTTCTCTGAAGGAAAACACGGAGGGCCTGAGCGAAAGGATGCAGTGAGTGATCGAAATGTTAACTGATTTTACGTATTCCTGATTTTTCTGTCCCTGCCTGTTCGCGTCCGCGTCCGCGCCCGTGTCCGTGTCCGTTCGTCGAACGTTTCGATATCCGGCGAGTGATGTAACGCGTCGATACGAAGAACGATAAGAAGGTTCGATGTTCGGATAAACGGAGCGACGTTCGTCGAAATCGCGGTAAGTCGAAATCGTTTCTAAAACCGCGTCCGTTTATTAGATGATTGCGATTCGCTGGTGCAACGCGTCGAACGCGAAGGGGCGTAGCGATACCTTTGTTTTTTGTTTTTCAACTCGTTGCTTCCCCCCTTCGACCCTAAGTAATTTCTCGCGACCCTGTTGCTCCTCTTCGACCGAATAACCATCCTCGTGCCTCGCGTCTCGCGCCTCGCGCCTCGCGCCTCGCGCCTCGCGCCACCCCTTTCTCTGTCCAGAGTTCGCGCGAGCGACATTTCATTTTTATCGACGCTTCGTTCCGAACGCGAAACGAAAACAAAATAAATGGAAAACCGATAACAATTGCGAAAACATTGCTCCTATACATATATATAATATATATATACACGATATATACGTATAAGGTTTTAGGTAGGTTCGCGTTACGCGTGGATATCGATTCGACTAAAGGCTAAAGACCAAAGACTAAAGACTAAATTAACGAATTTGATGGGGAACAAGCTCCTTTCTCGTTTGGTCGAGTAACGCGCTGCCGCGGTGCGACGCGTCGTGAGAAGCGGCTTATCGACTCAGAGGATTCGGATAGCGATCCGGTAGCAAGGGCTATAACCTCGTCGTTACCGACCTTCTAGATTGAGTTTCGCGATATCTGCATTCTTTGCGACTCCCCTCCCGTACTGTTCGCGTTACGCTTTTCTCCGCGCTCTCGTCGATGCTCGAGCTTCTCCGTTACGTCGGTCGGTCCACCGATTGCGAGCGGGACGAAACGAAACGAAAAGAAAACGAGCAAAGATCGGGGATCACGGTGTTGAGTGTTCGTATCGCGAGCGAACCAAGGGAGGAAAGGTAGACGACACGAAAGGAAAGGGAAGGAAAGGGAAGGAGAAGAAGGAGATTAAGAGAAGCGCGTCGGTGGTTGGTAAGGCGAGCGACGGCGATCGAGAGCATCTCGGAAAGGTTCTCGGAAGAAATCCGAGCGCTCAATCGTCCAAGTTTCACGGGACGGATACGCGAGCGGTATTCCGCTTCGAAAACGATAACAGCTAGGCTAGCCGGTAACGAGTAAAGCGACGGTGTTGTAAATAAATGGAAAGAGAAAGAGCCGGAGAGCGCATCGCGTGCCGTGTGCCGTGTGTTCGCGTGGTTAAGCACGAGCGACGTAGCACGTGGTAGACCGATGCCTCGTTACCGCTTCCTTCCTCGTTTACGCTGGTCGGCTCCAAGAACACCTGGTCCCAAGAGAGACGAGTTGAGTTGAGAAACGTCGTGAAACGTCGTGAAACGTCGTCTTCGCTTTTCCTCTTTTCCTCTTTTCCTCTTTTCCTCTGTTCCTCTTTTCATTTTTCCATGTTTGTTTATAAGTGATCGCGTTCGCGAACGTCGAACGAACGTCGAACGAACGTCGAACGAACGTCGAACGAACGTCGAACGGAATCGCGAAGGTCGCCGACGCACCGGTTGCGCACGGTTGCGCTCGGTTATCGATGTTTCTTCTATAGGATAATCGCGTGCTTACGGTCGCGATCTTTTCGTCGGAAAAGCCGAATCGTTCGCGGAGCACGTACCGATCGAACGGTACGTGTCCGTGGAAGCCGCGGGAAGCGTCAAGGCTGCGCGTTTCTCGCTTTAGTTTGTTCGTCGCTCACCGCATCCGTAGCGATAAAGAGACGCGCGCGAGCTACCTCCGTCGACGATCCGCTCGTGTTTGCCCGCGTTCTGGCGACCGTTTAACGTCACCGGTGCTCTCGCTCGTTCGAGGTTATTCGAAGAATCGGCTCGGAGCACGAGTTTACTCGAATCCGGCGCGTTCCGTTTGTTGCGCAATCAGCGCGAGCCTTGTTTTCCTTTTCGCGAGCGACCGTTTACTTTGCCGACTCGTAGGCTATTCAGGTACGAAAAAGGTTGACGTTGCTAATGGTAACGGTATTGGCGTTAATAGCAACGGTAATGGAGTAATGGTGGTAATGGTGGTAATGGTGGTAATGGTGGTAATGGTGGTAATGGTGGTAAAAGTGGTCGATGGTGACGGTGACAGTGACGGTGACGGTGACGGTAATGGTAATGGAGTAGTTGTGTTTCGGGTAGCTATTGGTCGAAAGGGGCATCGAAAAACGTCCCCGCGGCCGTGTTGGCGCGTGCCCGCATTTACGGCTCGATGAATCGAAGAACCGTTCTCGTTTCCGGTCTCCCGCGGAACATTGGCGAACGTCGTCGAGCGTGACTTACGACTTGAAAAACTGTAGGCTCTGGACTCGCGACGCGACCGATCCGAATCTGTAACCTACGATAATCTAGAACGTATCGAGAGGCGCGCGCGACTGTTTTGGACTGTTTTGCACGAGAATTCCCATGGGTAGGGGCGTGCGTTGCAACGGCCGCGAGCAAGAATCGTTCGAAACGAGAACGACTCGGAACGGGAGGAGACGCGACGAGACGAGTGCGTAGAAATCTGTACGGTCGCCGATTGCTTGTTTCAGTCCGTTGTATCGCACGATGAGCGGCATGGCCACGATGACGGCGGTCAGCGCGACAGGAACCGGAGGCACTTACGCGCTTCCTTACATGACTGCCAGCCCCACGGAATTGACCAGCTCGCCGCAGCAGCTTTGGAACGCGCCAGGTAACGAGTTTATTCGTTCGAAAGGTTTGGCAAACGCCGGACACGACGAGGGGGATTGGTGGTAACCGATCGTTGGATTGTTGAAACGACAGGGGCGCTTAGCGCGGGTCTTCCAACGATCTCGGAGGATTACGGGGCCAGCGGCAAGCCATCGGTAACGGTGACTCATCAGGCTCTACCGGGATTTTCGCAACCGTTTTGCGGCAGGGCGAGCTTTAGGGGATACAGTCCGTCGTACCCGAGCCAACAGACCGGCGCGACGGTTGGAGCGGGAGCCGTCGACGCATCCTCCTGGAGCTACACGTCGTCTTCGAACGATTCCTTGAGCGCGCAGTACGGGACGCCTTCCAGACGACAGGTCGTCAATCCGTCCTCGACGCCGGCGCAGCATCAGCTGACCGCCACGGCCAGCCTTAGCGCCAGTGAGTACTCTTGCCTATCTTCCTCTCTTTACTTTTTCATTTTTCTTTTATTTTTATTTTTGTATTTTTGTATTTTTGTATTTTTTATTTTTACCTTTTTTACCTCATCAATATCCGCGAACGCACCGTTTTCATTTATTTCGCGCTCCTCGGCTCGCGTTGTTTCCGCGTGACGCGTGATCGCTTGTGTTTCTCGAACGCTTCCTGAACGCTTTCCGAATGCTTTCCGAACGCTTTCCGAACGACGACGGATCGTCTCGCGTTACTTTCGCTGGGCCAAAAGTCGAAAGACGATAAATCGTTGGCGCTCGGAAGGAACGCGATCACGATTTCGAGCGCGAACGCGATCGTATTGCGTCGACCGTAAATAACGAGAAAAGGATTCGATCCGTTCCCCTCGAAACAGGGCAAGAGGCAAAAAGCGACGATGGTCCGCGTTGCGCGGGACCACCGCTTCTTGAAAGGAAAATATCGCATTACAAGTGTTTTTTTTGTCTCAGCGCCCTTTTCGGTTACCGTTTCCCTCTTTTAGGCGGTCTGTTTTTCCGTTTTCGTTTTCCGTTCGATCGATCCGTCGAATAGTTTGGTCGTTGGTAGTTTCGCGCGATTTCCTTTGGTTTCGCCTCGCCTCGCCTCGCCTCGTCTCGTCCCGCCCCGCCTCGTTCCGTGTTCCATCGGCGACAACGCGCCGCGCCGCGCCGCTCCGCTTCGCTTTGACTCGACTCGACTCGAGCCGAGTCGCGCCCCGCCTCGACCTGCTGTGCCCCTCTTGGCCGTTTCTCGGCCGCATCGCGTTATCTTTCGTGCAAAATACGAATGGAAACGTACTCGGTCGCGGTATGTCGGCGTTACACGCGCGACCAGCAACGGGAAACGCTCGAGGCTCGAGGCGAAGGAAGAATAGGTGGAACGAATTTGGCCGGTTATCGCGACCGGTCGAGGATTTATCGGTTACGCGGGTCGTCGGGCTTTCCTTGGACGAAACGCGCGGTCGCATGCGCGGTCGCATGCGCGGTCGCACGCGCGGGTATCACGCAAATACCGCGCGAATATCGCGCTCTCCCGAGAGCTCGAGCTGTACGTACGATAGGTGGTCGGTGCACGCGATCGCGCCGCGGTATCGAAACAGACGTTGATACAAGCAACCGTCCCTGACCTAGACAACGTACAACCACGCTAATCTAGCTTGGTCTACAAGCGATACACGGCCGTCGACGATAATGCCCGGCCAGTGTATCCAGTTGTTCTGGGACCGCGAATTTCAGATAACTTTGACGTATCTTGCGGGACGGCGCGCACATACCTCGCATCGTCTCCAGCCACGCGACCGATCTGCTCGACCGCAGCGAAACGGAGCAGAAAAATCGGCGACGAACCGTTCGTCGCCTGTACCTCGCCTGTTCCTAGCCCGTTCCTCGCCCGTTCCTCGCCCGTTCCTCGCCGATCGCTGCTTTTACGCCGCGCGTTATTGTAATAACATAATACAACGGTTGGCGCGATAACGTTCGTGTCGGGTGCATCGCGCGTCGCAATCTCGCCGAAGGACTCGACCGGTTCAAAAGGTCGCCTTGGCCTTTTTTATCCGACCGACGTACATCTTTCTCTCTTTCTCTCTTTCTCTCTTTCTCTCTTTCTCTCTTTCTCTCGGTCCGTCTCCCTCTGTCATCGTTGATCGGCGTAGACGAAACAACGTAGAAAAATAACGCGATTTTTTCCTTTCGGGGGCTGAGCGATTTCTCGAACGAAACAAAGGGGGAGAAAAAACGAGGCGCGAGTAGAAAGATGGAACGCGTCTGCCGTGTAGAGGGATGGATAGGCAAGCAAACGCGGCGAAGAGGTTTTCAAGTGGCGCGTGGTTCTTTCGGAAAGCGACGGATGCGCGCGTGTGCTTTGTGCCGTGCTTTATTCGTCGGTTACGCTCGCGACGATTACGGTTTACGGTTTATGGTTTACAGTTTACGGTTTACAGTTTACGGTTTACGGTTTGGGTGTACCTACTTACAGCGTAGGGGCAACGGAGAATGCGGCTTTTAACATACCGCGATCTCGAGTGGTTGAAAGGTGGACGAGGGATTGTCGACGATGCCAGGGAAGGGCGGCTGTCCTTTGCCAGCACGCGCCTCTTCTGGTCTGCCTGGCCTGGCCTGGCCTGGCCTGGCCTGGCCTGGCGTCGCTTTAACCCAGTCCTCGTCTGGCCTCGGTTTAACTTTAACTTTTCTCGCCAGATTTCCCTCGTTACCGCGTCTCGCGTCGTCCAATCTTTTTTTCATGATATTTTATAGCACCTGTTGTTACGTCGCGATGCTTGAACGAGAAACGAACCGAGCAAAGAGTCCCTTTCTCGTCGTTTCGTTTCATCTTCCTCTGACCTTTACCCTTCGTCGTGCCGTATTCGTCTTCTTTCTTCGCCTCTCCTACGTTACCTACGTAATTCGAGTTTGCCGTTCTTCTCGTTCCTGGCCCGCTTAGTCATTGTCGCTTAGCTTCGAATACGCTACTAGTTTACGATTCATCGATTTAAACGGTATTTACGTCGCTCCGGGATCGTAATAGACGCGACGCGGCCAGGTATTCGAATAAAATTTACGAACGAATTAAAATGAAAAGACTGGAGCCGCAAGTGCTTTCCTTTGTTTCTTTGTTTATCCGCTCGTCAGTTTGTTTCGCGGCGCGGCGGTTCGGTGGACGGAGGTCGCGAAAGCGTTGCCGACGTCAGCGACTCTCGCCTCATCGTCACCTATACGCGATACCCGATCGCTTCCCAGTCCGTTTTCTGGCGGACACGCGAGATTGCCTCCGTGCACCGACCTTTTTCCCTTCTCTCGCTTCGATCGTCGGCGAACGCATTCGTTCCTACCCGTTCCTGCCCGTTCCTGCCCGTTCCTGCCCGTTCGTGCTCGTTCTCTTGTTATTATTATCGAAAGACCAGCGCGCCGGAAGCACCGATAACGCGCCCTCGTCTCTCTCTCTCTCTCTACATCCTTTGACGCGCGTTGCTGCGCTTCTGCGTTTCTCTAGGCCTTTCCTGTCATCCTTTCCTCTTCTTTCTTTCAAGTGGAACGCGTTCCGTCCGTTTTTCCGAGCCGCGCGACAGTTTCGTTTTCGTGGCTTCGTTTCGAGCGGAAACGATCGTTGCGACACTGCAACTTGTTCGTCGATTTCTTTCGCGTCGAGTCGAGGACGAGTGAAAACTTTTTCCCCTCGAGGCGTAGGAAAATTACGGAAAGTCCAGCCTGGCTAACTTCGATTTCTCCCTTCGGCCCCTTTTCCCACTCCGCGGACAGCGAGCCGCTTCGTATCGATGCAACGTCTATTTTCAAAGCACACGTGGCAAGGTAGGAGGCGCCTCGGCTTTCGCCGTTATCTTTCCGATGCAACGAAAATGGAAACGAGAGCGATCGAAATCGACGCGTGTTACGATATTTTCCTTTTCTCGTTTCTCGTTTCTCCTTTAGCGTTTAGCGTCCGTCAGTTAGCGTTTTTTAGCGTTTGTCTAAATCGCGTGCCCCTATCGCGTCGGCGTCGCTCGCGGGTGTCCCTCGTCGCTCGAGACGCGACTAGGAGCATGTTCCATGATGAAAAACTGTATACGAACTCGCACAGTGCACAACATCGAGGCCGAATACTTTACGGAGGGTCGCGAGTGCGTAAATTGCGGTGCAATTTCCACTCCGTTATGGCGGCGAGACGGAACAGGCCATTACCTGTGCAACGCATGCGGTCTCTACCACAAGATGAACGGAATGAATCGACCCCTGGTGAAGCAGCCGCGTCGACTGGTAAGGAAAGGATGCCCTGTTTTCTCTTTCAAAAAGAAAGAAAGAAAGAAAGAAAGAAAGAAAGAAAGAAAGAAAGAAAGTGAAGTGAAGGGAAGAAAAGTCGGAGCGAAGAGCGACGTAGGCGCGTACGCATAGAAACAGGAGCCTGTGTGGAAATTAGCCCGTGAGCCGTGGTTTTGGGTATGGCGCGGCAGCGCGGAAACGTCTCGCGCTCGTTTCGATTGCCTCCGCGTGTCTTTACGTCCGTCCGTGCTCGATCGGGGTCGTTTTGTTTGTTCATGCATCGAACACGAAGCAGAGGATTCGACGCGCGTACAAACTCGCGCTTCAAAAGTAGAAGCATCCCTAACGTTTGGCATCCTGTCTCTGTTTCAGTGGCGGACCAGGGCGATTTCTACAAAGGCTTCTGTGGGTATAGTGGCGCCCGTCGCGCCTTCGAGGAGAAATCGAGCCGCCGTTTGGTAGGTGTCATCCCCCCAACTCTTTCTCTCTCTTTCTCTCTCTCTTCACTCTCCACTCTTCACTCTTCACTCTTCACTCTTCACTCTTCATTCGTTTACGTATCTTGGTTTTTCGTTCATTCGCTATCTCTAAACTTTGATACTTTTCTCCTCTTCGATTCCAATTCTCTGTTACGCGGACATTCTTGTTCTTCGAGCTCGTCCATCGATATCTTTACGTTCTCTCTCTCTCTCTCTCTCTCTCTCTCTCTCTCTCTCTCTCTCTCTCTCTCTCTCTCTCTCTCTCTCTCTCTCTCTCTCTCTCTATTTCTCTTCCTTTTTTTCCTTTTTACCGTTTACTTTTTATTTTTACATACTCGCCATCGTTCATTCGCCCTCCTTTCCACCCGTTTCTCGCGCAATCGTGACGCAACGTTGCGATCGAAGCAAGCGACGACGCGTTTTTTCTGTCGCGGCGTTACCTCGTCGCGAGTAGCGACGCAAGCTCTGCTCGTAACGTTTCCCGTAGCTTCGAGGTGCCACTATACCCATGGTACGATCGGTCTCCTTTTCGAAATCGCGCGTAGCCCAAATCGCCGATCGCCGGTCGGACCGGTGACGCGGCTCGCGCGATCTCGCTCGGAGAGATTTGCGCGCACACGCGCACAAAATCGAACCTTTGTTTAGTTTTAAACTAGACGTAAGCTCTTTCTTTCTTTTTTTCTTTCTTTTCTTTCTTTCTTTCTTTCTTTCTTTCTTTCTTTCTTTCTTTCTTTCTTTCTTTCTTTTTTTCTTTTCGTACTCTGCCCCGTTCTTGTTTGCTAGCTATCGTCCCACGCAAGTACACACCACCCTTGTTGGCTCTTTCCTTCGGTTCTTTTTACGAAAAATCTGCTCGAAAGAATCAAAGGGTTCGCTCGAGAACAGGACGACCGCGTAATTTCTTTTCGCCACCTCGTCTCTGTGACTGTCTTTTCTCTCTCTGTCTGTCTATCCGCCCCGCTTATCCGTCCATCGTCCTTTTCTCTGTGATTTGTAGTTTATCCGGTATCCGAACTTTCCTCCAAGTTGTGTCGTAACTCGGTCGTAAGCCCATAGCCCCGTACTCCGAAGGGAACCGCGACGTGGAGAGACGTTTTAAAACGATTTCGTGTTTGCGCAGTCCGCTTCGAGACGCGTAGGCACCTCTTGCAGCAACTGTCAAACGACGATGACGTCACTGTGGCGTCGCAACACTTTGGGCGAGCCGGTGTGCAACGCGTGCGGTCTCTACTTCAAGCTGCACGGGGTCAACAGGCCGCACACCATGAAGAAGGACAGCATTCAGACGCGAAAGCGGAAACCCAAGGGTGGCATGAAGTCTACGGACACGCCGATCTCCAGACCGCTCGGGGGCTGCGTGATCATCCCCGCCACGACCACCACCGCCAACACCGCTAACAACAACCAGCCCAACAACGCTCAGAACGCGAGTAACAATAACAACAACACTACCACCGCCAACAACAATAACAACAACAACAACAGCAACAATAACAACAACAGCTTGAAATTAGAACCAGGTACGTATTCGCGATTAGTCGGAGGAAAAGTATAAATAGGTAAATCGAGGACGGGAGGACGGAGCGAGAAAGCATTAGCTTTTCTAATCTTTTCGATTCGCACGATTTGTCGACAGACGCGTACGGTGAGCTTAGGATGAACCACGCCGGTATGCCTCAAGTGAACTACGGGAACACCCTGTACGGTAGCCCTCAGCCACCCAGCCGGATAGTTTCTTACCAGCCGACCACGCCTGGCATGTATTACGACATGTTAGCTTCCCAGCAACACCATCCGCATCAACACCAACATCAGCAACATCACCAACATCAGCCCCAGCACCAGCACCAGCACCAACACCAACACCAACACCAACATCAGCATCAACATCAACAGTTGCTCGAGACTCATTCGCCGAAAGTGGAGTGCCCGTCGCCACCGTGCGCGAATCGCTCGCCGGTGATGATATCGGCGGGTCACTCGCCCGATCATCACCAACTCGCTTCACCGCATATCGTCACCCTCGGCAATTCGTCGCCCGGCGCGACGGCTACCAAAATTATCCTCGACAACGGCCATTTGGACAGACCCACGGTCGTCTCGATATCCTCTTAAAAAACCGCCAAGAATCGCCGCGCGACAATCTAACCGAATATCTTTTCTTTGGGAACCTCTTCTCCTTCTCCTTCTCCTTCTCCTCCTTCTCCTCCTTCTCCTCCTTCTCCTCCTTCTCCTCCTTCTCCTCCTCCTCCTCTTGTTTGTTGTTTGAAAAAAAGCACAAAGACGCGCTGTGTAGGGTCGAAGCGACTGGCGAACGCGGACTTTTGTAACGCGAACAAGCTGTAAATAGTTTTCGCCGAAAGAATTTCGTTTCTAGAGACGCTTGGATATCGCCAACTATTGATCGCTCGAGCGATCGCTCAATCAACCGTTGCGCGATCGCATCTTCGTCGACTGTAAATAAACGGTAACGATGTACTAAAAATTATGTTATATTCAACGAAAACGTATTCAAAGTAGTTGGCGCGTCTGACCTAAAAATCGCTCGAAATCTAACAACGACGACAACGACAACCACAACAACAACAGCAGCAGCAGCAGCAGCAACAGCAACAAGAATAGCAGCGATAACGATAACGATGATAATATTAACGATAACAATGATTATGATAATTATAATTTTAATTATAATAGCGATAATAATTATTAATATTAACGATTATAATGATAATGATGATGCTGATGATGATGATGATGATGATGATGATCGATCTAGTCGCGTTGCATAGCGCGTCTTAGATTCGAAGACGCAGGACGCGTAAATATTGTAAGAGGGAGTATGATGACGAGCGGCGCGACGCGTTGCCAAAGAAATTGGCCGAAAGTCGATCGATGAAAGATTTCCACGGGAAATCCTGATATTCGTATATTTCCAAAGTGTATTGTAAGAAATCGGTTGTTTTTAAATAAAAAGGGATATTTAAATGGAGGCTTATTTATTGGAGAACCGAAGCGTCGTAACGCTTTCGTTTGGAATCGGATGAACGAATCTGGCCAGCTGGCGAGGAGACTGAGAGGTGAACGCGCAGGAAAAATTCATCCCTGTGTGTTTGCGGCGATAACGCGCGATATCTCGGTTAATCTCGGTTAAAGGTTGGGACGAGAACGAGCAGCCCCCCCTATTGGCATTGGCGTAGCCTATCCGCGGGAATAAACGGGAACAAGCGGGAGTAGGAGGGAAATAAGCAAGCGGGAGTAAAGGAGAGCGCGCGTGCGTTCCCGAAGGGGCAAGATTTTCCTCGGTTCGGTTTCGGAGGATTTCCGTTTGCAAACAAGAAAGCGGTATCCGTGTCGTGATGAGGGGTTGGTCGTTGGGCGCGTTGAGGCCGTCGGGGTGCGGGGTCCTAACCCTAAACCCACCGTGTCTTACGACCGTGTCTCACCTGACCGTAGCTTATCGGAGGAATCCCGTGTGTGCTGTGCAAGTATGACGACACCCTTCGCTCTCGAAACGAGCCAACTCTCCCAACTCTCGTCCTCTCCACTCCCGCCGTTTTCGACGATAACGCGTCGCGCGCGCTCCACATATCCACGTATCCACGCAACCACGCAACCACGAAACAGAGTACAGCCACGCCAGCCTGTATCTCGCTTGCCACGAAAAGCAAACGGATCCCTTTTTCGTGTGTCGTCGACAAAGCACACATTACCGACCGCGTTGCGAACCAGGGGGCAATAAACGACGGCCCCGCTTCTCTTCCCTCCTTCCTTGTTCGGCCCGTTCGCCTTTCCTTTCTCCTCGCCGAGAAGGGGAGAAGAAGCGGTGAACGGACGGAGGCTCGGACGGGAAAGGGTTGGTTGGTTGGTTGGTTGGTTGGTTGGTTGGTTGGTTGGTTGGTTGGTTGGTTGGTTGGTTGGCTGACTGACTGACTGTCTGACTGACTGGCTGGCTGGCTGGCTGGCTGGCTGGCTGGCTGGCTGGCCGGTCGGCCGGCTGGCGGTACCAAGATGGTGGCCAGCGAAACCGAAGCGAGGAAAAGCGATCGATGTTCGGACGAGCTTTCGCCTTTGCTCGCCTAATCGTGTTCGGTCAATATTTGACTCGCGCGGTTTTTCCATCTCTTTCCCTCCGGCCTTTTTTTTCTTGGTCCGCACCGTCCGTCTCTGTCTCCGCGCGTGTTCCGGCTTCGTTCGTTCGTTCGTTCGTTTGTTCGTTCGTTCGTTCGTTCCCTCTCTCAGTCGTCGTCGGCTGAAATCGAAGCTTCGGTGCGACGCTACCAGGCGGCAGCCGACCGAATCGTCGAGGCACCACACCTTGGCAGCGCACCTGTGTCAAGCCGCGCAGCACCGCGCCACGCTCTTCTCGCCACCTTTGCTCTCGGTCTGGAATCGTAAACGTTCGCGTTGGCCTCGTCGACGCGAGTCGACCGTCGACCGTCGACGCGACACCGATCGGAACCACTCTCTTCGATATCGTCGCGAGCGACGCTATCCAAACAACGTCGATCAACCATCCAGGCACGCGCTCTTCTTCCTCTTCTTCTTCTCTTCTTCTTCTTCTTCTTACTCTTCGTTTTCTCGTCACACGGTAAGTGTCCATTTCCGTATTTTCTTTCGACCCGAGAATTTCGCCCTCCACCCCGACGAACGATCCTCTTCGATCTCGTCCTAGTCGATCTGCGTTCGTTCGAGCAGCTAACTTCGAGGACGGGTCCTCGGTGCGGAGGGCAGAAACGGAAACGGAAACGGGAACGGGAACAGAGTCGGGAATCGAAATCGGTCCGGTCGAGCGAGGTCGCGCGCGATCGCGATTTCTCGCGGATCGAACGAACACGCGGAAAAATAGGAAAGAAAGTAATGAAAAAGAGAGAAAGGGAGAGAGAGAGAGAGAGAGAGAGAGAGAGAGAGAGATAGAGAGAGAGAGAAATAAAGAAAAGGTGAAATGTGTGGTGCGGCGTGGCTCGCGAGAATCGGGAGGAAAGGGGCGGCGAGACGAAGCGGAGCGGATCGGATCGAGGCAAGACGAGGCGGGCGGAGCGACGCGTCGAGTCGAGTGGAATCGAGCCCGGGTAAGGCAAGGTTGTGAGCAAAGCGAGCGAGGAAAGGTGGAAAGCCTCGTCGGATAGAAAAGAATATTTGGAAAGAGGCTTGTAAGTCGGCGGGCCGGTAGGTAGCGCGTACACGAACGAGCTGGAACGAGCGCGAACGAGAGCGCGAACGAGAGCGCAAACGAGCTGGAAACACTTGTGTTTTACGTTCGATTCGGCCGACAACACTTGTGATCTCGTGGCCGCTACGCGACGCGACCGACCTCGTTTCACCACCGATTTCCCACGTTTCGTTGGTATCGCGCTTCGCCGAAAACTACCAAGCACCGCGTTACGATCCACCGTGTACCTGCTGTGCACCGTCTCGAGACGACGTCTGCGGCGAAACTATACGATATCGAGACGAGATAGCCCAGAACGCAGATATTTTATTAATCGTTAAGCACATAGCCGCCGTAAGATAATGGAATAATATCGGGCAACGACGATAATGCTGTTTGTCGCGCGAGCGTTAATTATTCGAGCCATCCGCGAGACCGGGGGTCGATCGAATCGCGCCGCTCCTTTCTCCCTCGTTTCGCGAGGAATTCGGAGAATCGAGGAATCGAAAGATTGATCGGAAATAACGTTTCATACGGTTGTCTGCGTTATTTGTCAAATTTACACCGAAAGCTTGGAAAAGGAGAAAACCGTGAGGCGCACGACAGGCGACGAACCGTATTTGCTCGCGTTAATGTCAACGAAAACGATGACGGCGGCAACGACGACGACGACGACGACGACGACGACGACAACGACGACGACGACGACGAAGGCGAGGAGAACGATTCGGTCGTTGTAAATTATTACGGTAATTGCGTTGTAAAAGACGGGAAGGCGAGCAGCGGAAAAGAGCGAGAGCGAGATGGAGAGATCGCGTTATCGAGGGAGCGGAGACACACGCGCGCGCGCGTGTATACGGATTAGATCGGATCGTAAAGAGCTTTGGCCGTCGCGTTTCGTCGGATTTCGTTTCGAAAAGTCACGGCCGAGCACGTAGTTAGAATTTTCTCTCGAGGTAGGCGCCAAAACTTGACGGCGTAAGCGGCGGCGACTCGAGGGATGGTGGGAGTCTGCGTTCTCGTTCGTAATTCGCGCGACGACGGATGACTGGATGGAAAATTACGCGAGACACGATTCGAGGAAGAACGCTGGTTGCGTAACGAGTCTTTGCTCGCGCAAAGAGTGCGCGTCATCCCCTTGCGCGGACCCGCGATCGAAGCTTTCGCGTCCGCCCTTCGTCCATGGAGCACGCGCGTTCTCTTTCGACTCCGACCGGTCCGGCCCGGTCAAGCCCACCCCGCGCGGCCGCGCTCGCGCCGAATAGAAAAAATTTCATCTTGATCCACGATCGCTCGCACATACACGAACGTGCTCGCACGCTTATAGAAACACGCGTCGAACACGTATCGCGTCACCTGGGATTTTCATTTACGCCGATAAGAATTTCCTACTCGACTGATAAAGAAAATGGCCTCGTTGCGTTCGCGATTCCCCTGCGATTCCCCTGCACCCCGCACGTTCACGACAGCAGCCCCTCGTCCGTCTACTCACCGTGTTCGCGCCTCGAAATCCAGCAAATATCCTGTAACCCGTTCGATTCGCGAGCCTGACCACGAAAAATAATCTTGCAGAAGAGGTGCACTGACGCGCGAAACTGTCGGCGAAACTGTCGGCGAAAATGTCGACGAAAGCGCGGCATCGAAGAGAGTAACAGCGGACCAGAGCGCGTCGCGGAGCCGGAGACGCGACCGGCCCTACGCGTTCCTGGCGGACCCGACGACTGAAATTATCATTTTAGCTGATATACTAGCTAATGTAAGGATGCAGTTTTATCTCTTATTATCATGGGAAACGAGATAAATCGCGATAGTGCCGTTTATTTTGACAACGGCGTGCCTCTCGCCACGGCTCGATCGACCTCCCCGTCGCATCTTTCGAACTCTCGCGCCATCGAGCCTTTCTTTCTTTCGTTCGTTCGTTCGTTCGTTCGTTCTTTCTTTCTTCCGTCATTTTCCGCCTCGGAATGACCGTTTCCCCGGCCGAGAGGCACGCGTCGCTTTCCTCTCTTTTCGCCTGGCTCTAGCCGCCCTCTCGCTAGCTCCTCGATCGCGAGCGTCGTCCATTTTTCATCAGGGACGAAAGGTGTTTTTCGAACGGAATGGACGCCGCGACTCGGTTCGCTCGTTATCGAGCGTTATCGGCGATACGGCGCGAAGCGATTCGCGCTTCCTTCGTTTCACGATAAACAAGCAATTTTTCGATTCGATCCGAGATAGACCGAACGAGTCGGACGAATGGATTCGGTGAGAATGAATTGCGGGGCAAACGCGCTACCGAGAACCAGTTCCAGGCTCTAGATCGTGGCTAGATCTCGCGAGCTCGTTATCGCGGCCCGCTTGGATAGATCAGTCGAAACGAGTTTCGAGCGTTATCGATTTTTATCGCGATCCTCGGCTAATCCGCCGTGGCCGAAACGTGGCAGCGTTGCGTCGTGGACGCTTCGCTGGACGAGTTTCGACGGTCAAACAACCTTCGCCGGGGAAGGTTCGTTTGCAAAGGTGAATCAGAGCGGTAACGATGACGCAAGTAACGCGCGGGATCGTCATCCGCCGAGGAGACGAAACGACGGAACGACCGGAAGGCTCGACATAGTCGAGCTTACCCCTTGCCACTCGGTGCCGCGATGAATTTTTCGTGCGCGCGATAAGCGACGGGTGCGAATGATTCACCGCATGACGCTTTAGCGGCGATTCGCGGGGCAAAATGGCGTTGACAACGATGGTCGACCATGGGAAACACGGCATAGCATGGAACGAGCGGCAGCAGAGGCAGAGGCAGAGGCAGAGGCAGAGGCAGAGGCAGAGGCAGGGGCAGAGGCAGAGGCAGAGGCAGAGGCAGAGGCAGAGGCAGAGGCAGGGGCAGAGGCAGAGGCAGAGGCAGAGACAGAGGCAGCGGCAGCAGCAGTAACGGCGGTAACGGCAGCACGAGTTACGGGAGGAGAAGCAGGACGAGGAGAAGGTGGACACCTCTCGCGATCCCCTCGCGTTGCCTCCCTGCCCTGGTGGCGCGTTATCGCGGTCTCGTAGCCTAGCGAGCGGCCGCTCGTTATCGACGAACAAACAAACGGACCCCTCCGCGTTGCCTCTTTACCACTCGACAGTCGGAGATTCTCGATTCTCGATTCTCGATTCGTGTTTCTCCTCCGTTTCGCCAGTTTTCCATCGAAACGCCGAGGAAAGTCGAGGCGAGTCGAGGCTTGGGCTCGGTGGCGCCGTCAGTCGCCGAACGACGCGTCGCGAGTCCGTCGACCGAGCGAACCGATATCGAGCCAGGGTATTCCCGCGGGTCGAGGGTGCGTCGCTCGACCAAGCCAGCTACGAGTAGTAAGTACGCGAGCGTTTTCGTCCCGGCGAATCCCGCGATTCCAAAGATGGACCAAGTTCGAGGAACTCGGCACGAAGCGAACGCGCCACGCGCCACTCGCTTCGAGACACCTAACGCCTTCGCTCCGGAAGTCGTAACTTGACATTGCGTCGAAGGGAAGTGTGACGCGAGCCAGGGTAAACAGCGCCTCGTTCGTGTTTTCTCCAGACGGACGAGGCGCGCCGCCAATTCCCCCTTCCTTTCTTACCTTTTCCTGTCAGAGCTGGTCCTCTTTTCCGTTCTGCTTGCGTTTCGTTTTCTCTCCGGTCCCTCGGAGCGGGCCGAGTCGCGTGCCACCGCGAATTCCAGCCCCACCGCGCTCGCTTCGGCAAACCGGAGAGTGACGCGAGCGTCGTTCTGTTGCAGTACGCGATGAAGGAGACGCTGGTCAAGCAGGAGATTAAACGCGAGTGGGAGAACGATCGAGCCGAGGAGGAATCGGGTCGGATAACCGCGAGCGAGGAGCAGCCGAGCTCGGAGAGTCCGAGGACGGTGATCACCAGCAGAAGACACGTGCGCACGATCACCACCGCCGGACACATCACCGAGACCGTGGCCGAACTGGAGCCGAATTCGCCGGACGGCGTTACCGGCAACCTACAGATGCAACCGGTCGAACGGCAGCAGGCGACGAGATCGCGAACCTACCAGGAGGAGCTTCACCAGGAGCAGCATGGATGCAAACAGGCGACGCAACATTACGCGCAAATCTCTCAGCCGGAGGTGGACGTTCAGGCAAGACAACAGCATCGTTCCGGCGAGCAACGCGTCCTCTATCTAACGAGCAACGGCGAGGAGGTGCAAGTCGAGGTGCCGGAAGCCGTTGATCCGAACGCGACGACGGTGAAGGAGACTACAAGGTAGGTTTCGGCTCAGCGAAGTATCGCGCGACGCCTTCCACGATAAATTTCGGTGATTTTCGAAAAAGGTACGAGAACCTCGGCTCCGACGGGACGAACGCGGACCGCATGTACGGTTATCCCACGGACGAGCACCAGTTGCGCCGCGAGGATCAGCAGGGGATCGCGATTCAGACGCAAACGCAGGAGAGACGGGCTGCTCGGTCGAGATACAGCCCGAGGGAGAGCGGGGAGACCGAAGGCGGCGAAGGGTCGGAGACGGCCGGATCATACCAGCAGGGCTCGCCGGTCTTGGTCCCGACCACGGACGAATACGAGACGGGGCCAATCGCGTCTCAAGCCGTTCACCTCGGATCGCCCGCGCCACCTTACTCTCCGCCGTTAGCCGCGGCTACCGCCGATCAGCAGCAGCAGCAGCAGCAGCAGCAACAGCAGCAACAATCCGCGGCACAGCAACAACAACAGCAGCAGCAGCAGCAGCAGCAGCAGCAACAGCACCATCACCACCACCATCACCATCACCATCAGCTGGTGACCGGATACGCGGATACGGGCGCCAGCGTGAAGTACGCGGGGGCGAGCATCAAGTACGACTCGGCCGCGGTAGCGGCAGCCGCGGCGGCCGTGGCCGCAGCCGTCGCCGGCGACAACGTCAAGGCGTCCAGCACATACACCACCCTCGAAACAGTCTCGATCCCGCCCTCGCAGACGGTCCAGTACCCCCAGTACATATCGGGCAGCGAGACGTTCCAGCAGGGACCGACCTACACCTACTCCAAGTCCGGCGAGCAGGTTATTCTCGCATACCCGTCACCTGCTCAGTTGGGCTCTCGCGTCTCTGGGGTGAGTATTTTCGAGCGACGAAGACGAAGGCAGAGATCCGGTAACGAAACGCGTTTGAACACAGGTGGAGTCGAGCGGAAGCGCGTACATCAAAGGCGATCCGACGTTGGCCTCCTCGCTGGGAAGCGGACGCGGCGTCCCGTCTCTGCCGTACGAGCAGCCCGGCTCGCCGGGATCTCAGGTGACGCTGTACAGCAGCGGAGGCGGCTCGTACGCTTACCCGAAGCCGACCGGCTCTGGCGAGTACTGGTCGACCGCGGGCACCCCCTCGCCCCCTACCTTCGAGTACGTGCCGGGCTATCAGGCGGTGACCGCGATCTCGGTGAGCGACGCAGCCAACATCCAGCTGTACCCGGGCGGATACAGCGTGTCGACGGGCAGCACGCCCACTCCCTGGGCCAGCCTGCCGCTCACAGGCTCGGACGACACCTTCGACGCCACCGTGATGAGCTCCGATCCGAAAGAGTGTTCCGGCTGCGCGATAATCACAACTATCTGGAGGAGGGACGAAACGGGACGCTACTACTGCAACAGTTGCCTCTACAACAAAATGAACGGAGCGAACAGACCACCGATCAGATGCGGCAAACCGAAGCAGACCGTCGCACCGGTAAATTGAATAATTCCATTCTCCCCCGTATGCTCGCACTCGCGCTCGCGCTCGCGCTTTCGATCGGCGACTCCCCCGATTCACTAATCGAGCTTTTGCTCGCTTCAGACCGGGGTGCGAAGGACGGGTGTGCAGTGCGCCAACTGCAGGACCAGCAACACGACCCTCTGGCGAAGAAACAACAACGGCGAGCCAGTTTGCAACGCCTGCGGTCTCTACTACAAGTTGCACAACGTAAGTTTCTCTACGTACGCGATTCGCGATCTCTCCCGATTCTCCGTGTTTGTACAACTGTCCCGACCGTTTGTCGCGATTTGTCCCGCAAACAATCCACGCGCACGCGCTCCTGTTTCCTTCCGATCGATCCAACGATCCACGCGCATCGTCGATCGCGTTCTCCTTACCTAATCCTTACTCCGTAACACCGGTGTTTCTCTAGACGTTTCCCTCGTCTCCACCCAGTTTTCTCCTTTTCCTCCTTTTCCTCCTTTTCCTCCTTTTCCTCCTTTTCCTCCTTTTCCTCCTTTTCCTCCTTTTCCTCCTTTTCCTCCTTTTTCTCCGTTTTCTTGGACGTTACTGCGAGCACGAACGCTCTTCTTACGCAATACCCCGTGCTCTCGTCGTAATCTTGCTCGAGGCCTTCTTCGATAACGATCGTCCCGAAAAATCCTCGATATCGCTTTCGAAATTCTTCGTCTCGACCTAGTTCGCCCTTTTCTCGTCAGCTTCGAGTAGTCCTTCCGTTCGTTTCGCGGAAATCGGCCCTAATTTGTCGCGCGATGTTTTCGGCGTACAGGTGAACAGGCCGCTCAGCATGAAGAAAGAAGGGATACAGACGAGGAAACGAAAGCCGAAGAATCACGCTGGCATGAGCGGAAACTTGGCCGGGCCTAGCGGCATGCACAAGACCGAGATTAAGACTGGCTTACTCGGTGAGTCTTCGGTGAGCACGTTTGTCATTCAGCTTTCTTTGCGTCCAAGTTTTCTTCGCGGTTCTTCACTCTCTGCGCCTCTCGTTCTCCGTTGCTGCTGCTCGATAAAAGTGGCGCGCGATCGAACGCGCGATCGAACGCGCGTTTCACGTCGAATAGAGAGGAAGAAGTTAGCATCCGCGCACCGTAACGGAGAACAAGGAGTAGAAGGAGTAGAAGGAGAAGGAGGAGGAGCGAACGAGCGGCGATTGATCGATCGAACGTGTTCCAGGGGAGCCGATGCAGTTGAAAGTGTACGGAAGCAGCGGCGGTGGTGGGAACGGAGACGGAGTCGAAGTCGAAGTCGGGGGCGGGATAAGGGTTGTGGCGGACGGCGGAGATCCTGGGAGCGGGAGCGGGAACGAGTCTCGTACAGCCGGGATCGAGAACGGAGGGACTGAGGTCGTAGGTACACCGAGCGGGGCGCAATTGGGCCACGCGCACTCGCCCCTCGCCTTACCCACTGCCGCCGTCCTCAATCGACAAACCATTCTTACGTAAGTGTCGTTGTTTATTGCCGTTGCGCTCTTCTCTTTCCTACCTGCCTGATTTGCGCGTTTGTTTGCAGCGTGCCACCGCTAGAACCAATCGCTAGTCAATCCAGCAGCGACCTGATCTCCGTTATAACGTCTACCACGGCCGTGCACGCGGAAAGAACGTAAAGGAGAAGATCTTGCGGCACGAACCAAGGAACGCGTAAATTGCAAAGGGAACGCTGTTGCCGAGCGGGCGCCACCTCGTCGCCGAAAGCTTTCGACGTTCGGAGACGTTGGCGCTGCGTTCCGACACAGGACCATCGAAAGCGTCACGAGCGTCGATAACGTCGTAAACTAGCGGAATGCGTCGTACGGATACTTCCCACGAGGGCTATCGCGAGCAAATTTCAGCTGCTCTTCCGTCGACGAAAACGATCCTTGCTCTAGTTTTCGATTGGAATTTCGAGTACCTTCGATTTTTCGGCTCGTTTGCAAATTCCGTTAATCGCGATACGGTTAGTGGTAAAATCGAGCACGAGTCCTTCTGTACCGACTACGCGCGATCTTATCGACGATCGCGCACGCCGCGACTTCACCGTACTACTTTGCCCCCTATGGCGAAATCAGGGAAGTTTCAGGCAGGTCTTTTATCGACCTCCTCTTTTATCCTCCTTCGCGTTGTTTACCATTCTTTTCTCTTTTCTCTTTTCTCTTTTCTTTTATCGCTTTTCGTTTAAAGTTTAAACATTGAATCGTTGTCCTCGCATCGTAGCCTGTCTCGCGCGTACTACGCGAACGCTGCGTTTAATCGGCCAAAGCCGCCGTCTTTAGTTGCGTATTAATTAGTACTTATATATATGTGTATATGTATGTGCAAGTATGTATGCGTGTGTATGTATATGCAGTAAACGTTGCGATGCGCTGCATCGTGAGTACACGTAGGAAAGCGTGGATCACGAGAAATAGTAACGAGGCGAATTTCCGGCAAGAGTAACGCGAAGAACATTGGCTCGGAAAAAAGCGAACGCGCCCAAGTATTTATTCGTAGCTCCGCTGACGATCACAAACGCCGAGTAACGTCGCCGAGACTCGTACAAACAGATATCGCGTGCAACGCGCCATTTGCGAGACAAACTTATTTTGTAGACGTATTTTTTTTCTTTTTTTTTTAAATCGAATAAAACGAATCGATGCGTTCGTTCAAAGTATCTGTGTTTTCCAATCCACCCATCCATCCGTTCTCCGTCCGTCCATCCGTCCATCCGTCCATCCGTCCATCCATCCTTTCGTCCGTCCGTGGACGATACTCGTTAAGAGAATTCGTAGCCTAAGAGGCTCGAGAGAAAGAGAGCGAGGGAACCTTGAATGAAACGGATTCGCGAGGACGCGCCGCGGAGAAGAAAGAATCGGAAGAGAGTAAGAGGCGGTGAGTAGGAAAAGGATCGGGCAGAGGAAGGGGAAAACGGGGGGAACGGTCGACGTACGAAGCAAGGGGAAGCAAGGGGCAGCAAGGGGCAGCAAGGGGCAGCAAGGGGTGGCAAGGGGCGGCAAGGGGAAAGAAAGAGGGAACGGGTTGGGTGTGTGAGTCGGCAGAGGGGTGTTGGGGGTCGACGGGGGCCACGAGTCCATCAGCCTAAAGAGTGGCTATCTGCTCGCTAAGGGCTATTCCATGTTAGCCGTTCTCGGCGAGCTCCTTTTTTTCTCCTCTTTCTTTCCCTCCTGGACTTTTTGTACGGCGCAAACGTGGCGCCGCCCTCGAGATCCCTTCTCGCACGGGGAGACGTCGAAAAAGCTTCGTGCTCGATCCGCACCACTCGCTGGAATCTCGCCCTCTCTTCCTTCTTCGTCTGTTGCGCTGCTTTTCTCTTCTTTTTCTCTTCTTTCTTTTCTTTTCTTTGCGCCCTGCCGTCGCCGTCGCCGTCACCGTCACCGTCGCCGTCGCCGTCGCCGTTGCACGAACGCGTACGAAGCGCGGAACGCGTTCTTATCGATCCGCTCGTGCTTTTTACTCGTTTCGAACGACCACGATGCGCTCGCTGTTGGTGAGGCAACTTTTGTTTTCCTCGAACGAACCGAGAAAATCACAAAGGTGGAACGAAACGAGTCGAGTGGAGTCGAGACTGGCGCAACTACTGGCAAATTCGTCGGCGAACGATTCCATTCGTAGGGACAACGGTAGTTTGGTAGGTATTGCGCGTCGCGTTCGGATCGGTTGGAATTCGAGGGATGGCCGACGTTTCCCTATCGCGGTGGCGCCAACCGGTGTACCTTATCGCGAGCCGAGCACCGTTACTCTTCCACTTCTTTCTTCGCCGGACATTCTTCGAGTTTCCCTCGATTCCACGAGCTACCGAGAGATCGTACGCGACGCGAGGCTACGCGAGGCGACGCGCACCAGCTCGACGCGATTCTTCTGTCTCAGGAGCGAGCTCGGAGCGCGACGGACCGCGATGGTTCTCGTACCACCATAAATAAGCTCGAAGCGCAACAAATTAGATCGCGCGATCCCGTGCGGAACATCGCTTAGCTCGATCGTCGCGCTCGCGATATTTCACCGGCTAGGCACGCGGACGTAAGTTAAGCCGTCCACGGCTCTCCCCGAGCCGAGCCGTGCCGAGCCTTCGCCCTCCTTCCACTCCACCTCTTCCTTTTGCCTCGCCCCGTATATTTTCTCCTCGAGCGAAACGAGAAACTTTACTCGCCTCCACGCGACTTTTTTCAAATTCTCTCTCCCTTTCCTTTCCTTTCCTTTCCTTTCCTTTCCTTTCCTTTCCTTTCCCTTTCCTTTCCTTTCCTTTCCTTTCCTTTCCTTTCCTTTCCTTTCCTTTCCGGTTCGTAGATCGAGCGCGTGTTACGCGTTAGGCATCCAAGTAGGAGAAGAGCCGCGACGATTTGACCGTTTTCCGTTGCGTCGTCGAATCGTCGATCAAAGGATCATTTCATTGGGTCTTTTTATTAGCGCTAGAGCAAGCAAGTAAACGAGTACGTTCGATTTCGTGCGTCGGACGTGGTTGTGGATCGGTTTCGGTTTCGGTCTCGCTGTCTCGTTTTAGCAGTCTGTCTCGGTTGTAACGTCGCGCGGAGAACCGGACGGTGCGTCGCGATCGTCTCGAATCGAATTTTCTTATTTTTCAACGAGTCGAGCGGAATCGAGCGGAGTCGACTCGTTCGCCCACAGGGCTATTACGGAACCTACGGTCGATCCTGAGCACCCACGAACGCGTACGTGTACGTGCGTACACGTGTACCTACACGAGTGGAAACAACCGGGGTACCAGGGTACCGGCGACCCGGTTTCCAGGAAGAGGACCGAAGGACGAGAGGGATGGGACGCGGCCAGGAACAGGAAGAAGGACGAAGATCGAGAAACGCGAGGACCGGCAATAGCTCGTCTGAGCGCGGCGTGGCGCGGCGCGGCAAGTCGGCGACGATTAGATTAGAGAAGAAACTCGACCGTCCGCCGAGCGACGAGCGTCGAGCGACGAGCGTCGAGCGACGAGTGCCGAGGAGGAATCCGTCGCGCGGTAAATTCAGATTCGCGTGAATCCGTTCGTTGGATGGAAAATTTTGAAATCGCGCGCTATTCAGCATTCACACGTAAACGCTGAATGCTTCTCGATTGATTTATCGTCGTTCGATTACGGTTGCGCGAGTGAAAGGCGCTCGCGCAGCCTCTTTGCTACTCAGCGAGAAAACTTTGGCTCCTCGGTATATCGGGTTAGACGATATATCGGCTCGCACGAGGCCGGCCACCCCGTCACGGGGTGAGAACCTTCGAATTTTCTGATTGGCGCCACTCCTATCTTCCCGGTTACTTAACGGCGAGCTTCGCTAGCCGTGTTTTACCCTGCCGTCCCGACCAGATAATCGTCTGTACGAAGCGGTCGATCGTCCGAACGCTTTCCACGGTGTTCAAAGCATCTTCAAAGAAGAAGGTAGCCGTCGCGACGAACCGCAAAATCGTGCCGCTTACTGAATTTAATTGCCTAGAACGATTCGGCGTGGAGTGGCGAGTGGCGAGTGGCGAGTGGCGAGTGGCGAAGAGGATCGGCGAAGAAGCGCGAAGAAAGGAATGGCGAGATTGGTCGAGGGGCAGAAATCGGAAAACAAAACCTGGCGACTAAACAAAACCGGAGGCTGGTGAACGTATGAGACGCGACCAACACATGGTCGCGTCTCATAAAGGCTTCGCCTTTTCCTGGAAGCAGTTGCTCGCTCGTTCGTCCAGATAATTTTTGTCCCGCGATGGGACTCTTTCGTTGCACCGGCAATCGACTGTGGCTCTTTAGACCCACCACCAACCTCCCTTTCCTCTCTTTCCTTCTTTCCTTCCTTCCTTCCTTCCTTCCTCATTTCGTTCGCCCTCTCCCCACCTGTTCCTTCGCTCTGATCGTGTTCGCGCGCGATTTCCAAGCATTCGCATTCCTCTCGATCCCGCCGATTTCTCATCCCCGACGTTTCGCGTTCACGAAATTCCTCCTCGACCACGAATCGAGATCTCTCGGCTACTCGCGTTTCGTTTTTACCTACCACGTTTTCTTTTCTAATTTTTCTCATCGCCAATTGTTTGAACGTTGTGGTCGATAATCTTGCGACCTAATCTTAGATGCGTCGCTCGCGAGAATATTTGACGAGTAATCGACAAATGGCGAATAATCGACAAATGGCGCAATTGAACCGTAAACTTGGGTTAAAGCGATCTGTTTTCCTTTTCTTTCCTATTAAGTTTCGTTGGTCTCCGGACCAAAGCTGTTGGTGGAATTGTCAATCGATCAACAGGAGGCGGGACACGAACACGGCTACTGTATTACGAAGCGGTATTACCGCATCCTCGAACTCCTGATCAAGCTATTTGCGATGCAAACGGTAAATCAAGTCCTGGAAGCTTGAAAATCATCGGTACGAACGACGTAAAAGATACCAGTGTCTTGTTTTCAAATAACTTATGTCTCAGAATAACCGATTTATTTGATTTAATATGGCGTACCTAATGGGTGCGAATACGATCGTGAACCGCGTACCCTAAGCACAGAGCAGAAACGGCTAAATCTTGTAATCGCGAAAGATGAACGTTCATCGACGGTTTGCGTTCTTTTCTCGGTCGATTGATCGGGATAATTAAGTCGGATCGATTTCTGTGAAATTTTCATCATCGAATTCGCCGTATCGCGCAGTATCGCGTCGTATCGCGCCGTATCGCGCCGTATCGCGCCGTACCGGGCCGTACCGGGCCAATGGCTGCGCGCTTCGACGCGTCGCTTCATCCTCTTCTTGTTTCCATCCCCCTGTTCGTTGTTTGTTTCTGGCGATAACGAAATCGGGAGGCAGCGTTACGATCGGGACAAATGTCGAATCGTAGAGAAGAGCCAATTTCTCTTCGGGTTTCCTATAGAAAAATCTGTGTTCTTCTCGCGAACAGAAAAACGCAAAGCTTGAGGAAAAGATTTAAGCGACGAGGTGGCTCGTCGAACAACGATACGAATCGAGCAGCTATTCGTTCGGATAGCGGCAAATGGCGTTTTGACTAATTCTCGAAATGGAAAAGCTTGGTATCTGGAAGGGGGAGACAAACAGGGAAGAATGGGGGTGCGTGCGAAACGCGCGAGAACGTTACTACGGAGACAAAAAGCGAAATAGGTGGAGAAAGAGAGGGTAAGGAAAAGGAAAAGAAAAAGGACAGGGAAGGTGCGTGGTAGAGGGTCCGGACTCGGAGTCCCGGTGAATGCGAACTTCCGGTCTTACGATAAGTATCGGCTCGCAGGGGTCCCTACCTGGCACGCTACGTCCGGCTTTCCGATAGAGGGATAGAGGGATCGTTGCGTTCCACTCGCTCGGAACATTTTTCGCAGATGACGCGCGCGTCACGCGTCCAATCCTTCAAATTAGTCGCGTTTCGCGACCCTACTCGTCCCGGCTCCCGGATTAGGGGCTGGGCGCGACCTAGAGATCTAGCGATCTAGCGATTTAGCGTATCGTTTCTTCCTCGAGAAGGTGGGAAATGCCAAGAGGGTGAAACGCGAGGATAGCAAAGGAAAGGAAGGGTGGTGGCGGCGCGCGAGTTGGGAGAATCGTGAGGAGAGGTTAGCGGTAGAACGCGAATTTCCACAGATACCCGAAGAAGTACGATCCAGTCGCGGACACGGGTTATCCGCGCTCGATCTGGTCGGACATTATATAAGGTCCGACAATGTGGTAGGGAGAAGAAGGGGAGACGTCGGAGCAACGCCGAATAAAAAAGACTTTATGAAAATTGCCCGGCGAGTGAAGCGTCCGCTGGTCCCCTCGATCGTTCGTTCTACGCCCTTCGAAACCGTGGGCGTCGAGGCTCCGCCTCTCGCCACAACTCGCGGCATACCGCCTCGGACCGCCTCTCTAACCTTCTGTTCCGCTCCTCGATTCACCTTGCCATCTTCCCTCTCTCTCTCTCTCTCTCCCCCCCCCCCTCTCTCTCTCTCTCTCTCTCTCTCTCTCTCTCTCTCTCTCTCTCTCTCTGTCTCCCTCTTTCTTTCTCTCTATTCTTCGATCACCGATACTCGATTCCCGATGCCCGATTTTCGATTCCCGCTCAACTTTGAATCTTCTCTTCGCGCTCGATTTCGCGACGTTCGAATCTTTAGATCGTCCTTTGTCGACTCGCGATCGAGCCTCCGCCTCCGCCACCGCCTTTGCCTCCGCCTCCGCCTCCAAGTCCGGCTCCGACTCCGACTCCGACTCCGACTCCGACTCCGACTCCGACTTCGACTCGGAGGCAAACAGTCGGCGCTGCTTTCTCCTTCGCCTTCGCCTTCGCCTTCGCCTTCGCCTTCGCCTTCGCGACTCCGCCGACCCTCCTCGCTCCGTTCCCGTTCCACTCCTCTCGTCTCCCGTCTCCCAGCTCCCCCGTCGCAGGACGGCTGCCGTGCCGGAGCGCTTGAGCGTCGGAGCGGCTAAGCGCCGGAGAGGTGACTGTCCAAGCCAGTGTCGAAGCCGCAGTCATCGGTTGCACCGCGTTTCGAAAGTAGTTTCGTTCGGTTAGATCGCGACACCCTCCTAATCCTACCTAATCCTAACGCTTTTTTTTCCTAATCCGTCCGTGTTCGTAGTCCTTCGTCCGGTGTCCGTTCGACGACGAATGTGCGCGATTTCGAAAGCCACCCCTTTTCGCGAAGCGTTTCCCGAGCTAAGTCGTTCGAGTGCGCGGCGCAACAGCGCGGTAACAAAAGTGTCTTCGCGATCCGTCGAGGATGAGGATCGCGCGCGCGTTCTTGCCGGCATCGAGTCCTCGTTAGGATACGCGATCGAGGATCGATGCTCTTAATCGGGAGGAAGAAGGAAATTCAGCGGCGGACGAGGATTTCGCGAGGATACGCAAGCTCCGCATCATAGGAAGGACAGACGAAACGAAAAGGGGAAAGGAAGATTACGAGTGGACGTGGAACGATAGGAGTAGCTGCAGAGTTGGTCAGGGCGGCACGCAAACGGCGCAAACGGTGCAAACGGTGAAAAGCAACGCGATCAAACGGGCAAGAAAGGAAATCCTGCTCGGACTTTGCCTTGGAACGCTGCGATGTCGATCATCGACGATTGAGTATCGACTCGTGAGTAGTTTGTTTCGTTGTATTTGTATTGTTTTTGTTTTTGTTTTTGTTTGCCGTCGTGTCGTCGAGAAGAAAACGAGGCGGCAAAACGTGCAGTCGCGTTTCGTTGCGTTTCACCGCGTCGCGTCGCTGGAGATAGGTAAACGTTTGCTTTCGTTACGGCAATTACCATTTGGTCGGGGCTGTTGGTCGAAAGGATACGGGTCGTTATCTCGCCGCTTGGCTATCGGCGTTAATTAACGATAAAGAGAATGGAGGCGTTGCGCGGAAGCGCGGAAGCGCGGAAGCGCGGAACTTGACAAGTTTACCAAACGGTGCACGATGCTCGATGCTCGATGCTGGATGCTGGACCGCCGCGCCCGTCCGTTGCTTTCGACGACGTTCGCGATTCCAGGGAAATTTAGCGTAACGCGATGGAAGGACGATACGGCGAGACGACGGTTGACGAACGCGCGAAAACGCGTAACTATCGGTTGTTCGAACGACGAACGATAAGGAGCGTTGCGAACGTTTATCGCGATACATCGAAGCATGCCGGCACCGCCATTCTTTATCTGAACGTCCACTTCCCGTGGAAACCGCGACAAGACACCTACCGATTGCGCGTCAACCTACCCGCTGAGTCGTTTTCGTTTCGAACGAAGCGTAATGAAACGAAACGGAACGGGAACAGGAACGGGAACGGGAACGGGAATGGAAACGGGAACGACTTGAAAAGAGTCCCCGAGAGTCGAGGATTTTTCTCCATAAGGAACGGAACGCTGAAGAATACGTGGTCGCAAACGATCGGAGGCGGCCCGGTCTGGAGATAATGTATCGCGGAACAACCGATACGGATAGCTTCCGGTCTTTTGTGACAAGCGCGTTTCGTTTACGTTTTGTTTTCCGCTTCGAGAGAAATCATAGGCGTCGGATTAGTTTAGACGAGTACTGTCATGAGCGTATCGAAGAAATAGGTAAAAAGCTAGTTTGGAAGAAAAACGTGGTGCTTAGAGGGTGTCGTTGGTGCGTGGGTGCTTTGGCGCATTGGTGCATTGGTGCATTGGTGCATCGGTGAGTTGGTGGGTTTATTCGTCAGCGCGTCTAAATAGTGGCGGTGGCGATGTTGGCGCCGACGGCTCCGTCTCTCACGAGAACGCTCGTCCGGTTCTTAGGCCTAATTGGTTGTCGCGCAGCCTCGCTTTGCCTCGCCTCGCCTCGCCTCGTCTTGTCTTGTTCCCGGAGAAAGCAGCAGGCCTCTTTCGATTTCCACGCTACGTTTCGTGTTTTTTTCCTGCCACCCTTTCGAGGATCGATGTTACGAGGGTTCAGCCCCAAGTACCTGAGATCCGTTTCCTCACGCGGGCCTGGAGTACGCGTAATCCGGTCATTCGGGAAAAAGACTAGCGAATCGGCGTCTCGGCGTCTCGGCGTCTCGGCGTCTCGACGCAGTTTTGATAAGCGCCGGTTGTTGCTCGCGTCATCGACGCTGACAAAGAGGATAAACGCGGGGGGTAGATAAGGGGGAAAGAATCGAAGACGCGCGGGTTCGCCCACGTTTCTCCCACGGTTAATGTAATTCGACAAACTAGTTTCGAACTCGGACCGTTTTCTCGTAGGACGAAGCGGGCCGATCGCGACCGAGCAGAAAAATTTGCTCGCGAGATTCTTGAACGCGAACGCGAACGCGAACGCGAACGCGAACGCGAACGCGAGTAGCCGGAGCGAGTCGCGTAATAGCGAGCGGCAAACGGTCGAGTCGCGGTTAATTTACCGCGTAATAACGATTTCGCGTATCAAATAGAGATACTTTTATTGACGTTCGATTTCGTTTTCGTTTTCGTTTTCGATTTCGGTTTCTGTTTCGGTGCGATACGCGTTTATCGAATGTCGCGTTTACATCGGACGTCGTAAAACGATCGTTAATGCTTTCACGAATCGATAACGATCGTCATGGGTTCTCTCGTAATAATGACGTTGCCACGCTGTCTGCCGTCGGATCGATAAGATCTGAAACGATCTCTGGACTCGTTTGAGATCACGAATAGGAGGCGAGCCGTAATTTATCAGCCGCGTTTTCGGACGATTCTCGCCGCGTCTCTCGTTTTCCCACAAACTGGCTCGTCCCGGCTCGGCTGGGCTCGGTTCGTTTGTTTTCTCGCTGGACGATCAGGATCGACGAGTTCTGGTCCAGCGAAAAAAACGGAGAATAACAAAGGATACGGTTCGGACGAAAAGCGCTGGATAGATAGAGTGGTAGCGCGGCGAAGGAGGCTCGTAAGCGATTCGGTCCGCGACGCACGGCAGATAATTAGCGGAATATTGGATCGCGGAGCTCGTCAGCGCCTGGCATTTGGTCACAGCGAGGAATCGAAATCGCGATCGGGGTAAAATCCAGTAAAACGATATCGAGCAGCCGAGGCGAGGCGAGGCAAGGCGAGGCGAGGTGAGGCGAGGCGAGGTGAGGCGAGGCGAGCGGGTTTGCGGGCATCGGCCAAAGACCCGTTACGTCGGAGGACGAGGTAATTAATTTAAGCTGCAAACGCCTCGGCACTAGGCCAATGCAAACACCTTCTTTGCTCGGTTGCTGGCTCGCTCGCTCGCACGCACGCACCAGCTCGGTTGCCGGTGCTGCCGTCGCGTCGATTCGCGCGGAACCGCGACGCTCAAGTCCGCTCGGGTCCGCTCGGGTCCGCGCGGCGCGTAATGCCGGTTACACGGCTCTAGAGACGCGCGATCCTTTGGCTGCTTCTTTTCTTTATGTTCGCCAGCTCGTCCTGGTCGTGTTTTACTCTTTACCCACTTTCGAGCTATTCAAACGCGAGATTCGATCCCGCGATCCAGGATATAACTGTATAACGCGTTCGTCACGATTTTGAACCGACCGGCTCGACCGGTACGAGGCAGCATCGGCTAGTTCCCTCGCTAAGCAAAGGAAATACCGATCGATCGATCGATCGAGCGGGACAAAGTTTGCAAATCGACGCGGGAGTAGGAGCGCGCAGAGAGCGAAACGGGAGGAAGGCAAAAGGAGAAGGCGAGGATTTAACGAGTCGATCGCGATTCCGTATCAGGGTGTTAATTACCGAGTGTGGTCGCAGCCGAGTCGCAACGGAGTTTCGGAGCGCCTGACGCGTTTCGCGCGTGAGAGGGACGATTCCAGGAGGCGTCGGGTCCTTATCGGTGCGGTCGCTCGTCGAATAGCGTTGGAACGCGACAGGGTTCGTTCCGGCGCGTATCGGGGTGTCCGCGAGCCTCGCGAAACCACGGGACAGATTAAAAACGCCAATCGACGCGGAGGGAGGTAAGGAGGTAAGGAGGTAAGGAGGTAAGGCGGGAAGGAGCGAAGGAGGGAAGAAGAAAAAGACAAAGAGGCAGAGCGGGTCGATTTAACGAACCTACCAACGAGACGGGACGTATCGCGACGTTAATTACCGGGAAGGGGTTCGGCCAAATGCGCGCGCCATGCTTACAGAAGTAGGATAGGATCGGATCGGGATCGGCGTATCGGCGAGGGGCGGCCCCGCGACTCCGACCTCGTCGTCGCGCGGCGGCAGATGCATTAATTGAACCGGCTTAAATTATAGCCGGTCGCTAATTGCGCTCTTCTCCGAGCACGGAGCTGTCTGCTCGCGAGAGACGCACGCACCGTTTCCTTCGGCGATTGCGCGCGATTAATCCGCCACGCGAAACGGCAAACGAGAACTCGATGACGGGGCGAGTTTTTGCTTCTTCTTCCTCCTCCCTTTGTGCCGAGCTGGCTCGCGCTCGCGCTCGCGCTCGCATTTGCGCGTTTTTGAAAGTCAATGCGGGGAGATCCATCGAAAACGAGCGACGCAACGCGGCTTTCGCGTGCTCAGCCTCGATACATCGCGATTACGTAAGTCGATTAACGGTAAAATCGGTGGTGGTCGTAGCCCTGCTGGAACGAGGCTGTCGAACGCGCGTAAAAATCAACACGCAACGATCGAGTCGAGTCTAGTCCGGTCGAGTGGATCCGGACCGAGCCGAGTCGAATCGAGCGAAATCGAGTGGAATCGAGTCGAGTCGAGTCGAAAAGACGCATCGCGCGCGCGCGCGCGCGGTAATATCGAGATCGGGTTCTGGGTAAATGCGCGCGTGCGAGGATTAACTCGGCAGTGGAATAAGCTCGATGATGGAGTCCGGTGTACAGAGAGAGCGATAAAGTCACGATCGCGTCTAGCCGGGACAATAATCGTAACGTCCCGGCTCGATGCGCTCGATTCCGGTCCGGTTCTCCACTAAACTCGTCGAATTCCCCTTATCGTTAATTACGCGATAATGGTTGGGGCGCCGTTTGGTCGTCGTTCGGTCGTCGTTCGGCCGCGCTAGGCCGCGCTAGGCCGCGCTAGGCCGGATTCTCTTAGGTCGGGCTGCGTAGCCAGGGGACGCGAGGATTCATTCGAACGGAGCGATCGATGTACGCGCGTAGGCAGCAGAATCCGCGAGAGCGCGGTCCGGTTTCGAAAGAAACGCGTCGCGGAAACGAGAGATATCGAGAGAAGAGAGGAAACAGGAATTTCCTCCCTCTCGTTCGCGGTCGAGAGCGTCGCGACCGTCGCGGCGCGCAGACTTCTTCGGCCGACGCGAGTCGCCAATCGCGAACCATCCCTATACTTTTAATCCCGGTAATATCTTAATTATCGAATTTATTAACCGGCCGTTCGATCCTTGAAACGAGTTGGAATTATAATGCCGAGAAGCTGGGAAGCCGAGAAACCGAGAAACCGAGAAAGCAGCGCAATTTCGCGGTCACGCAGCAACGAGTCACCGAGAGCCGGCCTTTCGACGACGACGACGACGACGACGACGACGACGACGACGACGACGACGACGACGTGGAGGAGGCTAAGACAGGGCCGCGTGTACATAGTAGGTACGGAGGGGGTGGGAGGAGTAGAGCGTGCGGAGTAAGTATACACGGTGTAGAACGTTCTGAAAGTTAATTAGAAAACAAACAGAAAATTAACGCGAACCCGGCAGCGAATCTTTCCAGTCGGCCGTTATTCACGATTTATCGTAACTCGTTCGAGTCCGGTCGGTGACCGGTTTATACGCGCGAGATCGTTGCTGGACGATGCTCGCCGGCTCGCTCGCTCGCTCGCACGCTCGCTCCTTCTGATCGACGATCGAAAATCTTTGATACGCGCGCGAATCGGTTCTGGTGTTGTCGGCTGGATCGTCGAGCAGGAAGCCGGCGCTCTTTTCTCGCGAGAGCGAAACCAGTTTGCTTCCTCGAATAAAAATCTTGAATTATCGCGTAATCGCGAATAACGTTTAACCCGTTAACGCATCGACGTTAATCGATCATTTTCTTTTGCTCTTCCTCTCTTCGACCGCGAGCTGCGTTTCTTTCTTCGCGGGTAAAATCACGTCGAATATCGGGAGCAGAGTAAAAGTTGAAAGCGGCGGCGTTGCGGCGCGACGCCGACGACCGGTTGGTCGGCGAAAATCTTCTCGACCGTTAATCTTGATTTATGACAACCGCGACCGCGATCCGCTCCCAGCTCCCAGCTCCTGGCTCCCGGCTCCCGGCTCGCCGAACGAGCGGATAATTGGATCGCGCGCGTACGTCCCGTGGCCGGTCGACTGGGCTACTACCGATCTCCCGTCCCGTGGCGCGTCGCGGCGACCACTGAAACGAAATCGCGTGCTAGCTCGCGAGATAGTAGCTCCTGAGGAGGCTAGTGCAGCGAGGATCGCAAGAAAGAAATACGAAATTGCCGGATATACGAAACGTCGCGTCGTTCGGACGGTGAAACCGGTCCCCGAGATCGTACGCGCAACCCGAATAATCCACTCGGTTAATTGGCTCGCGGTCGATTTCTCTCGATACTTTGCGGGGAAACAAACAAACAGAAAGAAAAATTCCGGGAACGACGAATTTTTTGTCCGAAAGAGCACCGTGGGTGTGCTGGGCCGCTGGTTCGAGAGTAAAAAAAGAAGGAAAGGGCTGGACGTCGTCGATTGCAAACTTCTCGACGACTTTTAACCGGCGACGTCTAACGCGGGCCGTCCGGGCCAACTGGCTCTCGGACGGTTGGTCGGCTGCTCGGCTGCTCGGCTGACTGGCTGCTCGGCCGCGAACGGCCGGTCCCTCGCAAGAGCGTGTGTTGACGCTTTGTCCGTGAGCCTCCGATCCACGATCCCGAGCGAGTGTTGGTGCGTCGATCGAGCACCTTCCAGTATAGAGACAACGGCCTGCCGATACGCGCACCGACCGTGCTTCTCAACCGACACCCGCCGCAATCTCCTTCGCTACTTTTGCACGCGAGCCGACCGAACGATCCTCGCGAGTCGATCGACCCACGCGAACGGTCTCCTTCTGACCTTTCTCTCTTCGTCGCTTCTCACCTCGTCGCCTCGCCTCCCCTCACCTCTTCTCGCCTAGCCTCGCGAGACCGAATTTTCGAAACGAGGAAACCGCGCGGTCGCGATGGATGGCGCTTCGAGATTAGAAAGTGGTCGAAGGGGATGAGTTGGGAACGGCTGAGGTGGCAGGCGACGCAACCTTGTTCCCGAGGGAAGCGGACGGGAAGAGGAATCGCGGAGAAACACGAGAGGCGACAGGGCGCGGCGAGTTTTATATTATAATTAAGTCGAATCGTGGTCGCGTCGTCGCGTCGTCTCGTCGTCGCGTCGTCTCGTCGTCTCGTCGGGTTTCGAAGGATTCGGCAGTCTAGTATTTCCGAAGTGACGTTTGCGATGCCGTGTAATGGGTAGGCGCACCGCGCGCGCGACTCGAATACGAGCTAGGAGGACCGAGGTAATTTTGAGAGGGAAAAAGGAGAGAAAAGGGAAGGGAAAGGGAAAAGGTGTGCGTATATGGATGGAAGGTAGGGACGATGGCGTTGAAAGGCCATAAACCGACGACCCCCTGCTATCGATGGGCTCTCTCGGTTGATGGGGGAACTAATGACAGGACGGTTCGGCGTAATGGACTGCTTATAGTCGGCCGACCGGTCGTGTTCGCCCGTAATAGATTCGGGGATGAAACGAAGGGCCGCGATGGTGGGCCCGCGTAAAATGGCGCTCGCGTTTTTTTCGCTGCTCGACAATCGACGGAAAGGAAATCGTGGGGTTTAGGGTGAGGGGTAAACGGTGAGAAAACTCGCCGGCCAATAAACGGGTCGAGGAGGAAAAGGCGAAGACCGGCGGAGATATCGAGACGAAGATAAGCGGGCGTAGGATGCGTCGTGGCCGATTCTCGTACCTGAACTGCTCGCCAGTCCTGAAAGGTACACGGAGCCAAAAACGCCGGCCGGCAGCCGGCGACCGGCGACAACCTTATTGGAAAGTCGTGTTCCACGCTGAAACCGGAAGTCGAGTCGAGAACCTGACAGAGCCCGTGGTCCGAGCGGCAAGCCTTTACGAGCTCGTTGCTCGTCCGAAGAACAACGAACCTAAATTCTCTTCGAATTCGAACCGGTTCGTTAGCGTCGCGATTTCGACGTCCTCGTTCTATTAGCGTCGCATTTTTCCCCGCTACGAGCGTGCTTACAACGAGCGTGCTTACAACGAGCGAGCTTTTCTCTTCACGGTCGAACGCTGAACGCGCATAAATCTCCTTTAGACTCGAGTGAATAGCGTGGTGGCGGTGGCGGTGGCGGTGGCGGTGGCGGCACGGCAGCTTGGAAAAGAAGGCGCGCTTTGCTTCCCGGTTCAAAGCAGTTGAGAAAAATTCGCGATTCTACGGGCGAGTCGAGGCAAAGTCCTATAATTCACGGGCATTTAAATCGCGGCAAAGAACCGTTTTTCGTGCGGAGCAAGCGCCGCTCCAAGCGGGCGAACCGCGCGGCGTCCGTCGAGTGACCTCGTGGTTAAAAGAGGGTGGAAAAGCGGCGTTCTCGGATCGATCGGTCGGGCGACGCGTCGAGCGACACCGCGCCTGGATATCCTCGAAAACCGATGAAAAAAAAAGACGCACGTGGTCGTCGAATCCCGTTCCCAGTCACGGTCGTTCTCGAAGTAGGCGTAAGTAGGCAAACCGGGTGTCACGGATCACGCTCGTTTTTCATTCGTTTCCCCTTTTCTTTTCTTTCTTTTCCCTCTTTCTTTTTTCTTCTTTGTTTCGTTAACGAAAAAGTTGAAACGATGCTAGACGCGGCAGAGGAAAGAAAAGGTAGATGGTATCGTATGAAAGGCGAAAAATTGTGAACCGACTCGATTCGAAAGAGAAAAGGAGGAAAAAGATCGGTGGGGTAGTTGGCGTGCGTGGCGAGAGTGGACGGTTAGGAGGCGCAGAATACGGTCGTCGGGTGCGATACTTACGAGCTCGCCTCGTTATTTCGTATGCGCGATCGCGATCTCGTTTAGTCCGTTTACAGGCGTTGCCCGAGACCTCTTCCCCCGTGCTCGCTCGCTTGCTTGCTTACTTACTTGCTCGTTCGCTTATCCTACGGCCGGCGTAGCGAGGAATCTCGTCGACTGGTTTAAAGGCTACGCGTTCGTTACTCGCCGGAGCGTAACCCGGCGAGCCAGTATGCTGGCCTTACGAATAACGCGCTACGTAATTGGCTAGGTAATAAGACCGCGACACGCGACCCGTTGCAACTTCGAGCTTCGAGCTTCGAGTTTCGTCGTTTCAAGGATATCGAATACAGGATAAAGGATGTGTGTATATATATATATATATATATATATATATATAGAGAGAGAGAGAGAGAGAGGGTGAGAGGAAGGATGGTCGATGCGTTCGCGCTTTAATCGTCTAGCTGCCGGTCGGAGTCGGACGGAGTCGGTCGCCTTTGAGCTGCACCTTCTCTCGGTCGACAAGCGGAAACTATTCGAGGAATTTCCTAAGGACGTTCCGACTGTCGCTTATCACCGAAAACAGAAACGAGCGGGGATCGAAGAGCGAATCGGTGTATCATCGATGATCGCGTTTCGTGTTTTTATTCCTGACGATTTTATTACGTCTCCTGCGGCTTCGAGAATCCTATTCGCGAGCCACAATGCGTTCCGACGGTCCTTGCGATCAAATCACGGAACAATTTTTCCTCATTTTTCGGCAGAATTTGCCACAACCGTCGACGATCCGAGTAGCAGAAATTCTTGTCGCGCACCTTCCAAACGGTTCGTTCTCCTTTCTTCGCTCCTCTCTCTCCCCCGACTACACCACTCCTTTCCCTTTTCCTTTTCCTTTTCTGTTTTCGTGCTTATTTTCTCTCTCGCTTGTACGCGTTTTCGGTGGTTGTTTGTTGTCGCGACGGTCGTCGCGTTCGATGCTATGCGAGGAAATCGCGCGCGATCGAATCGGAGCCGCGATTCTCGCTGGAAAGACAACGGTAGCGTAGCGAAGGAAGAGAATAAGAAGTAAAAGCAGAGGAGGCGGGAAGGGAAAAAAAAGTCGGAAGCCTTCGAGTCGGATCCGGTGGAGATCTCGGAGAGAAGATAAGCTCGCGTGGCTGTCAACGAAGCGGCGGAGGATCGGGAGTGTGAGAGGCGCGTGCCGAAACTGGACCGGAGCGCAATTTCCGAGAAATCTTATCTGTCGTTTGCATCTTCGGTATCGGGTTACCGAAAGGGCCGTTCACACCGAAACCGATACTCCGTCGCTTTCCGTTCCGCGTTCTTTGCCGGCGTAACGGCCGATCTTTGCGCCGGCCCGCTTCTGGCCTTTTTCGCACGCCAGAAAAAACGCTGGACAAACCGCAAAACAAACTTGCAAAAGAAAAGAGAAAAAAAAGTGTAAAGAAGAAAGCGGACGAAGGCGTCGGGCGGAGACGAGAGGAGACGGGACGAGACGAGGCTATTCGGAGGGATAAAACGATCGGGATGAAATAGGTTGAAAGGTGGCCGGGCTCGGTGAGATGTGGTAGAGAAGTGGGTGTGAGCGCGGACAAAGATACGATGGTGTGCGTCGCGTGGCTACGAGGGACTTACAAGGAAACCCTTCTACGCGGTCGGCGCCGTGGCGCCTCGCCGTTCAGCGTTCGGCGTTCAGCGTTCAGCGTTCAGCGGATCGGGATCGGGACACGAGAGCCATCGAGAGCCATCGAGAGCCATCGAGAGCCATCGAGAGCCATCCAGGGACCGCTCTTTCGCCTCTTATCCGTCGCTCGAAAGCGAAAACGCGTCCTGTCAAAAATTCCCTAACCACACGTTTTCCAGCCTTCTTTTCGCCATACCACGGCGCGAGAAAACTTATAACTTATCGTTTCTTACTTCGCGCTTTAAAATCAGAAAGTTCGCTTGTTCCATCGTAATAATACCATTCTAATCAGTTTTATTGCATCTATATTAAGTTTATCGCGCGACTAGTCAACTTATCTTTCGCTAATGTGTCAAAGTTTCTTTGTATCGAGTAAGTTTTCTAGTCGTTTTCTAGTGGAAATCGATTGGACGTGATACATTTGATCGGAAAGCTTCGATCGCATTGCAAAAAGTTAATACGAATTCCCCGTAGCTCTTTCTTTCTTTCGCCTACTCTTCTAGAACGGCTTTGTAAACATATTTTCGACGTACGATTCGAATCTGATCGAAAACTCAAGGTAAGGAAATAGGAAAGCGCGAAACTTGTGTTTCGTCGACGCATACCAGCGCGAGGATAGCCTCGGAAGAAGTTCACCAAACTCAAGTAATACTATTCCTTTAATTATTGAATTACTCGAGGTAAATAAAAGTAAAATCGATAGAAGCAGAAAGCGCGGTAAACGCATTGCAACGGTAGATTTCGAGTGGCAGGAATTTCGATCCTTTTTAGCTCAGTTTTCGCGCAACTATGGAGATTCGATTGAATCGTAATAACCTCGGATCGCTTACGCGTCGCCGATACGCTTGTTAACCGAGCGCTTGTTAACGTTCGGTTCGGGCCGCATTGCGACACGCGTCGTCCGAGCTATCGTTACCTTAACGCTGCTAAGCGAGCTTCTCGAAACAACGAAACTTTTCCAGCGTATCGCAAACATTCGCAAACTGTACGCCGAAAGAATGTCAGGATTTGGGGAGCGAGCGATCGTATCTGTTCGCGCTTTGTTGGCAAGTTGAACCGATTTTAATCCGCTTATCGTCAAAAAGTCTCGAGCTACTTACGAAAGTGTCTACGGCGTTATTTAATCGTTCGTTGCGACAAGTGTTTGAAAAAACTACTAACGATAAAAATGCAAATTTTGCTTTCAACGAGCCTACTCGCCTTCGAAGAGTCTGAGGTACTGTGTCCACTCGAGAACAGAACTCGCGCTAGACCCGCGAACGTCGATGGAGAAACCTGGAGTCCCGAGTGCCGCGCGAGCCAATTAACCCCTCGCGCTGTTTTCGACGACTGTCACTCCACTCCAATATCTTCGGTTAGACGCGCGGCGCTGGGAAATACGTAAATTCGTAAGCGAAGCACGTCGTTCCTCGTCGACGGCTAACCCAGCCGCCGCGTCGTCGATCTCGCGCGTTTTAGAGCGATCGAACTCCTAGCTGGCGCCAGATGGCCCGTTCGTTCCGGCGCCGAAACACGATTACTCTTCCAACCGGTTCCCATTAAATTCCTCCCCGCGTTCGACCGTCCCTTCGACCCTCTCAATCGTCTCGTTTCCCCGTTAGCTGGAGCGGGTAATTGCGGCGGCGGCAGCGGCAGCAGCGACGGTGACACCGAGAGGGTCCTGCGACCGGGAAAAGAGTCAAACCGAGCAGCGGTCTCCGCGGAATTGTTTTAGCGAGACGGACGATTCGCGACGGAAACTGGAAACTGGAAACTGGAAACTGGAAACTGGAAACTAGAAACTGGAAACCGTTTATCGCGTTGTCTTGCTACGATAATCCGGACGAACGAAGGAATCGTAAAAAACACGAAATGGACGAAAGCGAGGACGAATCGGGGCATAAACGCGCGTAGAAATCGTGTCGACTAACAATAAAAAGCGTAGTAGGTACCTGTTTATCTGGCGTTTGTTTCGCGTCGCGTTCCCGAACGTTTCACGTTTCACGGTCGATAAGTCGAAACAGCGCGGTCGTAAATCGCGCGAGCAATGCTCGGCGCTCGAATTAACGTTGATTTCGAGCGAGCATCGTCGTCGTATCTTCACCGCGTCTTCCCGGCGTTGCGTTCAAAAATCTTGCTATTCGTACGTTTGCTCGTTACTTGTTGCTTTGAAAAATCGAGATCTAGATCGGGATCGGAACTCGGCTGCGCGAATTCCATATCGCTTATCGTTACGAGCATAATTTTCATAGCTTTTCGTCGCGAGGAAAGGATCGTCCGGTTACCGTATAGGTCTCTTCGTACTCTTTACAACGTAACGCGTCGTCGAATTTTACGTCCCACAAAGTTACGCGAGTAAGTAGTTTCCTTGAAGGGGAGTTACCGCGACCGAGCGAGTCCAGACAAAAGCATAAAGTTAGATAATTGGAAAATTAGAAAATTAGAAAATGAATGACCGTGAAAGGTTGGGAACGCGGAGAGAGAAGAGAGGAAAGAAAAGAGAAAAGCCAGGGCAAAAGCAACGAACCTTTGGTCCCGCCTACACGGATCTTATTCGTGGCAGCGATGGCCGCTATCCCGTATCTCCGATTCTACGCTCGGAGCAGAGTCGCGCCTCGAAGGTGGAGACGCGTCTGCGCGCGATCTCTCCTTCTCGCTCTTTCTCTCTTTCTCGCTTTTTCTCCATCCCCGTTCTTCTTCTCTCTTTCACTTTTACCCTCGCCATTCTCCTACGCCTTTTCTCTCCTTCTCTCCCTCTCCCTTCTCCTCCTCTCCTCCTCTCCTCCTCTCCTTCCCCTTCTCTCTCTCTCTGCTCAGCGTTCGAAGCGTCGTCGCCCTTTCGCGTTCGCGCGCGCTTCTCTCTCCGCGCTTTCGTCCCTCGGCTAACAACTGCCACCCTCCGCTCGAATCTCTGGATGTTCGTTCGAGAGTATGGCGACCGGGCCGATTCTTGCCGCGTTCGCCTTTTGATCGAGTACGATCGAGCACGATCGAGCACGATCGAGCACGATCAAGCACCAGCGAGTCTGTTCGCGAACGCGACCGGAAAGCAAGCGGACGCGCGAGACAGGACTGGTGGAATAATCGATTTGTTCGGTGGAACGCAGATGCCGCGGTGTTAGCTCTCGGGGAGGATGTTCCACGGGGGCGGAAGCGGTGGGTACGGCGCGAGTTCCGAGTACCAGCAGCAATCCCAGCAGCAACAGCAACAGCAGCAGCAGCAGCACAGCCAGCAGCTTCAGGCGCCCGTGTACGTGCCCTCTTCGAGGCCGACCATCCCCTCGGCAGCGTCGGCGGCATCGGCGGCCGCGGCCGCGGCCGCCGCCCAGTACCACCCGTTCCCCGGCAGCGGCTCGCCCGCCTGGTAAGTGTTGTTTGCTCGGTTCAATCTGTCGAAAGGCATCGTTAACAGAGCGATCGGTTCTCCGAACGAAAGGGAGAAGACCGCGGCGGCCTCCTGGCAGCATGGGGTGGACACGTACGCGGCTCACCACGCGCTCGCCGGACACGCGAGCGGATCCGCGGCCGCGGCCGCCGCCGCCGCCGCTGCCGCCGCGATGGGCCCACACTCCGGACACGGCCACCCGCACGCGGCCCACCCGCACACCGGACATCCTCACTCGAGCCTCGCCGCGGCCGCGGCCGCCCCCTTTTACGCTCAAAACGTTGCCATGATGTCCTCCTGGCGCGCCTACGACGGAGCTGGCTTTCAACGCGCCTCGCCCTACGGTTCGTATCCTCCTTTCTCGCGCTTCCGCGCGAACGCGCGTACGCGCCTCCCTCCACCCTTGCTTCTTCCACCCTTGACGAAGCGGGAACGATCGGACGTTAACCAGACTAGAGGGCAACGGAAAAGCGAAGCCGCGCTGGCTATCGAGTATAAGAAGAGAAAAAAGCTAGTTTTCTGGCGGAGGAGCGCAGGGCCATCTGCGACGGCTAACCGATAGCGGTCTCTTTGAAACGCGCGCTCAAAGTCGAGTGTTCTGCTCTTTGCGGCGCAGCTACTTACTCGCGTTCCCTCTCGTTTCGTCCCGTCTCATCCCGTCTCGTCCCGTCTCGTCCCGTCTCGTCCCGTCTCGTCCCGTTTCGTTGCGAACCTTTCCTAGCAAGAAGAGGAAGAGGGAAGGGCAAACGCGAAACCGTATCTCGATGCTTTCAGATACCGCGATGGACTTTCAATTTGGCGAGGGCCGCGAGTGCGTGAATTGCGGCGCTATATCCACCCCGCTCTGGAGGAGGGACGGTACCGGCCATTATCTGTGCAACGCGTGCGGACTCTATCACAAGATGAACGGGATGAACCGACCGTTGATCAAACCCTCGAAACGGCTGGTAAGTTGATAGAACGTCGCTAGCTAGATCGTCGTCGCTTCTCGCTCGTCGCTTCTCGCTCGCTGGTTCTCGAGCTCCCTCGTCAGATCCGATGCGCGCGATCAACGCATCCGAACGGACCTCGGAATTTCAGACGGCGACCAGACGATTGGGACTGTGCTGCACCAACTGCGGCACCCGCACCACCACCCTGTGGAGGCGGAACAACGAGGGCGAGCCGGTGTGCAACGCGTGCGGCCTCTACTTCAAGCTTCACGGGGTGAACAGACCGCTGGCCATGCGGAAGGACGGCATCCAGACGCGTAAACGGAAGCCGAAGAAAACGCCCGAACCGAACGCCAGACCGTCCACCGGCGACCACGAGACGGCCACCGCCTCCACCGCTTCCTCTCCGTCCACCGGTAAGTTTCTCTCCGCTCCTCCTCTTGTTCGCTGAAGCGAACCAAACGTCAAATTCTTCGCGTAATTCCTAGAATTGAAGAGCGGTCAGCAACAACAGCAGCAGCAGCAGCAACAACAACAGCAGCAGCAACAACAACAGCAATCGCAGCAACAGCAGCACCATCATCATCATCACCAGCATCATCATCAAATCGAGACGTCCAAGTCGTCCGGCGGTGGAGCATCGTCGAGTTCGAGCGACAGACCGGTGTACCTGGGGCACACGTCCCTTCTGGCCACCGGAAGCGTGGCCACCGTGAAGACGGAACCGCGTAGCTGTGACGGGATCGTCGGTCAACCGTACTCCTCGTATTACCAGCATCCGCATCAACTGGGGGTTACGACCAGCGAGCACCAACAGCAAACATACTATGCCGGCCAAGAAGCACCCTATCATCATCAGCACCACGTGACCGCGGCGGCCAAGTTGCTCGCCTCTTCTTAACCGTTCGTTCGCGGACCAGTTTCGCGAATTCGCAAAATTTACGAAAAATTTACGACGTCGCGTCGCGTCGCGTCGCAACGCGTCGCAACCAATATACTCTAGCCGAGATACGCGGTTTTCAGTTGGCGCACCGAACTTTTTCCTTTCGCGACACGTTACTTTTCGTACGTTCCTTTGCGTTCGAGTGACTCCTATTTACCCCGTCGTCGTCGTCGTCGACGCGTCAAAAGTACTTAATTGTAAATACCCATGTATCTCGAGGTTCTCTGAATTCGAAAGACTGTTGTGAATGTCCGAAGCGTATTCGCAAACGACGGATCGATTGGCCGTCGCCGTCGCCGTCGCCGCTTCCCATCGCTGTCGCCTCGATCGATCGAAAACCAATTCCGATCCGGGTCGATCGGTTTTTCTTTCCTGTACAGTTCCTGTATCGTTAGTTTTTCGACGCGCAATAAAGAGAACAGCTTTCGACCTTGTTTTATCGAATGCTTGCCGAACCAGACGCGCGTTATTCACCCAGCCCTCCTCTGTCGCGCGACCCACCATTATTTCCTATAACCCTCTCGAAGCTGTCGAGTCGCGGCCGACGCAACCTACGCTCGACCGATTCCTCGACGGCCAAACAATCGCTCGGACCTCGTCAGTGCTCGACAAATATTGTCTTTTCGCGGCTCGCCGACAAACTCCTCAACCCCTGCTGCTGCACACCTTTAACACTCGAGAAATCGCTTCCGTCTCGTCAACGCGTGCTCGTCGACGCGTGCTCGTCGACACGTGCTCGTCGATAAACCAAACCAACACGTTCTCGACGGACGTTTGCTTTGCCTGCCTTCCTTCCTTCCTTCCTTCCTTCCTTCCTTCCTTCCTAACAAGCGATCAGTCGATCCTCGCCCCTGTTCGTCGCTGGATCGTCCTCTATTCCTTCGCGGAGAGAATAGAAAAATGGGTAAGTTGGCGCCTTTGTATCGTACGAGCGCGAAACGATCTCGGTTTAGTTAATCGCGCGCGCTCCTTGGAGAACAGGAAGAACGCTGCCCAGCCCTGTCGACTGCAAGGTTTGCGGGGACCGATCGTACGGCAAACACTACGGAATCTACTGCTGCGACGGCTGTTCCTGTTTCTTCAAACGATCGGTTCGCCGCGGCGCCCTGTTCGCCTGCATAGGTTTGTCTCGTAGGATCGTTTAAAGTTTAAACGTTGTCCACCGCAAATCGAAGTCGATGCTTTCAGCCGGCACGGGAGCGTGCGCCGTCGACAAAGCGAGGCGTAATTGGTGTCCACACTGCCGTCTGAACAAGTGCTTCGCTGTTGGAATGAACGCATCAGGTAACACCTTTATTTACTTTCGCCGTGAAAAATGTCTAACTGCAGGGACGAAAGGAACCGAAAGGATCGGTTTCTTTGTGTAACGAGATCGTGGATGTTTGCTAAATCGTTGAACACATGGCTGTTCCGCTCCAAGTTTTTCCTGCGTTCCGCGCAACGACGCCGAGATCGTGACTACGCCGATAATCTCCCTAAAGTGGATCGTGGTAGTTCCGCGATAAGTCTGCGCGTTTTCCGGCTAATTCGAAACAACTTTATGCGAACCTATCTCCGGAATAAAGACTATCGCGTGAGCAAATCGTTGCGAAACGGTTTTCATTCACCGACGCAAAGACCGACGGGGCTCTTTCCAGGATCCTATCGTCTAAAATGAAAACTTTGCTCTTGATCGAACGATTAACAGTTTCAGATTACTTTTATCTTAAATCCGTTCCATTAAGTATCTTTTGGGTAAGTTAAAGTTGAATTGTAGTTATTAGTTTTGGTTATTTGGTATCGGTGGAGCGTGGACAGGTAACGCGTGAAACGACAAGTTGTCAGAACGGCGAAACGAGATGCAAACAATGCCGGGACGGGACGCGACGTAACGTGCCGTCTGTTCTGTAGCGTTCGATCGGACTCGGCCGCAACAGACTATTTTTACATGCTTACCGAGAAGCGTTTGGTTGCCTGCACGCCAAGTACTTTCGATAACTTTGCTCTCGAGAGGCCGATCCTTTCGTCTTTCGCTTAAAAAAAGCAGTTCCTTCGAGGAACTGTGGAGGAGTGTTACGCGGCCAACAGACTCTTTTCTCGACGTTTTGCTCTGCAGCCGTTCAAGAAGAGAGAGGACCGCGCCTCGTCCGGAACAAGATCGCAGCCGTTCCGTCAAACTGCTCGGTATCGTCGTTTGTTTCCGTTTTCGAGCCACGAATTCCAACGTCGAAATCGAGCAGCTCCGCGACGACGGGAACGTCCAGTAACGGGAGCCTCGAGTTTCTTCGCTCGTCGCCGACTATTATCTCCGCGGCGGGTAATGGAATCGCTGTTTTCGAGAATTTCGTTGTTTCGCCGGTTCACGGTTTGAAAGAAAGCGGTTAGTTTGCAGGCTCGACGACGGCTCGATACGAAATCGCGGCTCAGATATTCCTGGCGACGGTGCGAGCCGCTCGACGCCACCGAGAATTCTCTCTGCTCTCTGTGCACGAGCAAAATGGAATTCTTCGAAGAGGCTGGGCCGCGGCGTTCGTGCTACGCGCCGCGACATGGCCGATGGACCCGACGAGTTATTGGCGAACGAATCCGATCCAGGCTCGCGAGGGTGTGCGCGAGCTTTTGATCGCGGCACGCTCCCTCGTCTCCAACCTACGGCTCGATCGAGTCGAGATCTCGGCTCTGGAGACCTTGTCGCTCTGCAGACCTGGTAAATCTTCTTCAGCCGCGACTGTTCGTCTTGCGGCTTTCCGAAACTTTCCGTTCCGTTTTCGTCCTAGAGATTGCCGAAACGACGAACGGGTTCTGCGTGACCGAGCGCGCTACGGACTCGGCGCTGGAAACTCTCCTGCGGCATCTCGCCGCTCGAATATCATCGCCTGTCGAACGATCTCGCAGACTGGCCAAACTGATGCTGCTGCTTCCCGTTCTCGCCTCTTGTTGTCCCCGAGAGCTGGCACAGGATCTCTTCTCGCCCATCATCGGACGCGTCGATTTCGAGAAAGTAATCGCGTCTGTGCACTAATCTCCTCCACTCGATCCCCTCCTTCTCCGACCTATCTCCTTTTTATTTTCTCCGATGCGGCCCCGAACCAGCCAACAAAAACGTTTCTTCGCTCGAACGAACCAACCTACAGAATCGGAAAGAAAACTCGACTTTCATTTTCTTTGGCACTTTATTGACGCAAGTATAACAACCTTACGATACGTGATATGTACAATTGCTTAAAGTAGTATGGCGCATGGGAATAGAACACGATTGAGGAAGTATCGAAGGAAACGAGACGTCTGAACGAAAATTCGCCGCGCATCGTTCTCGTCTCTCTTCAGTTTCGCTTCGAACGAAGCTAGCGACCCTGGTACAACTGATCGTCGATTAAAATAGAAAGAAAAAAAAGAAAAAAGAAAAGAAAAGAAAAGAAAAGAAAAAACAAGAAAACAGATTAAAACAAACGTTACTTTACTCGCGGAAGCTGTATTCGGACGCACGCGCGTGCACGCCTTTAAATTATCGTTAGTAATAAATTAGAATGTTCGGACTGTAGAGAAGTTTGAAACGCGCAAAACTCCAAGTTCACGAACCAACGTTATTGCACAATGTTTCCGCGAATGAGTAATCTCTGCAGCGCACGCGCCTATTAAACTCGAAGCGATATCTGAATAAAATAATCCGTTGGTTAGAAAGCTAATACGCGTCTTCTTATGGAATCTACTGCACCTTCAGTGTAATGCCATCGGTCGATAAATTTCTGCTATACGACCAAGATACGCGCGTTCCTTTGTGTCCTCGTGAACGCGCGGTTAACATTAGTAATACTTTTTTTTGTACTTTCGGTATCTCTCTTCCTCGGAATGTCTACGCAACTGGCCCAACAGCTCGTTTGGCACGTACCACAATTTATCCGCGTTAACGAGAACAGCTTCCGTCACTTGACAGCATATGGCAGCCATGTTCACCTGAGCGCTCAAGTCGTTGCGATCGAGGGGGTGAACGTATCGCGGCGGGAACAAAGACGGTGCAACGATCATGGCAACGTTGTGGATCGACATTTTGTTCGATCTCTGATTCTCTACGACCAACTTTAAAAAGTTCACTAACGCTTTTAAGGTACAACGATGTTCTATTGGTAATAATAGCACCAGCAAATTCAACGAATACGACAGTTCTTGATGGTCCTTCACTCCTGTATCGATTCAAACAGAAAGAAAACAAGAAGAAAAACACTTATATATGTAATAGAGTAGAGTTACTGCAACAAAGCTGCGCGATAATTTGCTTGAAAACACGATCGTCGAATCGGTATCGATGAGTTTCGCGCTTCGAGGCTATCTTATGGTAAACACATTTCGAAGATTCGTTACTTACCGTGGCTTTGGTAGAAGGCGTCGATAAGTTCGACGGTAAGCAACGGCTGCGGCAGATCGCGCAGCAACTTTTTTAAAACAGCCGATAAATCGTGACACGACATACGTTTGAACAACTTGTCCATTTCTTTGGGTTTACAGTAGAAATCCGTTTCCAACTGCACGCATATCGATTCGACCTAAATACAACAACCATGGTAATTTATTCGAAAGCTGTGAAATCTGTCGATATCTCTTTTTTTTTTCTTTCTTTCTTTCTTTCTTTCTTTCTTTCTTTCTTTCTTTCTTTCTTTCTCTCATTCTCTTTCTCTTTCTTTTTTTAAATAATTACTATCAACTGGAAATAAATTGTACTTTTTGCTTGTGTCCTCCGACGCGAAGAATCCCCTCCTCCTTCACGCCACGTTTCGTCAATTCGTTTAGAATTTTTTGAAACACTAGCGGAATATTGCTTTCCTCGGACGTCAGTTGACTGTCTCGAAGCAACAAAGTCGATAACGATACGCCAAACAAGTTTCCAGCTGAGAATACATACAACGTTAGTTATACATATGAAAGAAAATATAAAATATACGATATACGTAGAAACGCTTATTCGGTTAACGGTCATCTTTCGTGATTTATGCGAACCTTTTGCCCGACGCTTGTTCGGTTTTCGTTTCTTCAATGGTACGTTGTACTTATCGAAGACCGCGGTAAGTTCGAGCCACAATAGCGGCTGTAACCTAGTCAGATCGCGTTGGGACAACGCTTCTGCTCCTAATCGATTCTGTGTATCGTCGGACGGTGCGAGCACTTCCGATTTCCATGTTTGCGACTTCGTTTCGTTCGCTCGACACATTTCCTCGAAACTCAAGTGACCGTGAGACGAAGTTCGATTCAAAGGATGCGTTATCAAACCTTCGTCCGCCGGCCTCGTCAACCCGTATAAGCTGCTGTGACTGCGGGTCACCGTTGCATGACTACCTGAACTTCTTCTAAAATTCACCACATAATCAGAACACGAGAAAAATCTTCGCTATTGTGCGTTTCAATACTACCTCAACGTCGAATCCTTCGAAGTATTCGCTTTTTTTACCGACTCGTTCCCTAAACTGGTGCTATTCGCTACTTCGCTCGGATCGCTGCCGCTTCGCCTTTGTACGATGGCTTTTGAAACGTGTATCGTTCCCAACCTATGATACCCTGTCAGCTGAATACCCTCTGCAATCAATTAGTTATGTACTCGCAAACAATCGAGAAAATGATCGAGCGATACGCGTCGTGAGCTGTGAATACCTGAATCGTTGGCAACGTCTCCTCGCAACCAATTTCCGGCGCGTCTAAAAATTTCTTGAACGGGCGAGGGAGTTGGCGAGGGCGGTGGTACCGTGCTTATTGTCGTGGCCGGCGCACTCGGTGTTCGGCGTATGCTTTCTTTGTCATCGTTTGGTATTCGTTGAAATATCGATACAAAGTTTGGCACGGTAGCGCTTTGAAAAAGAAGTACGATTAGCACGATGTCGATTACAGCGATATCGTAGCGATGGACTAACGTCTTACTTTGTATGATGCCCATCGATAGAGGTAGTTGTTGACGGTGAGGGTGGCGATGCGTTCTCTGGTGTCGCACCTGGCACAGAATCCAAGGAATCGGGTGTAGCGCTACGCGATCTCGTTCCGGTACTACATACCTTCGACGACACACATTACACACTTTCTTACTATTTCATTTCTTCGCTGTTACAATAATTGCCGATTACAAATAATTACCTCTACATCTTTGAACACGTCTCTGATGTCTGGTTTGCGAACGCGTTGACGTTGATTAAAACGTTGTTTTACCGTGTGATTAAGTGATTTTACGCGTCGTTTTACCGCTTCTGCTTGAGCCCGAGACAAAGGACGTAATGCTGCACCCAATTCCTCTGGTTGTACTTCTCTGCCAGCCTTCCATGCTTCTGTTAATTGGCCCAAACCTGCTGCTCGTAACCATTCTGCCTCTTCTTCGCCTTCTATACAAATTCATTGCAATTTATTCCATGGCAAACTTTTACTTCAATTCTGAAACTTTGTATCGTCCAAGAAACCTACCATCATAATTGCGTGGACATTCTTCCTCAAGATAATCGTCTAACAATTTAGTCTCTTCCATCATTTTCTGATATTCTTCCCAATAATCGGAAAGGTGATTATCACCTTCTATATACATACTTGTCTGTGATTTCTCCATTTTAATAATTTCTCAATTTTTCACACGCTCCTTAATAATATTTAATATCTACTTTTATTTATATCGCAGCTTTAGAAATTGCTTTCACTCGTATCTGAAAATAAAACTTCCACTTAAATTTTAATTAACGTGTAGTAATTTATCAGCAGTAAACTTTGCAATAATGACCACTAAACAATTAGCTATACGATACGACAAAAACAATACAAACACGTGACATACCGCTATGTTCGTTTACTAAAAAATACAATGATTTATTTAGGTGAACTTCATTTCCTCGATAAACTCGTTCTTTAAAGTAAGGCGTAAATTAAATTTGCATATACACTACTAACTCAAGGAAGTAACGTTAACGCGTTCGAACGAGTTGGACGAAAAAATCGCACCGATTAAAAGCGAATAAAAATTTTTATTCTCGCTTGTACGAGATATGTTTTATACATATATTATGGTCTCCCAACCACGATAGCGTAAAACAAGTGCGATTCGTACGAAACTTAAAAAAGAAAGAGAAATATTGATACCTAACCTTATCACGGTATATCGTTTCACGTACTTGTCATTGGGTAGTTAGAAGCGGATATATTATCAAATATTTTCAAAATCAAATACGTACGTTCTTGAACAGAACTGGTCGTACAACGTTGTATCATTGTTTGCACGATCATTTTATTCCCAAAATGAACGTTGAATCGAGGATGTTGATATTGCACGAATCTTGAAAAGAGCACGTATAAAAAGATAAAAAACCTAGGTAGCTTCTCAATGTCTAAACCCGTAATAAGATTGAATTTTTCTTAGAAGTAGGCGGGTTTACGCGCGAAAAATATTTCGAGGTTGTCTGCTACTTCCGAGCTGTTCCGAGGAGTAATGTATTCAATGCATGCCTTTGAATCGCACCCATCGTCAGCGAGATCGTCGACTCGTCGACCTAAATACAACATAACACCAATCTATCTCGAAAGCTTAACAATTGAATTTACCTGTTTGCATAATTTTTCTTTCTTTCAATGAAACTTACATCGAAAATAGAAAATAGAAAAGGCGAGAAGATACCGTATCCTCGCGAATCGGCAACCTGTTGCTGACGCATACGACTCCCACCTGTTTCTGTACACTGATTCACGGTATTGCCATTTTTAAGTTGTCACCTGCGCTTATTATTCACGCTAGTCTCTCACGCCATCTGGTCGTTTAGATTTTCGATTCTCCCATCGATTACCATCCCAATCGTCCTGCTTTTCGTTTCTCGATGCAACTAGACGTACGAAACGTTATTCGATTTAGTTTATGGATACTTTAACAGAGATATATTAAAAAATGGCCAATGAAACGAAATAAAAGAAATCATTATTTCCCTTAAAGCATATAACGTGTTTTCATTTATTTCAAACCATTACGAGAACATTTATAATGACATTTTCAACAGAGTACCATTGGATGTAAGAGGAAGCGTACATAGGGGTGTAAGGGCGATCTTCGATACAGGCGAAACTTTGATACATAAACGGTTTCATTGCGTTCAACTTCTATTAGCGCGATTACCCCATCCTCTTCTATGCGTATCTTTGTATTCGTCCATAGCGCGTAATTGTCTCAATATCTCCGGATTGTCTGCTTCTATCATTTTTTCTCTTACAATGTCTTCTTGTATGTTGTTTTCACTGGTGTTAGCATTTTGTAAATGTTTGGATCCTTGTTGACGCTGCGATGGATCTGGCCAACTAAAAATAATAGGTATTAAACAACATTTTTAAGCTATTCCTTTAGACGATATCAGTAAACTTTATGCTTACTCTCCATCTTTTATTCGTTGTTCATAAAATTCCTGAACAGTGAGAATGGGTAAACTAGGATAACCAGCTCCGTATACTTTCTTTTGCACTTCGTCTCGAGTGATAATAATTGGCTGTAATTTCTGAAGAGGTAGTTTCATTTTTTGCGAAGCTTGAGTATGCATAGTTTCAGACTTTCCTACTTTCTTCATGTGTTCTAAAATTGGTTTTTCCGCCGCTAAAGAACTAAGTTCTTCTACTGCCAGATTTACGTATAATTTTATAAGCGTTACAAAGTACTCTCTCTTAACTTCGTCATCTATATCTGGATTTGACAAATTTGTTCTCAGAATTTCTAACCGTGATTCCAATTCCTTCTGTTCTTTGTATCTCTGTAGCTTCGTGTTTCTTCGGTTTACCTACACATCCAAGTGACACGATAGAACTTGTCGAAAAATCTATAAATCATAGAACTTACCATTTCTGTTATTAATTCTGCGTTCGTTTGAATCGCTGCAGAAGCGCTTTCTTTTTCTGGTTGCGATTTAATTTCCGGTATATCAATATCTGTTAATCCATAAGCTTTAACTCGTTTTAGAAAGTCGACAAAATATATTTCGGCAACGTTAACAATATGCATTCGGTCGTTGGTATTACAAAGTTTCGTAGCAAGTGTACCAAGGAGGGCTGGTAGTAAAAAATACTTAATATTTTCTGTAGCCACTTCTTCGAAACTTTCATTTTCGCTAAACATATCGACTATAGATACCAGTCGTGTCGCATGTTCCAATAAGTTCATGGTTCGTTTAATGTCGGACTAACGTAAAACAAAAATTGAATTAAATAGATAAAAAAAATAAAAAGTTTATGTGTACAGTTGAAAATTTATAAAAGAAGAAGAAGTTCTTCTTTTTACGTTCAACAGTTGATCGTTAACTGTTCGAGAAAACACTGAAAGAAAAATTTATTTATAGATATCTTTGTGTAACCTTAACGCTAAATACCTGAACTTTTGAACTGTTTGTAGGCTCGGTCGTTTTATTAATATCGTTAAACAGCTTAAACGCATTATCGAATAATTCTGATAACGTTGTCCCATCTCCCTCGCTGTTTTCTAATTCGGATAAAGTGTCATTCAACGACATGACTTACTTTTTGACAGCTTGCTTTTGACAGAACTTATTTGAAAAAACAGAACCGCTTTCGGCAAAGGTTAGGTACTAACCAAACGGATTAAAGCGAAGTTAGCAAAGTAAGATGCGATATATCGATACATCGATTCTTTATGCAGACTAAACGCGCGGTTATTCGTTCAATTTAAAATCGGTTCGTCAGAATATGTACAAATAAATGAATACAAATTTCTCGAATATACCTATTTTTTTCTGTCGTTTCAATTGCATTCTCTTGCAACTGTACGATATTTTATTTTACATAGGGTATGTGATAAATGATTTTACAACTGTACAAAATAAATAAAATTACAACAACGCATATTTGCCTGGTAAATAAGTTTCACCGATGAAATCAGTTATACATGTTTGTGTAAACTGTTGCGAGGTTTAAATTACGGTTCTCTTTAATCGCCGCGTGATTTTCGATCGTTCGAGTGGGAACATTTGCGTTCGCAGGTTATCAATCTTCGATCGTTCAATATTCGCGGTCGATTATTTTTGCTGTGGTTTGGTTCGCACGGAAAAGCGTAATATGTATTTGCAATTGTTACGATAACGCCTTACACTGTTTGCAATTCTCCATTCGTTCGTCGAATTCCTCTATTTGGAGGGTCATTTCGAAAAATTTGTACTTGTCATGAATATTTCTCGTTGCGGTGCGTAGTATATCCTGAGGGCTTGTCCCTGGTTCTTCAACGGGAAAAGAAAAAGGTAAAAAAAAAAAAGAAGAGGAATAAAACATTGAACGTATAACGGATCCGTTGATATTCGAAGAAACAATCGATTCTTACTTATAGCGAGGTGCGCGGAAAGGGCGGTTTTATCCAACGACAGCGCCCAGATACGAAGATTATGCACTTTGACCACACCGTCGATTTGCATAAACGTACTCTCCACCTGGGAATACTCGAAACCCTTTGGAATTCCTTCCATTAAAACGTTCATCACGTCTTTGATTATCGCCACCGTGGTTAACACCACCAACAGCGAGAATATAAAGGTGCAAATTGGATCGACTATGCTCCAATTTGGCTGGAAACAATATCATTAGTTTTTCAAAGTTTTTCGAAGAGCGGTGTAGTTGAAAAAAGCGGTGTAGTTGTACCTTGAAATAAATAACTAACGCGGCGATCAACACTCCTACGCTTTGAATGAAATCTCCTACAACATGAATAAAGGCAGCGCGAACATTGATATTGTTTTTCTCGTCAGGAAGATCTTCTAAGCCGATTTTTCCATTTTCCATGTTATTCGTTTTCTGCGACTCGTGTCCGTGTCCGTGTCCGTGTCCGTGTCCGTGTCCATGCCCGTGCCCGTGTCCGTGAGTGTGGCCATGTTGGTGTAACGATAAACCCATTCTACGAGATAAAATTGTATCGATTATAGTATATTTAGAGTCGGAAGCCGCGTGGAAGAGTAAATACTCGTGTAATTTTAACGATCGGTAATGTATTTTAAATGGCATTACTGACACTAGATTTATCGCGACGCCAACGGCAGACGTGATTAACATGACGTTGACATTCAGTTCGAAGTCTTTGTGGATGATTCTTTCGACAGCCAGGTAAAAAAGAATGCCAGTCACTATCCATATGAGTAGAACCGAAGTCAAGGCTCCTATTACCTGCGGCAATTCCGTTCTAATGAAATGAAAATCGACACGGTGCCGAAAGAAATACCTACTTCCGCTCTATACCAGCCGAACGGCATCTTCCGCGTGGCCGGTCGGCTCGCGACCCATATCGAGAACAAAGATATCATAAACGACGCGAAATCCGTCAACAGGTGCGCAGCATCGGTCGCGATCGCCAAACTGTTCGACAGTATACCACCTGAAAGAAAGTAAAACGATCGTTTCATTCGGGAATCCGTTACGTATTGGAACATATATGTGTTTTGCTGCCATACGTCCATACGTATGTATGATGATGGTGGTGTATTACCTACGATTTCTGCTATCATAAATATTACGCATAGCGCGCTAGCAAGCAGTAATTTCTTTCTTGCCTTTTTATCGATCTCCTCGTTTCTTTCTCTATGACAATGGTCTTCCGGTACGGCTAAGGAAACAGAGAAACATTAGGTTTACAGTGAAGTTCAGGCTAAACCTAAGAAATAGGATGATAGAATATTTACTGGAAGAATTTTTCTTATGATCACCGGTTGCATTCTCATCGATCGACGACGCACCCTTCACAACCGTGCAACAGCCCGACAATTTTCCGTGAACGCAAAAGATTACTTTTCTGGAGGACACATCACTCTCCTCGGACTCGTTGTTATTCGGTGGTATACTTGTCCCGTATCCGTACACAGCCTTGTCCTTGAATCTATCGAGCAAAGAAAATCAATTGATTTGTACATGTAGCGTCGATTAGCCCAGAATAATAATCGTGTATCTTTTTTCTACACTCAAAGTACATTTTATTTCACTACTCTAACAATAAGAGAGAATTAATTTTGAATCGGTTGTTAGACTATTTGGACACGCCTGGCTCGCGTTATCCATGCCTGCCTTTTCACGAAGAGAAAGGACGGTTTCGCGTGACCCAAGGATTCGTTCGACCGACGAATAGGAACCATCCTTTGGTATGCATTACGTATGTATCTTTTACACGTACACGGGGAACAGGTTGAACTTAAGATGAAATTGTTTTCCTAAACTCGAAGTTTCAGCTGGCGACAAAGTCCCTTCGGCTCGTTCATACGGAACGAGGTGGTTTTTTGTGTTTGCAAACGAGTGTCAGCCTGGCCGATAACCGGAAGAGGACTAACTTTCGCTTAAATTGTCGTTTGCAAGCTTTCGTGAAATTCCATTCTACGATGTGAACGATTGTTTCGTTCTCGGTGTCCCTGAATGATGTTATCGCGCGACGCATCGTAGCCGCGGAATGCAGTCCGTCAAACGCATCGAAAAGTAGATGTTTGCAGTGATTGCTTGAAATGTATCGAAAATAGAAGCAGCTTACGATTTAGAAGCGATTACAAACGTAATCGTCGATCGTTAACAGCGTGTCGCGATCAAAGTCACGTTTCGCCTGTTCGTTCGATTATCGATTAAGGTTCAACCGAAAGTGCAATGAACGAGCCGGGCGCAAAGACGGCTTCTATTTTTGATTTCGTTATCGTCGGAGGAGACGAGCGGAGAACGGTGACGAAAATTCGGGCACACCGAGTGGAACAATAGATAAGGTGCGCCGAGTATGTGCGGGGGAGAAGGATGACGCATCTTATACGGTGTTATCGTTATCTCGCAAGGTATCGAGGATGCCGTGTGCAAACGCGTATTCGTTAGATCGTTATCCATCAGCAGATTTTTTTGACAAAAACAATTATATCCGCGCAACGATGATGCCGTGTGCAAAATCATCCAAAGTGAACGAAGGGCATTTAGTTTGCAACATATTTGCTATCTCTGTTTTTATGCTCGACGTTTTCAAACTTGGATCAAAGCGAAACGAAACTGAAGAAAATCTCATGAGCGAACATAGAAAACGTTTGTTTGGAAAGCATAAAAGGAAGAAGAGTAAAGAGTGAAAATCGTTGAAAGCGAATCGTTGAGAAAATCGCTATAGCGGTGATTTATCTTTTGCCCGGTTGTTTCGTTTCGCGCCTCTGTATCGATAGGTCGTTCAAACGCGATTCGAAACGAGCTTTCCGCGAAACGATCGAGTTCGTGTGACAATCGATTTTCAATACGATTGAAATTTTCAATAAAATCGACAAATAAGACAACTATCGTGTCTGTTTTGTTGCGAGACAGTGTCTGATAAACACGATAATTGTTATTTGATCGTTACGATTTAACGACAAGAGACATTTAGTTAGGAATTCGGAGCCGGTGAACGTAAACGATTACGGCTAACCGCGCTAACCACGAATAGTAATTTAATCTCTACCGTGTTTTCGATCGATTAAACGATACAATTTTACCCATAAATCGTATGTATCGAATGTATGTATAGCCAAAGGAGATCCTAACGATGTATGTAGATTCAACAAAAGTATACTACCTTTGAAGCAGAGTGAAGCGTTACAAACAATAAGAAAGAGGAAAAGATAAGCGATGGGAAACAGAACTCTGTTTGATTTGCGAATGGTATTAATCGGCTTGACAGCTACAAACCGACGGATAAATTATCCCGACAACGCAGTTTACACGGAAGGTGTAATGAAACGAGACGAAAAGAAACATGCAAACAAACAGACAGTTGAAAATAAACGTTGCATCCGACGTGCGATGAGTTAATTGGTGGGAGAAGTCAGGCTGCCGATTCAACGATCCGATCCAATCCGATCCGATCCGAGTCGATACGATTGAATACGGAAGGATATTTGAACTCACAGTTTGACTTTCTCGTCGTCCATTATCCTCGGAAGGTTGCTTTGCTACGGTGGATCCCGATGCTGACCGTGACGTGCAACAAGCAGGCCGGATCGATTCACCGGACGGTGGATCGATCGAAAATATGGAAAAAGAAAAACGAAAGGAAAAGAAAACGATGAGAAGGGGGCGCGGCAGTAGGATGGCCAAGTCGGGCAGATTTCGTCGCGTTAAGTCCTCGTTCGATCGGCGAGTCGTGAATGGCTCTTATACGCGTCACTAGTTACAGAAACAAGAAAAGTCGTTTGCCACTTCATGCCGTCTTTTAGTAGAAAACCTTCGGTCCGGCCTGGTTCGTTTGTTTTACTAGATAGCTTAACTCTCGATGAGTTTCCCTTTGCTCTCTCCCTCTCTTGCTTGCCCGGTCTCTTGATTTCCCCCTCTTTTCGCCTGTCCCTCGTTCGGAGATTTACCGACTACCGATCCTCTTCCTCCTACTCTTTGTTTCTCTCGCGCTGCAATCGTTCCCCCCGTTCTCCCTTTTCTCTATCTGTTTCTGCTTCTGCCTCTGCCTCTGCCTCTGCCTCTGCCTCTGCCTCTGCCTCTGCCTTTACAACTTCCTATCTGTTTCGTTTCGAAAGAAGATAGCGTCGTGACTCTCGGTGTCTATCGTGCTTGTGCTTTCCTGTTTCCGTTATTTCCTGATCGCGCGTGGGACGACCACGGCTACAGCAAATTTCGCGCGATCATCGATGGAATTTTATCGATCGGATATCGATTCGTGTTACTCCACTTGACAACTGAAATCGTTCGTAAACGGCTAATTACGTCCCCCTTCTCTCTCCTTCCTTGTTCTTTTCTTCTTCTCTTCGTTAATCTGTTTTTATTAGCTTCTCGTTAATCCGTCGATGACGAACGTAAAATATTACGCGCTCGTAAGCTCTCCTGAACACTCGAAACGAAAGGATACGCGCGTAAGAAAGCGCATCGGCATTCACTAAACTATACGCGTTAACAGTTAACTTTCCCGGCTGACCACCTAACTACACCTAACTACACCTAACTACTTCGCTTTACTCGTCGATTTACTCGTTACCGTGTATCAGTAATTGCTACACATCCCGCTACGTTTTTACCAACAAAATCTTACTCAAGGTAAACGCGTGTTGCATGATATAACAATTTAAAAGTAAGATGTATGCTGCACATACACAAGATTAAGATAGTTTTATCTGTATGATTATGAACCAGAGAACGATAGTATTATTCTTAAGGTATATTCTCACTTCTTGTATCTTTCGATCAAATTTATTTCTGAATTAAATTTGTAAAAAACAAAAATACAAATAAGATTTTTCGCTAATATCAAATATTAAATCCGAAACTTAAAAATAAAATCGATCGAGATTCGGGCTTAAAATCAAATTCAAAGAGACCGTAAAAGTATAATTGAATAAAAATGTACTACTGTTTATCGTTAAGTAAATACACTTTTTAAGCGACGTACCTACACTGCTTCGACAAACGGAACAGAAATTTGACCGCGTAGCGTAAAATTGTTTGTTGATCGATACGAATCAGGATTAGTAGGTACAAACGCATGATATTAAACAATGCTTTTACGTAAATCAAGTTTTGTTTTCTTAGGTAAATTAACAAGAAGTAATATCATTCGTATTCGATTCGATTCGATTCGATTCGATTCGATTCGATTCGAATAATCAACCAGTTGTAACGTGTATTATCGTTACTTCGATCGAGCGCATTGTACGCGCTTTATAGTAAATAATCTATAGCAATGGAAACGTATATACCAAGGCCCGATCTTAATAAACATCGAAAACTTTATACTGTTAATTACATACAAGGTAGAATTAGTAACTTCTTCCATTCTTGCGACTAGATGTAGATGCACACAGTGTTTCCTTTTACCAAGTATAAATCTTCCTTTCGATTGAATCGAGCAGTTAATATAAACACGTGAACAAGAAAACCTTCAGCGATACACGTGGAACAGTTTTGCCCGCGCGCGTAACTGGTAGGTATAGGACATAGGAGAATCCTCGTTTTTATGTGAACGAAAGATGTCATTAGTAGCGTAGCGGAATCTAAGTAACATCAAACGTTCACAAATCATATTTTAAATTACTCAGTTTCTATAGGGTGTTCAACATTCTTTTATAAGAACACCAAATAATTTGGAAAACGACTAATGTCGAATCTCGATGCTTATCTTCGTTAATACGAGCATAAAACGATTTTCTTAAAAAATCGAACATTCGTTTAGAAACGCATGTTTCTCTTCCCGTGCGAATCATCGACTCGTCCAAGGTATCTGTGTATTGATGAAAGGTAATTTACAAACGTTACAAGTTTATTTCTTACGGCAACCATAAAGTGGACAATACAAAATCACCATTGTGTTAACAGTGCGAACATAATTCCACCTGTACGATTAATTGCAATACACTGCGATAACAACGTTTGTTTTCAAACGATCAAAGTGTTTGATGTATAACCAGTATAGTTTCATTTTGCGCTTACTCACATTATAACATTCGATTCTGTCGTCGCGTATGTTTCTATTCGAGGAGCTATTGCGCTATTGCGTAAAAGATTCGACTCGAGGCGGTGATGCGTAAAACTTTGTTTTACAGTCTTCGCTCTTAGTCAAATTTGTGTTCTTTCTCCGTGTATCCTGATATGAAATTAAAAATTATTAAAAAAAAAAAAAAAAAACCAAACAAAAAATAAAAATGCGTAAAACAAGCATATGAAAGTTTTACGTTACCTTTGTTTCTGCACGTGTCTTTTTGTACTTTGTACCATTCTGTTTTCTTATAATTCCTCGTGCTTTGAGAAATCTTCGGTAGCTTCGAATGTTTCTAAAAAGAAAGGAGAAAAATAGATCCAGAAATACGTGAAAAACATTGAAAAACGCGTGTACGTACCATTCGTCTCCTTTTCTGTTTGTCTATTTTCGTTCTCTAACTTTAATTGCAAAGCTTTTATTTCCTCATCGTATCCCACCCATTCTGGTAAAATGCGTACGGCAGCTTGTAATTTAGCTTCCTTGGTCATCGGATTATTGCACTACGATATAAAAGATCACGAATTACATTTTGATGTATGCTACGAGCATACTAACGACGAATATAGACTTCACCTACCAGATCTATGGTTTTGGCGTATTTCTTGGATGTATCGTCGCACCAAGTTTCACACCACAACCAATCTTGCGGCAACGTTTTGATGGCTACTTGATGAATCATATTATTAGGAAGATCCTAGAACGGTACGATATTAGTAGCACCTTTTACCCGATATTATACATTCGTTCATTTATTGTACGCACTTGGTCTAGATTAGCCAAGCTGTTAGGATCTTGGCTCAATGCTTGATATTGCCCTCTTAATCTATCTCCGGCTGCGATACGTCGAAAACGCTTCAAATCCACGACATATAGGGCGCTAATGTGATAAGCGCGTCCTTGTAAATGATTTCGCCAATAACCTTGCTTCCAGAACCTAAATCCGTCCATTTCCTTTCTACTGTCGCAAAATGGGGTATAAGCGTACGGTGCACCACCCAAATCCATAGTAGCTAATTCTTTCAAATCTGCCCTTACAACCTATATAGTAGAGTTTTAATGTTACGCTGCTGCACTGTGAATTAGAACTGTGCCGTAATTGCGTTCCTTTTACCTGATCAGCGTCGACGAATATTATCTTTTTAACGTTCAACGGAAACAGTACATCCAAAAATAAGATCTTATAACCCCAGATGGTTCTTTGCTTTTCAGTTTGTTGATGAAGCCAACGAGGCCATTTATATTGTACTAGCTCGTACTCGAAACCGTATTCTTTCGCCATATGCGGTAAAAAGTCCTAATTGAATAGATTCATTTTCCTGTTAATTATGCATTTCTTATGAAACTACTGTTCGTGCTGTTGCTTACTTTTAACGTTGGAGAAAGATAATTCTTTAGGAACCAAAATTTCACAGGACTCTTAGTGTGTTTTATCACGCTCAACATCATGATTTTCAAAAATCTTTCGTACAAATGACCAGAGGCCAAGGAAAAGATGTTCAATTTTTCGTCTTGATCCTCGCTATCGTCGGCCGTCGTGAATGTCCTAATTGAAAGAAAATAATAATAATATTATCGATAACAGCACTAAAAACCGTAGAAATAAAAAAGTATTTTGAAACGCAACGAAACTGGATCTTTTTTTTTTTTTTTTTTTTCTCGTATTGTGACGAGTATGTGCTACGATATGCTATGATGATTAAATAGTTGTGGAAAGCTTACCAAAATTTGGAAAAGCTAAAAAAAACAGAGAGAGAGAATAAATAGAAAATTAAAGTTAGAGGATGACTGAACGACGTACTAAAAGATATTACATATACTTACTTATTGGCAACGAATTTCAAATTACCGTTTGACATAGTACGCGCGATCGATTGTTAAATTGAAGAAAAAAAATGTCACATACCTAGAAATTGAATTCCATAAGCCAGAACTTTTATCGTCCTCGGACAGAAGATCCATCCCAACTTTGTCCGGCTTCTTGGATACTTTGATCTTCAATACATGGCTTCTTAGAGAACTTATAACAACCTTCACCTCGTTGCCTTTTTGAATAACGTCTTGTCCACCGACGGTGGTAAAATCGTAGATTTCCGCCGATCTACCATGTCGTAGACGCAACACCCATTCACCTGGATTCGCTTTTAACTGAAAGTATCCCAAGTTTGCCATCACTATAGTGTCTACCATTACCGGTTGTTTCTCTGTTCCCAATGTAATTTGCAATCCTCGTGGTGGATTTCCTATTACCGCTTCGAAACAATGGCCTTCGAGCAATAGATGCTCTAATTCGAATTCGCTAGAAAAATCAGCGATACTCGTATGTAGAAATAATTTGCATACACTTCCCATTTGCAAGATGATTCTTACCTGTGTACTCCCATCGCTACGTTATCCAATTTAATGTTATCTAAATCGTAAACACTACGAACTACTTCTACCAACCAATTTTCTGGTGCATGGATATACTGCGTTAAAAGAGAAGATGTAGGCAGTTTGATAAATTTCGCCATGGCTCCGTTAATATGACCATCAGGGGAGAATTGCAATTGAGGTTCAAATACGAACCGGTAGAAACTGAGAAATTACAAACACGTTTCAAATAAACGAACAATTAATTTCCTTTTATGAATTATACCTTTTCAATGGCATGTCGCTGTTCTTGTCCAAACAGTTTAAAAACACTTTGATGTCGCAATTTAAAGACTGTTGCAACGTTTTCAGAATTGGACCTAATTTTTGAGCACCACGCGATACAGGATCTACAATGGCGATTAAACTAAACGACACTTCGTCGGGATTCGCTGCTGAAATTTTTATGGCACTAAAATATTTGAAAAGAAATATCACCGATTATTCAGAAATTAATACCTAATCATTACAATATAGTTAGTTTTTTTTTTTTTTTTTTTTTTATCATTCGTATGTCAACGTGTATTTTGCCTACCTATACTCGTCACCATGAAAAGGAACATCGAATCGACTACGTGTTTGAGGATGCGACACCAACAGTGATGTAATTTTCATTATCATGTCATCTGTGATTTCACTTTTTTCTATATCGGAAATAATAATTATTATAACAATAAATAAACTTATTAAAGTAAATAAATTTGTATAAATTCAGTTCGATACCATATTCGTCGTCTTCTAATAATTGTCCTTTTATTAACTTTTTGAACAGTTTATCGCCGTAAGTACTGTGACTGAATCTTTCCAACAAAGAAAAGTCCTCGCTCGTAAATTCTTCTTCTTTTTCTAAAGGACCGATTAATTGTCCATTGCATACAACTGCTCTCTCTCCTTTTGCCAACTTCAATACCGTTTTAACGTAATATCGATGTACAGACAATTCTTCGCTTTCCTTTTCCAACTGTTCTTTTACAGCATTTTCCTAAATTATATATAAGTAATACAACAATAGAACCATCGTTGCTCTTTTTAATGGATAAATTAATAATATTTTTTAAATATTATTACCTGTATGTCAAATGTACCATGAATAATGTCGGTCACAACTTCTTCTTTGATTAAATTACGAATAAAATGCATAGTCTTTTCTACGGGGAGAACGTTTATTGCAGCGAGTGCTATTTCATTGATATCGATCGTTTTCTCAACATTATCCGTATCGGTATTCGAATTAATTATTATGGAAATTCTGACGTCTGCGTTTGACTCCTAAATCGCAATATTTTCATTTGAAATTTAATAAAACATCTGTTTTCTGTTTTTGCCATGAAATTATTTCATAAATCACTTACGAGGTACTCAAGAGCTTCGCGTAATAACTGTCTGCCTTTTGCATCGTTTAAGTCTGCCACAATCCAGAAGGTATATAAGTGATGTACATTCGTGCGACGCGGTACAAATATATAATGCATTTTGTTCATCAACCCTGTTGACATATCTTGAGGACTCCACTTGGTATAGTCTTCGTCATTTGGTGCAGTACCAATTAAATTCAACCATGTGTGTTTCTCCGGTTTCAATATTCGCTCATTTAAACTACATTAAAGGAGTAACAATAATATATTATATATATATATATATATATATATATATATATATATGTATTAAATTTAAAATTCATACCGGGGCATAACGTTGGGTTGATTCATAATATAATCAACTACATCATCTCCCTCGGCTATTTCACCACGATATACTGCTTTTTGGAGCGCAGGTGTTTGAGACATGATAGTAGATAGAACAGCTTCTTCGAAAGAATCAGCGTTCAATACATCGGAAGACAGAGGTACACCATTTAATAAAACTTGAGGAAATTTCTTGAAACCAGATCGTTTGACAAAATCGTTAGCTAAATGTCGTCCCACATCATACTCAGATTCTTCTCCAAGTATATAGTTAATATTGGCCGATGAATCTTGCGCTTTTATAGCTTTTTTTACATCCTCTACTGTCGCTCCATTCGATCTGATATAATTTCCTAGCTAAAATCCATTATTATTTACCATCAATATTTGTCGGTTTATCATCGGCTGTAATGAATCGAATCTACTGTAAATTCTTACATCTATTAAAAACTGTAAGGCATATTCCGATCCTTTGGTTTCCGCAAAATAATGATACGCATTGTTTGCTGCAATACTAGCGTCTGTTAAACCAGTTATAGAAGTATCGTAATTCGTTACAAACACGAAACCTACTCGTAACGGTGCGGAATGTAGATATAAAGATTGTGCTAAAGTTATCAGCGGCGTGGATTCGTTGCTTAAAGGATCGACAATAAGTACCTATGGAAATACAACATTTTTCTTTGAATTTACACTTTTCAATTGTACAATATTGCATTAGCACATGATGGATGGGTACAAACCAAATTGTACAAATTCCTCCTAATATTTCGAAGCATTCCAGGAAAAGTTGGTCTTAATAATTCTGTTAGAGATGGCGACCATCTTGCATAAGCCGAATCTTGTTCGATATCGTTTACCCAAATAATAGCCGAATCTCTTATGTCCATTGCGAATTCTTGTTTATCCATGTTAGTGGCTAAATCCAAAGCTAATAGCTTACTCATCTTTTTATTACTAAATCCTGTAAAATAGAACACCTCATGTTAGAATACTTGTTAATAATTAATGCCTTATTTTTAGCATAGTTACGTTTATAGTACCGATTTTACGAAGAGATTCCATTACTCTTAATTCGCTTCTTAGTGATTCCAATAGACTGAGTACATCTACAGCCTCCAAATCGAAAAACAGCCCATTAATGAAGAGTGCAGTATCGGTGGGCTGTATATTTAAACTTGCAGAAAATATTGCTTGATTAAGTTTCATTTCTTTCTTCATTTCACTATTTACTTTGGTTCTGATTAAAGATTTTGCCTTTAAAGGAAATCAACGATCATCATTTAGTTTAGAACAAACTTAATAAAGGCGAATATTAAACACGTAAAAGAAAAACTTACTTGCATCGGAAAATTCTGAGAAATATCTGTTAAAACGTTAATAGCCTCGTTTGTAGGAGAATTCATTATTCTCTCGGCTGCCTGATGGCTTAATTCTTGAAATTGCCATACCTTTAAAGCACCGATTTCATGGCTACTTTCGAGAAGGTGAGTCTGTAACTTGTCTAGTTCTGCTTGCTTATCAGGATATAAATTTCTGAAACAATTCAGCTATACTGTAATAATGTACATATCTATACATGTATAAAATTTAGGTTTAGTGTACCGCTATGTTACACAACTTAATACGCATTACATTGAGTATGTTAAGAATGTAACCACCTTACTTTAAAGTCATAAAATTAATCCCATCTATTTCTTCTATATTATCATTTGTTGTTTCTGAATCTCTGCCATCATTGTCTTTGATATCTGAATCATCTGTTGCTTTGTACTCTGTAGATTTCATTTGCAACTCTACACCATATCCTGATAAACGTACATTTTTCTTTTCTCTGTCCTACAAAAATGATCAAAATAAACACTGAAATATTGTTATCGTTAAATACTATTATAATACCTTTAAATAATGTCGTAAAATATAAGTAATTCCATTAGTTTCTGCAAGATGTTTTAACGTGTTGTGAAAGTCTAAGAATTGCTGTGTTCCCACCTGACCATATAATATAACAACTTTCTCAGGTTGCTGAGATATATGATAACGGTGATCTATGCTGTAAGTATCAGGATTCAACCAAGTTTCCTATGAAATAAATAAATACATAAACTCATAGAATACCTATTGTATAAATATAATTAATATGCTAATTAATTACCTGATTGACTAATTCTTCTAATTCTTCTAAAGAACAAGTAAATACTTCACCAATGTTCACCACATTATAGCAATCAAAGACAGAAACATTTTTATTTTCTGCCATTTGAGTAAACATTTCAACTCGTGCTGAATAAATACGTAAAGATAATCCTAGTTTTAATAGTGCCACTTCCGATGGAGACAAATATTTTTCGGCAAATTCAATAATAGCATTATAATTCTCTCTTTCGGTAGCTACGGAATAAAGATGTAAAATTACATTGTTCTAGAAGATAACACAATTCGATCGGCTTAAAATTACCATTTCTTAAATCTTGATTTGCAAAAGTGTCTATAAATTTCCAAAAGTAGTTTGGATTTTCATCGTTTAAATATTCTGCAGCTTCAAGAATTAAAGGTGTTTCTCTCCACTTTGCATCTATTACAGTAGTCACATATTTGTTTATCTTTTTATCCGCTTTCAAGTGTGTTGTACAAAACAGTAGGAAATAAAAGAGTATAATCAATTGCATCTGTGAACAGAAAAATTGCTGATAATAGTAAAAATGCAAATAAAAGTCTAAAATATATATACAATGTCACTTAGAACTTCAAAAATATGTCTCATCAAAATACCATATCATTTCAATAGCTTCAAAACTTTCGAAACAATAATTGCATTCTTATTAAAATTAACACATATGTAGAAGTTACAAATAGAGTTATTATAAATTAATATTCACTATGACAATATTATTCTATAAACACTGCATTGAAGCAATTCGAAAGTTGCACAGACCGCGTTTCACAATTGCCACTAAACTGTTGAATAAAGCAAGGAACGATAGACTACATAAAAATATAAATAACGATGATAGTATTATTATGAATTTTTATAACCATATTTTAGATCAAATAGATTCATTTTATACAATTTACGTACTTTTAAATTTGCTATAAAACTCATATTATAGAAGAAAACGTGGATAATGATGGTAGGCGATTCATGCAGCGCACCTGCCGGTAGTTATCACACTGCTGAACGAATTCGAAACATTTGTATTTATATACGCATTAGTACAATTATTACACTGGAAAGTGCATTTACGAATTTTTTAAATTGTTGAAACATTATTGAATATCAGTGATGTATTGTTTAAGTAGTAGTAATATATTTTGAATGATATATTTCCTGAGAATTTCAATGATTATAGGGTTATCTATGTGCTTTCACAGTAAACTCATCAAATTTCCTACAATATATATTTTATTTATAAAACTTTAAAAGTTATTAAAGATAATTCTCCATGATTTTTATAATACAAATATATTACAAGTTATTTGAAAAGTGTAAGAAAAAAGAAATAGTAGTGTTTTGCATATAATTATGGTATATGAAATTTACATGAAGAAAGAAACATAAATGTTATGTAAAATAAGTACTTATATATTGTAATTACTAAGTAACTAGTGTATGAAAGTAATTTAACTCTTTTAAACAATTACATTTAAAAAGAATATTATTGAATCATGACTATAATAGATTACGTACAAACTTTATCCGATAATCCATATTTTGGAGCTGGCTTTGGTCTCTTTGGAATAGGAGCTGGAGCAGCTTTATTGCGAAAAGGAATGCAAGCAGGAATGATATTTTTCAGGTACAACATTTACATTACTTCAGAATTCTATGTTATTTTATATCGTTTTAATTGTTTTTACGAATGCAGACGACATTATATGATCACTTTAGAAGTTCCTTGCCGTGACAAAAGTTACCAGTGGCTTTTACAATGGATCACGCATAAGGGAGCAAAGGAAACGCAACATCTTTCCGTTGAAACTAGTTTCGAGCAAAAAGAAACAGGTCACATAAAAACTAGATATGATTTCATACCAAGTATTGGAACACATTTCATTAGGTTAGAAATAACTGTACTTATGGCTCCAATCTACAAGTTATACAATTAAAAAATGGTTATGCAATATTCTAATAGCATTAATAGCAATTGGATTAATTAAGAGATAAACGAAAACGATACATAATGTTGTACTCTCTTGTATCATTCGATAGATATGCAGGGAATTGGATAAGGGTAGAGCGTACTAGAGAACAGCAGACATTAGATATACAAATGGGTATACCATGGGAAACTGTACAACTTACAGCGTTTGGGAGAGACAGAACTATATATTTTAACATTTTGGAAGAAGGTATGATACTTATCAAATACATTACTGTTTTGTATAAATAATATTAATAGAAAATTGTTATTTGTAGCCAGACAAATGGCCCTAAGAGAACACGAAGGCAAAACGATAATGTATACCGCAATGGGAAGTGAATGGAGACAGTTTGGACATCCTAAAAAACGAAGACCACTAGATTCTGTTGTCCTAGATACTGGGATCGGGGAAAGAATAATAAATGATTGTCGTGAATTTATACAAAATCATATGTGGTATAGCGATCGCGGTATGCGAATGGTAATTCAAATTACAAATTTCATAGAAAGAGAAAACTGAGATAAACGTTTGTTAATTATGTAGGAATTCCGTATAGACGGGGATACTTACTATATGGGCCTCCAGGTTGCGGTAAATCGTCGTTTATTACCGGGTTAGCTGGTGAATTAGAACGGGGTATATGCGTGTTAAATCTATCGGAACGAGGTTTAACAGACGATAGATTGAATCACTTATTAGCCGTAGCTCCTCAACAAACCATTATACTTTTAGAAGATATCGATGCCGCGTTTGTTAGTAGGGAAGAATCTAAAGAAGGTTAGTTGCTAAATTTAAGTGAAAGTATTGTAAACATGCTACTAAATATTACGCTTTTTGTTACAGTTACAGCTGCATATGCCGGTCTGAATAGAGTTACGTTCAGTGGTTTGTTAAATTGTTTGGATGGAGTTGCTTCTACCGAAGCAAGAATTCTATTTATGACGACCAACTATTTAGAAAGATTAGATCCTGCTTTGGTTAGGCCGGGTAGAGTAGATGTAAAGGAATACATAGGTACATATACACAAATACGTGCTAGATATTTTCGGAATGTTCGTAGTATTCAGCTGGCAATATTCTTCGTTTTAGGTTGGTGTAGCAAGAAGCAAGTGGAACAAATGTTTTTGAGATTCTATCGAGATAACGAAAATAAAGCGAAAGACTTTGCTAAACAGTTTGCAGAATGTGTAATGTCGCAGAACAGAAACGTTAGCCCTGCACAAATTCAAGGATTCTTTATGTTTTATAAAAATGATCCTGAACAGGTATTGAAAAATGTTTCACGTATATGGGAACTTACGTGATAAGATTAATTATTACGTACACTAGTAATAAATATGATAAATACTAACTATTGCTATTCTATGAAATAGAATGATCGAAAAAAAATATATAAACGATAACGAAAATCATGTTTACAAAGATTATAAATCCAATAACTGTTTACGTTATCTGCCATCAAATTGTGAACTGTATCTTTAAAGAACAATTATTGATAATACCGAAAATGATAAAATCCGTAATTATCAATTTAACAGATTTTGTAGAATTATTTTTTCTGCTAGATAAATGTTTATAAATATTTACATTCTCTATCCTTTTGTTTATTCATTACGTATCCAACAAATGTCCTCTTAACATGGAGAAAAAAATGTTTTTATATAAACTCCTGTTAAGACAAAATATATTGAACTTAAGTAGAAATATTTGTCAATTTTAGTTATATTTACTCATTTCATTGTTAGGGACTCTCGACGGTGTTTAATTTGATACATTTTCGAATTGTTTTTCTCGTTTTTAATAGCTTCGAAAATATTAAAAATACTTTTACAAATGCAGTGTACACGAATTTGTATATCATCACGTATGGTGTAACAACACAGAGTCTTAGAAATATTTGAAGAAAAAAGAAAGAAAGTTTCGTACGGTGTGATAGAAAAAATAAAAGTGTTCAAATTAGAATGGTACAGTATACTGGAATTGTGATTTTATAATTTACAAATAATCAATGAGATCCAAGTATTCTATGGTTAAAAACTCCAAATGTACGGTTCATAATTTAAAGGGTCTGATTGTTCCATGTGACCCGCATGACTGTTACTTCCAACCATACACGACGGATAGGCGACTCCTGTATTTCCTTGACCCGACACAGGTGGTACAATAGGCGGTGCTAATCGACAATCGGGCCTTTGTTGCATCATAGGACCCATCGGTTGCATCGATTGAGGTGCTGATGGAGCAGGACCTGTTGCTGGATGTGGTTGAGGTTGAACAAGCGGTGGAGGAGGTCCGGGAATAGTATGAACAGATTGCATTATATTTGAACCTGAAACATAGTTTGCCACTAAGAAGTGGTTTTTTAATATCATCGATTAGTTTTCATCGTATAAAGCAATTATAATGTTGTAAACATGTGAGATCACTGTGAACTTACTTGTAGCAGGATTATGAAATGGTAAAGCGGCGGGTTGTTCTGGTAGTATATCAGCTGGTGGTGGAACCGTTTTCATAGGGTTGGATTCGATTTTCTTTTTCCTAGCGGATGGTCGTTTTTGCATACTACTTGATAATTGATCACGCCTTTTATTACTACCTGACTTCTTCTTCTTTTCACCGGGTATTTTAGGCTTATTGGGCCGATTCCCACTTGGTTGCCACAGGTGAACAGTATGTACAGCGTTTCCTTCTCTAAAATAGTTCAAAGCTCGACCTTCGTTCAATTCTGATAAGGATGTACCAAAAAATATCTTTTTTTTTTTTTTTTTTTTTTCTAATACTAACCCCTGTTTCTTTCCAAGTTTCCAACTATGTATACCAGCTTTATGAAGCCTTTCCCTGATCGTGTCTACGCTACACTTCAATCCAAGAGCAGGCGCGACGTGTTTAGCTGCAGTTAAAGGTTGTTGAGTAGCCATAGCGACAATTGCCTCGTCTTGTTCTTTAGTTGTAATTCGTCGACGGCCCTTTCTTTCCTTGGTTTGCACGTTGCCTTCTTTATGCCAACGTTCTAACCATCTTTTAACGGTACGTTCCTATTTAATAACGAGCATTGCGTATACGGCTATCCCCGAGATGGTTTTAAATATGTGAATCCGTCAAGACGAACATGTTTCTTCTTACCGATCTGTCGATTGCGAGCGCGATAGACAACGTGGATAAACCCGCTTCGGACATTCCGATCATACGATTACGAATTTCAACACTGGTTTCCAACGTTCCTTTTGCTTTTCCACCTTTCTTTTTCCTTTTCCGTCGTTCATTTTCCACGTTACTTTCTTTCGAAGTATCTTTATTCTGTTTAGATTCACCGCTAGAAGAGTGATTATCTTGAGAACTACAGGAATTAGAATTATCGGAAACTAAATTCGTGTTGGTCTGTGGACTAGTTAGTTGAGAATGTAAATGTTCATGATGATGTTGCTGTTGAACGTCTACTTGAATATGCCGTTGTTGTTGATCAAGACTGTGGGTTTGATTTGTAATTATTTGTTGTACTTGTTGAACTTGTTGCACTTGTTGCACTTGTTGCACTTGTTGTACATGGTGTTGTTGCTCTTGTTGAGCATGCAAATCATGCTGCGTCGGCGGTTCATGAGATATCGGATTTGTTTGACCCTAAAATTTGAGAGAAGAAAATTAAAACAAAGAACAAACATATCTGCGAAAAGGAACTATGTACAGTATGTACAAACCTGTGGATAATGATGGCTTCCTTGCACTAAATCTAATGGCCAATTTTGAGAAATGTTTAAACCAGGATGTTGATAAATGGGCTGTGCTTGTTGAGCTAAACTCAACGCGTTACCAAACTCTGTTTGATTCTGTGTTAAAGGTTGTTGAGGTGCCGCTTGAATTTCACTGGTTTGAGATTGCTGAGTATTTTGCTGGGGGTACATAAATTCCTGTTCATTAGGCTGTTTTACAATTTCTAACGGTGCCCCATCCCCAACGTATATATCTCTGGCTCTAATTTTCCGTGGAGGATTTTTCTTTTTGGCTGTGCTACAGTTTTTTTCATTTTTATTAGAATCTTTAGAAGACTTCTTTTTTCCTAATTGCGTTCCAGTGGGTCTCCATACAGGTTGTTGAATAGCAGCACCATCTGTATCACTGCAAACAAGAAACTGCAATCATTGTCATAGAATATATTTGAAAGTTTGCATCGTAAATAAATCAAATGTTCCTGCCTAATCTGATTATTGTTTAAGTACCAACCCAAGCGGTATCCTTTGCATGTACTTTCGTGAAGGACTCCAGTTATGAATTCCAGCTTTATGTAGCCTTTCACGTATAGTGTCTACGGAACAAGTTAATCCTAAAGCAGGAAGAACAGCTTTTGCTGCTGTTATCGGCGTTTGCGTGGCTAGTCGTATAATTGCTTCATCTTGCTCTACTGTTGTGGCTCTTTTACGTCCACATCGTTCACGCGTTTCCACTGTGCCTTCTTTATCAAATCTATTTAACCATCTTTTTACAGTGCGTTGCTAAAACGGTAAAACGATTAGAAAAGAATACATTGCAAAACGATTAAATTTAGTGTTAGTTATGCGTAAAAAATATATAAATAACACTATTCATTTGATTTAGTGAAATATTCTTACCGAACAATTTACGGCTGCTGCAATTTCTCTTAGACCTAAGCCAGCTTCGTACATTCCTACCATTCGATTCCTTAATTCTGGCGTGGTTTCATGTACTCCTCTTGTTTTTCCCATTTTATATGTTAATTTACAGTTTAACTTATTTGAAAAAAATGTTGCAAAATCAAATAACAAAGATTTGTAAAAATTTTTAAATTTTACGCGAAAAGTGACGTAAGAATAGAATGGATCACGTGACAATGGCAGTGTCTATCAGAAAGTTTTTCGAAATTCTAATTAGATTGTTGCAATTGTACTTTTTTTCTATCGCGTGATTTTTGAATCTCAAAGAGCCATCGAGTCATCTTATTTCGTGATCAAAGTCCAACTGTGAACACGTTTTGAGAAGTATTGTTTCATTTTCGTTTGTGGCATCGTATCGTGCTAGAAACAGGTCGAAATCTTAGCGTCGACGGAATGAAATTGGATGTTACAACGAGCTCGATTTCATTAAAAAAATTCACCTCGACAATCTTTGTCCGATCGTAATTGTTTGTAGAATATTACAGAGCATCGACAACACCTTGTATTTTCACCGTTCATGCACCTTATATGTCTTGATTTGGACGAAATGCACTCGCTCGAAGAAAATGCTGCAGTCAATACAACTTCGGTTGTACAGTCCGTCGAGATTCTTTTGTCCTCGCTTTGTCTCTCGTGAATCCAATTTTGTTTTAGCATCGCTTCTAAATTAGTTTTCTTTCACAGAAGAAATGTTCAATTGGATGCAACACAATTGTATAAGTCATCAATTAACAGTTGAAATATTGTAGATTTAAAAATGATAAAGAAACAGACAACAACATCGTCAATATTAATTCGGTGAGACTGTACTACATGTCATCGACCGTACAGTCTATCAAAATCGTTTTATCCTCGAAAAAATTATTCGATGTTAGCCTTTTTCATAATGTTAAAGTTAACTAAGCGATCGGTGAACCGTATTTTTGGTGAATTTAGTCGAATACATACGTTTATCCATTGAAATGAACCATAGCTCGTTTTTTATCAATAGAAAATCAGCTGACTGTACATGTGAGCAGCGGGAAAAGTACAGTCGCTGAAAAGGTTATGTCAAATGAAAATTCACACAAAAATAAACATTTCATGATTCGATATCTTTAATTGTTAGTCGTTATTATAGTAATTATTATCGAAACATGTTAAACATGTTTTCGACTCGACAAAAAAAAAGGTGACGAATAATTTTAACGGGTGACTGTACGGCGTACGGGAACTGAGGGGAACGCAATGTTACATTACTACATGGGGTTAGTTCGGTTACGTTCGCCCACCTTCGCCGGAATTATATTGACCCATAAATTTGTTCCCCTTATAGCACTAGCACCTCATTAAATAAATAAAGTTTAAATAAATAACTAATACAAATGTTGAAAAACTGAATTTCAAGATCGGTATCAAAAGACATGTGGTGTTACGTTTTGAAGAAAATATCCAGTAACACGATTACTCTGTTGTTTGGGTTTGTTTAATTAAATGTATTGAAAGTTTAAAGTGGTCGGACAAACATTATGGGTAAGTAAGGTTCTTATGCGATTAGCAAGTGGTGAATGAATAGCCACGAAATAGTATATTTGAATTGGTCGGATGCGTATGAGATAAAAGAGATTGCATAGGGTCAGATCGTAAATTGGTAACATCCGCCAATCAAATCTACGTTTATACGTTTACCCTGGCCTATATAGAGAATTCAAAAGTTCGTTCACCCTCGATTGATTATTTGAAAAACATTTTAATATAGTTTTCCGAATCCTGTGAACAAACAACAACAAGGTCGTTAGTGAACTTTGTCAATTGGATTATAGTGTAAGTTGTTTTGATAGTGAAATGTGTATGAAGAGAGGGGGAAACGATCGATCGATGAAATGGAGCTCAGAATCGGAAGATGTACGCGTTTTACGCGGTATTTCGTTCATTCGTAGCGATTACTGCAACTGATCTGCCCGTCGCTCGGTCGATCCATGTAACGTAGAGATTCAGTTGCGCCCTCGCGCTTGTCGACACCACCGTCTATCGACCATCTACTATCGACCATCGACCATCGACCATCGACCATCGACCATCGACCATCGACCATCGGCCATCGACCATCGCGACCACCAACCACCGACCTGTGTAGTTTCCGCCCCGGAGTTCAGATCATCGGTGGAAAATTGTTGAAAAAAGAGGATATATCGTCAGAGCATCGACTAACGTAATAACATCCGCACAGTTCTTCCAGAACCACAATCACGTGTCGCGAAAACGAAACATCAGGAACAAATCATGAGTATGTTGATAATTGTACCGTTGATGCTCTTCTCTTTGATCCAACCGCCGATCGTTCTATGCGGGGTATGTACTGTTTTTCGAACATTTATCGATTTTTAAATAACTGCACACTTCTTTTTCGCTGTTTTCTCCTTTCTCCAATTCTCTTCGTTCTTATTGTTTATCCTTAAGTTGATCTTCTTCCTTTTTAATTTACTAAATCTGTACTTCTCTTTTAAACGCAAAGCTTCGAACCAATTTCGGGGAACAAATATCGGGGAGTAGCGCGCATCGATTCAAGAAAGATGAACGCGTTGCATGCAACGAATCTAGTTCGATATTTACGACGATTCGATTCGATCTCGAATAAAGCAACGATATTTCGTAGACACGGCCAAGTTTCGTTTCCGACGAGATGATCGCGACAGCGGCAAGCGTCGTGAACGCTTGTCAAACGCAGACTAGAGTGGCGACAGGTATAATCATTTCTTTTCACTATATTAATATACGTAATCGTGTGTAAAACGAAGCTTGAACGAAGCTGCAATTTCTTCGTTGTGTTTTAGTGGATATAGAGGCGGTGAGGAATGGCCAGTGGCCAGAGACGCGGGAACTAAAGGTAAATTTACGTACCTGTGTCGGATGTGTTATTCAAGTCCAAAATTATACAATTATTTTTATTTGTTGGTCCGCAGTGTTACATGTACTGCTTGTGGGAACAATTCGGCTTGGTTGACGACAAAAGGGAGCTCAGCTTGAACGGGATGCTCACGTTTTTCTACAGAATACCGGCTTACAGGGCGGAGGTGCAGAAAGCGATCAGCGAGTGCAAGGGGATCGGTAAATATTTCGGTATCTACTTATTGTGTATTTTTTATTTTTCTCCTCCTGTCGATCGATCGATCAATCAATCGCCGACCATCAAGCCATTTATTTTAGTTCATTTTTCTTTGCATCAATTATTTTTACGTTACACACGATCCACGATCCACGATCCACGATCCATCGATCGATTCAGCGATTATTTTGCTCGATAATAGGAAATAACCCGATTATTCTTTTAGCCAAAGGCGATAACTGCGAGTACGCTTACACGTTTAATAAATGTTACGCGGAAGCATCTCCGCGAGTAAGTATATCTTTTCCCTTTATCCGCTAGATAATCGTTATTAAAATCTCTAAGAGCAATTTCTTTTCCTATTCTAGACCTATTATCTTTTTTAATGGGTCATCGAATAAACAGAGGAAAAACGAAACCAAAGAGAAAACGATGCTCGAGAAACAGATGCTGTCCCGTTGAATGGTTTGGTTCGTAACATATTACCACGTAATGGAACGGTAATCGTATACGTACGTGTACAAATGTAAAAGAGTCTCTCTATACGAGACACTAATAAACGGAGAAGCTCCAATTATTATATTCGTCGCTTACATTACTTTTGTCATACCGTTTCTTTGTGTTTCAAAAGTTCAAGCGAAACACCTCGTTAAGGATGACGAGGGGAGAAATATTAAAAAAGAAAAAAGAAAGAATAAAAGGGTTGCAACAGTGATTTCACGAGTGTATACGACGGCGAGAATCGAGGACAAGGAAAGAAACGAGCAAATCGAGGTGTCAATGATATGAAGCTGTGATCATCCACGTTGATCACAATTTCCGATGCTAAGCTGCTCCCTCCAATTGGCAATTGAGGTCGTGTGCTCCAGGCCACGTGGAAATTGAACGACTTTGTACGAATAATGCGTTTGACACATCATTCGATGGACACCAAAACTGCCTCAATTTTTCACTTTCGCGTTTATGTGACTAATCGAATTCGAAATAAACACATTCGACACGATTTTAAAGAGTTTATTACGTTGTAATAAACGTTCCATCGTAAATGACCTGGTAAGGTAACAAATGGATCCATAATTTCAGCGTATTACCGACACTTTGAGCAGCTTATACATTGTTAAACACGCGATTTCGAGGAACAGAAAGATAATGCTGGTATAAACGCAAGACAATTGAGCGTTATTTCATTTTCGAGTGAACCCTGTATTTCTCTGGCAATTAGTACCACTGTATTTACGTTAAAGTTTGTACTCTCGTCGAATTAGAAATCGTTTAAGCATAAAATTAATAACGTTCAAAGGAAACAAAGCGTGTCCAGCATCGTTGTTCGCCGAGTAAGATAAGCAGAGTGTGTGACATAAGTACAAGTTTGATTAATTGCTGATTCGAGGAGGTAAACGCATGGCCACTTTACCTAAGCTCTCCTGTGTCCATCAACCGATTATCGCGTGCATATAAATCCTACGAATTTCTCACAGCGATACAGTCTACGAGAATTTTCGATCGCAGTAAAACGGAAACTTATCGGTAAAAGCATGAAGGCTGCGAAACTTTGGCTAATTTTAACGTGTCTTCTCGGGCCACGGCTTCTTTTTGTTTATGCAACCGCGGTAAGTGGAATATTTTGCTTATTGCTTTATAAACATTTTTATATACAACTTGAATGATCCACGAACAAGGGTGATCCTGACGATTTTCGAAAACTAACTGCTGGCGTAAGGAAGAAGTGTATCGCGGAGACGCACGTGGCGCTTGGTAACATTTCATATAAAAAATCTGCTTAAGTACAATGTAACAATTTTTATTATTTTAGAGGATGTTCAAAACACCGATTACGGGCACTTCCCTCCAGACAATCGTCTCAAATGCTACTTCAAGTGTGCTCTCGAGAAGTTTAACATGGTAAAGTACAACTGCAGATATGTTTTGTACATTCGGTAAATAAATACTCACTTAAGAGGTTTGCGTTATTCAGATGGATAAAGACGGTGTCATAAAATATGATACGCTAAAAAAGATGATACCAGAACCTTACAAAGAAATAGGTATCGAGATGATCGATAGTTGTAACCACATCGGTAAGTGTTTCAACAAGTTCTTTGCCTTACCGCACACGTACACACTCTTTAACAATAAATCAACTATTTTTTTCTTTTTCTTTTTCTTTTTCTTTTTCTTCTTTTATTTTCTTTTCTTTATCTTTTTTTTTTGTTGTAATTTTATTCATCGCTTTTTAGATAGAAAAAACAAATGCGAGAAAGCCTTTGAATTCATGAGATGTATGTTCAACGTTAATCCCATAGTAAGTGAAACCATGTACTTTTTACGTTACGAGAAAAGAAAAAATCTCAATCTCGTCCTTGTTTTTCTAGGCTTTCATCGCACCATAATGTACGATGCGGGTGTACAAGAATAAAATATGGTAAAATAAAATTTGAATCATACGGTACGTTTGTTGTAGTTCCTTCGCGAGTGAATATCTTTCGTAACGAAATCCCGCACCAATTGAATTTGTTTAAACGGTACAAGTACTATTATTCGTTCGTTCGTTCGTTCGTTCGTTCGATAGAAGAATGCGAATCACGTCTTGCGTGGTTTCGTTTTTCTTTTATTGATGTTCATTATCTGTTCGACGATAATGTCATCTGTTCTTGGGTCGATGGGAACCGCCTGTATCGGAGCTCTCGTATTTGGTGCCGGTTTCGACCACCTCTCGATCAGGGTGTTCAACCATAACCACAGTTTCTCGCGGTTAAAGAACGCGATCGTGACGAACATGATAAAAGGCAACGCGATTATGGACGTTTGATTCATGTCGCTTTGGTCGACTTTCCGTTCCGCGTTGAACGTTAGCTTCACGTACTTGAACGAGGAGTTCGCCTCGAAATAAAACGGCAAAGTTCTGTACTTGTGCAACGTATGGGACAACGAGGACTCCAACTGTACGAAATACTTTCGGTCGTCGGCTTGCAACGGCGGCAGGTGTACGAGGAAACCAGCGTTGTAAGCGGTACCGACTTTACTGAATTGTTGTTGATTGTCTAATTTCACCGTGTGTACCGGGGAGTCGGGCATATCTTCTCTGCACAGCTTCACTTTTAACGTACGATAATGTTCCGGTTGCACGGATACAACGTGCACCGAGACGTCGGTGCGCGGTATCGGATGAAACGCGACCAAACGAAGTCCGCGAATATCCGTTCCTGTTTTGATCGTTATAGACTCTGGATTGGTACGTTGAATATGCGCGTTAACTTCCGCGTTAGATTTTAGACGAAACACGTAAGTGCACTAAAAATAGACAAAGAAATCTCATCGAATAAATGATGATTGAAACAAAATTGAAAGACTGAAAGACAAGAGATAAAAGAGCTACTCACTGTAGGTTGAAGTCCTCTGATCCGGAAGTTGCCATTTTCCTCGGTAGTTGCTTCTTCTTGAAGATTATCGCATTCTCCCTGGCCTTGGATTTCCACCAACAAACCAGCTTCCGGTTCTCCGTTTAGAGAAGTCACGGAACCGTACGCGCTGAACGCTACTCTTTTACCGAACAAGTTCACCTTCACGGTTGCGCCTTCGACGACTTTGATCATCTTCGACGACGGATCGAAACGATATTCCTTCATCATTGGTCTCAAATAATATTCACCCGGGGACAGAGAGTGGAAAATTAGTTTTCCATCCTCGCCCGTTATGCTGTTCTTTCGGTAACTTTGTCCACCGGACAAGGATAACAACACACCCTGTGTTAGGACACGAATAAATATTTTCTTTCTAATTTATACTTATGTAGTTTTGTTTTGAAAATGTACCTGCAACGAAGCATTGTCCGCTTGATCGGAGACCTGTACAATAATTTCGGCCAACTTATGAGCTGAAAACACCCCGTTAGAATCGGGTCCTGTTATCACGAAACCTTCCTTTTCCGCAGTGACACTGATCAAATAAAAGTATGAGAGTTAAAAATAAATATGTACACGTTGAAAAAATAACGATAAAAAACGATATAAAAGAAAAAGATACGTGTACCTATATTCTATTTTTCCGTCCAAAGGACCAACATTGTATATTCCATCCTTTTGCGTGACTAATGTATGTATCGGTGCATTTTTATCGTTTCCGAATATCTGAACGGTGACTCCTTCTAACGGTGGATTAATTCTGCCAGCGATTATCTACGGAACGAATGATATCGTAGCTTTTAATCGAATGCGATTAAATGATCGATTATAACGATCGAAATTACCTTTCCCATGTCACCGACAAACGTGGCAACGTCATTCTGGCAATCGTTCACACCCAATACTTTTAAAGACGGTGGGGTAAACAGAAGAACGTCCGACAGAGGTGTTATGCTATAAATATTATCTGTCTTTGCTTTAAACTCGAATTCGTACTTATACAAATCTTCCTGGCGCACCGCTTTTAATGGTCCAAGTCTGTATACATAATAATAACGAAACAACCGATTGTATTGATCGTCGAAACACCCGAAATCTATAAATAATAAGTGTTTTCTTACGTCACAATGTCACCCGCATTTTCGATCTTTACTTTAATTTCGTCTAATAAGGAACTGCTTAAAACGCTTCCCCTGTGACTGTGTTCCGTCGAATGCAATAACACGGGAGAGAGAGCATTGGTGTCCCACGTGTACGACGTTTTGTCGTAAACGTGACAACTCTTCGGAACGAACGTGTACACTCCAGGTTCGGACACGCAATGCTTTGTACTTCCTTTGCTCAAAGATATAGTTAATTTCTTTGATCTTGGATCGTTCGGTTGCAAGTACTCCACAACGGTGTCGTGGGAAGATATAAAGGTAACGGAGAATCCAGTTTGTTCGAAAGGCGGCATTTCGGCTCGCTCTGAAGTTATTGAAATCCTGTAACTTGGATTCGCCCAACAAAATATATCGTTATCTATCAAGACTTCGTAGTGACCAGGCAATACGTCCGTGAATTGGTAATGGCCATCTATGAGATAAAAAACAACTTCACAGGAGACACAGTAGTATCGAATGAATCGACAGAAGTATATTACAGCAACAACGAGAACGCGCATTTTAATCTTGCTAGTTTAACTTTATTTCAGCAATCATTAAATCGAAATGAATGTATAGAAGAAAATTTATGTACAATTTATGTACAATTCATTCTCTTTTCGCGTGCTCGTTATCGCAGAGTTTCGAAAGAAAGGAAAATCAGAACATCGGATGATGTAAATTTGTGAAGCTAACTAAAACTAACTTACCCTTTGACTGAATTGTTTTTATAGTAATTCCATCGAGCACTTTCAACGTAACAGAAGCCTGACTGCAATCTGTTCCGGCTAAACATTTTACCGTGCCTGTTAGCGTTGCTTTTAACTGTAGAAAGTTAACGTTCTGGACGGGTCGAGATGATACGTCGATCGTTTGTTGTAGTGGGAAAAATCTGTAAATTCGTATTGATCAGAAGATATAATTGAACGACCGTATACAAGAAACGACACGATCCACTTACTGCAAACCTTTAGCTCTTTCCTCATCGCTTACGATCACGCTTAACTGATACTTGTCAGGAGCAAGGTACAAACAAAATTCTCCTGTTTTTGCATCTGTCACTATTTCTTTGTTAAACGTGGCTGCAGTATTCTGTATAGCAATTTTTCGATAATGTAAAGTTCCTTTTGCCGATAGGGTAACTTTTCCGCACACTTTATACGCTGCTGGTACCAAAACGGGAAGTTCTGGAGAACTGGGTGAGATCTTAACCGATACTTCGTTGAACAGCAGGTTTTCTATATATTACAAACAACATAAAATACAAGAAGAATACAACATAAAAGATAAAATTCAAAAGAAATGATTATTTACCGCTTTCTACTTTGAGAGTATATTGACCAGCTTTCATATTATCTAAGACATATTTTCCGGTTTTATCTGTAATAGCAACTTCCTTTTGAGAGAGTAAAACTTTTGCTCCTGTCAACGGATCTCCGTTGATGGCTGTACGGACGATGCCATTCACGGTGAAGCCTGTTACTTTAAATCCTTGGCGTAACACGAGACTACCATGATTCACTTTGAACGACAGTTCGGATGGTTGTACGTCGAATTTAGTTTGAGCGCCGGCGTAATGAGGAACAAGTTTATATTCGCCGGGCGACAAACTTGGAAATACAAATTTACCATTTTTATCCGATACAACGTGACAAAGTGGTTTCTTAAGTTCCAGGTCTTTACTAATGGCAGTTGTAGCACAGTTTTTAGCCACGCCATTCTGCATTGCAATAAACGCATTGAATTTCATTAATATTCATTCGTTCAGAGTTTAAAGTGTACAAAGAAAAGAAGTAAAGTCTTACCCCAAAAAGCAGAAACGTTACACCGCTGACTGCTTCTTCTTCGCTGGTAACTCGGCCACTTACATCGTATCCGAAAACTACTAAACTACCGTCCGGAAGTTCCATGTTACCTTCTTGTACCGTTACTTTGACGGTATCTGTTTTCATCATCCAACTGAAAGATATAATAAAACAATGATACTTTTAATGGCATAAAATACATTGAATAATTTACAAGACTCACATGGGATGAGACGCGACAAGAACATATTTTCCATGTTGTAACGGAGTAAAATAAAAGGTACCGCTCTCTGTGGTAACTGTTGTACCAACGGGTACTTCCAAGTTGTCTTCTTTATACAATGTAACGGTAACTCCCTTTGGACCAGAATCTGATCCTACACTGATAACCTGTTACAGATAATATATTAAAGACTTGACTTATCGATCTGTAAAAATGATGTAACAGTCTGTTTAAATATTTGTTTGTTAAAGGTACTTTACCCTGCCAGTGATACCAAAACCTTTGAAAGTGAAGTTAATATCTTTGCCTTGACTACAAGCATCGGTAGTTCCATCTACGTTCAATAAAATTTCTGTGGGCTCAAAACTCCATCCTTTGGGTGGATCTACCTAATAATACATTTAATTGTATAATGTATTAATGTATCTGTGTTTTTATTAAATAGACTCATGTTAAGAGTTTACGCGTGTCATTTCTAATTCATAATTATCAATTACCTTTAGGATGTATTCTCCTTTGTCGTACAAGGGGAGAAAATAATAACCATTATTAGGAGCGCATTCTGTATGATCCTTAAGACTACCAGCTTTTGTGTATCTAAATTAAATTTATTATTATTTAGAAATTTAGTTCGCACATATAATGCAATTTTTCAGTAAAATAAAGTGAGTACTCACAATTTTATTTGAACTTTTGAGAAATCGATATCAGCATGACTTTTTAAAAATCCACCACAGCCTAAAATGTCTTCGGCATTACAGTACGCTATTAATATACAAAAATAAAATAAATTAATAGATACTGTTCGTTTCATGTTTATCTTTCTTTGCTAACATTTATACACGATACTATCAAGTAACAAGCACAGTAACGTGTTCACGGCAGTGGTGCAGTGGACTTCGTGTTTCATGCTGTGGCGCCATCGCAGTTCAATTGAATGTAAGTATGACTGCCGCGCCTTACTTTCGTTTGGCGCGACTGTCTGATTATTTAATATTTAATATTTCTGTTGTTCAAAATTTCCTTCATTGATTCTTTACATTATACAAACGTTAAAATAAAGTTTAAGTAATTGTTATTCTTAGAAGTAAAAGGAAATAGGTATAATAAGAGAGTGAAATATTAAAAGATCAAACGATTACTTCAAGCAACACTGGACAGTCATGATACTGCAGTGCAATGTGTTTGCAGCGTCTCGTAGCATCAATAAATGAAACACGGTAGATGAGAACTACGTTGATAACGTTTCAATAAATTATTATCTGCATTATCGATAGGTAATTGAAAGTTGCAGGATACAAAGAAAAAGACAGCATGCATACGCATGCGTACACGTACGATTTAAACATTGCTTTTTCGTTGTTTATGCGAAAGATACGTTTTAGAACCGGTTCGTAACGTTTAATCGCGACAGTAAGCTACATTGAGGTATTGTTAACTAATACTACTAATTCTTTTAGAAAATATATGAATATCATTTATGAAACTACGAATCAACGATACGTAACATAACCTAAATAGATTATATTATTACAGCTTTTAGATGTGACGGTCAAATATTGTAAAATACGCATAATAAAGTTTTGGCACAATGGTGAAGATAGCGTTGCAAATAAAGTCTACGTTGGAGAACATTGAAGAACTGAAACCATCGGGACCAGAGTTTAAATGGTATCTGAAGTTCAGCTGCAGTAATTGTGGTGAAGTATCAGAAAAGTGGAATTATGTGTCTTTGAACGAACCCGTTCCAGCTCAGAAGGGACACGCATTAAATCATATCATAACCAAGTGTAAACTTTGTTCTCGTGAAAATTCTCTGACCATTCTAGAAGATACTATAAAACCGTTTGTTGTAAACGATCCAAACGATCAAGACAAGTTTCAAATGATCGTGGTATTTGATTGTCGAGGCCTTGAACCCGTTGATTTTTCACCAAGGGATCAATGGGTCGCCAAAGCGGTAAACGAAGGCAAGGAATTCACAGACGTGGATTTAACCGAAGGAGAATGGGCTGATTATTGCGATAAGATTAATCAGCCTGTTGGTATTTATGAAATCGAGCATAGATTCGAAAGGATTAAATAAAATGTTGCATTAAACTCTGTTGTTATATCAATATGTTTTGGAAGGAAAGGAGAACGGATGTTAAAAGCTAGGAAATTTTGTTTGCTGTTTTGCTTTTTACTTTTTTAGTCTTTACTGTTTCAGGTTTTGCGAAAGATGTGTATATTATTATATATAAATTTTTGTTTTGTATTTAAAAAAAAAGCAAAAAGAAAAACATAATAATTGCTAGCGGTATTCTTATATTCAGTGTACTAAATTATAGAGAACAGAGGTCTAATGAATTTTTTAATGCTGCGTGCATGAAAGCCGCAGGTAAGGTATATGATAGACCAATCTTTTACTAGATTAACATATTTAAAGAAACATTTGTTACCTATAAGAATACTTTTACCTAAATTAAACATTTGAATTTGTATCAAAAGAAAGCATTATGCACTAGTATATTTTTATATGGAATCCGTATTTAAATTTACGTGCGCTTAGGAAATAGTACTACTGACGTCATCCACTGGCGAAATTCCGAATCAAAGAAACAGAAAATTGCGTTTTTTCGGAAAATAAGTGATTTTTTAATATTTCTAATAGTACTAGAGCATTATATAGGCACGATTTCATTAAAAAAATATCATTTCGGTATGCTGGAATTTCGAAACGTTTAGTATACAACTTTAAAAGTTATATTAATGAAAAGAGGAGATAAATGTAGGTTCTTCTTTTGCTTAAACAATCAGAAATTACATTCGGGTTCTTCGAATCTCATAATTAAAGCAGAATTTTAATAAATAAACCTTTTTATAGAATTTAATTAAGAAATATCAAAATGGTACATTGCTCGTTTCAAAAAGCCCGCCATTTCTAACGATGTTTCGGATTTCTCAGTCGATAATTGTTGATCAGTTTCAGCGCTTTGTTCGCAGATGGCGGTAGGGGTAAAAATAGAAAGTCGGTAAAAAATATTTTATTAAAAATCGGCTTTTTAACGCCTCTCCGTAAGATATTTTGTTGTTATAAATGCCCTTATAACTTTAGTATATCGAGAAATTTAAGTTTCATTCAAAAAAGAGGTTAAATTCTTGTCACCCTTTTGTTACTTTCTACTTTATCGACCAGATCGATTGTATTCTTAGGAGTAGTAATTGTCATTAATAATATTTATAACTTTTTAAACTATCAACAATAAAAATGGAAAAATTCCGATTTCTTCTAATTTTATTGTAAAGGTATCTTGATACCTGATAGAGAAATTGTGTCATATTTGTAACAACTTTCTATTTTAACGCAATTTTCATTCTTTGATATAATGACTGCATTTTATACCTATTAATTTTCAAATGATTAATTTCTTTCATTTTTATTATGTTATTCTTAATTTCCGTATTCTCAGTTCGGAATTCGTCGCGTTTTGAAAGGCGAACGTTTGTATTAATTAATAAGGGAATCTAAGGCGTGGGCGAAGAAGGGCGTTTCGGTTCGATCGAAGGGTGGATCAGGAATGCTTATTCCTCCTGATTCGACCGAAAGGAGGAAGAAGAACGTTTCGAATTGAATTAAAAAAAATAGAGAAGAGCCGGGGAAAAGGGAGGAGGTAGAGGTGGATCAACGACGAAGGTGGGACTAGGAAGAGGGCAAAGATTTTGGCACCCTGCTGGGCCTCCTAATTGCTTCTTCCAAATCTGGAACTTGGTTTCGCAAAAGGGGTTCCCGAAAATGCCTAGAATTTCGCGTCACTAAAATTCCGGGAAGTGGCCTGAAGAATACCTCATGGCACATCATACTCTCCTGATACAATTTCCCAAAATCGGGATTTTGGTTTCGCAAAAGGGGTTCCCGAAAATTCTGATACAAAATTCTTATTTCACGATGCTGTTTTCAGCAGTTTATACTTTTTACAAAGTTCGTACTATCTTTACAGACATTGACTAGTAGAAACAAAAATGATAAACTATTATAGGAAAATTCTAAGTACGTAATGCGTTATGATCAATCGTTGATTAGTATGTAACGTCTGCATGCCCCTTAAGAATGGTGACCATTGTAACATGCAGGGTGTCCCACTTAAGTGAATACAGCAGGATATTTCGGAAGGGGTTGTAGTTATTAAAAATGTGTTCGTACAAAAGTTGCTTGGCAAACTGGGGTGCATCATGTGGAAATAATTATTTTCTTCTGGATGGGGTAGTAGAGGAGATCTGAAGGTCAATGTAATTTTTTTAAATGGGATGCTATACCTTTCTCTTCAGAATGTAACAGCAGGCACCGAGACGAATTCAACGATGTGCTACATATTGGTATTCTGATTTGGATAAAAGTGAATGTATGTAAACTGCTAAAAACAGCATCGTGAAATAAGAATTTTGTACCAGAATTTTCGGGAACCCCTTTTGCGAAACCAAAATCCCGATTTTGGGAAATTGTATCAGGAGAGTATGATGTGCCAGGAGGTATTCTTCAGGCCACTTCCCGGAATTTTAGTGACGTGAAATTCCAGGAATTTCCGGGAACCACTTTTGCGAAACCAAGTTCCAGATTTCGATTAATCGAACTCTGAATACCATCATGAGGCACATCGTTAAATTCGTCTCGATGCCAGCTGTTACATTCTGAAGAGAAACATATAGCATCCCATTTAAAAAAATTACATTGACCTTCAGATTTCGTCTATTACCCCACCCAGAGGAAAATAATTACTACCGCATGGTGCACCCTATTTTGCCAAGCAACTTTTGTAGGAACACATTTTTAATAACTACAACTCCTTCCGAAATATCCTGCTGTAATCACTTAAGTTGGACACCCTGTACATCCACCCTTATCGAAACCAAATTCCCGGTTTTGAGAAATGTATCAGGAGAATATGATGTGCCAGGAGGTATTCTTCGTGCCACTTCCCAGAATTTTAGTGACGTCGAATTCCAGAAATTTCCGGGAACTTGGACTCAGAAACCAAGGATTTAATTAATAATCGGAACTTTGATACCTGTAGTATCAATTCTATAACAAATCAGATTATAAATTAAAGTTGTATAGATAGTGCGCAAAATTACAATTGTAAACGTTAGTTGTAAATAATTTAATAACTATTCTAAAGCTCAATGTATAATAAATCATTTAGTTTATTGAATAAATGCAGATTTTCAAAAATAACCCAGAATTCGTTTATTTATTTAAATAAACCTGTCTTGATATCCTTATCCCATAAATAATTTCAGAAAATAATGAAAATTAACAATAGCAAATCGAAGACTATAAAATTTAAATTCACAGAATTTTGGATCCCGAAATTGTATCAGGAGAACATGATGTGCCAGGAGGTATTCTTCGTGCCACTTCCCAGAATTTTAGTGACGTCGAATTCCAGGAATTTCCGGGAACTTGGACTCAGAAACCAAGGATTTAATTAATAATCGGAACTTAGATACCTGTTGTATCAATTCTATAACAAATCCGATTATAAATTAAAGTTGTATAGATAGTGCGCAAAATTACAATTGTAAACGTTAGTTGTAAATAATTTAATAACTATTCTAAAGCTCAATGTATAATAAATCATTTAGTTTATTGAATAAATGCAGATTTTCAAAAATAACCCAGAATTCGTTTATTTATTTAAATAAACCTGTCTTGATATCCTTATCCCATAAATAATTTCAGAAAATAATGAAAATTAACAATAGCAAATCGAAGACTATAAAATTTAAATTTACAGAATTTCGGATCCCGAAATTGTATCAGGAGAACATGATGTGCCAGGAGGTATTCTTCGTGCCACTTCCCAGAATTTTAGTGACGTCGAATTCCAGGAATTTCCGGGAACTTGGACTCAGAAACCAAGGATTTAATTAATAATCGGAACTTAGATACCTGTTGTATCAATTCTATAACAAATCCGATTATAAATTAAAGTTGTATAGATAGTGCGCAAAATTACAATTGTAAACGTTAGTTGTAAATAATTTAATAACTATTCTAAAGCTCAATGTATAATAAATCATTTAGTTTATTGAATAAATGCAGATTTTCAAAAATAACCCAGAATTCGTTTATTTATTTAAATAAACCTGTCTTGATATCCTTATCCCATAAATAATTTCAGAAAATAATGAAAATTAACAATAGCAAATCGAAGACTATAAAATTTAAATTTACAGAATTTCGGATCCCGAAATTGTATCAGGAGAACATGATGTGCCAGGAGGTATTCTTCGTGCCACTTCCCAGAATTTTAGTGACGTCGAATTCCAGGAATTTCCGGGAACTTGGACTCAGAAACCAAGGATTTAATTAATAATCGGAACTTAGATACCTGTTGTATCAATTCTATAACAAATCCGATTATAAATTAAAGTTGTATAGATAGTGCGCAAAATTACAATTGTAAACGTTAGTTGTAAATAATTTAATAACTATTCTAAAGCTCAATGTATAATAAATCATTTAGTTTATTGAATAAATGCAGATTTTCAAAAATAACCCAGAATTCGTTTATTTATTTAAATAAACCTCTCTTGATATCCTTATCCCATAAATAATTTCAGAAAATAATGAAAATTAACAATAGCAAATCGAAGACTATAAAATTTAAATTTACAGAATTTCGGATCCCGAAATTGTATCAGGAGAACATGATGTGCCAGGAGGTATTCTTCGTGCCACTTCCCAGAATTTTAGTGACGTCGAATTCCAGGAATTTCCGGGAACTTGGACTCAGAAACCAAGGATTTAATTAATAATCGGAACTTAGACACCTGTTGTATCAATTCTATAACAAATCCGATTATAAATTAAAGTTGTATAGATAGTGCGCAAAATTACAATTGTAAACGTTAGTTGTAAATAATTTAATAACTATTCTAAAGCTCAATGTATAATAAATCATTTAGTTTATTGAATAAATGCAGATTTTCAAAAATAACCCAGAATTCGTTTATTTATTTAAATAAACCTGTCTTGATATCCTTATCCCATAAATAATTTCAGAAAATAATGAAAATTAACAATAGCAAATCGAAGACTATAAAATTTAAATTTACAGAATTTCGGATCCCGAAATTGTATCAGGAGAACATGATGTGCCAGGAGGTATTCTTCGTGCCACTTCCCAGAATTTTAGTGACGTCGAATTCCAGGAATTTCCGGGAACTTGGACTCAGAAACCAAGGATTTAATTAATAATCGGAACTTAGATACCTGTTGTATCAATTCTATAACAAATCCGATTATAAATTAAAGTTGTATAGATAGTGCGCAAAATTACAATTGTAAACGTTAGTTGTAAATAATTTAATAACTATTCTAAAGCTCAATGTATAATAAATCATTTAGTTTATTGAATAAATGCAGATTTTCAAAAATAACCCAGAATTCGTTTATTTATTTAAATAAACCTGTCTTGATATCCTTATCCCATAAATAATTTCAGAAAATAATGAAAATTAACAATAGCAAATCGAAGACTATAAAATTTAAATTTACAGAATTTCGGATCCCGAAATTGTATCAGGAGAACATGATGTGCCAGGAGGTATTCTTCGTGCCACTTCCCAGAATTTTAGTGACGTCGAATTCCAGGAATTTCCGGGAACTTGGACTCAGAAACCAAGGATTTAATTAATAATCGGAACTTAGATACCTGTTGTATCAATTCTATAACAAATCCGATTATAAATTAAAGTTGTATAGATAGTGCGCAAAATTACAATTGTAAACGTTAGTTGTAAATAATTTAATAACTATTCTAAAGCTCAATGTATAATAAATCATTTAGTTTATTGAATAAATGCAGATTTTCAAAAATAACCCAGAATTCGTTTATTTATTTAAATAAACCTCTCTTGATATCCTTATCCCATAAATAATTTCAGAAAATAATGAAAATTAACAATAGCAAATCGAAGACTATAAAATTTAAATTTACAGAATTTCGGATCCCGAAATTGTATCAGGAGAACATGATGTGCCAGGAGGTATTCTTCGTGCCACTTCCCAGAATTTTAGTGACGTCGAATTCCAGGAATTTCCGGGAACTTGGACTCAGAAACCAAGGATTTAATTAATAATCGGAACTTAGACACCTGTTGTATCAATTCTATAACAAATCCGATTATAAATTAAAGTTGTATAGATAGTGCGCAAAATTACAATTGTAAACGTTAGTTGTAAATAATTTAATAACTATTCTAAAGCTCAATGTATAATAAATCATTTAGTTTATTGAATAAATGCAGATTTTCAAAAATAACCCAGAATTCGTTTATTTATTTAAATAAACCTGTCTTGATATCCTTATCCCATAAATAATTTCAGAAAATAATGAAAATTAACAATAGCAAATCGAAGACTATAAAATTTAAATTTACAGAATTTCGGATCCCGAAATTGTATCAGGAGAACATGATGTGCCAGGAGGTATTCTTCGTGCCACTTCCCAGAATTTTAGTGACGTCGAATTCCAGGAATTTCCGGGAACTTGGACTCAGAAACCAAGGATTTAATTAATAATCGGAACTTAGATACCTGTTGTATCAATTCTATAACAAATCCGATTATAAATTAAAGTTGTATAGATAGTGCGCAAAATTACAATTGTAAACGTTAGTTGTAAATAATTTAATAACTATTCTAAAGCTCAATGTATAATAAATCATTTAGTTTATTGAATAAATGCAGATTTTCAAAAATAACCCAGAATTCGTTTATTTATTTAAATAAACCTCTCTTGATATCCTTATCCCATAAATAATTTCAGAAAATAATGAAAATTAACAATAGCAAATCGAAGACTATAAAATTTAAATTTACAGAATTTCGGATCCCGAAATTGTATCAGGAGAACATGATGTGCCAGGAGGTATTCTTCGTGCCACTTCCCAGAATTTTAGTGACGTCGAATTCCAGGAATTTCCGGGAACTTGGACTCAGAAACCAAGGATTTAATTAATAATCGGAACTTAGATACCTGTTGTATCAATTCTATAACAAATCCGATTATAAATTAAAGTTGTATAGATAGTGCGCAAAATTACAATTGTAAACGTTAGTTGTAAATAATTTAATAACTATTCTAAAGCTCAATGTATAATAAATCATTTAGTTTATTGAATAAATGCAGATTTTCAAAAATAACCCAGAATTCGTTTATTTATTTAAATAAACCTCTCTTGATATCCTTATCCCATAAATAATTTCAGAAAATAATGAAAATTAACAATAGCAAATCGAAGACTATAAAATTTAAATTCACAGAATTTCGGATCCCGAAATTGTATCAGGAGAACATGATGTGCCAGGAGGTATTCTTCGTGCCACTTCCCAGAATTTTAGTGACGTCGAATTCCAGGAATTTCCGGGAACTTGGACTCAGAAACCAAGGATTTAATTAATAATCGGAACTTAGATACCTGTTGTATCAATTCTATAACAAATCCGATTATAAATTAAAGTTGTATAGATAGTGCGCAAAATTACAATTGTAAACGTTAGTTGTAAATAATTTAATAACTATTCTAAAGCTCAATGTATAATAAATCATTTAGTTTATTGAATAAATGCAGATTTTCAAAAATAACCCAGAATTCGTTTATTTATTTAAATAAACCTGTCTTGATATCCTTATCCCATAAATAATTTCAGAAAATAATGAAAATTAACAATAGCAAATCGAAGACTATAAAATTTAAATTTACAGAATTTCGGATCCCGAAATTGTATCAGGAGAACATGATGTGCCAGGAGGTATTCTTCGTGCCACTTCCCAGAATTTTAGTGACGTCGAATTCCAGGAATTTCCGGGAACTTGGACTCAGAAACCAAGGATTTAATTAATAATCGGAACTTAGATACCTGTTGTATCAATTCTATAACAAATCCGATTATAAATTAAAGTTGTATAGATAGTGCGCAAAATTACAATTGTAAACGTTAGTTGTAAATAATTTAATAACTATTCTAAAGCTCAATGTATAATAAATCATTTAGTTTATTGAATAAATGCAGATTTTCAAAAATAACCCAGAATTCGTTTATTTATTTAAATAAACCTCTCTTGATATCCTTATCCCATAAATAATTTCAGAAAATAATGAAAATTAACAATAGCAAATCGAAGACTATAAAATTTAAATTTACAGAATTTCGGATCCCGAAATTGTATCAGGAGAACATGATGTGCCAGGAGGTATTCTTCGTGTCACTTCCCAGAATTTTAGTGACGTCGAATTCCAGGAATTCCTGGAAACCGTTTGTACCGAATTTTGTTCTTCTCTGTATCCAACCGATATTTTTCGTTTCTTTTTCTACTTTTGTATTTCGAAACTTCTGTGCAATGTTTTTCTACATTATTTCTTGCTTTTTAAGTGCAATTTTGTAAGGGTTGGATAAGGGAGTTAGGTTTATAAATGAATAAACAATTGCTTAAGTTTAACTCTATGTTTATTGAAAATTCTTTCAATTATACATGTTACATAAATGTTACATTGTTAATTCTAACGCACTTATAACTACTAACTGTAAAACTTACTTAAATATTAGATTCTTAACTTTAACGCACTTATAATAACAAATTGTAAAATTTACTTAAATATTACATTCACAATTCTAACGCACTTATAACTACTAACTGTAAAACTTACTTAAATATTACATTCTTAACTTTAATGCTCTTATAATTACAAATTGTAAAATTTGCTTAAATATTACATTCACAATTCTAAAGTACTTATAACTACTAACTGTAAAACTTACTTAAATATTACATTCTTAACTTTAACGCACTTATAATAACAAATTGTAAAATTTACTTAAATATTACATTCACAATTCTAACGCACTTATAACTACTAACTGTAAAACTTACTTAAATATTACATTCTTAACTTTAATGCTCTTATAATTACAAATTGTAAAATTTGCTTAAATATTACATTCACAATTCTAAAGTACTTATAACTACTAACTGTAAAACTTACTTAAATATTACATTCTTAACTTTAATGCACTTATAATTACAAATTGTAAAATTTGCTTAAATATTACATTCACAATTCTAAAGCACTTATAACTACTAACTGTAAAACTTACTTAAATATTAGATTCTTAACTTTAACGCACTTATAATTACAAATTGTAAAACTTACATATCAGTATTTTTACATACAACATATTTTTATAATTATTTAAGATATAGCTTAAGCGCAGTACAATATTCTTATGAAATAAAGACATTCTACAATTACATATGTACTTATATATTCAGTATAACTATTGAAGAACAGTTTACTCTCCGTAGATAAATCCTTTCCATTGTTTATTGGTAAAATGAAATTAGACTCAGAAACCAAGGATCTCAAGTTTGCAGATTTGTATTAGGAGAACATGATGTGACAGGAAGTATTCTTCGTGCCATTTCTTGAAATTTTAGTAGTGTCCAATTCCAAAAATTACCGAAAACTGATATCTGAGAATCTGCCAGAAAGATTCCGTTGATTTAATGATGTTAATGTGCAGCTTATGTGGCGTAGAAATGTATAACGAATACATCTTCTCATCTGTAACACAGCAAAATACGTTATTATTAACTACTTGAATAAAATTATAATACTTTATACTTACATACGATATAACAAAATTGATCATTTTCAATCAGGTTTGAATTTGATGGATTATGTTTACTCTCAGTAGATAAATCCTTCCCATTGTTTACTGGTAACATGAAACTAGACTCAGAAACCAAGGATCTCGAGTTTGCAAAATTGTATTTATCTAGTTATGTATCATTAAACTAAGGCAGCTTGTACATAAAATTACAGGGACTTAGTCATAACCTCACACAAAAGGGATGAACGTAACTACCCGACCATTAATGAATAATAGAAAACGTAGAAGCACTGGCTAATTTGGTATCGAATTTTACATTTTCGAACACGAAAAACCGATCTACAATAGTCTGAACCTCGAATAACTCATACTATTAATTATTGTAACGCAACGATTAAAAAACTCCGCGAGAGCGTCACCCCTCTCTCTCGCACCAAGCCAACACAGTATGCTAATGCGTAAGAGGGAGAGAACACTCGTCCGCCGATCTCACCTCTCACTCCTTCAATGTGCGAGTGAGAGCACCGAGCATCTAGTCTCTCACTCCCTCTACGCTAAACTCGCGCCTGCGCACAACACCAATGTGCGAGAGAGTGAACACTAGTCCGCCATTCGGACCTCTCACTCCCACAATGTGCGAGAGAGTGAACACCAGTCCGCCATTCGGACCTCTCACTCCCACAATGTGCGAGAGAGTGAACACTAGTCCGCCATTCGGACCTCTCACTCCCACAATGTGCGAGAGAGTGAACACCAGTCCGCCATTCGGACCTCTCACTCCCACAATGTGCGAGAGAGTGAACACTAGTCCGCCAATCTCACCTCTCACTCTTTCAATGTGCGAGAGAGAGAACACTAGTCCGCCAATCTCACCTCTCACTCTCTCAATGTGCGAGTGAGAGCACCGAGCATCTAGTCTCTCACTCCCTCTACGCCAAACTCGCGCCTGCGCACAACACCAATGTGCGAGAGAGTGAACACTAGTCCGCCATTCGGACCTCTCACTCCCACAATGTGCGAGAGAGTGAACACTAGTCCACCAATCTCACCTCTCACTCTCTCAATGTGCGAGAGAGTGAACACTAGTCGGGCGATCGGACCTCCCACTCCCTCCACAGGAATCTCGCAAAATTACAATTGTAAACGTTAGTTATACATAATATAATAACTATTGTAAAGCTGAATGTATGAATCGTATAGTTTATTGAATAAATGCAGCTTTTCAGTACCATGAATGTTTCTAATTAGTTAACAATCGCGATAAAGCAAGAAAATAATAAATAAAGGCCCTGAAATGTAGTCTTCGAGTTTCGTAATCAAGCGCAGGTTTATATCGATTAATATACTTAAATGATGTTCTAGGATCACCAAATTTGAACTAAAGGAAGGGGAAACATTATATTATTATAAAAGTATCAATTTGTCACCGTACAAGCTCTATTTTTTATTATTTTTACAATTTTTTAAATAATTATATTTTTTTTTTACCCCTGGCGCCATCTCCGCAGAAAGTGCAGAGACTGATCAACTTATAATTATAATTAACTCGATAAATTCCTTAAAAAGGTTTATTTATTCAATCCCTACTTGATTATGAGACTGGGAGAACTCGTGTATAATTTCTGATAGTTTAGATAAACGAAAAACCTTCATTTAAGAACTACAGAAGTGATTTTTGAGCACTTATAATAGTAGCAGAGTATTCCCCCAAGTTATTAATTTTTTACAGCTTAAAAAACATCTTAAATTAATAAAATGCTGTACACAATCGTACTGAAAGCATTGAAAATGATAAAATTAGAACGATATCCATGTTAATAGCTTTGAATCGTTTATTATACAACTTTAAAAGTTATATTAATGAAAAAAAGACATAAATGTAGGTTTTTCTCTTATTGAAACAATCAGAAATTATACACCAGTTCTTCTAGTTTAATAATTAAAGCAGAAGTTTAATTAATAAACCTTTATAAAGAATTTAATTAAGAAATATCAAAATAGTACATTACTCATTTTGAAAAGCCCGCCATTTTTAACGATGTTTCGGAAGTCTAACATTTAATCTTTAATATTTCAATATTTCGGGCTTCTAGGATTAATCGGACAATTGGAATCGATAATTAGTGTAAAATAGAAGCGATTAGATGCTTCAAACACGCGAAAACAGCAAAAAATTATTTTCTTAAAAAATAATCATTGTAGGTACGGCAGATTCCTGTCAATTTTTGAGCAGTTTCAGCACTTTGTTCGCAGGTGGCGCCAGGGGTAAAATAAAAAGTCGGTAAAAATTATTTTATTAAAAATCGGCTTTTTAACACCATTACATAAAATATTTTGTTGTTATAAATGTCTCTATAACTTCAGTTTATCCGAAAAGTGGCCTGGTTTTTGAAAAAACACAATTTTCTGTTTCGCTAATTTCGTCGGTAACACCCCATGTACCGTCCTCAGTTGCTCTTTAAAAAAAATTGAAAAATAAAGTTTGAACGATATTAAATTCATTATTTTATAATAATACAATATTTTATCTTTCTACTATTCAAATTAGATGATCCCAGGACTTAACGCTTCTTGTTCTACCGTGGCGCTTGTCCCGGGGCGACTAGGCTCGACGCTACACTGACGGTACTGAGTGCGCGCCCGAGACGCGCTCTGATTGATCAGTGTTTTTGCTTAATAATTCAAAAACGAAGCCCCATCCGATATTTTTGCAAAGGAAATTGTTGTTCAGAATAGTCTCAGCTACCCTCCATTTCCGGCTCCTACAGGAGTTCTGGGACACCCTGTATACCTACAACTAGAAAACAAATAAACACATGTTTCCAACGACGTAATATAATTTATTCATAATCATATAAAAAAAGACCATTTAATCTTGTAAATGGTTTAGTACACAGAAAATTTGCAACAATAATTTCGTGTTTCATTAAAGTCAATTCGAAACTGCCGATCATATACCCTGCACAAATATAACCAGATGACTAGCATTGCTTGTTAACAGGGGAACAGTTTTAAAAATTTCATTCGCTAACCATTCGACGAGTTCATCGAAGATCTCGAGCAAGTCTACAAGCAAGTTTATAACTCGTCTCTTCGTTTACATCTTCGGAATGTGTCGATCTACTTAATCGGCTAAAATAATAAAACATAATAATAATAATAATAATAATAATAATAATAATAATAAGAAGAAGAAGAAGAAGAAGAAGAAGAATGATGATGATAATAATGATAATAGCAGTTAATAACTGGTAGTAGTAATAGTGTAGTAATCGTCGTATCATTTACGTGGAGCGTTTGAAAAGAACAAATAGATCTCTGTCTGATGAAAAAATCTAAATTATATGTACAGGAGAATTGCATATAAAAGAGAAAACAAAGACATCGTGAATGTATAGAAACGGTCCACGAATTGCGTCGATATGTAACTCTTCGAACTGGCTATGCAAGTATTAAATCACAGTTTTCAACGAAACGAGCGAACAAATCACAAAAGGGGAGGACAATGATGGTCTGAATGAAATGATTGTGTATAGAAACAGTTGTTTTAGTTCGATAATCGGCTAGCTAGCTAGCGCACTAGTATTTCGCTACCACTATTGTTCCTCTAATATTTTTTTCACTACGGTGTCTTCTCTAGCACATCTAACACAAACATAAATATCGTGTGCGTTATTACGAATCGTCGTTCTCGATCGAACTGTTTTAACATATAAATCACATGTAAATAATCGTCATTGAACGCTTATGTCTAACAATAATAATTATAATAATAATAAAGATAATGATAATGATAATGATAATGATAATGATAATGATAATAATAATAATAATATCGATAACGCTATCAGTCTATTCTCGCAAAAATATCACTGTGTTTTCAAAGTATCTCGTCAAAGTCAAATTTTTGCGAAACGTCGATCAAGATGAAAGTAAATAAAATAATAATTGGTTCGTGTGTTGTTCGAGTTTGTTAAAGTTCGAAAAATCAAGATGACGTATTGCGTACGATTTGTAATAAAAAGAAGAAGAAGAAGAAGAAGAAGAAGAAGAAGAAAAAGAAAAAAAAAAGAAGGTTTCACAGTAATCGACTTTGACGAGTATAAAATATATGGAAGATGACGATTTTTCCACGTAACGCGGTATACGATATTGTTTCTCTACGAAACTGAAAAAGAAAACGACACTAGTAAGAGCTGTCTAATAGTACGATCGCGTATTTAGCGTACTTAGCTGAGTCAACTAAACGGTCTTCTAATGCTACCGTGCTAAACTATTACTCTTTGGTATTACTAACGGGAAACGTTTGTGTTCCATTTTGACAAAATCGAGCAAAATTTTGCCTCTAGTCCGTTTTGCTGTGGCTCCTTTCCTTCGAATGTACGAATTACCAAGTAGAAATAGGAACATTACGAGTAATATACGTGACACGTTGTAAAGCGTGTACTCTCGATACGAAACGAAAAACTTATTATACTGTCACCCGAATGATTGCGTCTATCGATGATTTTTGCGATCAAACGTTTCAACACGTTGACTATCACGGTTGGTTAGACTAATACGGTTTGCAGTCGTTTGTTTATCGAATAGTTCAGTCTGTTGTTTGAAATTTCCACTGGTAACTCTCACCGCAGTCAAGGTGTTAATTTTGCTCTTTTTAACGCGTCCGCTGCGAACTCGGCATACACACGCTCGGTCATTAATATTAATATTAATAATATCAATAATAATCGTAATACCATTGATATTACAATATTCATATTGTTACTAATCACATTATTTGATTTGTTACATAGCCAGAGTTGTTACGCTTGGCAGCGAACGCGTTGAACGAGATGAATCGATAGGGTTCGAAAACTGAAAAACGGAGGATAGATCGCAACATCGATGTCGTTTTGGCGCGTCGAAAATAAGGAAATACGCGAGGGAATAACGGCCAGAAAATAGGTGTGTAAAATTCTTAATTTTGATTCTCTTACCGTGTAGACAGGCAGAAAAATAGATCGATTCCCTTCTAAACGATTTAGGTAGAGAGATTCGGCTACGATGCGCGCGCGCGCGCGCGCGCACACACACACACACACACACACACACACACACCGTCGATTCCCGGTATCTCGAGTTTCGAGAGCATCATCGCGCAACGCGTGATTAATTCGGTACAACGTTATACGAGGAGAGAATGAGAAGGAGAGCAACCGATAATCCTCTCGAGGTAAAAATCGAGCCGTTTCCCAAACGAAAGTTGAGCCATCGGTCGTCTAGCGTTTCTCTCGCCATTTTCTCGGTATCTCCTCGACTTCCTGTCGATCGCTAACGAATCCAACGAGGAGCAAGTTCAGGGTAATCGGTTGGTCATCACCGGTTCCAAGCACGTTTGCTTCAGTGTCGCCGACTGATCCTCGAGACTTCGTTTCAGACCCTCGATAGTTTGCATCAACATCTGTCTTCGCAGTTGCGACAGTTGGTGTTGAAAGATTTGCGAGTCTTGAGCGTTCGCGTTAGCGGTCAATCGTTCCTGCCGCAGTCGAACCACTTTCTCCCTCAAAGACCTTCTCGAGTCGTCTGCGTTTGCGAAACGATACAATCAGCGCATTCAGCAGTAAGGTAAGGTAAGTAAGGTGAAAATAATACTCACCAGTGTCGTCGGTGGCGGTATCGCCGTCGGAATTTCTCAAGGCTACCTGTTCTCCCAACGTCTTTTGAATTCTATCGTAGGTAGTGCTACCCGCGTACACCTTTCTTTTGACGGGTTCGCTTTGCGGACAGTAGGAGGAGGCTTCTTTGATAGGGCCCATATCGACCGACCTGTGGAGAACGGTACAAAACGTTTCTTCGTATTCAAAGGTCTCGAGTATACCGGCAAACGACGATATACTCGTGACCTCAGGCAGAGGCAGAGGCAGAGGCAGAGGCAGAGGCAGAGGCAGAGGCAGAGGCAAAGGCTAACCTGAAAGTCATCAGAGGCGCCCTTCTTCTAACGTCGCATTTTTCTTCCGAGTCCGACGAGCTCGAAGTGACACCCTCCTCTTTACCGGACAATCTCGAGACGCGACAATCTCGATTCGAATCGGGAGAATCCCTGTAGGCCAAGATGGCGCGAGCCCTGTTCTGGAAGCAAGCCTGAGAGCGCGCGTAAGGGCTCTCGAGATCCGCTCGAAGAGGACCGTTGCAGTTGAAAGGCGTTGCTCGTCGTCCGACGACGTTACGACGTTCTTCGCTGTCCTGTTCGCAGACTTTCGATCTGGGATAACGAAGCAGACTGTTGGTGGGCGAAAGTCCAGGCGATGTTCTTCTCGAAGGAAGCGGAGAGTCCGCCAGGCATTTGTTGATCGGAACCGCCGATTCCTGTCTGTTGTAAGGGTTGTCGTTTAGATGGAATCCGGGTACGGGCGACGCGTTTCGCTCCAGCGGTCGACGCATCGGGGAATTCGAAGGGGCAAACTGTCTCTTGGGACTGGTGTGCTCGATATCTTTGATGTTACCGCTCTGCAACTCTGGTTGAGAGTTTCTGCTCTTCGAGAGGGCAAACTCGATGTTCAGCTCGGTGTTCTTGATCAGTTCGACGCGTTTGTTCGCGAGGCCGTTGTGAAATTTACGGGAAGGCGACGGTACTATTGGCACGCTGTGCTGATTCTTTTGCATGTTCACCAAGATGTTCTCCGCTTCTAGAATCAATTCCCGATACTTTTTGTCCGCTTCTTTGTCCGCCTCGATCAGAGCGATCTCCGACGCGAAAGTAGTCATGTACGCGTTCCCGCTTATTCGTCGCCTGACGATATTTCCGTTCACGTAACTCACCTTCGAGCAAGAAAACGAAAACAATGAAACGAGAAGTTTTGGGGTACGAATGGAAGAGACGCATTTTCGCTTGCTACTTACCGAGTTGGACCGTCTCTTGACGATCTCCTCGCTGTCGAGATCGGTGATTCGAGCGACCGCCGCTCTTTCGTCGTTCAGCCTCATAGGCGACAGATTTTTGTTCACGTCGTGTTTTCTACGACGTAGACAGATCGGGGTGCCGCCCACGCTTCTACTACCCTGGTTGAAGCCCGAGTTTTTCATCAGCATTCTCTCGACGAGCACGCGGTTCAGATTCGCAGTTTCCTCCTCGTCGTCGTAGTCGCCTTCGTCGATGTCGTCGTCCTCGTCGCCGCCACCGCCGCCTCGGTTACTCTCCCGTTTCTCCAAATTCGACTTTCGACGCTGAGAGATTCTCTTCTTGCGCTTATCGTTCGGTTGCTTCTCGTCCGACTTTTTGTGCCGCGCGGTTTGCCTCTTGGCACTGTTCTTCGCGCTGATCGACCTGCGGGACAGAGATAAAGCCGTATCGATCGTCGTACACCCTCTCTTTGAAAAAGAAAAAAAAACACACGATTAATCCAGCTTACCTTTGAAACATCGTCGCATCGTCCCTGTTCCTGCGTCTCATCAACGACTCCCGCAATTTGCTGCTTCGCCGAGCGGGTTCACCGGTGAACGCAAAATAGGTACAGTGGCCGGTGTTGGGAAAACGCGCGGAACACTCGAGATTGTCGAGGTCGAGGAACGACGAGCCGTTATCGATGTAATCGAAATCGTCGTTCTCCAACGGATCGTTCTCGTCGGCCGCGTCTCGACCGGCGTCCGCGTCCGACAACGATTCGATGTAATCCTCGCAGTCGGTCGGATCGCTGTCGGACAGGATGTCCGTCTCCTTCTCGTACACGTAACTCTCGTCGAATTTGCCCATCATTTCGTTCAACGTGATGTCGTCCTCGGACGATCTGACGCTTCTCGTCACCGACGAGCCGGACGAGCCGTTCCCGTTCCCGTTTCCGTTGCCGTTACCGTTACCGTTACCGTTACCGTTACCGTTACCGTTACCGTTACCGTTACCATTATCGTTACTGCTACCGCTATGGTTGTTGTTGCTAACGCTGCTTCCGCTACTCTCGCTATTTCCGCTGCTTCCGCTACTGCTGCTACTGTGGCTGCTGCTACTGCTCCGTCGTTGCACGGACAGAGCTATCTTTGGCCGAATCTCCAGACCGGATGCTATTCTCCAATTATGGTTGATCCTGTTACGCAGAAGAGGATTGTAAAGTAAGCAAAGAAATCGGAAAGAAAGGAGTCGTTGGAAAGAAGGATACTAACGGACTCCTTCCAGCGCTCAGGCTTTCCTGCTTAAATTCCTTCTTGGCGAGCCCTTCTCTCGCGTTGTTCACGTTCACGTCGCTGGCGCTACCGGAGGATTCGGTCAGTTTCAAGCCGGAACCGCTGCTGGTGTCGTCCAGATTCGATCTGGACTTGAAGCCGGTGCTGCTCGAACCCGACGAGTTGGCCGAGAGCCACGGATTGGTTCGGATACGAGAACGTTCTCGCGGCGACTGAACCGACGGGGAGAGCAGCGGCGGCGGTATGGACGAGGGTACGGTTTGGTTGTTTCTCGAAGAATCCGCAGAAAACGACTCGGTCCGTCGGTGGTGCCTTTCTTGCTGCGTTTGCGATTGCGCTACCTGCTGCAGCTGCTGCAGCTGCTGCTGCTGCTGTTGCTGTTGCTGTTGCTTCGATGCTCTATGTTTTCCCAGACGTTCCTCGTTCTGTTTGTAACAAGTTAACTCGATAATTCGCGATTGAAAAGGGAGGACGGATCGATCGTTTCCGGTTGTTACCGCTAGCATGCTTCCTTCTTTTCGGTCTGTTTTTACGAACGATCGAACCGAGAGAGAAAGAGAGAGTAAAAAGAGGCGGCAGTACTTTGAAAAAAGAATGGAGAATATCTGAGTCGCGTCGAATGGCAAGTATAAAATAGGGGGGTTCAAAGTTTGGCGTTAGAGAGAGTACACGTGCCTCGTTAGGGGTGCTGGTTCGTAGATCTCTCGGATGGCGGGTATCTCTGGTGGTCATGCTCGCAGAGAAGGACGGTTCGACGCGACTGTCGAACATCCCATGTCTCGGAAGCAGGGTGGCGGACGGCAGATCCCCTGCGTCGATCGGCCTCTTCGGTCTGCCGTTAGCGCTCGCGGCACCCGCCACGCCGTTGCTTTGGAAATAATGAGTGCCAGTCCTGATGTTGATGTAATATTCCGGGGGATAGCTGGTTCCTGGCGACGTACCGTCCGTCGAGTATCCGGTGCTGTACGCGCTCTCCGGGGAAGACAGATTAACGCTAGCGGTGCCGGCGGACGTGGCCGAAGAGGTGGTGACGGTGCCGCTGCGGCTGCTACCCTCGTGCAACCGAATTCCGTCCACGTTCTTCGTCGGTGAATCCACCGGATGAACCTGCGAACCGACGCGAATTAAGTCGCTGTTTTCGCGTTTAGTCAGCGAGAGAACGAGGAGACAGAAGGCTCGTCGGCCGGGAAGAGTAAGTGGCAGTAAGAGATAAAGAGTGGACGAGACCGAGACCGAGACCGAGACCTATCGCCTAATTGGATAGTCAGGGCTCGCTGGAGGAAAACGAGCTAGTCGGAGGGACGAGAAAGAAGAGGAAAAGCGGCTCTTTCAGCGGTCACGAAACAACGAAGCCAATTCTCTGCAGCCGCCTTGCCTTCCCTTGCCTTCCCTTGCCTTCCCTTGCCTTCCCTTGCCTTCCCTTGCCTTGCCTTTCCCTTCGTTCTTCCTCCTTGCTCGCTCTCTTCTTCCCGTCTACTATTATACTTCTTCTACGCCAGACACTTTGGTAATGTGCGTGTCGTTCTGAAAATTCTTACCGCCACGATAACACCGTTACGGACCCACCCTTCGACGACGAAGACGACGACGAGACTATTCGCAAACGATAATTTACGATAACAAACTGGAGTACTTTTTACGCGATCACCGGGATCCCGTTTTTCAAGTTCAGTTTACTTTGGTGGAGTAGCAAGATGGCATACTGGAAAGGGTTATGGGTTACTCTGCCAACTGGTTGCGTAATCGTTTACACGAGAACAGAGGAAATTACTGTGGCGATTGATCGAGCAACGTAAAGCAGGCGTAAAAGAAAAAAAGATCGAAGTGGTTGATACTCGCTTGATGCAATCCGGGGGATTTATTGGCGGCGTAGTTTCTTGGAGAGTTGCAGTTCGAGTCGAACCCCTTGTCCCCCTTCTTCCTGTCCTTCTTCTTTTTCGATCGCACGATGTGTGCCTCCATCCACGTACGCAATTTCGTCCCGAACATGTTGAACGGTGAAACTGGCCGTTCGAATGTAGTCAGCCGATCGGATCGAACAACTTTGTTCTCGTTCGTCCACGGCCTGTCGTAGATGATATCGATTCGCGATCAAGCTCCACGCGCGTCCATTTCGCGAGCTCGAGCGGCGAGTATCGTATCGAAGCTCGCGATCCACTCGTCGGCGTGTCAGCGTGTCAGCGTGTCAGCGTGTCAGCGTGCACTTTCGACTCGTCGCTCCTCTCCGCGCCATTTCTCGATTATGCCAGCCAACGGATCTGAAACAGACCAGAAATCGTACAATTTCGTCGGGACGATCGCTTCCAACTGACTCACGCTCGCCTATCTTTGGAGACGATTTTTCGCCCGCTCGCTCGTGACGCGTCGGTTCTGTTGTTCGTTCGCGAAACTCGAAACGATTCCCTACTCCATGGAACGAGCTTCAAAATAGCCCGCCCCGTTCGATGATTTCACGTTTCGTCTCCAGCAAGGATCGTTTCGTACCAATTATAACCTACTTCGAATAATTAACGGTTAATAATTTACAATGTACTTTGATAAGTTTGTCAAAAATAACGAAGAAATATATAGAAATATTTCATCGAAAATATCGCGGTGGTCCGGATAAACTTTCCAGGAAAACAGTAGTCGACAGTTGAAGTATTAAATGAAATAGGAAGGCGTTTCGAGGGGGCAAGAAGAAGGGTTCGACGGATCGACGTTGATCGACGTTGATCGACGTTGATCGACGTTCTGGCAAAAGAGTGGAGAGAAAGTGTTTCTCCTCGGCGACAGGTAGGCTTAAAAGGAAAAGCTCGGCAAAGGGGAGTCAAAGGAAAACGGAAAACGACGAAATGAAAGAAAGAAAAAGCGTCGAGTCGTGGCAAATCTGGCGAGAGTACGCGGGACGCTAATTAACGGCGAATCGAACGCTCAAAAGCGTCCAGCTGGAAATTCGTCGAACCCTGGGGAGAAAAGAATCGAAAGGTTCGATTCTGCTACTCGTTTCCCCTCGATTTTATAGAAACCAGCAGGCTTTATGCGTTATTATTCTGACAAGGAAATTAAGCTAAGGAAGAAGCTAAGCAATTTGAATTTCGTATAGAAACGTAAGGGGGGTTTAGGGGTAGAGGTGGCGGTAGCGAAATCGAAATTGACGGCGGCGCCGCGTTGGTCAACGCGTTAACCGCGAATTTCTGTTTGCGCTAGTCTGGCCGTTATCGATCATCGAACCGGCGTATTTACGACTCCTTGTTTCGGCTCCCTTCGTCTCCGCTCCCCGTTCCTCGTTCCCCGTTCCCCATTCCAGACCGAGCGAAAAAATAATTCGATCAAGCGGTGTTCGTAGGAAATGGAAATCCGAAACACGGAGCGGGTCGTCGAGAAGGTTGGTGTCCAGGAGGCGCGACGCGAGCACCGGTGTCTCGCGAACGAGGTCGGCTCGCTAGAAGGGTAGAAGAGCAAGCGGTGGCGGTGGCGGCGGCGAAGATAAGCAACGGGTCGAGCAGCGGGAGTGGAAGTGGAAGTGGAAGTGGAAGTGGAAGTGGAAGTGGAAGTGGAAGTGGAAGTGGAAGTGGAAGCGGAAGCGGAAGGGGTTGAGAAAAGGAAGGTGGTAGGTTGGTAGGATGGCTAGTTTGGTAGCAGAAGATAAAAGGGTTCGATTGAGCACCGCTGGCTGGCCTGCTACGGCAGGGTAACGTTGGTCGCCATGGCAACCCTCCGTGCTCTCTCGCCCTAGCTAACCCCCGGGATCTACGAACTGCTTGGATCGATACCCCATTCGCCCCCTCGTCCTCGATCCCTCGTCCACGATCGATGAATCCGTCGAACAAGCTCGTCGCGGCACGGGACGTATAGGACCTATGTGTATCGTAGGCTTCGTTCCATGTTCTTTCAGCGGACCGGTTTTCATTCAATCTTCGTTACGTGCCAACGATAAACCTATTTTCTTCTAGGATAAACTAACGAGATGACTCTTGAACAATGTACGTCTAATTCTGTCCGCTGTTTTACGTCCCTTCTTTCGAAACGTCTAGCTGCGAAGGTGTTGCAAAATTGTACGCTTCGCAAACAGGATATTGGACATCGAGAGAGACGAGTGTACCCGTTAATAAGTTATAACGGTAACCCTTGGAGAAAACACGGAAACCCTTGTTTTTCTTCGCGAGCTTTTTCGAAACGTTTCCTCTTCTCGCGAAAAGGTGCGGGAACAACACCGACGAACCCGTGACGAAGGTAAAAGGTGCTGAGCACTTGGAGCTGCATTCTCAACGGCAACTATCGAGCTGGATGCCTATACCACGCTGCAAGTTTAAAAAAGTTTCGCCCGTGGTAAAGCTGATTCCTGAATTTTTCAGGATTTTTTGTCGATCGAGCAACGTGTCCACCGGCGACCATATCACGTTCTGGATTTCATCCCAGCATACCACCTGTAAATCGCGTTTCTACGAAATTTCCCTAATCCAACGTATTGGATGAAAAATCGACAATTTTTCAATTTTTTCCAAGGCATCGCCAACTAAATTTTCCATCAGATTTCAAAGCTTCGAGAAAAATGTCAAACCGAAAGGTTAAATTTGAAAACCGATGGACACGTCTAATCGTCTAATCGTCTAATCGACGTAGTATTAATAGAATAAAAAGAATTTTAGAACGTCTGGATGGACAAGAAAGCCCTGCTCGATTTACATTTTCGTTCATTTCGTTACTCGATACAATGTCGGACGTCGACAATTTCGCTGTCGGCTCGCGCGACCGTTAATTGCACGCGACCGGACGAGAGGAGAGAAGAGGAGAATATCGGAATCGCGCGATCGAGCCGAGTAATTAAAAGTTGCCGATCCCTCGGCCCTTCCACGCTCTCTCGAATCCGCTATCGTCTGTTTTTCGTCGCGCACCGTTTGCGATGCTTGAAAACTTGAAAACTTGAAAACTGGAAGACGGCAAATTTGAAAAACGTTGCACGCTTGCTTTACAGCTTGCTTTCCAGCTTGCTTTCCAGCTTGCTTTCCAGCTTGCTTTCATCCGTTTGTATCGCTCTCAATACAAGAGAGCGATACGCTACCGCGATGTAGCAACAACGGACACTGTTAACATTTTAGGCGCGATGCCGTCACACCAGTCATTTTCTTAAACGTTGAACAGTTTGTCCAATTGAAAAAACTGATCAACTGGGAGAATTCTGTAGGATTTTAGCACAGCACTCGAGTGTTAAACGAGTAATACGTAGAGAATAGCAGGAAACGAGTGGCAGGGCGGAAACGATGGGAACGGTCACGGTCTTGGTGGCGCGTGTACTTGTATACATATAGGTAGGTTCGTATTGGACGATAGCCAAAATTATGTAATCCCAGGGTTATGCGGTCACCGGTGCCCGCAGACCTTAATTAAGCGATCCTGAGCTAGGTTATTCGTCAAAGCTGTGCTAGACTGACTTTGAAAAAGAAATTAGTTTCACTGAAAGACAAACGTTCAATGGTTGATGCAGCGTTAACTGCCGTTGTATATTTAGGATCAGAAATGCATGAAATATCCGAAATGGAAAGAGGCAAGGTTCTATCGTTTTTGAGGCTGGAAATCGCGTCGTCTTCGTGAGAACGCTCGCGAGTGCGTTGCCGAAGATAGGGGAGAACCGCGTCGCGACTGCTTCGATTTAATCCTATTAGTTCGTCGCCAGTCTAAACAAAGTAGAATTAGTTTGAGTTGAACGACGGCGCGGCGTACGACGAGAGTTCTCTATAGAGACACACGGTTGTTCGTCAAAGAAACTAGTTTCTCTCCGCTTACGCCTGGTTACTTGGTAACAGGGAAATTCTCCACGAGCAGGAGAAAAAAAGAGACTGACAATTGTACGTTTTCTTTACGCGGTAGCTCTCTAAGTAAATGAAAGAAGGAAAAGGGGCTCATTTTCGTCTCGTCCTCGACACAGTTTCCTCTCGGAAATACTCGGAATCGATGTGATGATTTCGTCCGCCTCGTTGGACCAACGTTTTCGACGATAAATCTGCCCGCGATACGCGATACACGATGCGCGATGCGCAATGCACGGAACAAATCGGACGAAACGGGACAAGATTACTAAAGAACCGTTCTACTTTGCATCGGTGACATTGAAATGAATCTTACGATTCATCGAGACTCAGAAGAGCGTATACGTACATCTATAGATAGAAAGTAAAATTGAAACAAACTGTGATCGATGAAAGTTCTTGGATCTGGTTTCAGAAAGGGGTAAGTGCGTTAAGCAAACGCGAGAACGCGGAGACGGATCCCTAATGCCACGGGGGTGTATAACGTGAAACAACGCGGGATTACTGAATACTAAAATCGACGAAATTTCTCCTCAATATATGATTTTTGCAAAGTTTACAAGCTTAAAGATGTCACGTTCACGGTTATCGAAGAAAATAATTGTAATCCCCGTGTCGCTTTGCTCTCACCTTCTCCCTCATCGAACGCACGAGTGCGCGTGGCGTATTCAAAGTACGCAAAAGACGTTTGAATCGGCATCTGGCCCCTGGCCAACACGCCGACACGCCGACACGCCGACACGCCGACACGCCAATACAGGGACGACCAGTCGCAATTATTCCAGTCCCCCTGTACATTCATTGTCTGTCTGGATGGAGACAAGAAGAGAATCGTAAACCGCGTGTATTTTATTCGATTTCGATAACGAGGCCACCTTCCAGGTGGTTCGTGAATACAAATGAAACGCTAATCGGAATCGGTTCGAGGGAAATGGCAAAGATGCCGCCCCTCTGCTCCAGTTGTCGACGCACCCTCCCTCGAAACGACTAATTCGAACGAGCCACCCCTGTCACGCGAATCGTCGCGACCAAAAATAATCCGCGGCGCCTACCATCTCGCAGCTGCCCCGACCATTCGGATACGTAGTAACCGCTTTCGGGCTAGGCTTCTCTAGGGAGAGCCGCGTCGTAGGGGAAGAATCGAATCGTTACGCGACGAGTTAGTAATTATTTGGACGGCAGGCTCTTCGACAGGCGGCGACTGTGTCGCGGACAAAGAGATCGCGTAAAAGGTAAGAAAGTATCGAAAAACTCGATGGACCGTGAGAATTCACGGCTGCGACGAGACAGAGGCGTTCGTTCGAATGGAAATTTGCCAGGGACTCGTGGCCGGGGAAAGTGGCTGCTTCGTTTCAGAGACGATCCGCCATCGCGCCGCAACTTTTCCAAGTAAGTGGATGTCTAACGCGAGAGCTATAGAATCGTGCAAGAATTTCTGCGAAAACGAACGTTTCTCTTCGACTGTGGAACGCCAGAAACTGGTCGGCCAACGAACAGACAAGTTTTTCTCGCGCAAACAATGTATTCTCTGTGAAGTTCCTGTTTCAGTGTTTCCCAACTCACTTTAAATCCGACTCCTTTTTTCGCTAGCCGAGGAACGCTTGTCGAAAGCACCGATCAAATATTACATCGTGGCCGTACTGGTAAATAAGTGCGCCGCAAATCTCTGCGACCGAATCTTCCATCGAAATAATTCGTTGTAGTCAAGAAGAAATACTGGACCCACAGGTTGGGAATGTCTGAGCATTGTAAGCTCTATGCTCTTTGGTTAGTTTTATAAGCGGCAGCCGTTTCACTTTTAAAAGCACGGAGAGAGGGCGTTCTTTGACAGTTTGAATGGCTGCTGACCGGAGAAGACGAGTTAACTCGTCGCTCCGGTAAAGGGCCGCACAAAGCCTAACGATACATTCACCGACAAACTTGTTTTTCTTTAACCGTATTATTTTGCTGACGTTCAAACAAAAATAGAAAGATTTTTCCCTATGCGATTCTGTTTGTGTATTTATATTCTGCTAGCGAGTTACGATCCGAGGCAACAGTTTGGCAGAGGCGCGAATCGCGAGTGTCGTCGCGGTTTCGAAGGGAAACGCGGAGGGACGGGCAAAATGATAAAGAGCGCGGAGCACGACGAGAGAAATGTTTTTTGCCGAGTCCTCCTCGTCGTGAAAACGTCTCCCGTTTCCATTTTTTCTCCCTTGGAGCGCCTTTCGCAGCCTGGACGAGAGAGCACGAGTAAAAGTAGAAAGTAGAAGTGGAAGTGCGAGTCCTCGGAACAAAGTGCACCGAGAGAACTAGCCGTCCCGAACGAGTCAGGGGTTTTATTCGACCCGTTCCGTACCGTTCCCCTTGCTGTCTTCCCTCTGACACCAACGCAACGCCGAGCCCTTTTCTTATTCTCTCTGTCGCGTTATGTCGCGTTATGTCGCGTTATGTCGCGTTATGTCGCGTTATGTCGCGTTATGTCGCGTTATGTCGCGCTGTGTCTCCTTCGGAGAACCTTTAAAACACGTGCCTAGCTCGACACTGACCAAACGAATTTCTCTTCCTATGTCCAGGCAAAATAGTTAACCTAGCCCGTTATCAACTTGGCCTCTTTGTTTTGAAATAATGACTAAACCGAAAATTCATAGTGCTAATTCGCAGAGTCAACGTAGCTTTAATGCGTTTTCCTTCCCCTAAAACGTTCTGTTTCCTAGAGGGAAAGTTAGCACCCTCGAATGAAAGTGTCACCAAACGGACCACCACTCAACCGCTCTTCACGCCATCATAGGAGATGAACGTTGTCCTATGTCAATGGTAGCTACCGTCACGAAGCCAACCATACCGTGTATTCGGGGGCTATTCTAGGGTGCAGAAAGCAAGAGCGGTCGAGTGGTATGTACACCGGTAGCTACTTCCTTTCGAGTCTATTAGCGAGAGAATTACTCTGTGTTTTGGGATTTCATTCGGATATATTGCTTAAAGCAATTTCATTTCCCCATTCGTGGCTCGAATCATTGACCTTTGACCGATTTTACAAGCTCACGACTCTGCTACGAGACATCGTCGAAAGCGATTCATTTAACGAACAATGTCAAACAGAAAGGACAAACGTGACAAGTGAAAAGATGGTTGTCGTTGCTATCCCGAGGCTTACCCTCGGAACATACTGGGACGCTCCAAACGTCCCGGGCCTCTCTTGCACAACTATCATCACGCCGTTTCTCTTCGCACTATTTTTACGAAATACAGCAATTATAATATCAGTAATTATAGAAATGGAATTTTTTCAACAAAATTTGTATCATACAATTGTAGCAGGAAGGTTTGTTTCGATAAAAGAAGGCGAACGAAAGGACAAAGTTCGTGGGGATTTCGAGAAGAGGGCACGATCCCGGTTGAATGCGTTCAAGTTTTAAAGCAGGCGCGAGACTCGGAGCCGTTTCCGGGTGCACGCTGCCGAATCTCGATCGACCGTTTCTCCCCAGCTTTCGACGTTGCCTCGATACGTCTTCTCCTCCTACTTTTCATCAAGAGAGCCGCGACTCGATTACAGCTGCACGCTTTTCGAGCATGCCCCTTCAAAAATACTGGTTCGTTAGCGAGGCCGGAAGAGCCGCAATGCGGCGATTCAGTCGGACCAACGCTCCTTTAACTCTTCCCTGTGGAAGCTTCGAGTATCCTGTGCGTCGGCTGCTCACTTTCCAACCTCTTCCGTCCATCTTTTCCCTTTTTATATTCCTTTTTCTTCCTTTTCTCCTTGTGCAAACTTTCCCCAAGTGTAAACGATATTGCACACGGTTCCCTGTATCGAGGAATCGGGGAATCGGGGAATCGGGGAATCGGGGAATCGTGTTCTATCGCGTCGATCGCTTATCTCCAATGAATCTTGCGTCGTCTTTCACGTGGCTTCCGGTCGAAGCGCTTTCAGATTATTTTTTTCCTTGTACCAAGTAAATATTGTACGACGCCGTCGATGAAGAAATGGCGCCGTGGGAAAAGAATGTTCTACCACTCGTCTAAATATTCTATGATTATCGGGTATTAAACACCGGTAAGCTTTAAATTTAGTTGGTTACTTTAGTAAAAGTGTAAAACGACGGGCTAGCTTAATTATCGCGCCCAGACACAATGAGAATTGTGAGACGAACCTTATTCTCTTATACCTTCCATTTTTCTTGGGGAAACCTAACATACTCGACAATGTACCTATATCGAATGTAGTCACGTATCGTGCGAAGCACGCCCGAGAATTCCTCTAGAAACCAGAGAATTCCTCTAGTCCAACAAAGTATCCGATGACCGGAGACGGAAGTTCCTCGTAGCATGAAGAAGATGCACGCGGTTGTCGCATTTAAAAAAAAGCAATTCCTATACTCGATTTCGTATTCGAGAAGAACGAGACGATGCACTCGAAGGATTTTAGTCGACCTTTGACTTTCCGTCTGCTCGAAAGGCTGCGTTCGCAATATCGACACGGGCGACAAACGCCGCGAGATCTATTTTCGTTCGTCTCTATGAATGATCCGATCGCGCGACAAACTCGTCGCGCACAACGCGTCCACGGGTTATTCGCTCGTTGCTTAAATAGCTGGAAAGTCATCCAAAGTCTGGATAAAAAGGTGGCGAGCATCCGGACCGGCACGAACGGATCGACTAGTTTTTACTTTCGCGAGCTGTGTTCTCGGTTAGAGTTATAAGTTATGTAACGACAGATACCGGTTCGTTCACTCGGTTACGCGACGGTCCAAAACGAGCAGAATAAGTATTTAAACACCTCGGTTTAATCACAAACTGTTCGTTTGCCTGTTCCTTTTCGCGAGAACGAATGAAACGGGCGATAGATCGGTAACGATTCGCGTTAAACCACGATGCATATTTCCAAGTAAGCTATCGGACTGTGAGGCGCGTCCAAGAACGATATCGGTTTTCGTCGTACGATTACTCGGCTATTATCGGCGACGAGTCGTCGGAGGAGCTCGGCGTTGCAACCCGATCGCGAATTGGTTTCGCGTGCTGGACACAAGAGCGAGAACGAGAGAACGAGAATGCGAACGCATCGATGCGTCGTGTGTGTGTCCGTGGGAGCTACGAGACAGAGAGATCCGAGCCTACCCACGATGCTGGAATGACAAACTCGTGTTTCTATATTACTATGTACCTATATGCGTACGTTGAAACGAGTCGTTTCGTTTGACAAGCATAAGAAACTTTGAAAGCAGTTTCCCGTAGGCGGTTACAGCGACGAGATAAGAACGAACGCGTAACAAATCTTTCTTACCTCGTTTTCCATCGAACGTCATCCCCCATCGGTCACGGTCGCGCAAGATGCGGTACCCAAGTGTTATTCACCAGTTGATTTTTCGAAACTTTTTTTCTATTCACGCGATGCGAGGCGCACGGTGTTGTGCGATTTCGGACTAAGCACGATGAACACGATGTATCCCGGGAACACGATGCGATCGGCACGCGACAGCGAAAAACGAGCACGAGAAGAGCGTGCTACCCCGTAGACGGTCCAGCCGAGACTAAGCGCAACCGAGCGGCCGAGCGGCCGAGCGGCCGAACGGCCGAGCGCCTGAGCGCCTGAGCGGCTGAGCGGCTGAGCGGCTGAGCGCCGTCGACTACGCACCCTTATTGGGCGGGCACGTTGCAGGGCCGTACTCGAACGGGGTGCTTCCCCCTACTTTTAACCTCGCTCTGTCTTCTTTCATCCTCCGGCTCTCTGTCCCGTCGATACGACGCATCCCGAGAGAATATCGACACGAACGGCCGTACCCATCGCCGAGGGACTACGTTGCCTCGAATTACCGGATTTTTGCCCTTTCGTTCGAACGATACAGCACCCGATTCCGCTATGATTTTTCCATTGTTCTTCGAGAGCGACCAACGGAACGAGAGCAGACCGATTCAAACGTTATTCAAATGGTCGAACGAGCGACCGTTATTAATTGTTCCTGCCTTCGAATGGATCGAGTTCGACGTCCGATACGGTTATCGTTTATACCGCTTTTAACGATCCTCGCAAGGCAACCGCTCAAACGATGCGAGTCAAGAATTGACGAGTACACCAACGTAACGAGGAATCTTGCCGTTTCCGAGATTTCGGAGGAACTCCATAAAGACGATGCAATTTATTGAACTAGCTGCGCAAATCGACCAGTTTGTTATACCTACCGATTAAGCGAAAGAGACTATTCCGTACGTCCCTGCAAGGGTAGCTAAACAGGGACACCCTTCGACAACGTGGGGTAGCTAGATCCAATCGAGGGGACTTTGGAAAATTCCCTCCCTCTTGGCCGAGTGTCACCGTGCAAAAGACGAGCTGTTCCGATTTTACGGTGGGCTTTCGGTCGCAAGGTCGTCCTGGGAAAAGGAAACGCTTGCACCTTCTCGAAAAGAGTCGTTAAATTTCAGCTTTCTTTAGCCGATCGTTAAACAATCTGAAATCTAGGATTCGCATATAAATACATGCATGCAGGTATCTGCTTCGAAATGAATACCTTTTTCGGGGTTTGCAGCATGAACAAAAAAAAGAAAAATTATCGATCGTTCGAATGCCTTCTGGGTTCGTCGCATTTGCATGCTCGACTTTGTCATTCGTCTGTCTGTCGACGTCGAGTCGATTTCGCTCGATCTCTTTCGACCTCGGCTCGCGAATTTTCTTTAATCTTTCGACTACCGTGACAAAAACCGAAAAAAAAAAGAAAGAGGGAAAATTGTTGGTTGGAAGCGAGAGGTGAGAGACGGAAGGCGGAAGGCGGAAGGCGGAAGGGCAAACGCGAGACCGTAGAGACGATAATTACGTAGGTATCTCGGCGAGGACGCGAGATATTATCCGTATCCGAGTTGGCACCGTTTCGACTCTGGATTTCTGCCAGGATAAATATCGATTTTACGACGCCCTCCTCTTGGATCCTTTCTGTTCCCCTCGCGACGTTGGCAAGCCTCGATCGAGAGGGCTTTTCGATTAGCCCCCTTGCTCCTGTTTCGCCAACAAGTCTACTACCCCTTACGATCGACGTCTTAAGCCGGCACTTTTATCGATATAGTTGCTTCAGTGGTTCACTCTACTTTCCAATACTTTCCATATTCGTAACTTTTCAGCTGAACCGCTGAAAATTAACCCCTGGATCGTGAAGGATACCATTTTTGCAGATTTTTCCGACAACTTTTTACCCATTGAAAAACACGCCCGACGTAAATAACTCCTCTTTACGGTTTGTAGCAACCGTAAAAACTTTTACGAAGCAAGGATTAGTAAGCGAAATATGGAAGAATCGGGTTAATAAGGTTTCTTTACGAGTACGACCTTGATTGCAATAGGTTTTTCCAGGAGCAGCTTTAAGAGGAGGAGACTTCACCCTCGAAAAAATATGTATGTGATTTATTTTCATCTATTCGATAAGTCTGCAAAGTTTGAGGAAAAACAGAGGGGGACAGTTTCACCGTGAGTCTGGGAATGAAGACTCAGCAGACCAGCTAATTGGCCGCTAACTATACCAGTGTAAACTCGGCTTAAGCAAATAGTCCGGCAAGGTATTCGCTTTCCCATCCTCGCCGCTGATACGAGTACTCGCGAAAAGCACTTTCCTATTCGGTTTACACTGGCTCGATAGTTGTCTCGTAAGTTGCCGATACAAGTAACGAACCGCATCGATCGATCAACAGGACTCTACTTCAAAGTGTCGTTTGATCAGAAGAAACGTAGAAATGTACAGTTTTCACGGAAACTACGTCGATTCCTGAGGTCGTAACTTGAAATTTCTTATCTTACCGATAATTTCCGTTCGGATGCGGTTAGATCGTTTTAGAGAGCGTCGCGTGTCGCAGAAATCGATATCGGTTTTAATGGTCGATTTTACGTATTCGAAAGGAAAAACTGTTAGCCCTCTAGCGCGCTTGCACGAGCGGTTCGAGAGCGGGCTCCATAGGGAACGGAACGACGGCACGTCGATCATTCGCGATTCAATTAAGCTCGAGAGTAACGCGATTATCGAGCGCAGCTGGTAATTTCGTTTTGCCTCAAAGTTTCCGGCCGACGAGCGGAACGTTCCGTCGAATTCGTTCTTTTAATTATCGTCGAAACGAAGCCGATGTCGCGATAATTTGCCGGATCTCGCCGTTTCCATGAAACTTCTTGGCCTTTTGGGCCGTGCCGGGCGCAGAAAAGAAAGAAGCTGACGCGAAAGAAAAAGAAGAGGAGACGCGTAAAAACCAGAAATGCTCGATGGTGGTAGGTGTTCGAGGCGTCGCGTCGCGTCGCGTCGCGTCGCGTCGCGTCGCGTCACGTCTCGCCACGTCTCGCGTCTCGCGACACACCCACGAGCCCGTGCGTGATCGCGCGAAAAGAGAAATGCATCTCCGAGGAGGGCTTATCCGACTGTCTCGTCTTCGGAGAAGATTTCAATGGCATCGTGATGCGAGCTCGTGTCGCGACCGAGCTAAACCGTATTTCATCAAACTCCAAACGAACCATCCTCCTCCCTACAGGGTGTCCTTTCGAAATCCTTGCTCTAACCATTTGGAAACTTATTTCTTTATCATTTCTTTTCGCTTGAACGTTACTTTTCATATAGCCGAACAATGAAATTTATCAGAACTCCCATTTACAATTGTCTCTTATGTGTCGCGATTACGATAGCACTCTGCGACAGACGCACATATCCATTCGTTAATGGGTCTAATTATTGACGAGTATAACCATTGGTATTGTTCAAATGTCAAACAAAAGAGCGTGGAAAGAGATGAAATTAATCGCAATTGCTTGAGCGGCAAAAAAGGATAGCGCAGTCGAGTGAGACACCCCGTATATTTGTGCAAACGAGCGGTTCGCCGCTAACAATGGACCGACGAGGTTTTCGTCCCGTTCTTTTCGAAAAAAACTCTACGCGAGCGTAGTCCTTTCCTTCAAAGACACGGTTGGCGTCAGGTCGAAAGTACAGGACGCGGTAATTGATGGTCGTCGCGTTACCTTCGCACACTTCCAAGGAGTTTGCTGCGTTTAACGGTCAATTGACTCTCCTCTGTCCTTCCGTTTCCTCTTTTTTCCCCTCGATTCGAAGACCGGTTCGTGCGTATTTGCGAATAGCATGCAGCAAGGGAGAGCGCAGGTAGCGTTGGGCGCTGGGCGCTGGGCGCTGGGCGATGGGTGCGTTACGGTGTTCGTGTGTGCCAATGCACCTATTGGGCGCGATGGTAGTTAGAAGAGTTGTGTGCTTCGTTTCATGGCTCGTTAACGCGCTGAAAACGGCGCTATTCGGTTGCGCGTATCCTATGCAGTTCGTTTAACCGAGCCTGCTGAAAATAAGAAAGCGAACGCGTCGATTACCGAATCGACACCCCCGCAAAACCTAAAACATTTCGGAAATTCGAAATCGCAGCTGTAGCGAATCCGTCTGCTTAAACTGACCTTCCACTTTCCGCATTTTAGCAGTACCGAGCAGATTACTCGCAGAATATCTGCAGAATATACGGGTTAAGGGTCAGAATTGTTTGTTAATTAGGAAGTTTGATTCTACGTTTGAACGTTCTACAATTTCTGAAAGTTCGCGAGGAGTACTCTCGACGGCGATCCAAAGGGGTTAACCCTTTCGCGAAACACCCTTGCTCGCGTTCGGCGCCCTTTATCGAATCTAACGAAACAACAGCGCGTTCCGTTTCCGTTGCTCTAGTCACGCGTGTTTTTCCTTCCCTTTTATCGTTTCAAGTTTCGAACAACACGTGCACCGTGCACCGTGCATCGTACACTCTTCACGGTTCCCGCGCAACCAGTCGTACATATGTACTCGTTCGAACGAGAATCGCGGTTGTAATTCGCCGCAGAGACCCACCGCGATCTTCAATCGATTTCACGCGAGCTTCGGACTCAAGTGCGCGTTAAGGTCGTACAACTCCTGCTTTCGCGTGCCACCGAATTAATCGCTACCGACCTTTCCGCCGTGCTCCCTCTTCGAGCGCACCGACTTTCTGCTAAATTAAAATCGAATGCACGAATTTCGAAATAAGCGTGCGTAACAAGCGTGCCAGCTCGAAAAAAAAAAAAACGATCAAACTGAGAACGGTTACGAGAGCGTGACGCGCGGTAACGAATTCGAAACAAAAGCGACGTTATTGGGACGTCTGGAGAATGTCAGCTGTCACCGCCTTCGAAACATCGCTGGCGGGATTCTTTTTCGCCGCGTGTTTCTCTAACGAGCACGATTCTCGGGCCCAAACGCAACGCGTCATTCTTGTATTGGACCTCGTGCGGAACGCACCGTTTCGAACTGCGGTTAATCTTCTTTGAGAAACGAATATTATTCAATTGTCGGCACCGTTTGAGAGTGGTTCCGAATAACGATGGTGTAATTTCCAAAGAAAAAACAAGCTTTTCTGAAACTTTGTGAAAGTTTTCTTTAACGCGTGTGCGATGTGCTATCCGTTTTCGTGCTACGAGGAATGAATTTTAAAACGAAAACAGATTCGAACGGACCAAGAAACACTCGATGTTTGTTTCAGTGTATTATCAACATCGGGGATGCAGTGCGACTGACGCGTTCGACCCTGAAATGTCGTCGAACCGAAGTGTACGCGAGCTCGTAGATACGTATATCGTAGCCGATCCGTTATCTGTCTGTTGTCTCGTGTTCGTTTCGCAATGTTTTGCGAGCAAAAGTTCAGAATGGAGGAAGGACAAGGGAGCAAGCCGCCTCCGTGGCGCAATCGGCTAGCGCGTTCGGCTGTTAACCGAAAGGTTGGTGGTTCGAGCCCACCCGGGGGCGTGTGTGTGTGTTTCTTTTGTTTCTGGGAACCCTTTCGCTTCGGAAACTCAAACGACCCTCGAAACGGTAATTTCGTGTAAACGATTACGCGGTATGTGAAGACACCAACGTTTTTAACATTTTTACGCCCGCCCGTATTTACATATTTGATATCAAATGAAGTATCAATGGTTGTACATTTCGGAAGGTCGCAGACGGTTTACCCAATTTTTGCTCATTTTGCTGTTGTTAAGCCTTAAAGGCTACCGGGAGTGGAATTGCATCTCACACGATTTTAATACTAAGAAATTTGAATATCAAGCTACGCTAATTATTTAGATATTTATTCACGTTGTCGGCAAAGATGATGTCATCGTAAAAGCAATTATTCCCTTGAGTGGACACCTTGCTATGCACGTAGCAAGTAAATTTACGATAGCTTTTAAGAGTTTAAATTTTAAGACATTTTTTTTTAAGTTCTTGGGATACTCGTAAGATTATGGAAGCATTGTTTATTGCTCGCTGCACTTTAACTATGATGCGTTTTCTGAGCTATGAATTTGTTGTTTTGCTTTTTAGAGGAGCGTTAGCCAATGAAATTATCAATTTTTGAAAATTAGTTTTAGATGAACGGATGAATAAGACGTGCTTTTATTACACGATGGAGTGGAATTGAAAAGGTCGATCGTGGGTTAAGCTCTAAACAGATGCGTTACGAGCGCTGCAGTGATGCAAGTCAACGAACGGTGAGTCGCATGTTTTATGATCCCCCCAGTCCGTATCGTATGGTATCGTATCGTAGGACGAATGATCCGAGACGACATACAACAGCGATCTGTTGTATTTTTATCTATGTTCAAGTATAACCACCATGGTTGTCATTGTATGCATTCGTGTAATCCGTTTTTTTTTCTTCGTATGTATATTTTATTTGCAAACGCTGGCTACGGCTGTCTTGTATATCCCGATTAGATAACCATTCGAACCAGTCGTACTATCGGTGTGTAGGTGCGAGTCTGTGAAGTCATGAATCGAACATACTTGTGAGTTTGTTGGTACTTGTTTAGGAAGTTTACCGCTGTGAATGGTTTAGTTTTTAGGCAAGTAGGTCGAGGGGCGGGTGGGGGGCTTTTTCAATTTTCTACTTCGATAGAAAAACTGTGAAAAGCTTTTGTGTGTGTGTGTGTGTGTGTGTGTGTGTGTGTGTACCTTTTGAAGAAAGAGCAGCGAATCACAAAAGATATACATACATAGTTTTACGAACATTTGTAGTGAGAAGCGAAATATATATTCGGAATTTGTATGTTTCTCACTACTACGTAGGCCCAGGAGACATTGTATGCAATTTGTGTTTTCCACAGAACGCGCAAAATGCCAACAGGCTTGAAAAACAACAGAACGAGCTCGTTCATTCCTATAACGGCTTTCTTACAATATAGTTTACAGAATAGTTCTTTTTCTTCTCTTCAATTACAGAATTAAAAAGGTTGACACGTAAAAAGTGGTAAAAAAATTGTACATCGCCCAACGTGGGGCTCGAACCCACGACCCTGAGATTAAGAGTCTCATGCTCTACCGACTGAGCTAGTCGGGCTGTTGAACGTGCCACCTACAATTTTCATTCAACAATTTTGTTTAACTTTAAATAACTAACTTATATGTAAATAATATTAAATAATATTAATACTAATTATTTGTAAAATAACAAGGTTTATTAATTATGAGAAATTTTCAGAAGAAAGAAACGGAACATTTATTGAAAAAATTGTGTCTCCTATTTTTACAAATGATTAGTTGTTTAAGGTTAAATAAAAATACAAATCGAGAAATAAATTATTTATAATTTTGTACATAAAAATCTGTTTATAACAGAGTTGTTTTTCTTGAAAGGAGACGTTACGAGCACAGCTGTTAAAAACGCTGTAAAGTTAAAGCGACAATTTGTACGAGGCTCGCGGTCCCTGGAAATTTGAGCTAGACCCTCGACGTCTCTGGCATGTGTCTTTTCAAACGCAACAGTTTAGATCATAAATCTTGCACGCTCGAATATCACCTACCTCCAGGCAACATCGAGGAGTTTTGTGACTAACAGTTTTCATACGGCCGCCAACCTGCGTGCACGTGCACGTACAATACGCTTCGTCTTTGTTGAAAATGGAAAAGTTGTTTTTATTCTATATAGTTTTATCTAACAATCGCGACTTGATATAAAAAATTGATCAAAAGTAATTAACGAATTCAATAATAATTTATTATCGCTTTATGCTTCACAAGCATACGATTTGTACATATTGTATTACAAATTTAAAAAAGTTATCAACTCCTCCTCGATAGTATAGTGGTTAGTATCCCCGCCTGTCACGCGGGAGACCGGGGTTCGATTCCCCGTCGGGGAGTAAAAATTCATTTTTGCATTTTTCCATGCACACATCTTATTTACAAGTTATTTTACTTTCAATAAAGTCATTCATTCTCGATACTTTGATCATTCTATACATTCAACATTAACGTGTAATATTACACGATACAGTAACGTAAATAACATTACACCGATTTGTGTAGACAAAAAGTTGGATCGTATATTTTTCTCAAAGTATACTTCGATAAAAATCATACATCGTATTAAATTAGTATATTACATAATTACAAGGAACAGGATTTGACTAAAAGTTTCGTTGAACCAATTACGAGATCAATGATGACGAGAGGCAAAAAATTGTTTTTATCGACGAGGATGGGATTCGAACCCACGCGTGCAGAGCACATTGGATTAGCAGTCCAACGCCTTAACCACTCGGCCACCTCGTCTTCGCGTCAATTTCGCTCCTAATATATAGGAGACATTGTGTCGCAATCATTTTTTTTATAGTTAATTATTGAAAAATCCAAAATTCGTCAATGATTCTGAATACTATTTAAGAAAGAAAGAAGGAAAGAGAGTAACACACCGTATCGAGGTTGTCTTGTTCGAAAATCAGACGCATAGATTGTAACGTTCTGCTTTTAACCAGTAACTTCCGGTCAAAGTTCGCAATGAAGCTTTAGCGTAATGTTAGCAACTGTTCGTCGTAAATGATCGTTTAAAAAGTATACTGCCCTAACAGTAATCGAGTTAGGAACGTATCGAAAACTTTTTAGCCGGAAAGTTTGGAAAAATTGAAAGTAACGATCGCCTAACCTCACCCGTGGATAACTCTTTTAGATGAGATAACGTTTAACCGATTAGGCTGAAACTTTTATGACAAAAGTTTGAAACGGATTAAAGGGGAGTGGAAAGCAACCGGAACGGATCCGCATATGAATTTTCGTACGAACAAGATTGCAGGTTGCGGCCAAGTCTCTAGTAATTACGATTGAAGATAAGAAGCTGCGACAAGTAATCTCGCGCAGCATAGTTTTCTAATTTACCGACGGATACTCCAGTGTAGTTATCGAGTTACAGGTTCCTCGAAAGATTCTCGTTTCTCGTTTCTCGTTTCGTGCCGATCGTCGGACCCCAATCGATTGCAGTTTTAAACATTGTCTTAGAAAGAATAAAAAACGCAATAGATCAACGATCAACGATCACCCATAACCAAGAAACAGCGGGAGGGCACTTTCTCGGTGAGACACGTGGTTTCCTCCAGCGTGCCAAGATTCGCTCGTAAGAGAACGTCGGCGATTATCTTCTCGGCGATGATGCTTTGTCGTGGCATCGATTTCCTCAGTTTGCTCGCCACGTAGCGGCCGAACGTTTCGAAATCGTCGCTCGTTACGCAGGTAGCGAACGGTCCAGGCGAAAGTTCACCGCTCGCCTCCTTCGTTTGACGCTCCTGATAACCGTCCTCCTGCTGATACTTCCTGCGAAAGGGCTCGGTGGTCGTCGAACAAGAGACTCTTCTCGCGTAGGAACCCTCGGTTTCCAGGATCATGGGCTGGAACGTGGGCACTGGGCTAGATTCCGGGCTCGGCACCGGCGACGGTGGCTCGACCTTGTCTACGTCTGTTTGCACGGACTAGAAAAACGTAATTGGACAGTTGTGATTGAACGATTAACGCGTTCACTGTCCCATGCGGCGCACGTGATACACGCTGTTAACTCGTACAACGTTCTGTGCATCGCATGCGACACACGTTGTTGATTCATACTATGATATTGGTCTGCGGGACGCATGGTGAACGTGTTAACCTTTAAGTATCGCGGTAAGGTCAGATTTGATTTCGTTCAAAGTTTCTCCGTTGAAAAATAGTCAGCGGTGTATAATGATTAAGAAACATCGTTAGAAGTAAAAAGGGGTATAAATTACAAAGTAATAATAATTTGGTTTGAATGAAAATTGCGTCTCGGTCGAGGGCGTGTTTCGAGCAGAGAAAGGTTGAATCGAACAACGAGAAACGTGGCAGCACGATATCTCATAGTTTCGCGAGATACTCCCGGTGAGATGGTCACGAACAAACGTTGCCAGCTTTGTTTCCGATTTACATGTAATTTCCTGCGTGTGGCGGTCGTCGTCGAGTTTTCGGATCGATAAAGGACCGCGAGCAAGAGAAAGAGAGCGACGACACGTGGCCGTTGCGGGGAAAGAGGGGAAAGAGGGGCAAGAGGAGAAAGAGGAGAAAGAGGAGAAGGAAGGAAGGAAGGCAGGCAGGCAGGCGAGCGGTGGTGGGAGAAGGAGAGAAAGGAAGGGAGAGGAACGGGCTCGGCCTGTGTCTCCTATCCGAGACGTATCGCTGGTAAAATGTCTATCGTTACGATTTCGGTAATCGCGTAAGTTTACGATACGCATCGAACGGAATATCGTACTGCGAAAAAAGATCGAGGCTGTTTTTGCGAAAGGTCGACTTTTGGACGAGTACCGAAAAGAATAGTGCGAGGTCGTACCATCTCCTCCGGACATAGGTCCATCGATGCAGAAACATTCTTAAGCTCCGTCTCCTCGTCGAACGGGCCAGCAGCTTCGTTCTGCTCCGCGACGAACTTCAAAATGTCGTAATACCATAACGAAGATCTGTATCGTTGCCTAGGATTTTTCACCGTCTTCTGCGAGCTTCGCACCTTCTTGTATTCTCTTCTGAACGCGGTCCTCAGAGTGTTGATCTTCCGTATGACGGTCTCCCTGTTCGCAACCGGATTCACCTCCCTCAGTTTCTGCACGAGAGCGTCGTAGGCACGGTTCCTGAGCAATCTGTCCTTGTACCCCTTGTACCTGACCTGCCACAAGCAGGGATAGCTACGGTACAGCTGAATGAATTCCGTCAAAAAGTCGTGCGTGTAGCCGACCAGCTCCGACGTCGACATTCTTCTCCGCGTTCGGTGTACGCGGTTGTTCAAGTTGCGCGACGTTTGTTCGAGAACCGCGAACGGAAGCGGCAAACACGAGAGAACGCGAATAGCCTCGCTCTCGACGATCGACTGAGGGGCCAGCAGTCCGACGGTCCAACAGTCCACACCAGTTCACCAGCAATCCACCAATCCTCCGGTCGCTTTTCAAACGGGCGATCGTCGCTCGCCGGTGACCAGTCGCGTGCACGAGCGTGCACGAGCGCGCCTCTACGCGTTTGTTCAAACTGCGTTTGACCGGGCGACGAGTTTGCTCGCAGTTGTACAAACGGGCTCCCACCGGCTGTGCCGATCTCGTCTGGTCGGACGAGACTCGTCGACGACCTTCTGCACGAAATTCTTCGTTTCACGAGTAGAGGGGGGAGTAGAGAGAGGGAGAGATTCGATGCGACGCACAATTAGCGGGCGAGAAGGTTCGTTCGTACGAACAACATTTGACATTTGCGCGTGCACGCGTTTCCTCGCTGAACATTTGGCAAACGAGGATATTTCATCGGTTCTTTGGATTCGAGAAGGCCAGTATTTGACAGCGTTCGAGCAGGTTTGCGCAAACTCGAGGCGACACGACGCGACTAACGTCCAATGAAAGTTATTCCTTGCTGGTGTTGGCAACGTGACTGCGCAAACACGTTTCACGAGTTGCTCGAGTGCGACAGTTTATGCATCGCCACGCCTCGGCTCGCCGCGTACCCCGCTTCCTAACGTTTTCTTTTCGTTCTTAACCCTTCAACCACGGTGATCACGTTCCAAATTCTCTCCACGCTGACTCAAGTGCCGAGTAGCTGTTGTACGCGTTCCAATAGTGCTATCACGATTCGCGTTCAAATTCTTTCTACAGCTTAAGCCAAGTACAAAGGGCCTGGTTAGAGAACGGAATCGTTGGTCTTGCGGTCGTGCGGTCGTGCGGTCGTGCGGTCGGGCGGTTGGCAGTTTTTTGATAATCGTTGATAACCGAACGTTCGCAGAAGCGTGGTTCGTTGGTTGGTCGGTTGGTTGGTCGCGAGTCGCAACCTCGTGACCGAGCGACCTTTAACGCGTCGAACGCATCCGCTTATCGCGGAATGGCTGATCGAGCATGAACTTTGCGACGCGTTTTCGCGACATTGACCGCGATGCCGATACCGATTGGATCGCGCTGGATCGCGCTGGATCGCGGAAAGCTCGGCGGGGATGGCGTTCGTTGCGAAATTTCGAAACGGGACGCGGCAATCGCATACCCGAAGGCCGGTTTTGCCAGATTGGAAGACGATAGCGCGCATTTGCGCGAACCTTCGCGCCATATAAGGCACAACCGGCGAATCCGCCGTTCGAGAGCGTCGCAGCTCGTCGAGGACGATTTTCGCTACGCCATTCTTCGCTAAATTCTTCTTTTATCGAACTAAACCCAGCGATTTGTAACTTTTCCGCAAACACCTTTCGTTGTTTTACGTAACCGCTTTCGAGCGCGATGTCGAAACGCTTTCCCGACATGATACGCGATTTGCGCAAACACGTCGCGCGTACTCTACGCAGTACACCTTTGTTCGATTATACCGTTTAACCCTTGCTTGACCCACGTCTATCTAATTACTCGTTTGGTACGCTACGTCGAATCGATCCTGCCCAACTTTTAAAGTCGACGATTGGCTTTCACTGTTTCGAGAATCGAATACGATGATACAACTGCATCGTTGTGAAACGATAGACCACGCACGATTTTATACGGCAGAGTCATACGAATTCGTTAAAGATGTACGCTTTCGCCGGTAGATAGATGGGTAGATGGGTAGATGGGTAGTAGATGGGTAGATAAGTAGGTAGGTAGGTAGGTAGGTAGGTAGGTAGGTAGGTAGGTAGGTAGGTAGGTAGGTAGGCAGGCAGGCAGATAGGTCGGGACTGGTAGGTTTTTACGAATAGGCGCCGCGTTGAGGAACGCTGGCGCCGGCTACCAACGCGTTTCTCTCCCGAGAAGATCGATTTAACGCGGGTCTATTTAACGAACGCGTAGAAAGTGGCGAGGTACGAGGAACCTGCCACCCAACCGTGCTTCCAAGGTGTCGAAAGACGTTTCCTGCACTCGCACCGAACAAACTGAATACTAATAAGATATATTCTTTATTGCTAATAAATAGAAGAATTTCAGTCGAATTTTGAATTTCACAACTTTTCGTCCAATTATTTGATTATTTTGTTAGTCGATAATCAAAATATCGAAGGGTTATCTATATTTAGTTGCGAACTATTTTTGCGTAAAATACGTGTACACTTGTTGTTGCCACTTGTTGCCGCGCTGTAACCAGTCTTGATCGATAGATAGGAAGTACGACACAACTCGTTGACGAGCCTCAAAACACGTTTATTTTCATTCATTGCCAAATGAAATTAGCTATTAGATAAAGGATGCAGGGCACACAACATCTGAAGTATCGGTGGCTCAACAATCATTGACAATTACAAGAAATTTTGCACGATAGTAAAAGATCCTTAACAGAATGACAAAGAAACTTAATCCATTTCTTTCTCGTACGCTTTGAAAACATCAGTTATTCGCGAAGCGTATTCGCGCTGATTCGCATAGCATTGTCTCGCGACTGTAATTGTCTAGATCGAGCGAGCGAGCGAACGAACGAGCGAGCGAGCGAACGAACGAACGAACGAACGAACGAACGAACGAACGAACGAACGAACGAACGGAATGTGTCGTAAGGTCGGTCGAGTTAATTACCGCTGGCGCGAGGCCCCATTCGTATTTCGTATTTCGTATTTCGTATTTCGTATCGTGGCGATGTTCGATCACTTACTTCGTGTCACCCAGATTCTCGATAAATCCTGTATCCTTCGGAACGATCCTGTAAATCGACTTCACTCGATCAACTCGAACTGAGACGTTGAACCACATTTGCTGTTTGACGGAACGCGATTCGCAACGTTAAAGCAGGCTCTCGAAATAAGCGCGTGCTTTTAATTGAGAAACTTTGGTACCGATCACGTTTTCGACCCCTGATGGATTGAAAATTGGCGCGCAACTACGAATCGCAATCGAAGAAATGTACCGCTTCTGACACTAGCTAAAGTCTCACTGACGAGCCACCAAGTTTGAAGCTTGCCTCTCTCCGTTCGCGTTCGCGTACGCGTACGCGTTCATTCCACTGCCCCAGGCTTAAGGCTTCCGTTCGCTTTCGCGCGTCCACTCTGCGTCCCCTGTTTTACCAGCGTCGCCGTCGCCGTCGCCGTCGCCTCGAACCCACCTTGCACCGCGAGCATTAACGTTTCAACGAACAAATCTATACAAGGATATTCGAAACGTAATATCTAAGGAAATGTTTGAAAGATTGTAAAATGCAAATGGTTAATATTAGATAAGTAGTAAAAAATGAATAGTCTCGTATCGAGTGTTGGCTGTACTCGATCGTTTGAAGTATATTGCGAATAGGGTTCGAGGTCGAGTCAATATTAGTGGCAGCTGTGCGAATCAAATGGTATCGGATCGGAAGAAAGCATAAGACGAAGGAGACGAAGAAGAAGAAACGGTCGGTCGAGTTTGGTTACTAGGAGAGACCAGTTTCGTTCGATGCATGTACGCAGAAGGGGACAGCCTTTTTCCTGCTGACGACAACGCGTCTACTTTTTTCCAATGATAAACGACAGCGTGTCGAAGTAGAATGGAAATTAAGCTTACCCATAAATCGTTTGTTCCCGATGCGAGCAGAAATAGCACTTGAAACTTATGTAATGTGCAAGGATAAGGAAACTGGGTTGGAGCTCGATAAAACGTACACGTTGATTTCTTCAATTTACCACCGGAAATAGCTGTTCAACTCGTATTTAGATAACAGATAGACTTTTATCGTTACGATTAAACAAAACGTTGCATTATTGAAATTTATTAGACGAAATACTTGAACCGAGTAATTTTCTTTATTTTTTTTTTCTTCTAACTTTCATAAAAGTTGGACTCTTTGAAGATTCGCGCGGGTCACTGTATGACCCTCGGGGTAAGGGGTGACGGGCTCGCCGTCGCAGCGATAGCGAATGCAGAAAAGCTGCGATTATAGAGAAGAAAGTTTAAAAGGGGCGAGACGTCGGGATAGAGAAAAGGGGTAGCGATTGCATTTTCCTCCGTGATCAAAGCAAGTCCCGACCAGCCGTCGTCCGCGACTCGTTTACGATCAGACTGAGTGTAAACAGCCGTCTTCTCTACTTTTTTCTTCTTTTTTTCTTCTTTTTTTCTTCTTTTTTTCTTCTTTTTTTCTTCTTTTTTTCTGTTCGTTGGAAAGTAGTTAAAATTACTTTGACGTAATCGCAAAGTAGCCTTTGCGAGTAAAGTTTATTTGTTTGGTTGAACGATGGAACGGCGAACAGCGTTAGATCGGTCGTGGTTCGAGGCAAACACGGAAGGATATTTCATAGGTCTGCGTGTTTCGTCGAGTTGGAAACGTGTTTCGGTCGGTTCGCCGGCGAAGAAAAGGACGAGAAGGTGGAAACAGGGAAAAGGGAACGGATCGATAGGAAGAGGGAAAAAGAATAAAGGGCGGGAGGGAGAGAAAGGGCAGAAGACAAAGAGAACGATGCTAATCCTCTTTGTATGGAAAAACCGAGTGGTCGAGCAGACTGCGAGAGGCCGCAGACTTTCGAATAAGCTATTCAACTGGTGCAATATACCGTGCAAATACACTGCATCCCGTCTAGACGACGCGCGGCACGACGCTTCGTTTCTATCCGAACCAAAAGTTACCTCGTTATTTCGCGAATTCCCCCCGAATAGCAGAACCGCCCCCCCCCCCCCCCCCTAAGAAACGAGCTTCTTCGAACCGGCGAAGAATCCGCTCGAGGAACGATCGCCGCTCCTCTAATTCTGCCCCTTTCTGTTCCCTTTCAGCCCAGTAACTATATACTGGGCGAAATGTCTTTCGGTGTCGAAATCGATTATCGGATTACCTTGTTCGTTACGGGCGAGAAAACACGCGATATCGTGTTTTCGCGACTACAAATTTTCTTCTTCAAAGGGTGGTTGTTGACCGGTCGCGTGAACGCCGAAAATGATAAATAAGCGTATTTAACGATATCAGAGTAGATTTCGAGCCTTTAGATTGGTAAAAATAGGAAATAGCGGAAGAGTATTCCAAATGAAGTAAGTAATCCGAACAAAAGTATTAGGAGTCGCAAAGAGAATATCGATAGGAAAGGGGAAAAGGACAGGACAGGAGAGGAGAGGCAGGTACATGGTTATCGACAAAAAGGTTAAATTATAGAGAGGTTCGACAAGCTACAGCGTACCTAATAACCTGGTTTAATTAAATTCGAAACGATTCGCGAGCCGTTTCTTCGATGTCCAATAACCACAACGTAACCGGCGGACGGTGGAATAATCGAGGAACTGGTACAAACTCGATTCGAACGACTTTATCTCGGCGTGTGGAACGTGCACGTTGCCTACCTACAATACCTATCTATAGGAGAGGCTGGCATATTCTCTACACTATTGGTAGAATATGCATCCTGACAGATACACCGGGCAGCTGTATTCTCTCTGCGACGCGACGTATAGTCGATACGTAGGATGCGGGTCCCTGGATCAATTTCCCTTCAATTTCATTCCATTGAATCGCATTAGAAATGATCTGTAAACACAATAAAGCAACGTGCTTTATCGTTTCGAGTAAATTACTAAACGAAAATCCAACGAAAATATCTTCTTTCAACGCACCCTGCTATCTTACCAGATAACTTCGAGTCTCGCCGCATCCTCTACAAACGGAGATACAATTCGATCGTTTCCTATTTTTTCGAAGATGTATGGGAATTTTTGAAATGATCTGCTCTAAATATTTGTGTTGGCGGGCGTATTCACAAGCTTCTCGAAAGATTACAGCGACGCGAACGTTGCAGTCGCATAGGAAAACACAATAGCTCCTGTCGGAGAGAGTAAGCATTGTGCTCGAAGCGATGCACGCGGGATACATTTCATCGGTGACGTAGCCTTGCGGAATGAACGGATCAGCGTTTTTTTCCGAGGCTCTACAGAAACGGTAGGAACGATTTCAAAGTCGTCTCGATGCTTCGTCGACGATTCATTTCCAAAAGTGTTTCCATTCTTATCGCATGCAACATAGAACAAATTTCGATCCACCTTTTCATTGTATGTACGATCGCGTAATAACGAATAACGCGAGAAGAGACGAGAAGAGACGAGAAGAGACGAGAAGAGAAGCATTCGCGAGCATCTCGTTATCGACGCTTTTCCGCGAACGAAAGCCTCGTTAAGGAAATAATTTCCTACCTTCTTCAACTCTCGAATTAGATAATATTATTATACGTTTCCTGCTTTCTGAATAAGTATTATAAAACAGTAGTGTTTATACTACTTGTATTGTGTGCTACAGCGTTTCGAATTTTAGTCAAGGATATCGTAGTAATTAAGGATTGATTAGCGTGCATCAGATGCGATACACGTTGCCGTGGAACGCGTAGAGAGGGATTCTGTTCTAGGCGTGAACAAGGAACGCGTTGAAAGTAAAGTACGTGACGCGGTACTCGAGTACGAACCGAATTCAAGTTGTTCGTATATTCGATTCGGTCTTTATTCGAGACGAGATGTGGGCGGAAACCGTGACCCCGAATGCGTGGTCGAGACACGACACGAAACCAATTAACGAGTTAAATAACTGCGCTCAATAGCTACGTCTCACCGATAGTCCAAAGTAGACGTTCACGTAAAAGTAAATGATTCCCTAAGAAGGTAGATCGATAAGAAGGAGGGAAAGGTGACGAAAGGTGACGAAAGGTGACGAAAGGTGACGAGGAGCGGCCGATTATTGAAAAAATATCATTGTTTATTTTCTATTCATAAAATTACAATTCTTACATCTTAAAAAGTAAATTAAATTAACCGAAGAAGGCAACGTCGTTGGAGCCCTCTGTCGTGCAGTTTTGAAGTAACGATGTAGGGTTCGACGCGTCGCCGCCACCCTGTCCTACCCCTGTTGCGCTCTCACCCCCCACTCCGGCATCATCCGCAACCTCGTCGCCCCTGACGTTAGCAACGCCAGCACCACCAGCACCGTTCACGGAAGATTCGTTGGTACCACTGGCTCCGGTTCCCATCACTCCGCACGCGTTCTCCGTCCTCAGAGGTTTCACGTCCTGCGAACCTTCGTACGTTCGACATTGTTGGTTCTGACAATTGATTTCGTTGTAAACGAGCTCCTGAATCTTTAACCTGACGAACATCTGCCTGTCGAGCGGTAAACTCTTCAGAGGATTCCGAACACTCATGAGAAAATGATAAGTATCGTCCTCTTCCTCCTGAGATACGCTTAACCTCTTTTGCAACGATTCGAATCTTTTCCTATCGACCTCGGAGTAATCGTTGTCCATCGCATCCATCAGGGTCCTCTTCCTACCGATTTTGTTCATTTTCGGCGGAGGCATCACGACTTGATGCAAAGCATCGTCGTTCGAAAGCAGAGATTGACAGGAATCGCCATCTATGTCGTCGAACTGAGTCTCCTCGTGACCCTCGAGAATGTCGATCTGCGGCTCGATCTGCGTCCCGACGGGCGACGACCGAAGTGCCGCCGAACAGTTCTGGGGAAGAGTACAGCCGATCACCCTGGAGTTCATCTGATCTCGCAGGAAGAACAGGCTTTTGAACCAAACCCACTTGGAGTCGTGCTCGTTGGCGCCACCGTCGCATTTTCCTCGATAAGTTTTCTTCAGTTCGTTGCGAAAATTGTCCCGTAAGTGCTTCCATTTCGATTTCGCGATGTCCGCTGCAAATCAACGATAAATCTCGTTAACTGTTCAAACTTGACCGCGCGCCTGTCTCTTTTCCCTACTACCGACCGACCGACCGACCGACCGACCGACCGACCGACCGACCGACCGACCGACCGACCGACCGACCGACCGACCACGGACAGAGGACTTGATCCCTTCAAAATTTATTCGTTGAAAAATTTGCTTACTTAACTACGTTGAAATACGATGATACACGACTTCGTCTTCTACGCGAAATCGTGTATGACTTGCATCTTTCGTTTCGCGATGAACAAAAAACGAGTATCAATGAATCGCGTGCGCGGGAATAAAGATTGTATCGCGTATCAAGTTTTTTTCACGACGCTTCTGGCCGCTTAATCGGTTGGAATCGTACGCAGCGCGACCTCGCGCGGAACATTACACGAACCAGCCCCGCTATTGACGTTCCAGTGATCCCACTGGATCCTCCTAACCGAGATAGATTAATCGATTTCCGCGACGCGAAACTGATTGAAAGTATAATAATAATAACGATCGATGGCAAGGTTTGTTGAAAAAGAGAAAATACGTAACGATGAAAATTCCTAGATAGAGTTTGAGTATACAGTGAAATCGATCGATACTCGCTACTCTGTACTCGACCAACAAGAAACACGTGTACCTCTCATAGATAGAAGAAAAGTGTGGGTGAGGATGAAGTAACGAGGAGAAGAGGAGGGAGTAGTAGGAGCGATTGAAAAACAGGTAGAGTAGAGGGAGGGAAAGAAAACGTGTAGAAGGGGTAGCATATAGGATAGGATAGGGTAGGATGGGAGAGGAGAAGAGAAGAGAGGTGCGACGCAGGCGCGAATGAAGAGGCGGAAAGAAGAGAGCGAGGCGTATACTCACTGGAGACCTCGCAAGCCCTCGCGATCTCGCGCCACATCCTCAGGATGACGTCGCGATTGTGATAGTTGACGTTCTTCTGGTCCCAGATCGCGGGCCTAGCGTGCACCTCAGTGATCAGTCTCTGGAGATCCATCGTCATCGCGTTCTTACGGGCGGTCGCGTTGCATCTCCTGGACGATCGCTTGTTGCCGGCTCGACGGTTGAGAAGCGTGATGCCGGAGTTAAGGGAGGAGGCAGCCGCGCGCGAGCTGCTTCCTCCTCTGGTTATATTTCGTTGAGATTCGTTGGTGTGCGAAAGCCGATTTCTTGGCTGCTGTTGCTGTTGCTGTTGCTGTTGTTGTTCCTCTTTAACCCCAAGGACCGTATCGCTGCTAGTGGAAGAGCCTACGCCGTTGCCTCCACCGCCTCCACCGCCTCCACCGCCTCCACCACCGTTTCCACCACCGACGACGACGAGTTCCTCCTCGTCGTCGACGTTACTGTTTCGTCGCTGCTGCCGTCTGCTCTTCTTCCTCTTGCGCCTGGCGATACGAGAACTGCCAGTCGAGGAGGAGCTCGCGATTCCGAGCCGAGCAGAGGATCGCAGGCGAGACGAATCCAGGGCTTTTTCCTCCTCGACTCGTGCACGCGTGCCGCCGTCCATACACGGCCGGTACACGCGCGCGTCCAGCCGGGAAGACGCGCACTCGCTTGAAAATACGAGCCCGATATGTCCGCTCGATCAAAGAAACGGCGGTCGATTATGTACTGGGGACACGCGCGCGCGCACGTTCTCGGCCCTACTCGCTCGTGACACGCCGATCCGCCTGGCTATCTACCCGCTCCGCAAACCAGCGCTACCTCGCTCGATCCAAGTCCGAGCCTTCCTTCGCTTTTGCCCACGATTTCAGCTTCGGCTTCGGCTTCGCTCGAGCTTGCGCTCGGCTCCGCTCGGTTCCGCTCGGCTCGACTCGGCGTCGCTTCGCGCGCCACCGCTCGTCACGCTCGTCACCGCTCGTCACCGCTCGTCACCGCTCGTCACCGCTCGTCACCGCTCGTCACCGCTCGTCACCGCTCGTCACCGCTTGCGAGTTCTGCTCGACTCCCCTTGCTAGCCAGCCTACGTGGAATCATCGTTTTATCCCTATCCACCCCGGTTGCTTCTCTTTTTCAACCATCCTTTCGTTTCCCTTTCGAATTCAACTTGACTACAATTACGATTACGTTTTTCTTTTTCTAGATCCTCGGCTCAAAATTGAACTCTGTACCATTTTTATCCTACCCTCTTGCCACTCGCGAATTCACCTCTTCCGATTTCACCTATCCAATTTCCCGCACCATTTTCCCATTCAACCCCCTCCCCTTTCTAACGCACGTATTATACCAATGCTTCTTTAATTGATCAACATATACGTGACATTACGATTGTTACTTTGATCATTTCCTTCTCGTCGTATCTATTTTTCTATTAACGATCAAGAATCTCAGGTCGAAACAATTCTGATCACGATGTATATGTAATTTGATTATCGTTTTGTGTGGTTAGTGTGTTCCTGGATCGATGCTGAACCGCAAGGTAGTTTGACAGTTGCTCGTTTCGAAGCGTACATCTGCCACTGAGCGAGCGCCCTGCGCTCTCGATTCGGCTTTTCCCGGCACGGTTCGGCTTGGCCCGGTTCGACTCGGCTCGACTCGGCTCGACTCGGCTTCTCGACGGCGCTCGCTCGCCTCTCGTTCACCCGTAATCGTGCGATGTCGAATCATCCGCTCGGCTCGGTTCTGCTCGGTTCTGCTCGGTTCTGCTCGGTTCTGCTCGCTTCGACTCGGATCGGCTCGACACCGCTCGGCTCGGCTCGATTCGGCTCGATTCGACACGGCCCGGCTCAGCTTGACACGGCCCGACACGGCCCCCAACCGAATTCGATAACAAACTTTTCACCCAAAGCTGGATCGATTGAAATTTTATTGCTTCAGAGACTCGACAGGAAAGTTTCGAAAGATTCGAGTAAAAAAAGGAAAGTTTATGTTTCATTTGAACGTATAATCCTCGAATTTGAAGTTTTAGACAAATTTTTATTGAAACAGTGACATTAACAATTGAAACGAGCAATTTTTGAGCACGCAATCGATACGACGGGCAAACATTCATTTTCCTTCCTAACGTTGTTATTAAATAAAACATAAACGTAACAATCGATGACGCGAGGTTTAAACATCGATTACTCTGTAACACAGGTTGGTGTGCCGCGCGGCTTTCCGCAAGGGAAATATCGTTTCTTGACCTTTCAATTGAAAAGTCAAATTAGAACATCGCTAATTCAGCTTGATTAAAGTTCCGCTGCCGCTGGGACACGATGTATTATCGAAATTTTCAAACTGCACATACGAACTGCACATCCCTCCTATTGTGTACTGTATCAGTAAAGCTTCCTTCCGCCTCAGTGTCGATATTGTGCTGCATCTTTGATCGTTTCGAAGAAAACCGCTAACGAGAAATCTGTAATGCATTGTATTACGTTGAACGAAAGTAATCGGTGTATTGTTCTTTAATCAGAAGTAGACTGAACAGTTCTTCTTGTTAATAATCTCTTGCCGTATGATTCCCTTTGCCGTAAATATTGCTACGTTAAGAGAAATAAAATTCAATTGTATCAACTAATCATACGAGACAATGATATTATACGGCAAAGGAATAATAATCATTAGCGTGTCAAGAGCAAGTTAATCGTTTATACATACATTAGATAAGAAGAAAATTGAAAGAAGTTGGCGCAGATTCCAGAATGTCGTTGTCGATCAGATATTTGTTTGAAAAGGGGATTTTTCCGGCTAATTGATTCAGGTATTTTTGTGCAACGACCTTAGCCTCCGTCTCTATCTTGGTTATAATCAACTTAGAGAATCGATTCGCGAAGCGTCTGATTACGGCATTTAAGATAGGATCGATTACGTGACCTCTGAGCGTTATCTTCATATTGCTGTAAACGAAACAACGTTTATAAAATTACATTGTCCGGCGATCTCGATTCAGGATAACGGATTGAAATAACTGAAAAAAGAATAAAACATAACGATAATTACTCGAATTTGAGAATGTTGATCGAGTACAGAACAAGTTTACGGGTATTCGTGTTAAATCCAGCGACCACTCTTATTTGAAGATTTGAGAAAAGTGCATCGAGCTGTCCCCTCCTTGCGATTAAAAAGTCTTTGAACAGGTAGTTGTAGGTTGCCTGAAAATGTTCGAAGAAAACGCGTTTTTCTCATTTCGTTACATCTCGAACGGTATAACATTATTTCTTCATCTTACGGAAAGTTGATCAAATCCAAACGTCGCATCCAAAGTGTGAGTATCGGAGTCGGAAACTACAAGAACGTCACCCGTTCGTTTTAGTCCCGATAAGCCTCGAAGCAATCCTCCATTCAGGTACAGGTATCTATTTTTTATGATCACACCTGGCTACGATATGATAAAGGAATGAACGTTAAAATTCGAGGAAACGGCAAGTATTTTGTACACAATGTGTAAATTTAACCCTTTCGATGCTAAGAACGACTGTCATCCGTCAGGTGGGCTCACCCATTTTGCCTCTTTACTGAATTAATGAATTTGCTTTGAAATAATTACTAAGCCGAACACTCGTCGTATTCAATTGAATTCGGCAACATACATATAATAGAAAATATGTATGGACACTGTTTTGCTTTAAGAAGCCCAGATTGCAAGGCAGCCTAATCACTAAGGGTGATCGCAGCTTGTTGTAGGAGAAAAATAACAAAGACACCAAAGAAACAGTGAAGTGAAATGAGATAGCGTAATATTTAAATCCAACAAATTCGAAATGATATTTAGTAAATCCAAATAATTTTCGTAATGAACATTGCCGCATCGAAAGGATGGAACAAAGTAGAAGTAGAAGAATAAGTACGAGTACCAGGTGCTCAGTTAAGTCGTTCAATTTCATTGGGTCCATGTGTTCGTCCAGCAAGTATTCGCGAATCGTGGGTAGCAGAGAGTCCACGATCGAACTGATGTTCGACGTTCTCCTTGTATAAATGCCATCTTCTCTGTGTGTTACAACAGAAGAAAAGTTTATTTATAAAAGTTCACCGAACTGGAACAACATATTTCTATTAGTCGCCTATTTGACGATACATTTTGCACATAAAAGTAAGATTAACCCAATTTGTTCCTGTTCCTGTTCCTGTGATTAAAAATATACCTACGTTACTCCAAGTAGATACTTGGATCTTTTTTTACCTTGATAAAAATAAAAAATAAAAAATAAAAAATAAAAAATATAATAAAAATATTTAAAGTAATTGAATTAGTTGAATCTAATTGAACGTTCTAAAGATTTTCTTCGTAATTAAATTAGTTGTGAAATAGTAAACTTACTCGACATCGATGATGTCTGCGAAGCCGGCGGTGAATAGCGCCGGGAGCAAAAGTAAAACGAGAAAACGAATTTCAACAGGCATGGTGCGCGAATGAAAGCGAATGAACGATCAATCGTCAACAATCGAATCACTTACCTCCGATGCGCCTTCTCTATTTTTATTGCTACTTGTTGCTGCATTATCTCAGCGTATCTTATCTTTTATCCCCTCATTGGCATTATCGTTTCCTTTCTCGAGTATTTCGATCAGAGGATCGAAAAATGTAATAACAACATGATACGGAAAGGTATTCAAAAACGATTGTGCAAACGTTCGAGAAGTATTTTTACAATTTTCATTAGATACCAATGGTAATGCGAAGTTAGGGTTTAGTCTGTTAACAAGCAAAAGACGTGTATAATAAGTAATGTTCGATGTTTTCTCGTAATTAAAGAGACACTTCTTGTTAATCGACTTGTGGCATACAACCGTATAGATGCCGCGGCGGAGGCTATAGAATATGTTTAATCGCGATCTTACACGTGTTCGCTGATGATAATTCAAAATGATCGATTTGCAAACTTACAATTAGTGATATCATATCGGCTGTAATTAACGTAATTTTCCTACGTCCATTTGTAACTAACTCTTCATGGCAAACTAGGTCATTGGCAAGTTTGCAGCAAAAGTGACATTAGATTTTCCTTTAAATTGTGATCTTTATTTTGTATAATTTCCAAAAATTCACATAGCGAATCTATGTTATTCTAATCTTGTTAAAAATTTGAAACGGTAACAAAATTCAAAAAGGCCTAAATCACCTACGAAGTGTGAAAAATATGTTTGTTTCTTCGAATTGAACGAAACGACTTTTTTTATTGTAGCATGTTTTGCTAAAGAATGATTGTTGAGTAAAAAATGAATAGAAAAATAGAATTAGGGTTAGGACACTGTAGCATTGGCCAGCATCGTTGTGACTATCTCCATGATGTCCCATGGGCAAAACTGCAGATTCGTTTGATCAAGATACATGCGAAATAACGTTGGCATTCGTCTTTCGACCTCCTCTATCAAAGCGTTCTTAATTATAAACGTCATGATATTGCTTAGAAGCGTTATCAATTGTTTCACTAAAGTATTTCCTTGAACAGAGATAATGATGGATCTGCAAAAGAAAATTGTTCTTAACAGTGATTCGTTGATACTATAAATATCAATAATATTGCTACGAAGAGGGTAAAGTTTTCTAAATCAAGTTAACAATTAATATTATATTTGAATAACGATTAAATTTTAGTTATTTTTGTAAATGTTAGTTATCACAGCAGTGAACTTTTCACTTCTATACATATAGGTACATGTGAATTCCATTCAGTGACTATTCTAATGTTATTTAACTATATTATTGTGCGATTAGCAAAAGTTTCATTTCATACTCGATGTCGATGATCTCGATTTCCTTTAAAACGAGCTCGCAAGTGAAAATGTTAAAGGCGATGCGTACGTTGGTCCAAATCGAAGTCGCATCGGCGAACGCTGTTCCTTGTTGCCTCAGAAATAGCACTTTCACGAAATAATCGTAACTAACCTGTATCGTAGAAAGCAGATATATCGTTTCGTGTATTCTGTCTAATCAATAACGAGAGAAGTGTATCGTTGCAGTTACCATAATCTGGTCAAACGCAATATTTGCATCGACGGTGATCGTTTGACCCGAGTAAGCAACGGAAACATTTTTCAAGCCTTCTAATCTCGACAGATTATACAGCAATCCCGAGGAAAAAGAAAACGTTAGCTCGCCGTGTATCGCAGGTAGAAACAGAGCTGGCTAGAAAAAAGATACACACGTGAGAATAAATTTCATCCGATTTAGTGATTAAGTGATTAAGTGATTAAGTGATTAAGTGATTAAGCAAAACTAATATTTGTCTATTCGATAATATTAAGTGATAAGCAATTAGATTATATAGATCACTATCTATGCCGAAGAAGTTTCCAATTTATTTTCTGATAACTTTGATTTCGTTTCCAAGTCATATATGTACCTACATACGTATGTATGTATATGTATATGTATATGTATATGTATAATAAAAATGTGTCGAAGAAAGCATTGTGTGCAAAATTCATTTACTCGATTAAACGATTAACATTCGTTTAATTATTTCATCAAGATGCAATTAATTAATTAGTCTGTGCGTCAATTGTTCTGTGAGAATTACAACGTTACCAAGAAGATTGTGTTTACAAAGATTCGTCACATGATATGAAAATACTGATAGAGTTTTTTTTTCAGTGTATTTTTCTGTGTTCGATGCTTGAAGAGTAACAAAAAAAGAATGCTAATCAAATTGAGAGATGTAATAACAAAAGGTATATGTATAGATAACAGTTTGAATCGTATCGTAAAGAAGCGGTTTCCTTATCTTTGTCCTGCGTACGGCAGCTGCGCACGACACCTGTGCCTTCTTATTTCTCCCTTTCGATCTAAACGCGACATTATTTCTGTACGAATCGCAATCGAAAGCGAGATATCGTATAGTAGTGTTATGAGCGTGATTCGCGCGGAAACAAAGCGAGACGGTGGACAGCTGGGAAACGCAACGTCGACGCACGGGGAAACGTCTTCGCGTTCGCTCAAGTTCCTGAATTCAATCAGAAAAGAAGAAGAAAAGTAGGTTAGCCAAGTAACGAGATGGCCCCATCCGTCATGGACGATTTAAGACGATTTAAGACGATTTAAGACGATTTAAGACGATTTAACGCTCGAAATGACTGTTACCAGCAGATCAGAACGTTTTTGCAGAAACACACGTTTCCTGATTGCGAATTATGCATTCTTCTATGCTCAATCTTAATAACAGCATGTGCATGTATGACGTACTACAAGCCACGCTCCTTTCGAATACAATACTTTTGTTCTCGTTTCAGTTCGAAGATTGTCAGAGAATCCGTTAGAGAAGTCGTTTCGCTCGGTTCGTTTCTCTTGGCCAAATTCAATGCCAAGTTCAACGTGAGAAATCGTACGAAATCAAACAGGAAGAAAGAAAGGGAAAGAGATCTATCGCGCGCTATTCTCGTTTCACTGTCGTTTTCGGTTCGGATCGTTCAACGTTCGTTCAACGTTCGTTCAACGTTCGTTCAACGTGTTTGCTTTCGTTGATCCCAAGGTCTCCAACGCGTTCGCTTTCACACGCTGTCCCGTGTTGATCTTGGATCTTGATTTCGACCCCATAATCTAGTTTCGCATTTTCGCGCGCCACCCTTAACAACGCCCGTGTTTAATTGACAAATCGTAGATACGTACGCCTACGATCCAGAAGTTTTTACCAAAGTCCGGTATCGTTAATGGATCCATTCCGTTTTCAAGGATAAATTTAGATGCGAAGGGCAACATCTGCTCAACGAAAGTGGTCAGATTTACTCGAAGCCATTCATTTCGTTGCTCTGTCGCTTCCACCAATTTCTGCTCGGTTAAGCATACGAAAATTACTGCCACGACGACGCAAGAGACGAACGCCCCCTCGATCGATAGAAATAATTTCTTTCGCATTTCGATATCGTTCGCGATCGAAGAAATCACTAAATTGCACAAAGGAGAGAGAAAAAAAAACAAAAGAATTCTTTGATAGAACAAACGTGCGCGTTACACTTTGTATTCATTCGTTTCCTCGTCGCTCCGAACAAGAAGTACTTTTCGTTACACAAAGCGCGCTTCGATCCATCGATCGAAACGTTTTTAAACATAATTAGCATTTTTATCTACGAATACCTAGTCGTTCTGGCTAATTGTTATCGATCGAACACAACCACCAGGAGAATGATGTCTCGAAGCCGAGCATGGACTCGAACCCAGTTACGATTACTCGTCGAGAGAAACGATTCCCCGATATTATCGACTCAAAGCAGCGTCGTTTGTTCGTTACGTGGTGCCCTCGCAAACATTGTAAAACATCGTTTACTACTTGGCGCGCAACTACCTTAACGACGTTTATTTACTCGCTTCGGCTAACGACGCGGCGTTTAAACAAACTAACCAAGAACATTTTGAACAAAAGTCAATATAAAAGAAAACGGAAAGTGAATGGTTCTTTCATTAACAATGGGGAATAGAATCTAACGCAAAAGTTTTATTTTTTACCCTTACATTTGCTTTTACGCTTGATAAGTAGCGCGACAAATAACACCCGCACTCAGCCAGATATTCGTGAACATGCACGCGGCCAACAATAACAGCGTTGTTTACAATAACGCTGGTGATACGATGTACAAGGGGGAGGAGCTTTAATTAAAATGCTAGATACGAAAAACACGTACGTCATTGCAACCGATGCACTTGTATCTTTGCTTTCTCTCTTTGCAGTATTTAATATCATACTTTTCTTTGTCTTTCCTTGCAAGAATCTCTCTTTGTTGACTGTACAAAATGTTTTGACTGTTCGAGAGATACACGAAATTTCATTTATCCAATAAATCATTTTGCTTTCGACAATGATGCATCAACTAATCAAAGATAAACTTTCTGACGTTGGCGTGTGTCAGAAGATTGGGCGGCAGTTTCAATCAAACAACTGCTTGCGTGACAATGCTCAGCTTGAAAACACGTTGCCTCGCCAATCTAGCCCCCTACCTCCCTCCTTTTCCCCGACCCGACCCGACCCGACCCATCACTTTTAGCGTTTACCTACATGCTATTCAGCAAAATACTACCTGAAATAAAAATAACGTTGTTCTCCTGGTGGGCGTTATTCCTACATCATCTTTTCAATCCTTCACGATTCACCGCCCGGACCTCAGCTTGTCCAATCAGAGGACTCGAATCAATGAACGTATTCACGTCATCGTGACGTTGTACCTCTGTAATACCGCTTGATTGCGAAATCAATTTGTTTTTCCGTAAACTATCCCGTGCGTTCATCGCACTAACTTGGCCCTGTACGATTTTGTGATCGTAAACATTTGAATGCTTACGAGAACTTCCTTCGCAGCTTTCTTCATCGTATAACCATGTTTTCCTCAAATTTGTAGTCAACAGGTCGCGTCGCTAATTGTTAATTACGCTTCGAATTAAACGTTACTTATTTATATGTATATGAACGATAGGGTGAAGCAACTCAATGCGATGTACGCACGCATGTATCGTGTAAAACTATCGGTTTCTCGGATAGCATGTTCGTGTCAAGTCGTAATATAAACGAAAGCATTTCAATCGTGATTCACGATTCATTGACGTATTTTTTCCTTCTATGGCATTAAGAATTTGGTCGAAAGAAAAACATATGCTCATTCAATTCAATACACATCGTTATTAAAAGAAGGAAGAAGATAAAAAAGGGGGGCAAGGTAAAACAGGTAAATCTTGATCGAATAGACCTGATTAACTAGGTGCCGAAAACAACGTCTGTTTTTTCTATTGTCACATGGTTATCGTGGCGCTAGTCAGCGGCCAATCTAGGTCAACGATCCGACTCGTTTCGTTTCCTTTCCTTTCCTTTCTCATCCTCTCTCTCCTCTTGCCGCTTTTACTCGGCAAAGTGTAGAGAGCGTAGAGGACAGAAGGAGGCTCGACTGTTCGTCCGAGCTCCAATGACCAATCAGAGACCGCTTTGATCTCGAAAATACAAAGTTACGCACGCGTTTTCTCCGCGTCTTATTGTCAGTTGTGTGTTTACGCGGCCGCGTGTATCGTGTATGCATGTGTGCGCGCGTGCATGAGTACCACCTATGTTTTCGTGCACGCGCACGCGAGACTGCGCGTATATTCGGCGAGCATTTCGCGCGGCTACGATAAAGTAACGCGCGCGTTAATCGAGAGAGGTTCGAGCTTGTGCGCTCGCTGCTTCAGTTTTGCTCGCTCGTTCACACGAATTGCATTTGCGCGAGTCGTTTCCTGTCCGCCTTTGTGGAATTCATCATCAATTTTCCTTTGTTAGAAAAATCGATAATTCATTGGAGAAAAGGAAACGAGTGTTCGTGCCTTTGATTGCGCGTCGCTCGCGCATCGTGTCAATTTTTTCTTCGTTTCTTTCGAAGACAACAAAAGCATTCATCGTGTTTGCGATTGGGTGAGTAGCGTCGAGGTGTCCGTTGCGTCTTGATTGCGTTTCTGCGTACACTAACGAGTAGTATCCGTTTATGAATGAAAACGCGAGAGCGAGTGACGCGCGTATACGACCTGCCTGCCTTTGTTTCGTCGAGTTTACCATTTATCAACCAGATAAATCCCGTGATTCTAACGTTTCTTTGCATTCATGAAACACTTTTAATAATAAACAGAAATGAATTTGGCTCATACACGCGGATCCACGGTATAGTAAAACGCATAATAAAATTTGAAAACTTGATTCGGGATGGAGAATGGTAATTTATAGATAAAACTTATAATTAAAAGAGAAATGTTCATATAATTATAAATTAACAGAGGTTTGCAGCGAATGCGTTCGCAGCGAATGCGTTAAGAATAAAAAGTCTATTATCAGAACCGCTTGCGGGCGTAGGCTAAACGCTTTCTCCTGTCTACGCTTATTAGTAGGGAATTTGTAATATTTCATACTGTACTAAGCTTAACATAAAATAGTTTTGTTGTTTGTTTTTAAACTTGAATTTAACGATCGAAATGTGATAGTGTTTATAGAGTAAGGTGATAGAGTAAGAGCAGGAAGAAAAACAGGAAGAAGTGGTTGCACGAGTTGGCTACGTTGGCCCGCGTGCCATTTTGGCATCGTGTCCACTAAGATTTATCTAGACGTTTTCTCGCTCTTGATCTCGCTTATTTTCGTCAAAAGCGGCAGCCCGATCAAAGCTCAAGGCCATTGTTCGTTATTCATACTCCTGAATTTCGTCAAGATTTCTTGTACCCGTTTTTGCTTTTCTTCGAATCATCGGCGAACGTCGAAGGGGTCGTTCAGGCGCGAAACGGCGGTCCGATTCGAAAATTTCCACGAATAGCCACGATACGCAAAGTTCAATGTTAAGTCCATGGATGACGGGATGACGGGATGACGGGATGACGGGATGACGGGATGACGGGATGACGGGATGACGAATCAAACTGGACAGAGGCCAACCACCGAAACTTTCGATATACTTTCGATACTTTCGATATTTTATCTTTGAATCTTTAATCACTTCTCGATCTTTCTTCTTGTATTCTTGAACAAAAAACAAGTACGGCAGCAGTACGAGAGAGAAAGAGACGCAGATAGAAATACAAATAGAGTGATGAGCCCGCTCCAAAATTGGATTCGTCTTTGTCGCTTGTTTATCGATCGAGTAACACATCAATGCGTAATTGAATTTCCGCTCGGTGATTACTTTCAATACAAAGTTCTATTTGAAAACGATTCTTGGCAAGGATGTTTTCGCCTTTGCCATTACATTCCTCGTCGTTGTAATGACGAAAGAATAATCTTATCTAATGGCACGTTTTCCGGTTGTTTGTCCGTTTCAGGAAATCATATTCAAACAAATGGTCGTATAAACACAGGAAAGATGCGTTGAGCGTTGGCAGACATCGAACTTGGCATACCTATGACTCATTCGTTCTTCCGAATTACGCTGTGTAACGATTACACGTTCAAATTTCTCAGTCTGAGCAGTCTTCTTATATTTGCTTCCACGTATATTTCGAAAAATGGGCATTTTTCTCTGCGAACAGGAAACCGGTACCGTCTTTGGAGTTTGCCGAGCCCGAAATTCAGTTATTTTCATATATGCATATTTGCTAGAGCAAAAGTCAAATATTCCAGCTACCCAGTGATAAAGGCAGTGCTGCTCGAAACGTTTACGTAATAACATAAAAAATAGATTATTACAAGTTTTACAAGTTTTCTCTAAGCTTTAAGTCCAAGGTCGATTTTCTTCTCACCATGTCATCATCCTCCGATTAACACATGTCGCTTGCGTTGCACGTGACCGAATCATTGGAAAACTCCTACACCGTAGAATCATCCCTGTTGATACATGTCGCACGTATGTACGCCCACTCTTCTACAAACTTGCAATAATGTTGGATGAACTGCAATGAACTATAATGCTGAGTTGCAGCCACGTGCCCGTCATGCTGATATACACACGATTGTTCACGTACACGGAATATGTATATTACTGAATTACAGTAACGTATCGCTTGACTTGATCGCAAAAGCGGGAGAGTCACGAATGATTCGCGAATCGAAAGCAAAAGGAAACGGAGAACTATCCTAAGAGAGATGGAATGAACTGGTATCGGTGCTACAGCTTCTGTCGCTTGTGTTCGTTACGGGATTACTTTCGCTTCGCTTACCATTTTTACGTCATTTAACGATACACCGCGTTGAAACAGCTTTTTCACCTTACCAAGGAAAACAAAATTAATCGAACAAAATTAATCGAGCTGGTGCTGCCGGTGTTTCATAAACACGAATCATCACACGATGTAACACGATGTAACTAGATGTAACTAGATGTAACTAGATGTAACTAGATGTAATAAGATGATCAGAGGTTATACAAATCAGCGATATTTTACCATTGTTCAGAATAAAGATTTTCATTGTTCACAGACGACAAATTATCGTAGTAAAGGTTAGATGGAATTAAACATTATAGTTGGTCACGAAACATAGGTAGATAAATGATCGATTCGTTGAATCACGATCACTTTTGCGTACGATTACGATTGCATAAGCGTGCCAACAACAGATAAACTTCGTATAGAAGGAGAGAGGGCTTGAAAAATAACGTTGCATGATGTTTACAAGTTACGTGATGCAACTTTAAAAAGAAACAAGTTTTTTTTTCATACATTCATTCCTCCCACTTTGACTCAATAGGCAGTTTTTCAGTTTTTTTTGCTCAAATGTTCTCTAAATTTATAATTTTATCCTAGCATTACTCATATTTTCACGATAATGCATATATTTGCTGCAGTTCGTGACTTCTTGAGTTGAGACATCGTTTGCGGTTTCGTGCTTTCGTGATAATCGGTCGTCGGAACGGGTCGTGCACAAAGAGTAGACGCGTTTCTTCCCGGAAACAGCTGCCTTCATCTTTTCTTTCTTTCTTCTTACACGCTGGACGCTCGTTTCTACAATCGTTCATTCAATGTTTCCTCTCTGCAGTCTTAAATTCCCTTTAATCTTACGCTAATTTAATCTTTTTATTATATTTCTTTAACTCGGAACTAAAGAAAAAAAATGATCGTACACGCTGTATGCGATCAATTCAACGGAAGAATTTCCGTCATTAGAACACAAAGTCATCGTGTAATCGAAGACTTTAATGGTCTAATCGTCTAATTTCTGAAACGTTCACACGTATTAACGTGTACGCGATGTTGGTCACCGATCGAAACGTTAACGCTAAAGATACTTACACCAGGCACATCAATGTCAATGAGGAAGGAGGGGGGGGGACAAAGGAAAGCGAAAACACCGTGTTACAGGAATATTCCAAGCAATTTAGAAAACATACTATTTCAACGATCTTCGAGCTTCTTGAAATTCGTCCAATTGTCAGTCATGAGAGCTGTTCGTTCGTTCTTTAAGTTACGCAAGCTCGATTCGTTTTCATACGAAATCTCTATCTCGAAAATTCGTATACGAACGCGCCGTCTTTTATCCTAAATTTAAACGAAATTATCATATCAATTTGTCGCGATAAAATGTAATCTTTTGCTTAAAATATGAGTATCGAGAAGGAGAATTTCCACTCTTCAATTATCTCCAACGAGCTGGCTACAGGCTAAATTTGTCGTTTTTCGTAACTTTAATTTATAAATTAAGATTTGACGAATTTGAAATTTCTTCAAATTGACGGGTAAGACTTTTTCTAAGGACAATGCAAAATTTACAACACCCCCCCCCTCCCCCCCCCCCCCCAATGGATTTGGTAACGTAAAACAAAATTTGTTTTTTGATTGTTGGTATCGATGAAACGCAACGAAAAAGGTGGCACGCAGTGTTCGCGTGCGCAGCCAACCAACGCGCCAATCCTACTCGTCTTCGATTCTTCCACGTTTACCATTACCTAACCATTTAAATGATAATATAACCCTGTTTATCGTTACAAAACTATTAATGTGTACTTCAGATATATATTGTTTTTTTTTGTTTTTTTTTTTTCCGAAATATAAATAAGATGATTTTTTTAACAAATGCAATTATCACGGAATAAAGTACAATTGGATCAAGAAACTTTTGTTGTTTTTACATAACGCTTAAAAGTTCAACGATTATTAATCATTCGGGTATAGCGGCGATAAACGCGTTAAGGAAATTTCACGTCCTGGCTTTGTTTTTACTGTGAGACGAAAATGATATTACATAACAGCAATTTTTTTCGTTCTGGCACATATACGATTTCGTTATGCATCGTAGTTCTATGTTAAAGGATTTTCTCGAGCGATGTGGATCACGTAACGTTCGATGAAATTGAAGATTTCATAGAAAGTCTTACCCCTCTTAATTTGCTTAACAGATTAACTTTTTTTTTTCAAGGTTAGTTGTTAGAAATGTATTTTAATTCGACAATGAATATGTACAGTATGATGTGTGTTGAATAAAATGAATTTACATATCCTGCTAACGATTATCATAGTTCTTGTCCTTTTTTGTTATAGATTCACTGTCGGTACAATTCAAAGAACGCGGTTGCAGCAGGTCTGGTCACGTGATGATGGTTCTTATTGACCGAAGTGTATCGGAATTCTGATTGGTCGAGGAAGGGCACGTGACCTGTTCTAACGTCAACTTTGACTACCGTCTGCTGGTAGTCGGGCGGATTTCTCACCAAACCATCTAAGAACAAAGGATTCGTTTTTCGGTCAAGTTGCGCGTGTATTCTGTTAGATGGATCGTATTGCCCTGCGAACTGGAACGCGTACTCGTTAATTACATTCTTCGTTACGCATTCTGCGTGGTAAACCTGCCTCGCAGTAATTGCTCCAATTGCTGCCCGGTTTTGAATCCTTGACAGTTCCTTACCGTCTCGGGACATTGACGGTTCTATCCTGAAGCAGTTAGAATTTCGTTTGAACGCAGTTTGATCACGGTCTTCGGTTCGTTTTAATCAGAAACATTTGGTATCGTGAGTCTTGTGAATGTCATTAAGAAATGATATCACGACATGGTTAAGTAAATTTTTAAACCCGATATATCTGGACTTCACCTCGGAAAATCTCTGAGGAGATACGTCCCTTTATTCTCGCGGTAACTTTGAAATATCTAGTTGTACGTTCACCGACTGTACGCGGTGAAATCCATTTAAAATACGTTTTGAGAGTGGTTTCACGATACCTGAATTTAAAATGTACAGCATGAACTACATTGGAAAGTTCATAAGCAATTTTCGTGATTTCTATAACGAAATCAACGCAGCGACGCTCACCGGTGCTATCGATGTCGTCGTTGTCGAACAACCGGATGGATCGTTTACTTGTTCGCCTTTTCACGTTCGCTTTGGAAAACTCGGTGTACTTCGTTCCAGAGAGAAAATTGTAAGTTCCTGGTTATTACTATCATGCATATATGTAGCCCATTTATTGCTGAGTTTCTTTTCAATAATGTATTATAGAAACTTCTAGAATGCCAACAATCACACTTATATATATTGTATTCAAATTTTCAAAGAAATTATTTTCGACTTTGTTTTATCAAATCTTTTTCATCATCAAATTGTTAAGAAAAAAAGAATCTACTGAATTGTTCCTTTACAGGTGGACATAGAAATAAATGGAGAACCTAGACAAATTCACATGAAATTGGGAGACTCTGGAGAAGCCTTTTTCGTTGAAGAAGTTGGTTCCGATGGCTCTCCAACAGACACTGAAATTCCACCGCATTTGGCTTGCTCACCCATTCCTGATGACAACTGTTTTCCGCCACCTAGATTCAATCTTCTTTCAGACCTTCCTCCTGAACAGAGGGACAAGATTCTCATAGAGTCCGTCTTATCCATCGAAAGAGAAAAATGGGAACAAATGTCAGCTCTGCCACCGGAACAAAGAGAAAAGTTCTTGATCGAGCAGTTCTCTGACCTTCCAGCAGAGCACCGTGCAAAATGGCTTCAGATAGCAACACTGACACCCGAAGAGAGGGAAGAAATGTTTAAGGAAAATTTTGATAACGTATCCACGTTGCAGAAACAGCGAATGATATGTGAACAGTACTCAGCTCTGAAGAGCGAAGAGAAGGAGAGATTGTTCAAAGAAAATTTCCCCGAACTACCTGCAGAGCAGAGGCAGAAGTTTGAGAAAGCTCTGTTAAGCGATTGGAAAAATAAAGGAGAGAAACATGATAATTTGAAAAGCGAAGAAGAAATTTTTGATATGGATGGTATCAATGACGATGAAACATCTCCAGCTGCATCAACCCCAAAGTCCTTTGTAGCTGTAACTTCGACCGAGAGAATTCGCAAAATTAGCGTAGTAAATAATGACTTTAGACCAATCACAGAGGACGTACAAAGTAGCGGCAAAGAAAAGTCAAGTGACGAGTCAAACGCAATGATAAATAAAAAAAATTCAAAGGATGAAAACGCTGATGAGGGTAAGAGTAACAACTCAACGAAGAGGAAACGAAAGAGGAAAAGTATCATGAAGAAGAAGGGATCTCAAAGGAAAACTAGCAACGGTAGCAGCAGTCAAACGGAAATGAGCGAAAACGATACGTCCGTTCCGGATGAATCTCTTCTTAGCGAATCTGTAAGTTATTGCTGATAAAAGCTTTTGTCAAAATTGTTGTCAAAATTGAATATTTAAGATTGTTTATTAACACGTGCGTATTCATTGAAGATATTAAAGGAATCCAGTTCGGTTGCAGAATTAGAGAAAAAGAATGTTACGGTGGAAGCGGTAGTAATCACTATGCAAGAAACTGTAGAAAAACGTCCGGAAACAGATTTTCATTTCTTCAGCGACACCGAAGTTACAAAGTAAGTTGCCGTTATCTATATTTATAAGCTATATTCTTTCTACATATATAGACATGTATACACATACATACATGATTCGTGAGAAGCGTATACATAAAATCCATTAATATGTAAAATTAACGTTTGCAATCCTTTATTGTCATCGTATTTATTTAATAGGAATCAGGATTCTAGGCCATGTTCACCTGTTCAGTCTGACACAGAATTTGAAATGCGAAAAATTACGCAAGAAGGTGCGGAAAGGGAAGAGGATAAAGGTCATCAACAGAGCTGGAGATGGGGTGAACTACCAACTTTACCCCTGGAATCAACTCACGCGTCCCACAGAAACTCATTGAGTTCATCGAATGCTGCTAATCAGCCAAATAACGGTTAATCATTTTTTCTGCAATCACGATGTATTTGCATCCGTGTAATTATTCGTTTACTTATATGTTTGTTGTTTCAATAATAGCGGAAGCACACCGATCTATGCTTAGCGGTATGTTCTCGTTTATGAAGAAAACTTCTCGCGTCAGACACAATCCAGAATCCGAAGGAATTTATCTTAGCGATCTTAATGCCGACGAATTGGATCCTGAAGTTGCGGCTCTTTACTTTCCTTCTTCTCACAGAGGTTCAGCAGCCGTGAAAGGTATATTATAGAATTTATTTGCGTAGGAATGAATTATTCATTATTTTTTGCGGTATAATAATAAATGTAAATTACATAGGTTTATTGAAAAGAAAATGACTTTTCAGATCGTAAAGGAGTAGACGAGGAGGATACCGAATCCGGTAATGGACCGAGTTTACCTCAAAGTCCAAACAGTGTCGAGGGCGCCATTGGTGGACCAAAGTCGTTGGACAGCGATTTCGAAGAACCGAAGCATTCTATATTTGACAGCAGTATGGATATCAGTTTATCTTTATGCGGTGGTTTAGATTCGGAAACCGGTCCGTCTAAAGAAGCTTTTCATCAAAATTTACTTCACTACGAAGACATTTGTTCGGATCCAAAGTTATATGAAAATCCGAATTTAGTTGTAAGAATTAATGGAAAGTTTTACAATTGGACTACAGCTTGTCCAATCGTGATGACTTATGCTGCTTTTCAAAGACATTTACCACAAGGTACAATTGAAAATTTGTATGCAACATGCATGCCGTTACCCTTAATGCATGAAGAAAAAAAGCAGGAAAATATTGGCAAGCCTGAAGGTCGTAGTGGTTATAGCTCATGGTTTTCATGGAGACGTTCCTCGCAACCGCCTAAAAAGTCTCAGGAGCTTAGTCAGAGTAAGACGCGTTTACATTTAACTCGATTCGCTATTCTATAACAAAGGTTTCCAAATATTCGTCTTACGTGTTACAGCCGATGGAACCGGTATACAAAGTTCCGAGCAATTGATCGATTCGAAAGAGAACACTCCGGTAGACGAAACACCGAGTAGAGAAGTAAAGACTGATCAGAACACAGAGGCTGCTATAGCTATCACGGAGGCAATAGAACAGCGTTCAAAGTTAACGAAAGATATGTCTAAGACTGAGAAAAGCCACGAAAGAGAGGGTGAAGGCTACAGCGGCAGCGAGGATTCTGATAGCAATCAAAACGAATCGCAAGGAGTTAAAATACCAAAGGAAAGAAGATCGTATTACGAATCTACTGAAAAATATCGTAAAACCTTAAGATTATCATCTGCTCAAATAGTACGTACAGTTTGTTGGATTATAAAACAGAAATGTGTGTGTGTATATATATATATATATATATATTTATTCGTTAATTATTGTTTTGTTACAGGCAAGTCTTAATTTGAAAGATGGAGCTAACGAAGTTGTTTTTAGCGTGACGACGGCTTATCAAGGCACGACTCGTTGTAAATGTCATATTTACAAATGGAGGTGGGATGACAAAATTGTTATTTCTGATATTGACGGGACAATTACAAAATCTGACGTATTGGGTCACATTCTACCAATTGTTGGCAAAGACTGGGCTCAATCAGGCGTTGCTCAGTTGTTTACGAAAATTAAAAATAACGGCTACAAATTGCTTTATCTGTCCGCAAGAGCGATTGGTCAAGCCAAGGTCACAAGAGAGTACCTGAAAAGTATCAGACAGGGAGACTTGTCGCTGCCCGAAGGACCACTACTTTTGAATCCAACGAGCTTAATTTCAGCTTTTCATCGTGAAGTGATTGAGAAGAAACCGGAAGAGTTTAAAATATCATGTCTCAGCGATATCCAAGCTTTATTCCCGGAAGGTTCGAAACCTTTTTATGCTGGCTACGGGAACCGAATCAATGTGAATATATCTTCTTATGTTGTTACCGTGTTACATTCAAATATTTCTTCAATAATTGTGATCGAATCGTTCATTCTTTTAGGATGTTTGGGCATATCGAGCTGTAGGAATCCCTACAATGCGCATATTCACCATAAACCATAGGGGTGAATTGAAACATGAATTGACGCAGACATTCCAGTCTTCGTAAGTAATTTTGTACATTAGTTCTACTAACTTCTAGAAAATTATACAATAAATTATACAAATTTATAGCAGACTTTAAGTACTTTGTTCGAGAAACTTGATACATGATTTGAATGTGATATTGAAACGATTAGTTTTGTTGAGAAAACATTCAGATTATTAATAGTCTGTTGCATGTTAATACGTTAGTTATAGGAACAGTAGGTACACGCTGGTGTATGCTCAAATGAATGAAATTTAATTTGCTGATTAGCATGTATATGGTAATATTACTGGAAAAAAAAAAAAACAGTTTGCATTTACTTAACGAAGTAAGAAAATGAGGAAGGATTTTGTACAAAAAAAGAAACAGAAGAAAAAAAGATGTTTATAGGTCGGATATTTCTATGATTGCAGTTACGCATGTCAGTGCGATATCGTCAATGAGTTATTCCCGCCACTGCCCACGCGAAACATCTGCTGATGGCGACACAACCATAGCTGTTTCATTTTATTAGTCCAATTAATAATGTTCCGATAGTAATAATTACAGATCAGTGTATTCGTGTCATTGGTACTGCATTCGATAAGTTGGTAACTTCTACTACCTCATGACTTGGAATATTGTTCTACCATCAAATATGCATACCATATTTCCTTTGAAAAATTGATCGGTATGCGCAGAGATTTTATCTAATGTTAACGATTCGTAATTTATATACAAAGGAATGTATATATATATTTAACGTAGTAACGTACAAAAGTTACAGACAAAGAGAACAGTATACGCATAAATAGATTCTAGCAATTTTTTACATTGGCAATTTCACGTCGTTCTTGGTGTTTTTTTTTTTTTTTTTTTTTTTTTTTTAAGACAAACTAGAAGTTTATAGCTTAGTTTCTTAGCTCGATATTGTTTTATGCTTTGAGATGTTTGGTTGTGCAAGAACTTCTACCTATCTTCTTATAATTTATAGGGTAAGCACTCGTTCTTACACAACAGCTTTTCATCATTTACATTTTCACTGGTTTACTCATCTCAAGCAATCCTAATGTCAATAATTTTTTTTTAAGATTAATCGAATTATCTTTGAAATTAATTAGATTTATTTGGAAGCTATTAATCTTTCTTTTACATGTGCTACATTTGTATGATATTGGAGTTTGAAGTGTGCCGTTACACAGTAGTTTTTACCTTTTATTTTCTTTTTATTTTGCACGAATATTCAACCAGGTACTTCAGACATACAATTTTTTATTTTATAGTCCCTTACTGTTTTTCTTTTCTTTCTTTTTTTCTTTTTTTTTTTTTTCTAAGGAAAATATATACAAAATTCCCAATTTATGCCACCATACGCACTCGAACTCGAAGATGATTGATGTGATAACAAAACAAAAATTTCTACTAATAACTAGTTCATTGTAACAATTTGTAGCAATGTAATACCCATACATTTCTCACTCTGTTTAATCCTTTCGCTACGATCAACTCTGTTACCGAAGGTTCTATTCGCAGTGTTGTATTTGTAAAGTAGATGTTTTTATATTTAATCTTTATTTAAAAATGTCTTGTTTAGTAGCAAAAGGTTTAATGAAATAAACAATATTGACCCGTGCTCCCCATATTCGTTGATTTTCATCATCAGCAGACACACAGAAAGTTCACGCGTGCACTCACTGCGTTTGTATTATTTTTTCAGATACTCAAACATGAGTTTTATAGTCGACCATCTATTCCCAGCCTGGAGAGAGGACGCAGCAGACGAATTCAGTCATTTTGCATATTGGCGGGACCCAATACCGGAAGTACCACCGTTCGAAGAACTGTACGCCTTCAAACAAGTTAATTAAACGGAACCGTGTGCTTTTTACGTTAAACGAGAACGGTACTTTTACTCGTAATTCGATAACGATAGTTCGTATTTAATCACCTTTTATACTCCATGCGTTATCGGCCACAGTGTTCTTGACTGATGCGACTTTTAAAACGTTTCTTCGAGAGAGAGAGAGAGAGAGAGAAATTGGGTCGAAACTCGACAACCAACGAGAGTAACAACGGTATAAGAATACCCCTTTTTTCAATGATGGATAATTTAGAAGCGTCAGTCTCCGATTAAATTTACACATTCCACTTGTATTAGAATAGAACGACATTAATAGTTATCAGCAATATCAAACTGGAATTAACCCATAACTGGTATGGTAGTTATTTTATTACATATAAGAAAAAAAATTCAGAAGAAATTTCAAGGTAATTGAAAACGTAAATAAAAATAGTACCATGAATTACACCTATTATCGTGTTTTAAGAATTAATTAGGTGATATTTAGAGAAAAAAAACAAATTTAACTCTGATGAATCTCATTATACCAGTTACGAGTTAAACGCGAAACGATTGAAACATCAGTCAGAGAGCACAGTACGTGCCCCTTAATTATAAGGGAAGAGAGCTGATTGTATCGGTTGCAAGCTTTTGAAAAAGAGTAAAAACAAATTGCTTAGATGCCGTGTTTTTTAGAGGATGCACGCATCATTTCGTAAGGATATACATATATAATGCTATCGATATCAGGTGATAAACTTGCATCGCAAAGCGATTTATTGATACGCTTACGAAAAAGAATGCGTTACGCTAGGAGAGTTTTGCTTGTTATTCGAACGTAATGGTAGCTTGATACGTGTAATGTACTGCTATTTATTCCTGTAAACTTCCATTTTATTCTAGGAATCCGTTAATCGTAATCGTAAACGTAATTACTCTAGCACGTGAAAAAAACGTATTGTGTATTATAATTTAAAGTGTCTGTTAGATTATTTTTACAAAATATTTAGTTGAAGAAATGTTTATTTATTTTTTTACAAGGTCTCTCAATTGAATTAGTGTGCTGTGAGATTGCCATATCCTAGAATATGTAATCGTTTATATATTGTGATACTTCGAACAAACTACTATTTGATTAACAGTCAGGACGATCACAGTGTATAAAGACGAGAGCTCGTGCGATGCACCACCAAATGGATATTTCTATAGTTCATTTTTTCCTTCTGTTGAGCCACTCTGATCTTTCTCTGTATACAGTGTATAACTTCAGTAACGTGAAGATGTCGTTGAATTGTCATTTTTAATATGTAATGTATATTTATGTCGATGTCTTTCAAACGTGCATCAGCCGAAGGTACGTGCTAACAAAGTAGTAGATTAGGTTATTACTCTTTTCTGTTATATAAAACTGTCGCAATAATACGTCTAGGACGATGTCAGTTGTTCAAATATCTTCTATAATTTCTGTTGCCAACACGGCAAAAGTACAATTACTTTCCACCAAAGAGAATAGAATTGAAAATATCTCATGAATTTTAAATAAACGTTCAGCGATTCGTACTCTGATTGTGCTGTTAAGAATAGAATTTAAGAACTTTTATCATTTCAAGCAATTATTTACAAGGGAAAGAAAGAAATATCTCGATATTTGTTAGAAGCGAGCAGTGTGCTTGAAACGCAGGTTATTTGATGGTACTGTATTGTATTATGTGTCAGCAAGTTTTGCTCAATACGAAAACAACTTTTAATGAATTATCAACCATTTCGTTAAGCAAAGAAAGCAATGCAATTATTTTTTCGTTTTTTCGTATATAATGCACGATCATTAGTATCCTCGGATTATAGAACGTACATTTAATACTATTATTGTTGTTATTATTAATATAATATAATAGAATAAAAACATTATTATATTAATGTTAATAACAATAATTATATGTATTGCATTCGTCACACGTAATACTACAAAAAAGGTACACACACACACACACACACACACACACACACACACATATATGGATGTGTAAATTATCAAACGTTTAACTTTTGGTAGTATTTTATCTATTTTTACTCTTAGTACAAATAAATTTAAACTTATTTATAGTTTCAGTATATAAGTTATTTTGTAAAATAATTTTGTATGCTTTCGCGTAGATGGTACTTTTTAAACTATTACATATTAGCGGATTTTTAATCGAATAAGGTAAACTGGAATGAAATTGCACTCGACGATTGTGTGTGTTCTATCGAATATCAAATCTCAAGATTTTAAAGCATTCCGTAGTGATGATAATTGCAAACCAAGACTTGAAATGCTTTTCTCGCAATAAACATGGAATACTGCATGATCGAGTTAACGTGTTTATAGAATAAATGCAACTTGAAATAACAATGCGTATCTTTTGATGCCTCGTGAAACACAAGTTGGATATTTTCGTTTTTCCCGCTTCTCTATTCTTAATCTATTGATACCCAACATTACATTTTATTTTATTTTTTGTTATAAATTTTTCATTTTACTTTGCTATATGTTTACTTTCAGTAAACGTTCATTAATGGGTTAATTGTACATTATTGTTATACATTTATATTTTCGATTCTGTTAAATATGTTGTTGGACCAAAGACGATAAAATAGCAGGTTTTGCAATGCAACATAGTGCTTTAAACTCGTATATATATTTATATATTTAAAGCTTTAGAAAGCTTTAGAAACGAATAAATGTTAGGTTAATAGAAAAATGATTATAAACTCTGTAATATTATCACCTTATTATTTTTTCCACAATAAGATACTGATCATGAACACGTTTGTGAAATCCTTGAAATATAACTTCATCAATATTTCAGAAAGTAAACTGTTGCCTATTATGTTGCATTTTCTCAAGTTTTATGTGGCCAACGTGTTTTGATTTCCTATACGTAATTGAGCCAATGTAAGTTTAGAATTTAATTATAAAAATTTGATCGTTGCTATTTACCTCGTACTTCGATTTTCGTCTAATATGATTTATACTGCTTTCGTTATCAGATGCATCTGAAGAGCCGATAGACGATCCGCTGCTTCTTTTATTAGAATTTATGTTAAATGCTACTTTATCTGAGTTGTTTGAATGCCAATAGCATTTAATCTATATATTTAATAGTGAAAGTTTAATTTGATGTATGAAAAAAAAATTGAAGCACCATAAATGTATTTAATATTAAATTAAAATGTTTCAAATTTATATTATAGGTTAATAAAATAATTTTAATTTACCCATAGAATTCCAATTATCCAAAATATAGTAAGATACACTGGTAACATCATTACTGAGCTTATTAAAAAAATTCACAGAAAAGCATTGGTGATTGAAAGATGAACAAATAAATTTTGATATTTTAAAAGTATAAAAATGTATCAAATTTTACATGATATCACTTGTTTTTGAAAATGTTAGTCAAACAGATAACTTCATGCTTTCTTATTACAGAGACTTATAAGCAGAAAATTACTTTTCTTTATGATACACTATATATATACACAAATTATTACATAAATGCCTTTTTAAAGCAATACATGTATCATGTATTATCAATTTCTTTTTCCTCTTCCACTTCCATTTCTTCCTCTATGTTTTCTTTAGTATCATCTACAGATGCAAGTTTCTTGTATCCATGTTTCTTGGAAAATACACCTAATGGTATCATCTTAAAACTTGCTAATGGTTTATCAAGTAATTTCTGTAATAAATGATACCTATTAAACCTACTGAATAAAAGTTTTTTATTGTTTCAGTTAGTATAAAGCAGTATCTTACCAAAATCCGTGCTTGTTCAGGAGTTAATATTTGTCCCTTTTTACACACAGTATACTCTTTAATTAATGTTACCACACCCTTTTGCAAAGCTGTGGGCATTCCCAATTGTCTTAAATGAGGTTCTATACTATGTGGAAATTCTGACATAGGTCCTTCAGGTAATATTACAGACTCAGGTGTAACAAAACCTGATCTGGCATAATCTGATTCTTCGTATTCCTCCATCCATTTCAATACCTACCATAGTATTGAACACATTTAATCATCCGTATATTCCTAATCTACCAAAGGTGTAATAAATAAATATATTACCTCCTTTTTAGTTCGATTTGTAAAAAGTAAACCGCATTGTCCTCTTAATGCTGCCGACAATTTATGTACACCTTCTGTAACTTCGTCTTCTTGTGATTTACCCAATGCTAATGCTATCACCTTGTTTTTACCAAAGAAAAATCGACTGTCTTTCCATTCTCCTCGTAAATCTTTAAGTTTATTGTTTCGCATATTGTGCACGGATATGAGAAATATTCTGGCATATTTTTCAACGCAATTTCTAACATCCTCTACAATTTGTTGTTTTAAAACAAGTCCTTTCTTGCTTGTTTTAGTAAGAGATACTGTAAAATACAACAAATTTATAAATCATACGACAACACGTGAAATTTGTTTAGGTTAATTTGAATGATACAGATTTTTAAACGAACAGTAAATAACAAAATTACAAATTAGTGCGATATAATATTACTTTTTTTATCTCTTTTTGACTTTGGCATTTTTTCATAAAACTATGTTGCAAATTAAAGTAAAATATAAATTACTGAAATACAGTGTCACTCAAGTAAGCATGTGCTCCGGTGTGCATATAATACATTCGAAGAAAATGGCGCCAATTTATAGACGGTTTAAACATTGATAATATTTTGAGCATTTTAAAACTCGAAACAACAATTTTGAATACAAGATTTTCATTGGATTCAATCGAACGTAAATAATAATTTTAATATATAATAAAAGTTTTACAATTAATGAAAAACTATTTTAATACCATAATATACATTATGTGAATCTATAGTTTGAATAATAATGCATAAAATTATATTTCAATGTATTAATTAAATTCATAATTCAAAGAAAGATTTTCTACAGGAAAATTAAGTTTAAATGCGAACGATTTTATCGACAGATTTGAAAAGCGGCAGGAACGGAAAGTGCTTTTCGAATATGCGGAAAGCGTGAAGTGAACGCAGTTCAAGATGGCGACTTCCGCTCGTTTCGCCAGTGCACTCTGTGAGATCGTAGTGGACGGGAGCCGTTGATTACAGTAAAGCCTCGATTTTCTGGGCCGCTTATAACACTCCAAAGGTGAGTTTCTGTACCTATATAATCATACGCGATTATGAGAATCATGCAAAGCTGGTGAATGCAATGTCTTCCATTATATCAATGACAAAATGTTACGAGATATATTCGATCACGAGTTGTGTGAACCCCGTAGCCATGCAGTCCGCCGATCATTTTTCTAAATTGCTTGAAATAACATGTAATTGATACATTCTGTTGCGTTTTCATGCGCAGTATCCTTCGGTTTAACCTTATCACGTAATTTACGCATTAGAACGACCATTCGTCGAACGAATTATGGTGTTGGCAAAGTTCGTTGGATTGCGGTGCGATACGAGATGATCTGAAGTTAGTCGTTTATACCGCTCGTATCGGAGCGACGCACGCGACGCGCCAGCTCCGAAAGAACGAGGTAATCGCCGCCATTTTAGTTACATTAGCCGGTGATGAAATTATCCTTCTTTCTATAAAGATCTTTGAAATTATTGTTTTATTTCAATTTAATATTCGATACGTTTCCAGTTGTCATCATCGATTCGAATAGCATTACAAAATGACAGAGTTAACCGTCTGAATGCTTGCTCGATGTTTCGTCGAGTAAATTTTTTCCCCAAGTATTTGATACCTTATATGGTAGGAAGAAATTGAAGATATATCGCGTGGCAACCATTGCTTGTTCTGTCGCGAGTAATATTTTGTCTGCTTACGCTTGAAATCGCAATAAAGCATATAGTACGCGATAAGCTTCTCATAGAGGCGTATGTAGAATGCATTAGAGAGTATACGCCCTTTGACAAGTGAACCGATTATCGTTGCTTTCAATACTGCGTCGTCGACACACGTCTTAACTGATAAACATCGAAGCCAATAGACGCCAGCTTGTCGATAGCGGCATTCAATTTTCAGTTCCACGCGTTAGACTACGCTCAAACACGTATCTCTTACGTAGCGTTTCGTTATTGAACGGTATGAAACGCAAATCGTGGTTATCCTTCTTCCATTGAACGATGTTCTATCGAACGTCGATAAATAACGAGTACCGGTTCTTATTTTTTCGGTACAATTTCGTTCGCGAACGTTTAATGGCTTTTAATATCCAAAAGATAATTCTATTTTTACTAAGTTTACAGTGTCTGAAGCGTAATTAGGTGTAATATTCTGATTAAAACTTCGTGTAGCTGCATTTTTCCGACTTGTTGTATCGATTTGTTGGGGAAATTTAACGATCTTAAAAAGGTGAAAGAATCATTAAACAAGGTGTAGAAGAAGCTTGTGGTTGGTGGCCTTACCATGCCACGATCGTTCACCGCATAATCGCGATCAAAAACGAAAATAAAGTTAATCGTTGATTTTAGCGGAAGGTAGGCGTATGTTCGTAGTGGGGGACCGTGAACTCTCTTTCTCGCTCTCTATCCCTACTCTTTCTCGGTCATCGAACAACTTCAATCGGGGGAGACCTACTCTTTTCGCCAAGGCCGACGATAGTCCTTCTCTGTCTTTCCGTTGTTTGCTGGCTCACTCGGTCGGTTGGTTGGTCGGTCGATTCGCGTCTCGTCGCGTCTCGTCGAGTCTCGTCGAGTCTCCTCGTGTCACGTCGATGACGTGTTCCACGAACGACTTTTCGCTCGTGCGTATTTGCGTAACGAACGAAGCATCTTCGTCGCAAAGGCCGCGCATTCTTCTCTTCGGTTTCGTTCTCGCAATCCCACTGAACATCTTTCTCGTTATTCCCGTTGAATATCGTGTCGTTTTATTTACCGTTTCTTCAAATTCTTTTTTTCTCCTTTTTCGTCCATTGTCGTAAAAATTCTCATTTTTAGACGAATAGAAAATATTTTGCTTCTGTTCGATATCACATATAAAAAAAAAGAAAAAAAAAAGAAAAAAAAGCGATCAACAACCTTGAGTCAAATTACTCACGAGCCTTATCGAATTTAACCTTTCGTTGTACTCTGTGTCAAGGCCGACTCAAATGTTTCGACAGTTTCGAAAGCTTTCGAGACGAGAAATCGAAATTTACGGTCGTTGAAATTGGTACGAAATTGGAGTTTATATTCTGTACAAGCTTATATGTATTAATTTTCTTTTGTTTGTTTAAAATTTGATTCATTCGAGTTTTTCATTTAGTTTTACCAGAAAGGTAAATTAGGTTAATTACTTCGACACACACGAGCGTTTATCATTGTATCAGCTGGGTGATAATTGCTGCAATTTATGAAATGGATAAAAATGATGAATTCGAAGGAATTTTCAGTTTTCTCGAAATATTTCTTGTTTCATTTCTAAATTTGTCGGCAACGTGGAAACGGATGACGTAACTATCGATTCGCGTCGATCCCCCCCCTTCCTTCCCATCCCCTTTTCTTTGCCTTTTACCTTTTCTTATTCTATACTTCTTTATTTCTTCTCCCCGATCGATCAAGGACCATTTTTCTATTCTATCTCTTATCAATTTGTAAGAGACCTTTAGAAAAAGAAAAGGACCGCGTGGATCAAAGTTTGCCATCTAGCAATAACGAAGTTCTGAAAGTAGAACTTTTTTTTTTATGACCGATTGTCTTACTGTCGATCATTTCAGTAACACCGTTGTGTACCGTGATGAAAATTCTGTACCGTACGAACGAATTAATGGGATATTTATTAGAGGCTAGCGTATAGCGTGTCTTTGCAAATTTATCGTAATAGGTAGCGCGTGTGGGGCAGGAGGTAATCGCGAGCGAGTAAGCAGGGGGCGATACTAGGTTTTACGTAAGAACGGGTAACATCGAGGAAACGATCCCGATGTGCGTTAACAGAGGTTGCATAACCTAGTCAATGACAATTTCCTAAATTAATTTCCTTCTTTTTTCTTTCTTCTTTTTGTGAATTACGGCGCGATCGTTTCGAGGCGAACGCGAGCGCTTCATTTTCGATAAAATGAAAATTCCTGTGATTTTTGCACACCGTATACCGGACGATTTCTCAACGATTCGAAGAAACATTAATCATTAATATTAATGCACGTGTTTAATGATGTCACAGAATCGATTCATATCGGAGTGTCGGTAGTGGTAGGGCGCGTTGCGGGAAGAGGGGAGGTTAGACGGAACGCTCACGGAACGCTCACGGAACGCTCACGGAACGACTGTAGAGTAGATTGGTCGTTAAACGCTCGCCGGCCGATGAATCAGCGAGCATCGAAGAAAATTTGTTTCGTGGAAATTGAAAGGAGAGCTTTTCGCTTGAACGACCGAGGCACGCGCTCGAGACAAAAGCGAAAAACGTCTATGAAAAATTGATGTGTTTGCAGCCGAAATATCGAGCATCGAGACCACCGATTATTTCACTCGATATCGAGAACGATAATTTCGTGCAAGAACGCTGAGAACACGCAGCGTTGCTCGCGTATATGTCTCCGCAGTCACGAGTGGAATTCGTGGAAACGATGAATCGTGCACATAGCGCGTGCATCGTTGAATTTTTTTTAAAGATATCTTCCTTTCTGATAGTATTCAAAATCGTGGATTTTTTCTCTCGTTTGGTTTTTTTTCCTTTATCATTTTTAACTTTCGATTACTCACATGGGGTCATTACAATTTCACAATATTTATCCGATAAATATTTAGTTCGAATGAAAATAGTTAAAGGTAGTGAAAATTGGTGAATCAGGAGTGAAGTTATGCTGGATTCGTACAAGAATAAAAGTTATGAGAATGATTGTACAAAGAATGAGTTGTGTGCAAGGAAAGGTCGATTGAACGTTGGGTTGAAGTTGCGTAATTGTCCAGTCTACGCAAAACGTATATCCGCGTTTAAAAAAGTCGATCGAGTTCAATAGCGTTGTTCAGCACGGTAGAGTGCGCGGTTCTTCAACCTTTTACCCTTATTCTTTTTGTATTTTTCGACCCAGAAACCTGGTCCTGTTTCCGTATTATTCGAACGTCGCGTCGAGTCGAAGATTCATGGAACGGCGACACGATTCCGCTTACGCTATCGAGTTCTTGGCAATTTCGACTCGACATTCTACTTTTTTCTTCACGAATCAGCTCCAATCTTTTTTAACTCGTTATTTATGTACGGTGGTGGTGTACGTATAGTATTTCTTTCCATCAGGGAAAATAGGTGCCATAGGGGAAGTCCCGTGGAAGTTATTAGGCGTTAAAATGATAAGTTAAGCGGAAAACTTGTGAAACTGTAGAACTTTTTATAAAACAAATAGCTATAAAATTTGTTTGATATTTATTGTAAATAAATAGATGAGAGGGCAGTGATCCGAATAGTTAATCAAGCAGCAATGCAGTGGTCGATGTTTCTTGTAGAGAGCACCTGCTAGGGCGTTCACGGCCCTGTTTTAGGGTGAGCCACCTCGTCACACGATCGAATATTCTGCTTCGTAGAGAGAGCGCCTTTATACACGAAACGCTTCGTAACGAGAGATTAAGAACATTCTTATGACTGAGTTCGAAATTTCGTTATATCACATTAGTTAGCGATTAAATGAAATGAAATGGAACGAAACGAAACGAAACGAAACGGAACGTATATCGCGTGGGTGCGTGTATTTGGTCAGTCCGTGTACGAACGAACGCATCGAAAGCAGCTAGCTTGACATCAGTCGCTATTCCAAGACGGCTGACGCACAAACTCGCGAGTTCATTGTGTATAGGAGTGTTGCACGTAGGTCCTCGAGCGAGCGAGTGTACACTCGTGACGTAAATATACTTGTCCGGTATAATTTTTGCCGGCTAATCTGCCGCGTGACTCTCGAAAGACGCACAACGCGTCCCGTTGATTTTTCCTTTTTAGGATCGAGAAATAGAGACACGCGCACGCCATTCCTCGACCCAAAAAAGTTTAGTCGAGGGATGGCTAAAAATAACCTCGCGTTTCACGGCGAACCCTTTCTTTCTACGTGTTACACCATCTCTCTTTCCCCCTGAGCCGCGAACGCGAACACACGACATCGTACGAACGACGTTAAACGACATTTTTGCAATGTATCAGCATCGCGATCGGCGAAGGATCGATTGTCGTCGATCGTAACTCGATAAGAACGGTGTACGGTAGAGAGGATTGTCGAGAGAGGGAGAGAGAGAGAGAGAGAATAGTAGGGAGAGGCGTGGCGAGGGGAACGACATCGGACTCTCGTCACGGCCAACATTTTTCCCCACTGCCAATACTCTTCTCGGTGAATCCGAGCTGGCGTAGGATTTCGTCGTAGGTGAATGAAGACGTTGAGAAGAGCGTAACGGTAGAAGCGTGTATTAGAAGACGAGTGAATGGCAGCGGTTAAGGCGCGTGCACTTACCGCATCGATTGCGCAACCTAATCTGCGACGGACCGTTGCCTATCGTCTTTATATACCGTGAATTTTCGCGCCTCTGCGCCCTGCCAGTGCACGCGCATGCGCATACAATCTTTCTCTAGCGGAATAAAAAAGCCGAGAAATTGCAAAAAATAATGAGCTGTTTAGAATCGTTTCACTCCTAATCTAAAAACTTCATTTGTTAATTGAGTGAATTTTTTAATCAAAGTATAGCTTCTGTACAGCTTCGATGATAATAATAATTTCGAAATTTGTTTTTCTTGGTGTCTCTAGCGTGGGTCTTTTTAGTCGTCACGAAAACAGTAGCTAGTGCCAATTATGTAGCGCTGGATCCCGCGTTGTGTACCCTCTTACACGTTCAATTATTTCCTAATTGTATTTACCACGCAGCAGTAGTATTTTGAATAGCAGTGAAAAGAATTTGAAATGTTTGTTAGCTTTCTTTTCTAAAAGAAAACTATTTTAATTTCGCGTTCGAATGACGAGCACCCTCTCCGATTAATCGGCACAAGTGGCTTGTTTCGTCGACGAGGGTTTCTCTGCTCTCGTCGAGGACAAGGGCCAGCAGAGAAAAGGAGTACACCCACGCAATATCTCTAAACTGCCACCTGTAGATCGCGCCCCACGCTTTGTCGTAAACGTAAACGCAAACGCTTCCGCTTTTGTATTTCGTGGGACGTGTTCCTCGATCCTTATGGTATATCCTTGTCTTTGATCTTTTGCAAACACATATTGCACAGTGTTCGGTGACTTTTGTACAGTGTCAAGTATACCAGCCTTCTCCAGGGAAAACTATGTCGTAGGGGAGGGATCCTAACCCTACCATTCGTTTCAATAGTCAAGAATTACTCGTTAAACTTGGATTCAAGTTAAATAGAACGAGCATTCGGTTTACTAATTATTTCAAAACAAGATGTTTAATTTAGGCAGGATGCCTAGAAAGTTTCGAGTATAAGGTGGGATTTACTTCCCTGGTGATTTTCCCCCGGGGGTATCCGTTGCTGCTCGACACTGTACGCGATTAGCATTTCGAGGCGCGATAGCCTTAGCCTTCGTTCGGCTAATTCAGAATTCGTCGAGGCGTCCATTGCTCGCGAACGTCGCTCGAATCTCGTCAACCTTCGGAATAAAAATGAGCATGCGTTTGCTATCGAAAATCGATAGCGAAATACGGTGAAAAGTCTGTTCTGTTCGACTCGGTGGAAACGCGAGAGCTCCGGATGGATTACGAGCCGGCTTGCGAAGTAACGCAAGGTCAGTGTCGTAACACGACGGTTACGCATCCCCGACTTTTCGATGGCCTCTCTTTTCTCCCTTTTCTCCCTTTTCTCCCTTTTCTCCCGTTTTCCATTCGATGCGTCTATAGCGAATATGCATGTCGAGCGCGTATCTCGTCGATCCACCGTCCGTTCGTTCGTTCTCGAAAGGACACATTCGAGTCGTGAATTTGAGCTCGTGAAACAAGGGGCTCGTTCATGCTCCACCAACGATCGTCACTGACAGTCCTTTTTCCTTGATTGAAAAACCGCTTCGTTTTTACGTTCCTCCGTTGCTTCGCCTATCGATATCTTGCCGAAACTTGTTTATTTGTTTGCTTATTTCCTCGAGAAAATAGGTCGATCGAACTTATGGCGCGCACACACGCGCATTTCAGCAAAAATTTGCTTTTCGATAACGTCTCACGATCATTCCCATTCCAGTCGTTGATAGCAGGATTGGATACTGTTTTTCGAAGCATGCGCTAACTTTATCGATGAGTCGAGTGCTCACCTTTTGTATTTGGTCCACCGATAACTCCTGAACATTTTATCGTCGTCAAACCGTCAAAGTGTCGTCCTCAGATTTTAATCACTGTTACACGTTAATTAGCCGTGCAATTATCTTCTGAACCATTCATGGTTTAAACAGAGCTGGCTCTGTTCCGATACTTTATTATATAAGCACAATCCTTTTTTTCCTCTCTCTCTCTCTCTCTCTCTTCATTTTCTTACAAATTTTCTTAGCTAGCTTGGGAACAATAATTAACTAATTTTTCTAATACGTAACTGGAATCACACAATATTTATTGAAATTGACGGTTAATGTACATTGAAATGTATTACATATTTTGGTCTAATAGGAGACGAAAATAAAAATTTGATAGGAAATATTGTCGTGTTTGATTGGCCGATGTAAATTCGCCGCTGATCGCGTACAGTACTATTCGACGGACGCAATAATTGGTAACCCGTTGGCGAGGAGGAAAACGAAAATAAGGGTTGTCACGCATGGATCGCGAGCTAATATTGATCAACGCGTTACTAACCTAGCGTACATACGTACGTGCTCGTTTCCGAGTGGAGCGTTAAAGGTGTTCGCACAACTCACGTCACTCACCTCGAAAATTACCTCCCTTTGAAACGCATCGCGTCCACACGGTAAATACATGTACGTACACGAAGATAGAGGGAAAAATGGAACGTCAACGATCCTCGATGACACGCGTTACCGTACTTCTTTCGCGCTGAATCAATTACAACAAATGTCGCTTTAGAATGTTCCGCTCTTCTCTATTGTCTTCGATTTGCGTAGAAATCTTGCTCGTTTCCTTTCCCGGATAACTTGTTCCCCAGGTAAAACGTCGAGGCAGATAACGTATTGCTAACACGGAAATTGGTTCGTAAAACCAACTTTATCGATTTCCATTACATGACGCGTCGCTTTACCTTCCACCTTTGCGAAACGGTGCTCTCGAACCTGGCAGACAACGTTTCCTCTCGCGGAGATGCGTCTTTCTTCTAGATTCCTCTTCGAATTTCCAACAGGAAATCCTTTATCTTAACGTTGGATAAAATTAGTCGAAAACTGAACTTGACTCTTTATTTCCATAATGTGAACATACGATACAGCGTGAAGCATGCATGGTAGACCCTACGGAAAATGGTGCCGTAGGGGAAGCAACTCTCCATTAATTTCATATTCGAAAGTTACTGGTTATTGTGCACAGGCGTAATAATTAACCTAGCGCGTTATCCATTTTACCTCGTTATTAAGTTAATCAACACGCTTCGAAATTGATAGTGATTAATTTTATTACGTTTAATACTTGTCGCGTTCGACCAAACCTAGCTACAACGCGTAATAATTCTTCGGCACCGAGATCAATGGCGGAACCTCTTTTCTTTAGGGAAACTTATTTTCACTCTTATTTCTTATATAAGAACTTAAATACATTTGCAAGTATACATCGCTTTTGCCTTTATATAGAAAAAAAAACTAGATTTAATAACTTCGTTTCGAGTTTGATGTGCACGTGTAGCTTTTTTTGGTGGAATAAGAACAGATTTCGATGAATTTTCAAGGAAACTTTAGCAAAGGTCTCGTTGTAATTCCGTTCGAAAGCGAACCGTTGGTAAAATGGCTGTCGAGAAATTGCATTCGAGATCACGCGATGTGGTTTGAAAACCTATAATTTTGTTTGAAAAGTTATCTCGTTACTCGTTCAAATTTTACGATCGTCACGATAGATTGAACGTAAATATAATTTCCATTTGTCTAAGGTCGCGCGGGAAATATTGAACCGACGTTCGTTCGATTAATCGATTCTCTGCCCGCGAATGACAGCCGCGTCATCGAAATCGTGCTGACCGGTTATCAACTTATACATATAATAACAATGAGCGGTGACGCAATTGTGTCAATTTTTCCAGTCAATCGATTGTTTCAGACTCCAGAAACTGGTCAGAATTTTTTAATCAAATTATCAGTTGTTATTTTCATTGCAAAATGGTAAAAGTTGATTCTCTAGTGTCGATAATCAGATTATTCACGGTTGTTTTGTATAGTAGGGAATCTGGATATTTCAAGCTTTCTATTTAAAATGCAAAAATATGCAAGGAATGATAGAGTCATTTGGAATGATCTTAAAATATTTCAGCAGGAATTTAATATATTCTGTAAGGTCAATATAGACACGACTAGCGAGTTACCGACACCACAAGGCTTAAGGATGAAACGTAAGAACCAGATTTAACCCTTCTTTGGATTTCCAAATTTAGATGGTTCCCTGGAGCCATTATTTTCGGAACTGGAAAGTCGGAACGATTTTGCTTCACAATATGAGCATTGCATAAGTTTTTCTTAAAGCTCAGTCATCTATTATAAGGGAGTAACTTACGTATTTGTTGAAAATATAACTATAAATTCTGCTAACATTAAATAATTTGATTGGAAATGTAAAATTGATATTTGTTGGAAACGTAATTACAAATTCACAGGATTTTCCACTATTTTACTATGATACTTGAAGCGTTGATCGAAGGGTGCTTAATTTAAAAAGTCTAGGAGAAGCCCTTATAATTCAAAGAAGGATTAAAGAAAAGTGTAGATCCGTTGATGTAGATGAAGCGTAGGATAGATAAAAAGGGCAATTATTCGAAGAACGAGGTATTTCAATAAAATTACTGCAGAAAGAAAGAAAAAAGGAAAGAGAGATGGGACACGACGTGAGCAGCGGAAAATGGTAGCCAAGTAAGAAGGGCGGGTCGGCTGCAGGGGTTGCGCGCGCCTCCTCCGCAGATCAATATTTCATTTCAGCCTCACCAGCCAGCCCCTATTTCTGCACTCGTCTTCTCGATTCATCTATTGTAACTCATATAATTACCTCTTTCTCTATCTACATATGTATTCGTTTCGTTTTTTTTTTCTTTCTTCGACGCGTTATTCGACTCGATCTTCCGTGTTAACTTGTTAATCGTGCGCGTTAAACGCAGATGTACTTTATTACCAGCTTCTACTTGCTCCATTATTTATCTTTTTCTTAACAATTAACAAATTAACACTTTCCATGATGATGCAGTGTGTGTATTTAGATCGATACTATCAAATAGAAAATGCAAAAAGAAATTTGAACGTAAGTCGCGAGCTTGACTATCGTATCGTTAAATATTAATTGTTTGAAATATTCATGCATGAATAGAGTTATCGTTATTAACGTTAGACATACCAAGTCTACAAAAGTAGCTTCCGTTCTATATGAAAACGACAGATCGATCAGCGCATAGCTTTAGATCGCATTGGTTGACAGATACGTCACGTATATGTATTTCCGAAATGATTTGTTGGCTGCAGACGACGGATATCACGTGTCGATGCACGTGTTCACGTGTCACGTTGAGAATTCGATTTTGCGCGTTCGATCGCCATTGTATACTTTTTTTATCGGTGCCGAGGACAGCTTATCTTTACCCTAATATTTGTTATAATTTGTCCTAACCTGTCTTTAATACGTTACAAATTTCCTACAAAACTACGTATATAATTACCAAGAAATACCGTCTATTGTTATAAAGAGATTTAACGCGTGAAAAACAAGAACGAGAAGAGTAGAGTAGCCATTCAATAGGGTTAACTTTTAAACCATTGAAATGAAATGGTGAAGCAGGAAAGACCGGTCTAAGAGAAGAAAAAAGGAGACAGGAAGAGAATGCAGAGAGGGCTTGTAATAGTAGTAGTAGTAGGTAGTACTAGTAGTAATAGTAATAGTAGTAGTGGTAGTGGTAGTGGTAGTGGTAGTGATGGTTGGTGCATGAATTGGCCGTAGAACAAGGCGAGTCGCGCGTAAGTGCGCAGCGCTATTTAAGCCAGAGCGCAGTAGAACGCATCGTGGCCGTGGCTGGCGTCCCGGGACTCGAGACAGGATGGCCGTGCGCCACTGCCCCACCCAACCTCGGCAAACCGGCCATGCTGGGCGAGCCGATCAATACTTCGGTTCGGGCACGAGGTAGACCGAGCGGAATCGACGAAGACCGAGAGTAGCCGGACGTAGTCGAGTCCCGGCACGAACCGCGCCGAGTCCCCACCACGAACAGCGTTGCCGGCTCAGTCGCTGTGCGGGAGTGGTCACTGAGGGATGTGTGGTATCGTAACTGAGTGCGACTGAGGAAAAAGACCCGGCGTAGTTTCTCCGCGTAATACGCTCTCGCTCTTTACCCCCTGGATAAAAAGGAACCAGCAATATTCTGAGAGTCTAGTCACAGTTTTCGGCCCCCCTCCCGTTTTCGCGCGAGACTACGAAATACGCCTATCGTGTATTTATTTAAGTATTTATTGTACAAAAGACTTTAACTATAGGTAAGATAGCTTGGTTCAGCTGCATCGCTTTTCTCTTCTATGCTTCTTTTCGTTTGTCTTCTCGTATCTATCTTACGTTACTAATGCTCCATTTTATTAGTTTCATTTTCTGCGCTTAACTGCACTTTTCATGCATGTCGATACCGCAAACGATCGCTTATGGTCGAACGTTTCGTGTGCCTCGCTATGTTTTCGTATCGAAGACATTTCGAGAATATACTAGAAACTCGCACGCGTTCCACCGCATTTCCTGCGAGTAGTCGGAGTCGAAGAGAGCGTACCGGTTATCGATCTCTGCGGCATGACGATACTGCGACGCAGAAGAACCGAATTGGTGCGGTGCCTGCAATGACGCCGATTCGGTTCGCCGGAAGCATGGAGGTAATCCGTTGTAGATTTCTTTGTCCTCGGCTCGTTCTCGTTCGCATCGCGACACGAAACGGTTGAGAACGCTTCGCGACGGGGCGTGTTGGTTAAAGAGAAAATGAGAATGAGAATGAAGAATGAGAGAAGGGAAGGGAGAGAGAAAGAGCGTGTGTAAGACCCCGTGTACGTGTGGATAAGGAATTTCGCTCTCGCTTCGTGAAAGTAGCGCCGTGGCGCTTCGTTTGGCTCCCTCTTCGACGCGACTACGACTATATCGACCATAACCTCAAATCATTAACGTAGACGCGCATAATTCTTTTTTTTTTCTTTTTTTCTTCTTTTCTTCTTTTCTTTTAAATTGTTTTACAAGCAGGATTTCTGGTCTGACAACAGGAGCTTTATTTTGTACGGAAGCTTTCACTTTACGCGAGTAAATTTAATACTGTTCTCTACTCATAAAATACACGGAATCAAATGTATACGAGATTATGATAAAAGCATTTTTGTTCTCTCATTTTGACGTATTACAGTCGGGTGTTTATAAAATATTTTGTTTGCTTTGCAAGATATCAGTTGTCAATGTAATACCATGAGACGTAAAATGGTATTTTTAAGAAAGCGTGTGGTATATGTTGCATTAGAGGAAGATGGCTTTATCGTAAAACCCGGCGTATTTGCGATACAGCCGGAGATAAATAGAAGTTCTCGATAAAATTCGGATTTTTATCAATACGCGACAGTAGCGTCTTCGTTTTAAGTATCTTTACAGGTTTTGTACTTTTATATGCGTAGACTCGTTACCACCGTGATACTAATAATTTACTAAAATCATCACGCGTTCGGAACATGGCAACACGTCCTATTCGTGAACGTTTCAACGATGATGATGCATTCAGGAAATGGAGTACGTGGTTAAAAATGCGGATGTAGCTCGTTCAGAGCTGGACAGTATTTTTGTTACGCGTTTGCAAAGAACGATGCTAAAGAACATACACGGAAAGGCAAATTGGTTTGCTTCGTGCGAGTTCTTTCGTCACGTTCCATTCGCGATCCGCTCGAAAAGTCTGCGCCGGAAATATTTCACTGGCAACGTGGTGTTTCTCATCGGTTCTCGCGTAGATCCGGCAACAGTGTCGCCGAGCCTCGGCTAACCTAAAGCCAGGTGATTGCGCGCGATTAAATATAGGACGTCGAATACACCTACCGGTTTAATATTTCTGTCCGGATTTCTTCGAGCAGGAATTTGACTGCTTGACCTTCCGTTTTCTCCCACCGTCACGTGCATGTCCACGAATTGTAGTGTAACAGAACGAATACGAAAATAATAACGAAATTGTTAACGAATCGAGAGTACGAGGTGTTCGGGTCGCTGTCACGATCTCGGCGCGACGCCCATGCCACCTACTTAATACATTCGATCGAAAACTTCTTCGATCAATCTAGGCCACGATTGGACGGAATTTTATCGAACGATCGAAAACAATGGAATTTACGATGGTTGTTGAGCATTAATCATACTGCAGTCATAATTTGTGTTCAATTAAAACAAGTATAAGGTACGAAATGAATTTTTAATACGAATTACACCAAATTACACCAAATTTCATCGGGTTTTGACATAAAATCTAGAGAAACGTATTGCAATTTTGAATAGCGAGAATACGTAATACAGAAATATGATAGTTTGAAATGACATGTATTTTGAAAACAGTTTCAAAGGCGCGTGACAGCGCGAAAAAACTTACTATTGCGCAGGTAAAATACCGTTGAATGTTGCCTGTTTGTTCAGTACTATACGCAATTCGTCCGAAGAATTAATAACGAGCACGCGTACTGCACACAATATCGATCGTGTTCCACCTTTCGCAGCTCTATGTACACCTTAAACGCTCGACATCGGTGGTTGGTTCGCAATTGTGAACATTTAACCTGCAAATCGTCCTTTCGTACTTGCCCACCTGTTCCCGTATTGATACTTTGTATCGATTGTCGGTATTGTGCGCGGTCGATCGACGTGATCGATCCTCTGAACGTTAGCAAACATTTATTATGTTTGTTTTCCATAATATTATATTGCAAATATAAACGACAAGACGGTTAAGTATAAGACTTTCGTGTCCATACAAACTTGAGATAAGTTTAGGAACGCTATCGTGGCCAAAGTTGATTCGATAATCGCGATAACGTACAAATGTTCGTTTCCACCAACGTGAAGTTGCCGCGGGTCATGACTCTCGATTACTACGCCGAATCGTTTTCATAATAGCTCTAGTCTCGTGACTTTTTCGCCCTCTACGTATAACCGTCGTTATTATTTCAGAGGTTATGATCGATATCTCTTCGTTACGACGAAATATATATATGTATGTAAAAATGCATTTCGCGATAAGTGATCTCCACGTGGAAAGCGGAAAAAAGGAAATTTGAAGCCGGATGTACACGTGCAAACTTGATAAGTAACCATGTTTTTCTTAATTCGAGATTGAGTTTCGACGACCGGGTCGAGACATCGAACCGAGCTTGCGCGTTATTTACGCGTTCGTCTTTACTCCGAGACGGAAGCTCAATCGATACCAGAAAAATGGTTATTCTCCAAACTTGAACGAATACAATTCACAAATGTAACGTCATTCTCTATATACTTCGTGTTTCATCATTGAGTACGATTAAATTCAACGCGCAACTCGTTTACATCAAGCTTAGATTAGGTTTGACGAAAACATTTATGCCAGTATATTAACCTTCCAACAGAAGACCGTCGAGGCAGAGTCAGTTCAAATATTTAATTTTATATTTTGTATTATTTTCATTTTCTAGGTTACATATTATTCCTTTGAATATTATTTTTCATTGTATCGAATATATCTGAGTCACGATTGACCTAGCTACGTCGTTCGAAGAGACATGTCTCTTGTAAACGGACATCCACATGGTTTTAATTCAACTTTTTTCTTTTTACATCTTAGTTTTTATATAAAATAGAATTCTAGGATATTGATTTTTAATCTTACTGTTTGCGGATATCATAGTTGGTGATTGAATTAAATTAATTGCATAGCACGAAATGTATCTGATGCACTATGGAAGAATAAGAAACGTTAAAAACAGGCAAGATGTTTAGACACGCGCCTACATTTTGGCGTGGTAATGCGCAGTCCGATGCAATGACTCACCGGTTGCTGTACGACTGCAGCGGCACGTTACAGATCCTCGTTTTCAAACTAAACAATTGTATTCAAGTTTAGTTAAAGAAATCATTAAATTGTCATGAAGGATAAAAACAAGTGTGTTATAGTTTCTGATATACATATACATGTACATATACATATACATATACATATACATATACATATACATATAATAGAGACGTTATACCCAGCAAATCTAACGTGAACGATATATTTTCCGTTGATTGGATGAAAATCCGTCACGGTAGTTTATTAGAATGGAAAATAGGTATTAAAAAATTTGGTTTTTCAGCCGACACAATGTCCGTGGACAAGGAGGAATTGGTACAGCGCGCGAAGCTTGCCGAGCAGGCGGAAAGGTACGACGACATGGCAGCCTCGATGAAGGCGGTCACCGAGACGGGAGTCGAATTGTCAAACGAGGAGAGAAACCTGCTGTCGGTAGCCTATAAGAATGTCGTTGGCGCGAGACGTAGCTCGTGGCGAGTAATCTCCTCTATCGAGCAAAAGACCGAGGGTTCTGAGCGTAAACAGCAGATGGCCAAGGAGTACCGAGAAAAGGTCGAAAAAGAATTGCGCGAGATCTGTTACGATGTGTTGGTAAGATATATTTCTTCCTTCTTCGTTCTATATTTTTCTCATTTTTTTCTTACTATTACATTGTTGTTCTAGTTCAGTATTAGATTAACGCGTTGGCTGTTGTGATGGCTACCGATAACCAATTTCATTCGGTTACACAAATTAAAGCACTTGGACACTTTTAAACACTAGGAAGCGAACTTGAACAATTATATTAGAAACATTCGATTTTAATACCTTGATATTCCGTTTACTGCGGCGGTTGATGCGTTAATATCTGTAAGGGCTGCTCAGCTATACATTGAAACTTATATTTTTTAAATTTGAAGTTACATGCTTTGATAATTCTACTATTCAGGCTCGAATCTTGGTCCAGCAACTCAGCTGGCCGTGTATTTTTCTCTCTATACAAAAGTGTTTTCTAAGCCTTCTCGTTGCAATAATTACGGCCACGTGGTCTTTGTTATTTACGTTCGACAAACATCTGGACGTGTTTGAACAATTGTCTTGTCGCGGCGGAAATTCTTATGCGATGCATACTACACGACCACTAATGTAATTGGCACGAGAAGCTGTGTATCGTAATTACAAATGCAAACCGTCAAAGTGTTAATCCGGACGCTATTAAATAATGGTAATAGTAGAAATGTATTTTTACAGGTCGTAGCTATTTCAAACTTTTAAATGTAACATGCGATATTAAATATTTATCTTCGTGAAGTGTTTGAAAACATAGAAATGGTAACTTGACTAATAATTCGAAGTCTGGTAATCCGAGGAATCCGTCTTGGACTTTGTGCATCCGTGTAGCCATTTGGATCCCCTCCAAACTTCAACTACCGTAAGAATAATGATTATCGACGGTGTGTATCGATTTAACGCGATGGTATAGCGTTTGGTGGAGCGTTCGAAGGTATAAAGTAAAAGCAAATATCGAACATGTGTTTTTCGGTGTTGCTCTCGGATTGTCTTACCGAGCTCTCAGCGATCCTCCGTCACTTGTTCGTGTCTCAAGAGCTGAAAGATCATTCGCCGGTTTGAATTTCACGCGGCTCTATTACGGCTCGTCTAACTAGCTCATCTTACGATTTCTTCTCGTTGCTCGACGAGCGTGACAAAGCGCTTCAGAAAGTGTGCACTCTCTTCCTTTCCGGTGCAGCCTCCATTTCTGTCGCAATTAACTAGATCAATTCCGATTATTGTACCTACAGCTAGGGTTAGACGACATAGAGAAAATGCGTAACATTGGCCGTTAAAGTGTTAAAAATAATGAAAATGTAAAGAATTTGTAGGATCGAAATGGTGGAAGTAAAGCACGAATTCGGGAACATTGGGTTCGACTTTTACTAGTTCTCTGTTCCTGTTTTTCCTAAGATTCTTTACACGGTAGTTTTCTAAGCCTGTTAGAACGAAAGTATGTTAAACGGAGATGACCTGTGCACAGAAAAAGAAACAGGAAGTGTAGCGCACCTGCCTACTCCCCTCCCTTTTGTTAGCATCGGTCGTAGGACTTGTATCGAAGGATACTTCTTTGTGTGATAGACGAACAGGGATAGACGAATTTTTATTTTTCAATGCCTATAATAATCAAGCGAAAATATTTCAGGTAAATTGATGATCGCGAAAGTTAATTGTGTGATTGACGTTTGCAGGGACTCCTTGATAAGTACCTGATCCCCAAGGCTAGCAATGCCGAGAGTAAAGTATTCTACCTCAAGATGAAGGGCGACTACTATAGGTATCTCGCAGAAGTCGCCACCGGAGAAACCAGGAACGGTATGTAACCTCTTTGTCATTCTCCATTATTAACAGTGGCAACGACAATCTTTACTTTTAATCATTGCTTTTTTCTTCCTTCTATTGGAATCCACCGAATGTCGATGCTCTTAGGGACAGTTTATTCGTATACGACGTATGCGAAACAGTGTATTATTTTGAAAGCAACACCGCTGGCGAAGATATTTTTACCTGCGCGTGTTCGTGAATTATTTCGATGGCGCGCGTCTTTTCATCGAATAGGAAAATACACAATACCCCGTAGCTTTCTTATACCTGTACCCTGAACTGCTCTCTTTCCTCTCTTCTATGACCTCGCGAAAGAAGAGGCACAGCTGCACAGAGGCAGATGTTTCCTCGAATGCACTAACGCGGTCTTCGATTTTAAAATGGATTTCATCGATTCTTAGAATAGAAACGTTCCTAACTGTTACATGCTCCGCTATGTATATCGTTTCTCGTACGTTTTATAGCGTGTTACGTTCATTAAAGTTCAAAACAATCCGTTAACCCTTTCGGGGCTTTGAATTTCGTTATTACGATTACAAAATTATTGGCTAGTAATTTATATGGTACTCGAAAGTGATTACGGGTTTTTATGAAACCCGTACGCTGTGGACTAAGGACTCGTATATGAAAACTTGATCGTATAGTCAATTTAATGCAATAGAATATTATTAAAATAACGCTTGAAAATAGTTGAATCTACAAACAACTAATGTACGGTCAGTCGTGAGCCAACTTATCAACTAAAGCTGTACTTTTATTACTTTTTCTTGTATCTAATTAATGTAAGGAAATTGAAGTGTTGAAATACTTGGTCCACGGTGTACGTTTACAGCTATAAAGGGGTTAAATATCAACGATGAAATATCCTAATGAAACCAGTCGATGATATTTGCACGTGATACATGTATATATGCGTATTCAGCCGTGGTAGACGACAGCCAGAAGGCATACCAGGATGCGTTCGAAATCAGCAAGTCAAAGATGCAGCCTACCCATCCGATCAGGCTAGGTCTCGCCCTCAACTTCTCCGTTTTCTATTACGAGATCCTCAACTCGCCAGACAAGGCCTGCCAGCTGGCCAAACAGGTATAATTTAACAAAAACCACCACCAAGACTTCTTTGGATCTCTATCCATAACTCTGCGGGCGAATGCAGAAAGGATATGGTGGTGATGCAGTGGAGGCAAACAGAGTAAACATATACATAAAAAAACACGCGGTCTTTTTTCGTTCTTTTTGTTTTTTCTTTTTTCTTTTTTCTTTTTTCTTTTTTTTCTTTTTTCTGAAATTTAGCATACTTGACGCGTGGAAATTTTGACAAAGATGACACACGAGATCTGTTCTTCTGTTATCTTGGTTCCTTTCTCCTTTTCCTTGGCTTCCTCGTTCCAAGATTCTGTCCGTGTCGCGACACACACGGAGGGTCACGTTGCTGACTGCATACATAAAATATTGGTAGAAATTGTAATCTGGACCGTTGGCTGGTTTTGCATTTACAGCGGTAGTCGAGGATTCGCAGAAAGCCTACCAAGAGGCGTTCGACATAGCAAAGTCAAAAATGCAGCCTACGCATCCCATCAGGCTCGGTCTTGCTCTCAACTTCTCCGTGTTTTATTATGAGATCCTCAACTCGCCAGACAAGGCTTGCCAGCTGGCCAAACAGGTATAATTCACGAGAAAGCAAGAAAATCGGTGGTCCGGATGTGACCAACGAAATAGCGCGAGAGGATGCGAGAAGGGGACTCTGTGGTGATGCAGTGGAGGCAAATACACGATGAAACCGTTTCTTTATTCTTACTTGGTCTTACAGCAGGGAGATTACAATTTCTCTTCAATGTGTCGAAGCCTTTCCTTTTTTTTTATTTCATTTTGTAATAAGTTTGCAAAAGATTGTTTAGCAATTATCACGGATTAGATTGTCGTGTTCCTTTCTTTTCCTGGTCTTCCTGCCTTTCGTTTTCCTTCCTTCGATATATACCTGCGGACTGAGGTTACGCAAAAGAAAATCTGTGAAAAATTATAATGTAGATTCCCCGGTTTGTATTACAGCGGTAGTCGAGGATTCACAGAAGGCGTACCAAGAGGCGTTCGACATAGCAAAGTCAAAAATGCAACCTACCCATCCGATCAGGCTCGGTCTTGCTCTCAACTTCTCCGTTTTTTATTATGAAATTATTAATTCTCCGGCTAGGGCCTGTCATCTTGCCAAACAGGTTAGGGGGAGGGAGTTGAGTCTGTAAATTTGTTCAGCAACGAATAACTGTATTTTATAATTTTGCATCTTAATAATTTGATACCAGTGTGCCGTTATACATGTCTTGATAGCAGCTACAATGTTTGGAGTGTGTTATACTAACCCAGATACGTAAATATAAAAATTAATACTAATGCCATAACGTGTCTCCACTGTATCTAGCGATAACCATTCTGCATCACTCGCGTTCTTTTTTTTTCTTCTTTTTTTGTTTGTTAACAATTTGATGGCTGGTGTTATCAGCATGCTTGTATCTTGAACCTTCATAGATTCGAAAAAGAAACGTGTGGCCATCAAAGTGTTAACACTACGGTTTTTATCTTTTTAATTGCAATTGCAAAATTGCTTTGCACGAATAAACTCTTGTTAAAAGAGTTGTACTTGTTCGTTCGAGTGTGCACACGCGTATAGAGTGTTTCATACTACGTGGTACTGTGACTTCAGACGATGAATTAATCCTCAACGCTTTTAATATTTGTAGCCAGGAGCCAAAAGGTTTGATGAAATAGAAAATGATCGTTAGTTTGTCCATCGCTGAATCGGTGTCTCCACTGTTTACGAAACTCTCTGTACAGTATGTTTGTAAAGAACGTGTATAATACAATAGTCTGTAAACATTTCAGGCGTTCGATGATGCGATCGCAGAATTGGACACACTTAACGAGGACAGCTACAAAGATTCCACGCTAATCATGCAGCTTTTGCGCGACAACCTCACCCTCTGGACCAGTGACACGCAGGGTGACGCGGACGAAGCACAGGAGGGCGGCGACAACTAACCTTCCTAAGCTTAAGTCCCCTTTCTAACCTAATAAGAACATCCTATTCTCTATCGTCCCCCCGGTCCCTTGAAGTGCTCACCCATTCATCCACCCGAGATCGATTTATCCATTCGCCTGTCCCCTTTCGTCCCTCGCGTACCTCGTTTCCTTCTTCCTTTACCTCCCATTCTTCTTCTCCCACTCTCTATACTTACTTACTCGATTCCCTTACCTTATCTTGTTTTACCTGTCCACCTTCCTTCCTTCTTTCCTTCCTTCCTTTCTTCCTTCCTTCCTTCCTTCCTTCCTTCCTTCCTTCCTTCCTTCCTTCCTTCCTTCCTTCCTTCCTTCCTTCCTTCCTTCCTTCCTTCCTTCCTTCCTTCCTTCCTTCCTCCCTTCCTCCCTTCCTTCCTTCCTTCCTTCCTTCCTTCCTTCCTTCCTTCCTTACTTCCACAGTTGGCAAGATCTCTTCTCCTTTACAAGTCCTTTTTTCCTTGATCTCTCCTCCTCGAAAACTGTGACACCTTTTTGTTCAAATCGCGACCGCACACTGCTGCCAATGCCACCGCCACACAACTGTTACGCCCGATTCAGAACCTTGAAAATCTCGTTCTCGATCGTATCCTTCCGTGGAGGAGGATCGATCAAGTCGACCATCCGTTGTAATATCGTCCTTCGTCGTTGTAAACGTAAAGATAATTGGAATCTCGCGTTTACGCATGTTGGAGGGAGACGGAAAATTAAAGAATTTTTATCGAGTCACATTACCATCTGTGTCATGAGACGTGTATTAACTGTACTCTACCCCATCAAGATCCTCGGTAAAAGGAAACGGTCGAGTTGACGAGAATTACTCGAGATTCTGAAGTTTTCTCCGTGAAAAAGCGTATCGACTCGTGTTTGTGTGAAACAAAGTAAAAGAACAAAAACAGGAAGGAGAAAAATTGTGGATGAACAGAGAGAGGAAGGAACACGAAGAGTATAGTAGTCGTTTCGCAAACCCCTTGTCTCGTCGTACAACGTTGTACGATGTTGTGCAGAAAACAAAGAGAAGCATATTAAAGAGAAAATAATGTAGGGAGTGGAGCATGCTACACGCGCGCAAGAAATTAGTATTTGAAAGTGTTTGTGTATCGTCGTTGGGGCGAGACACGGGGGTGTGATGAACACGAACCACGATACACACACTGTTTCATTATTCCTAGATCTGCTCTCACTTATTTACCATCTAAAAAGTATCGCTAAACGATAAAACAGAGATTCGAGAAGAAATGAAGACAAAGGAAAAAAGCACGCATGAATCTAAACTACATTATATCCAGTTGTCATTAAATTAAATTTCACATTGTCTAGCAAGTACGATATTATTATACGAAGGGAAGAACGCAGGAGGAGAAAGGAGAGTAAAAAAAAAATACATTAAGTTATTAAGTTCCAAAACAACATCGGTGGTGACTTAATTTTACATTTGATATAACTTGTTCGTAGATATATTTCAAACGCTCCTAAATGCACACGCGCGCGCATGTACACATTTAACCTACATCTTTTGGGTGCGTTTATCGTTTCACTTTTTTCTTTTCCTGGTTATTTTTTTATTCGTCTAAAAATTTGTCCTTCGTGTTTTTATATTTCGCATTCTCGTTTGAAGAACCTTAAATGATTCGTAATCGTTATCGTTATTGTTATATCGTTAATCGTAATTTGTCGTGTTGTCTAGGTGAGTGAAGAAGCACAATGTAAGTTTTCGAGCTTTATATTTAAGATCCATATTGTATGCTGACCGTCCGTTACAAACGCGCGAATATTTGAAAAGAAAAAAGAAAGAAAAGTGAACGCTAATTTTGATTTCTCAGACGATCGATCGATACGTGTAACAATCTTTAGAAAAAACATCTTACTACGTATCTCCTATTCCATCCCCAACTTTTTTGCACCTTTCTCGTACACCTGTATCTTCTCTGATATTTCTATTTTTGTTTTTTTCTGTCTCTCTTTCTCTCTCTCCTTCCCTACATCCTCGTATATATGTTATATATATATACATATATTGTACACGATAATATATATATATATACAACAGATCTTTACCCGTCAAAAAGTCGTTCACCTCAAGTCGTGTCGAAAAAAAAAAAAGAAAGAAGAAAACGAGAAGAAATTGCGTACGCATATAAGGAAAAATCTCTTTTTGACATAGACGCGCGCGCGCGCGTGCGCGCATATCCATGTATACGTATATATACGTATATACGCGCGTGTGTGTGTGTGTGTGTATGTGTATATATATATATATATATATATAAAAATATAATTATTCGGTTCTCATAGATTAAAAATCGATCTCGTGGGAATTGTCGATAGTTTGGAAATCGCTCGTTATTTCCTGCAATTCCATCGATTATATATATAATCATTTTTCAGAATATATATCATTGTAGAGTTAATGTTCTTAAATTGGAGACCCGCAGAAGGAACGCGATAGGAAAAAAAGAAAATTTATTACATTGTGTGTTCTTTCGATTCGAACGAAAAAGCTTTGAAATTTTCATTAATCGACCGCGTATTATCGTTGTGGTAAAATTTGTTTCTTTTTCATTTTGTTCCCTAGTTTCATGGGATGATAGATTTTTTTAAGAAACAAGAAATCGAAGAAGGAGATTCGTGAAACACCAGGGTTCGAAATGCCTTGACCGAAATTCTCATACGAGGGACGTGTATGTTGCCATTCTTGAAAAAAAAAATGTGGATGATCGGAGAAGTAAATTTAAATTTGGCGCCTGTTAGGACGCAACGGATTAAAAAAAAAAAGACGTTCGGTCCAGGGGCGGATTAACATGTATATACCTTATATATGTACGAATCGAATATTTTTAATTATTTGAGGGTAACGAGAAAGATTACGTTCTTACTTAAATTTTACGTAAACAGTTTCTCAGTTCTCGCCGATCGAATGCAAAGTGGATTCCGTTTGTTTCTATGTTAAAACCAAGTTAGCTTTTTTACGATATTACGAAAAAAAGGAGATAATAAATAAACATTAAGTACGTTTCGCTTTAATTTTCTTATCACTCTCATTCTTTTGTTGAAGAAGAATCGGTTTTAAGCAGCTACGAGAAAATCTACACCATCCGCCTCTGGTTCGGTTTATGTTCCATCATTGACAGTCCTATTATACTAACTCCAAATGGTCGAAACAAATGCATTCTTCGTCTCCTTGTTTACGTCTTGAATATATTTTAAAGTTATGTAATGGATGCGCGCGCCCTACCCTTTACACACACTACTATCACTACACATAAATGTGTATCGCGTAGAAAAAAGTATGATTATCGATAATTAATACCAACGCGTGTGTGTGCGCGTATGTGTGTGAGTGGGTAAATGTTTTTTCCGACATGTGTATTTTCCAGTGTGTCCGTGTTTTTTCTGTCAATAACAGAAAAAGTAAAAGAAAAAGGGAAGGTGAATGAAAAGATCGAGTCGATTTTTGCAAAGGTGGTGGTGTAATAGCCGTAAAGGCGATTTTACAAGAAAAAAAAAAGTTTTTTGTTTTCTCTTGCGATGTTCGTTACATCGGAAATCGGCAGTTGGCAACAATTGGAGTTCCATTAGATATCACGGTGTGTATGCTCTCGTAAGGAAAGTGACAATTATTGATAAATTACTACAAAGCGCACGCTTTTTTCGCGTAGTTATCGATACGAACAAAGACTAAACAAAAGTAAGGGTGAAGAAGAACAAAGAAATACGATAAAAGGGGTGGAGGAAGTTTTCTTAAATTAAAAAAGATGACGGACCAGCTGAGCGGGATCGGATGAGTATCGTAGTAGCGGACAGCTGTAACGCGTCCGAGTCTATAAGGTTGTTCATTTGCATTTTAATATCGGTCTCATTCTCGCGCAGCAGGTCCATCCCAAATCTATTCTAAAATTTCATCTCATTTGTTTTCTGATGCTTTAGTCGTATTCGAATATTGTTCCTAACCGTCGTTTTGCCTTCATTAAATTTTCAGACTGTTTCAGTGTTCGAAACATCGCTCTTTCGTGGGCATGGATCAATTTAGATAATCTATATATCGGCTTGCAACTTTTTCAGTTTTCGAAACGCATAATTTTTCTAACAAATATTTACTCAGTAGGTAAAGAAATATTGTTTAGCAGTCGTAACAAAACGATGCGTGGTCTTTGCAATTCGCTTCAATCCGTTTTTGCGCTCGTTTTCTTTAGCAATCTAATCCTATTCAGTTTTTTCGTTATGATTTAATCTATAGTTTAACGTAAGAATGAGGTTATCGAAACGATTGTGTCGCTTTTTGTGTATTCTCGAAATAACGAAACATCCTCCTCCATTCTGTTTCAGTTACAAGCGCTCCCCTTTTAATTCATTAAATCTCTCTATTTCTTTTCCTCCATTCTTTCCTTCCCTTTTCCTTTCTCCTCGCTCGCCCAGAAAGAAACAATGCTAACCATCGTAAATCGCCCTTCGAACTACTTCATCCGCTGAATCTCCCTGATTTCCTCGTCCTAACTTACGTTGTTCTATTTGTATTTATCATCGATCATCGTAATTGTAAATTATAATTATTATAAACGTTTACACGAAATAATAAATTCTGATAAAATGTCTACGAAAAAAAAAAAAAGAAAAAAGAGAGAAAAAGTGAAACATAACCTCGATTGTGTCCTGCCTCGCAGCGAATCGTGTTAGGATTCTGGATATATAGCCGTTTTTATGGGGCCTCGATACGGGGGATGAAAAATAAGGTGGAAAATAAATTATTATTCAAATTGTTGAATGTTTTATTAGTTTCGTGGGCGAAACAGAGTCAACAGAGTTTGTCAACCTGTTTCTGTAATCCAAGGGTCGGAGACATAACGGAAGTTGTTACGAAATATCGATCACGTGACGGTATTAGTTGTTCCTCTGTGACTCGTACTAAAATGCATTTTTAAAGTACGTAATATGATAACTTTATTCTTAAACTTCCATTTTTTCAACAAATTAGCGATTACGCTTGAAAGTAATGCTTATTTCCAAATTACTCAAAGTAAAAAAAGAAAATCAAGTGTAACATTTATATCTTGCGATAATCTGAATTTAAACTGAAAAAAGAAAAAAAAACAATTTAGTTTCAGGTAGTACGAGTAATCTTCGTTACGATTAGGCCTGTTTCTTACCGTTATCACCAACTTCGTAAATTGTTATTCCCGGTATCGTCGATTCGAAATTTCTTGCAGCTAGATTAATAACAGAAAATAATTAGGATAAATTCGGTAATTAGGTTCGTTTGGACACGGACAAAAATCGTTTGATCCTCTTGTTCATTTTTTATGCTGCCTCGATTGAACAAAAATTGATAGAAATGGCGTTTAATTCGAACGAGATGGATGACAGTGCACGAAAATTTGAATGCACTTAAAACAATATTTCGAACATTTTTTTGGTAACTCTGTATCGATAGATGGAATTAAGAATGTAGCAATGAGGTAGTTCTACGATGTCTTTGTACATCCTGTTAACTTCCAAAGTTTATACGAGAACATGTATGTTTGTATATTCGCTTACAAAAAAAAGAAAAAAAAATACAGTAAATTATTTGGCTTTTAATAATTCTTATATTCTTTGTGCCAATATCTATTTTTTTTTTATTCCGAGTATCAGATGAAATTTCATTTGCTGATTTTTATCGATTTAAAATCACTGTTTATTCGATTGGAATAAATTTCGAAAAAAGAAGAGGAAGTGAAGGATAATAAAGAAACATGGAGAGAAAAGGTAATGATATTTTATCGTAGTGAATAAAGAGAAGCAGAAATAACTAGACGTTCGTTCATAGATTGCAATTACTTATATAAAAACTGGATAGGGGAACATCGACCGGTCGGATGCCTTATCTACGCTATTGCAATCACGTATTCATTGTACAATGCGCGCGACTTTTCGAACAAAATCGGTCTGGCTAAAACTAATTTTGTGTAATTAAGATTTTGCGTAGTTCGTAGATTAACAGTAGAAAAAAAATTGAGTAAATAACTTTTTTGTTCGGTAGCCGGGATCGATAAATATTTGAACGCAAAGCGTCTCGGCAATATATGTCGAAATTACGTGACGAAACGAAGCTACATACGTGGCAATTGGAGGGAACAAAATAGTAATTGGTGAGCTTTCGAGGTTTATACACCAAACAAGTGGATACTTCGGTTCGTTGCTCTTCAGCTTCAAGATTTTCGTCGACACCTTGTCACATAATGAGTCAACCTGAAAACCAGTGGTATTCTAATCGATTTATGGCCAAGGTAGGGTTTCATCGTTAAAACATACATACATTTAATATGATAATCGATTCGATAACATTCAATTGCTGATAGAACGGTAATGTATCCAAGATTGTAAATTGGACAACGATATCAGGAACACGTGATCTTCTAATAAAGCATATTTTACTATTGTTATAAATGAAACTATTATTAGAAATAAATTGCGTTAACTTCCGATAATCGTTTGTCGATACACGATGATACATTCTATTGAAAGTAACGGCTAAAAGGAACCGTGTTTTGCCGACTCCATACGTGTAACACAAGAAGAGGTTTACAGGTTTAAATTGACCTATTTTTATGCGTGTTATAAAAGTAGAATTTTTACCAGGCAAAATTCAAAATAATTTCTGAGGAAACGATGTTGCATCGTTATTGGCTGATACGGGTATCACTAACACCATCTACGAACGTTTCCTAAATTTAATTTACCCAGAAGGTGGGGTGCGTTCAAAGTGAAGCGTGTGTATCATTGGTGGGGGTTTCGTGCAGAAGCACACGTAAAGGTCACCTTCAATTTTAGTCAGACTCGGGACGTGCGAGTGGTGTCTGACGTTTGTTGCCGAAACCGCGAATTCCTTGTAGGATTCAATCTGGAAAGAGAATCGTTCCCATTTCGTAACTCATTACTACTGGGTATATAATCGTTTGGTAAGTGTTGCAAAGGTTTCACTGTTCTCTCGAGTAACATGCGATAAAAATGATCCATCAAAGAATTGTCACTGATAAGATGACGTTGCCTTGTATACAAGTTGTAACGAACTTGTTTAGCACTAATTTTTAAATGAATTTCATCAATTCGAACATAATTGATTTATTTAATTTTTGAATGGATTAAAACCTGTTTGCAATTTTTACGCAACAAGTTTCTGTTACTTGGACAATGTAATTCCGATGATCTATACCATCACCATCGTTCTGATGTTTTGATGCACAGTAGTTTTTGAGGCTGTGCCAGATTCCATTGATTGTTTTGTACATCTATTATTTTATTTTAAAATATGAAGGACCATCGAGTAACTTCTGTGTTGTAATGTTCTTTTCGTATTTTTGATTAATTGTTTGTCTTTTCATTTTATTTACCATCCTCGATACATTTCCGTTTTATTATATAAAATAAAAAAATATCAGTGCCTTTTCATAATTAATCGAATCAATTTTATGTCATGTATTTCATCATTATCGATTGACTATTATGCAATTATTATTAACATAACGTTATAAACGCTAACGTACGTAGTACATATATCGTAATAAGAATAATGTAGTACTTAATGTCTTAACTATCATACCAACTGCTGAATTATCTACTATGTTCATGTTATGAATGTAAATTGTTAGAATCAAGATTTGTATTGTCAGTACTTTACACATTACTTTTTAAGGTTATATTTCATGTAAATTTCAATAAATCACTTATATTTAAATTTGTTGTATTTTTTGTGGAAAAGATGTCTGAGCATCAGAAAGATAGACAATGTTCTTGTACATATACAGATGAACCAGAAGAGAAATCCTCTCAGCTTTTACATTTGACAAAAAGTAATATATTAATAACAAAATTAATAAAGTTGTTAAAAAATGATATTAATTGTTGATTAGATGATACAAAGTCTATGATTTGGGTTTCTACGAAAAAAGAAGTTGCTATAAAAAATAAAGAAAATAGTATTGTATCTTCAAATGCTACTTCACTTTTAACTATAATTGATAATAATGAAGCTGAAAACAAAAGTAATAAAAATATCAAATTGTCAACGGTTTTTCCAGAGGTAAACTGAATTAGTGTTTAACAAAGGTAACGTGCTTGCAGCTTTATATGTTCAGATATTAACAATTGCATATAAATTTTAAACAGATGTTTAGAGATGCCTATCCGATCGTACCAATGCCTTATTCCTATGGTACTTGTTTCAATATTGATGATTTAATAAATACGGGATTAGATGACTATGATATGTATTCTTTTCCTGATGTAGCAGCTGTAAATACACTACTAAATGTTCATGAATATACAGAAATCTGTAAAAGTGTGATTCACCAAAATTGAAAAGATACTTGAAAAATAAGAATAAAAAATCATGTTACATTCAACAAATGATAAATTTTCCTACTCGTACAACAGAATGGTTATAAAAAATAATAATCATTTATATTTACAATACAGAAATATTCTTGGCGGATCAGCGAAAAAATGGCGGAAGATTTAGCAGCACAAAGGTTTATAAAACCTGGCAGTCACAAAGGTAAAGGCTTGGCCGTCTTTACCAGTGGAGGTGACTCTCAAGGTAAACAAAATTCTATTATTTGAGTGAAGCATAACTATACTATGAATTGTTTTATTATACTTATATTATAATTTCATAGGAATGAATGCTGCTGTCAGAGCAGTCGTTAGAATGGGTATTTACCTAGGATGTAAGGTATTTTTCATTAAGGAAGGCTATCAGGGAATGGTGGATGGTGGATCTAATATTGTGGAGGCTACTTGGTCATCCGTATCGTGTATCATTCATAGGGTATGTATCTAAATTTTGATATTCTTTCTATCAGATTATCATTATGATAATAATGATACATTTTAGGGTGGTACAGTAATAGGTTCTGCTCGATGCTCAGAATTCAGGGAGCGAGAAGGAAGAAGAGTAGCTGCAAAAAATTTAGTCATTCGTGGAATATCTAATTTGGTTGTAATCGGTGGTGATGGTTCCCTTACCGGTGCAAACTTGTTTAAAGAGGAATGGTCTGACTTATTGAAAGAATTAGCTCAAGCAGGTAAAGAAAAAGCTAACATTTTTGTATGCATTATATGAATCTGTTAATTATTTTCGTTTGTTTAGGAGAAATAACTGCAGAGCAATCAGATAAGTACCAACATTTGCATATCGTTGGTCTGGTAGGCTCTATTGACAATGATTTTTGTGGAACTGACATGACCATTGGTACAGATTCCGCGTTACATCGTATTATTGAAAGTATCGATGCCATTGTTAGCACTGCATATTCTCATCAGAGAACGTTTATTATGGAAGTTATGGGTCGCCACTGCGGGTAAGTTCAATCGTCAGATATAAAACGAAAAGTCACTTTCTTCCAATTACTATTTACTTAATCAAATTCCAAAAAGACCTAATATTTCAGCAATGAAATGGCATCAGTTACTAAGTATCTGATGAAGTTAAAAAACATCTAATAGTTCCAATTATTGTTTAAAAGTTTGCTAAACTTTTGGATAGGTATCTGGCAATTGTGGGTGCTTTAGCTGCAGAAGCAGATTATGTTTTCTGCCCAGAATCACCACCACCTGCTGACTGGCCTGATAAACTATGTAAAAAATTGGAGCAGGCACGTTGATTATAAACTGTCTAAATTTCTTGTTACAGTGTTCTCTCCCCCTTCTAACTTCATTTAACAAGTTCAGTTATGTTTGTCTTATCTACGTATTTTTGGTTGCTTTTTTGTGTTGCTAATGTTAGAAAGAGAAATGTTATCCGATTTTACATCTATTTCTCATTATGATTAAATACAAAATTGAACGATTGAAAAACTATTGACTCAACCACGGGGTAAAGATTAAAAGATGATTGAAGAGCAAAGTCTTTCAGGTATTTGACGTTAGCTTCGAGTTTGTCTACAGAAGCATGTTATTGCTTTATACCCGAAGCACCGCCATCCGATGATTGGGTCGAGAAGCTTTGCAAAGCTGTGCAACAGGCACGTTCTTGATCAGTGATTCTAAGAGAGAAACTTCTATATGATATAAAGCTTACCGGACATTTTTGTACTTCTTTGAAATTATTACTTATATTTAAGTTGTGTCTGCTCCTTTGCTAAAGTAATTTAATTACTGCAAACGAATAAAAGTATGCTAGTCTGCGATCAATAGGATATATACAGTAATCCGCTAATTGTAAAACTTGTTCGTAGTTACCATAAAACAAATTAAGTCATTAAAAGTTTCGTAATTTTTTTATAATTATAATATTCTTTTGAGAGTAACATCATTTTCGATTGTCGTTATACGTTCTATTAGTCTAAAATGAAAATCGTTGATTTTTTCACTTCATCATAGTTATTAACAATTTTTCACATCATCTAATATTTGTAGCTAGTTTTTTATAACATACTATTACAGTTACCTGGCTTTAGTGGCAGCCATATGTTGTGAAGCTGATTTTGTGTTCATCCCAGAGTGGCCACCTGAACAAGATTGGCCAAACAAGCTGTGCAACAAATTACTGCAGGTTTGCAATTTTTTAATTTTTTTTTTAATTTTTTTTTTTTTTTATAATAATTTTTTAAACGGTTTCATACAGCTTCTCGCAAATTTCATTGCTTCGCAGTCGCTGTTGCAACTTTTTGCTTTAAATTCGTGCTTTATCATTTTAGCTTCAAAAAAAGCGTAATTAATATTTTATTTTAATTTCAGTCTAGTTTTTTCATTTTTTATAACAGATTTATTGCATTTAGAATTCAAGTTTTTTTTCCTTAATGCAATACAAAATGTTACATGTTTAACAAAACCCATGTGTATATTGTCTATGTCTTTTTTACCTTAACCAAGTAACTGTTTGATATAACTATAAGCATTGGATTGAAGTGTTGGTGTTATAGGTTTTTATGCGACAATGTATCTATTTTTCATTTTATCCGCTGCGCTTATTTCACGAGCGATACTTTTCATTTGATGTGATAAATTATGAATTTTTTTTAGGAGAGACTTACCGGCCAACGACTTAATATTATCATCGTGGCAGAAGGTGCGATAGATAGAAACGGTGAACCGATTACCGCCGAAAAGATTCGAAAAGTCGTTGTGGATAAATTACAACAAGATACTAGAATCACTGTTCTTGGCCATGTCCAGAGAGGCGGTAATCCATCAGCTTTCGATAGAGTTTTGGTTAGTCTTTTATTAATGCTTTCATTATTGTGCGACTCAGAGCAATAGCGGTGTCGTAAATTTGATAAAAGTTTATTTTTCTGAAAATAAATGTTTCTTAGATTTTCTTTTCTTTTTGTATCCATTGAATGAATCTTATGATTGACAGGGTTGTCGAATGGGAGCAGAAGCGGTGATGGCGTTAATGGAGGCAACACCTGAAACTGAAGCGTGTGTCGTAACGTTAGATGGTAATCAAGCAGTTAGATTACCTCTTATGGAATGCGTTCGTCGTACCAAAGCAGTAGCACAGGCCATGGCGGATAAAAATTGGGAGCTCGCTGTACAACTTCGTGGAAAGTATGTTGAAATGATGAAGTTTTGACTCGGTGTATATCGGAGTTCGCATACTTCAGTACGTCTTACATTATAAATATTTTCAGAGGATTTGCACGTAATCTAGAGACGTATAAGATGTTGACTCGTTTAAAAGCTCCCGTGGATCACGATCCGCACAAGGTACGTTACCGTTTCGTATGAAATATTCAGGTTAATATGAACTTAAAACCTTCTGTCAGATCTTTGAGTGATCTATTACTCAAATTTTAACCATTAAATAATGTTGGGAAGTCGGATTGATGGGTGGCAGGTATTCGAAGGTTTTTCGTTCTACTGTCTAAAATTTATCAAGCTGGAAAGTTATTGTTATTATTACATTTATTATTTAATACTGCTTCAGGAAAGTAATGGCCCCACATTAACAAAGGTAAATTTGTTGAAGAAGAAATTATACGTGTACATCTTTCTGCTAAATATTACATTTTGATGCTTCGAAACAATAGCCTTTCTAACATTTTCATATTTTCTTTGAAAATTAGCAATTCACTTTATGTGGACAAGTGAGTTAACCAATCATATAAATCTCGGTATCAAACACTTTCTTCTTGTTTATGGCAAATGATCTGCTAGGATGCGAATAAATTTATAAGCATTCTTCCATGCTTAATATCAGATATTGAACTATCGAATGTTATCGCATTTCTGTGTGCACGCTGCATGAATAAATGAGATTTGAATTGAAATTTTAACACAGAATTTTGTTACAGGATCAATATACATTAGGTGTAATGCACATCGGTTCACCTTCTTGTGGTATGAACGCAGCAGTGCGTTCCTTCGTTAGAAATTGTATCTATCGTGGTGACAAGGTATCATTTTTTTACAGTTAATACTTTAACGAAATCTCTTTTTTATACAAATTCACATTACGAACCGGAATTTACGTTATCGATGGGATAGAAATAGCATGAAAGTTGAAATAATATGTTGCTTTGAAAATAAGTTGAGTTCTTTTTACATGCATTGATGTAATATTTAATCATTGAAGAATGCTCGATATACAGTATATGCTTTTAGGTGTATGGTATCTGTGATGGAATATTAGGCCTTATGGCTGGAAAGTTTAAATTAATGGACTGGCCATCTGTCACTGGTTGGGTAGCTCAGGGTGGTGCTTATTTAGGAACCAAGCGAGCTCCGCCTAAAGATGAACAATTACCACAGATTGCTCAGAAACTCAAAGAATATGGAATTCAAGCTTTACTTATTATAGGAGGATTCGAGGTAACGTCTAGTTGAACCATTCTCGTTCATTCCTTCAGAATAATCGACAGTTTACTAGAAATTGCCGTTTCGTTTTAAAAGGGCTATCAAACAGCGCTAACCTTCTACAAAGCTAGGGACAAGTACGAAGAATTCCAAATTCCTATTGCTATGATTCCAGCAACTATTAGCAATAACGTTCCAGGAACCGAATTTTCATTGGGTTGCGATACTGCTCTAAATGAGATCACAGAGGTAAATGTGAAAATAGACAAAGTGTTACCGTAGACTGATTTATTTATTTACGCGTATTTACATGTTATTTTCAGATCTGTGATCGAATTCGTCAATCAGCACAGGGTACAAAACGTCGCGTATTTATCATCGAAACTATGGGCGGATATTGCGGTTATTTGGCAACAGTTGCTGGATTAGCGGGAGGTTCTGATGCAGCATACATTTTCGAGGAAAAGTTTAACATTAAAGATTTAAATCAGGATGTGATCGCAATGGCTGCAAAGATGTCCGAAGGTGTCCAGAGAGGACTCATTCTGAGAAACGAAAATGCTAATTTGAATTACAGTACAGATTTTATGCAGAGACTTTTCAGCGAAGAAGGAAAAGGCTTGTTCAGCTGTCGAATGAACATTATTGGTATACAAGCATTATTTATTGTTCATTAATTGATTTTTTTTTTTTTTTTTAAATAATTATTATTACTTTATCGCTGTAGGTCATATGCAGCAAGGTGGTTCACCTACTCCGTTTGATCGTAACCTTGGTACAAAAATGGGTTCTAAAGCTGTAGAATGGTTTAGCGAGCAATTGAAAATGTGCACCAAAGCCGATGGCAAAATGTCAACAGTGGACGCCAATAGTGCAGTTATGATTGGTATCGTAAGAAGACAGTACAGATTTACGCCATTCACAGAACTGATTGACGTTACTGATTTTGAGTAAGTACTTAACGTGGTTTGATACAAACTCCTGGACCTTATTCATTAGAAAAAAATTCTCTCCTTTTCTTTGAATATATATACATTGAAAATTGCCCATGAAATTTGTAGACATCGCATTCCAACATATCAATGGTGGATGAAACTACGTCCATTACTTAAGGTGTTAGCAAAGCACGAGTCCACGTACGAAGAAGAAGGACTGTATATAACCGTCGAAGAAATGGACCTTGAAAACGATCCACCTCTCGTCTAAACTAGAAATTACATGTTACGATACATGGTAAAAGGTAATGTTCCATAAAATGTAACGCAGTTAGATGTAAAAATTGTAGATTTCGTTGAACAGTATTGTATGGCATTATGATGATCATGTTCCGTTGTTATTTATGAAAAGTAATGATCAAATTTTAGACGCATAATCGTAGAATATTGTATTCTGCAGGATTTAATATATATACAAAGTATTTTTAGCGATTGATATTAAATCGCGATGCATACGCATACACCTCTCGTCTGTACATTTTAATTATATATTTAGTGAAAAAGAAACAGACAAAAGCGCGCGTTGAAAATCTGAAATGTGAACAAACTGAATAAATAGTAAATTATGTACACATTGTTGCCGTAATGAAGAGTACAGATTAAACATTTTGTTTTGAAAAGATCGAATTCGTATATTTTGGACATGGTTTAAATTAAAATGTGAGAGAAGGTACAAAAGTAGTACCTGAAATGTGGAGGTAAGCTATATCTTTAGTAAATATAAGAGAGTAAAAAAGTGTTAGTACATCTGAGCCGCATTTTGATTAGTGACAATGAAAGATTATATTGTTATAACGATCAATGTTAAATATTTATTGCTATTTGTATACATGTACATATACGTATGTAATATTGAAAAATAGCAAAAACAAAGACATAAGTATTAACACGCAGCATGTAAGATGCCGTACTATGATCAAGAAGCATTAAGAACAGAGTAATTACGTGTGAACGCGACGACGATAAAAAAAAAAGAGACGAACGGAAATAATGATAAAAATCTCTTAACGCAACATTCGAATCCGATAACTTCCAGTCGTAGATTTTACGAACATTCTTAACATACGGGACACGCTGTGTTTACTGCTCTCATAAACTTAGAGTCCATCAGAAAAGTGATGATTGCATCGCAATTATACAAACTTCACGAGTGCATGACATTTTTAACACCTAATTTTTTACGTAGCTTCGACAAAAATTCGCTTTTAGAGGACGTTGATTGTTTATCGCTAAAATTCAGTTGCAACATGGTTTATAAATTAAACTACAAGCTTTTCATGGCTAACTTTACTATTTTGCGAATAAATATACTAGGATATAAGAATAAATATACTTATATTCGTGGTCTTACCTAAGGTATAAAATTAAACATAATGTGGCATTTTTCTTTAACGAAAACTTTTACTATTTGGTTTAGCTTTACCCATAGCTATGAAAAAAGCTATTCGAAGAATATACTTGTCTACCTCAAAACATAATTTGCAACGACAAAACGATACTTGGGGCAAAGGAAACAACCTAAGTCGTGTGCTAGTTGCATGTAACGTTAAAAAGATTTTGCTAAGATTTAAGGCTTGTGACCACAAGAATATTTAGATTTAATTTGTGTTATCATTATACTCGTATATTCTCGCATATATTTATCTCAACAAGTGATCAACATACTAAACTAAACTCACAATTTGTTTCCTCTTCTATAATAGATAATATTAATAAAAAAAAAGAAGAAAAAAAATGTTTGATTTCAAACGAACCAGTGACAAATATTTTCAACAAAGGACTGAGTACACGTATTCGATTTACGTAAAATATTAAAAGACATTTTTATCCATCGTTATTTTCTCGGTTCTTCAAAATGTAATAATTCCATTGATACATCTATGATGATCAATGAAAAGTTTATTCAAGCTACACTGTTACTTTATCGATAGATGTACGATATTGCATGGAAAGTACAATATTGTACTTTGAGTAATTGAATCCTAAAATAATAGGCTATTAACAAAAATATATATATTTAAGAAAATGCACAGGCTGCTTATTTAAAACTGTTATTAGAAATACAAATTGTTCAGAAAAATATTAAGACAATAGATGTTGTTGATAAGCATACTTGATGAATGAAACATATAATTTGTAAAGATATCATTGAAAGAACTTAAAAACACAAAGATCTCCTTGAATCGCCTTTACACATTATGTATGACAGAAAATATACATTTAACGTGGCCTAATCATGAGAATAAAATTGAAATTGTACTTAAATCGGATTGTTTGCTGATGTAGGGGCGGATAGTAGTTTAACAGCGCATTAAATGTTATCGTACCTTAAGAAACAGTTAAAAGTCAGACCAAAATAAGAAGCAAAAGACAAAACTAAGAAAATAAAAATAATGATAAGATAGTGATTCATGTATAGATCCGTCTCTGCATATAAAATACACGTTTATTGTACACATAATATATTTTATACAAATTTATGTGCAAATTCCAAATTTTATCATATAGTATACATATTGTTATATGTGTTCACTTAAATGCCTAGAGGACAAAGAATTCATGTGCCCGCCCCATCGCTAATCACACTGACACAAACACGTAATGTACAAATCCACGAGCGTTTAATAATTCATACCAGTAACGCTTAATAATGTAACGAAAGAGTATAATGTTGAAAGATTATATTATTTTTACGATTGCAGAAGAGATATATTTTCGAGTCATTGTTGATCAATGAATTTACCGTTTACCCGTGACATAAGATATAGCGATCAGAAATTATTTTGTTCCGACATCGAATTGTTGAATATGTATTTTCACTATATATCCCCGTATAATCACTACCATGTTTATTTATCGACGATTCAGAATTTCATCGAATACCAGTGGTAATTAGCACAATTTTAAAAACTGATACATATATTGCGTATGTATTGAAAAGAAATGTCGTGACCACTTGAAATGTACCTAATATTTATCAATAAAGTATATCTTATAAAGTTGTCGTTTGTATAATTTAATATTATTTACAATTACTTTCTATATCTCCAATTAAAAAGATGAACGAATGGTGAAAATGTTTAAATTCTACGATTTCAGTATGGCGCCGTTCTGTCGCACTTAACATCAATGGACCGTTCGTACAGTAAGACCAATGATTAGATGAGCAAAATAATCACCATAAGATAGAACAAAAAATGAATTCTTAAATTAGTAATACAAAAATATCGAAGTATATGAATATCTATCATTTCCCAAGGCATTTTTGACATTGTTTTGACTCATTTGGTGCCAACAAGTAAAGACTCTGAGCGCCACATTGTTCGATGTTGGCTGGCTTTGTTTTAGTATGTGTAACATATCAGTGTGATTCCGTATACGTTCGACTGTTTGACGGTAGTTACTGTTGGCCATTCAAGAACGAAACTTTAACGAAAAGAGATCGACGTTCGCATAACAAAAAAGAGTAAAATGGTTGCGATAAAAGGACGAAAAGGTTCGAATAAAAATCCTCCCATATTAAGTCATGAGTTCGTTATTCAAAATCATGGAGATATTGTTTCTTGCGTGGCGATGATCTTCGTAACGGGTTTAATGGTGCAGGTCAGTAACCGATCTTCACATAATGACATTTTTATTTTATACAACAATTTTTTCATTCATCGATGATTTGTTATCGTTCAATATGGTTATTTGAAACAAACGAAGGCACAACTAACATTTTACGCATTGTTTTAATTTTAGCTGTCGCCGATACAATGACCATATGTTATTATCACCGGCATCCGTTGTTCGATGATACGTGTAGTAAATTATTTTTAAGCGAACTTGTATGATATATCGTTATTAAATTCTTCTTTCGCTCAGTTATATTCGTTTCTTAATCGTTTTACTCGGTATTGTTGTAGAAAGCAGTTTATACAGTATAACATACTGTCTGTGTTTAAAAATATGCTCTAATTTTCAGGCAACATCACCATGGGCATATACATTTATTGCTATTCATCATAATGTAACTTCTGATGTCGAAGATCCAACCGTACCATTGAAATATACCATTGGTTGGAAAGATGCATGTGCTGTATTTTTTTATTTTTTGATAACTATTGTAATGCATGCTGTGTTTCAAGAGTACATCTTTGATGTAAGTTATGTCGACTATAATCTATCTTATAGCTAAAAATACTTGCATCAGAATACCTTTGGTATTGCCTTTCAGAAAGTTTCAAAGCGTCTTCACCTGAGCAAAGTGAAACTTGCTAAATTCAATGAATCCAGTCAACTGGTTCTGTTTTATCTTCTGTCTATTGTATGGGGCATAGACATAATTGTCAGGTAAAAAATAAACAATAAGTGTACAAAGATATTTGTACATATATGATTGAATATAACATAAATTTGTGCTGTTTCAGGGAAAATCTACTATTAAATATACCTTCATTATGGAAAGAGTACCCTATACCAATGTCCTTCTCTTCAAAACTGTTCTTTATAGGCCAGCTTTCTTATTGGTTACATTGTTATCCTGAATTATATTTCCAAAGGATAAAAAAAGAAGATATTCCACCTCGTGTTGTACAAGCAACTATTGGACTGCTATTCACTCTTGTAGCCTATGTTTTAAAGTATGACGTAAAGCCTTTAGCATGTTACATAAGTTACTTTTTTTAAACTAATTCACATGTTTCATGTAGTTTCCAGCAAATTGGAATTCTTTTGTTGGTTCTGCATTATCTGGGAGATGCTATGCTGCATGGAGCTAGGCTTGTTCATTTTGTTGGTAAAAAAGAAAAGATGACAAAGAGTAAGTATCATTTGATTATATATAGTACTTTTCCAAGAAATAAGTATTAAATAACATTATTTGTTACAGTGGCATTTCTTGTCGCCAATTCAGTGTATGTATTTGTACATGTTGCAACATTGGCTATTGCAAGTTTAGTGTTCCTGTATGGTTTAAGTCAGGTTGAAAGCGTATTCGATGTAGCTACAGGAAACTTTAATATTCCGGCTGTACGATTTTCAGCCTTAAGTATTATTGCCATTTTCCAAGCTTATCTTGCTTATGTATTTATTAAGAGGCAAATTAAGCGTGCTCGTGAAAATGTTGTTCCTGTACAAACAACAGTGAAATCAAAGTTAAAATCGAAGAAGAAGGAAGGTAAGAGACATACAATATTCTTGTAATATTCATTTGTATCGAGTTTTTCTATCTCAAATTTAAAACATTTTTGTTTAGGAAAAAAGTCTGCCGTATCCGAAGACGATGATTTGCCCGAGGTTGATCAGGCGACCAAAAAACACCTTAGATCTCGTTCTTCCGCGAAAGCAAAATGAATGTATATTTAAGAATACGTAACGTGTTCAAGGCTGATCAAACATCTAGTTTCATTCATCTGTATATCGTAAATAAGATGTTTAACATTAGTGTTTGTGACAACTTTCGTTATTTTAATATCATTTTAAAGCATGCACCATTGTACAACTTTCCCGCGGCATTAATTGTAGATAAACTTTATTTTCTTGAGAGGAGAAATATTTGAAGTACTGTAAATAATTTTTTACGTCTAATATACGCATTATACACGGAAATGGCGTTGTATTACTACTTTATACACTTATAACAATGTATAAGTATAGCGCTTAAATATTTTCTATGAAGAATATAACAACAGGTATAGTAAAAAAGCAAAATTAGTATACTTTAATATAGCTAGGCATGAAAGGTAAGAAATAGAATCGTACTTCATTTTAAAATAAGTATATATTTTTGTAAATAGAAAACAATGTGTTGAAAATTCAAAATATGTAAACAAATGTATACTTAATAAAATTGTATCGCAATATACAGGGTGTCCCACTTAAGTGAGTACAGCAAGATATTTCGGAAGGAGTTGCAGTTATTAAAAATGTGTTCGTACAAAAGTTGCTTGGCAAAATGGGGTGCATCATGTGTTAATAATTATTTTCTTGTGGGTGGGGTAGTAGAGGAGATTTGAAGGTCAATGTAATTTTTTTAAATGGGATGCTTTATTTTTTTCTTCAGAATGTAACAGCAGGTACCGAGACAAATTCAATGATGTGCTACATGTTGGTATTCTGATTTCGATAAAGGTGAATGTATGTAAACTCCTAAAAACAGCATCGTGAAATAAGAATTTTGTATCAGAAGAATATGATGTGCCAGGAGTTATTCGTGCCACTTTTTGGAATTTTAGTGACGTCAAATTCCAGGAATTTTCGGGAACCCCTTTTGCGAAACCAAGTTCCAGATTTGGAAGAGGCAATTAGGAGGCCCAGCAGGGTGCCAAAATCTTTGCCCTCTTCCTTGTCCCACTTTCGTCGTTGATCCACCTCTACCTCATCCCCTTTCCCCGGCTCTTCTCTATTTTTTTTAATTCAATTCGAAACGTTCTTCTTCCTCCTTTCGGTCGAATCAGGAAGAATAAGCATTCCTGACCCACCCTTCGATCGAACCGAAACGCTCTTCTTCACCCACGCCTTAGATTCCCTTATTAATTAATACAAACGTTCGCTTTTCAAAACGCGACGAATTCCGAACTGAGAATACGGAAATTAAGAATAACATAATAAAAATGAAAGAAATTAATCATTTGAAAATTAATAGGTATAAAAGATGCAGAGTCATTATATCAATGAATGAAAATTGCGTTAAAATAGAAAGTTGTTACAAATATGACACAATTTCTCTATCAGGTATCAAGATACCTTTACAGTAAAATTAGAAGAAATCGGAATTTTGCCATTTTTATTGTTGATAGTTTAAAAAGTTATAAATATTATTAATGACAATTACTACTCCTAAGAATACAATCGATCTGGTCGATAAAGTAGAAAGTAACAAAAGGGTGACAAGAATTTCACCTCTTTTTTGAATGAAACTTAAATTTCTCGATATACTAAAGTTATAAGGGCATTTATAACAACAAAATATCTTACGGAGAGGCGTTAAAAAGCCGATTTTTAATAAAATATTTTTTACCGACTTTCTATTTTTACCCCTACCGCCATCTGCGAACAAAGTGCTGAAACTGATCAACAATTATCGACTGAGAAATCCGAAACATCGTTAGAAATGGCGGGCTTTTTGAAACGAGCAATATACCATTTTGATATTTCTTAATTAAATTCTATAAAAAGGTTTATTTATTAAAATTCTGCTTTAATTATGAGACTCGTAGAACCCGAATGTAATTTCTGATTGTCTAAGCAAAAGAAGAACCTACATTTATCTCCTCTTTTCATTAATATAACTTTTAAAGTTGTATACTAAACGTTTCGAAATTCCAGCATACCTAAATGATATTTTTTTAATGAAATCGTGCCTATATATAACTCAGAATACCAACATGTAGCACATCATTGAATTTGTCTCGGTGCCTGCTGTTACATTCTGAAGAGAAAGGTATAGCATCCCATTTAAAAAAATTACATTGACCTTCAGATCTCCTCTACTACCCCACCCAGAAGAAAATAGTTATTACCACATGATGCACCCCATTTTGCCAAGCAACTTTTGTACGAACACATTTTTAATAACTGCAACTCCTTCCGAGATATCCTGCTGTACTCACTTAAGTGGGACACCCTGTATGTAACGCCATTTTCCAAATGCAATGGAAATGAACCCAGATATGGCGGGAATTGCACACTGTATCGCATCTTTAAGTGCGATGGTTGTTTTTTAAATTGAACTGTATTTATTTCGTTTATTCGGCAACTGGGAGAGAATTATTAATTTGTAGTAGTTTCATAAACAAAATAATTGATTATATCGATAATAGAGTATGACCTCTTGAAAAGTGTCGGTTTTGAAAAAGATTTAGGATTGTGCCGCTTGTCAAAAACCATGTCTAAACGAAAAAGTTTAAGTAGACGTTCATCGAAAAGCAGTAGATATACTGGTTCTGCTGTTCTAGATCCTGATACCGATGTTACAGATAGTGGCGGTATGTATATATTTTATCATCTGTTGTAGGTTAAAGGTTTTATTGAATCAGGTTATGTTATCGGATATTACATTTTAGCACATCCATATTGGTGGAAAAATTTGGAAAACAATACAATAGGACGACCATCTATCGATTTTAACATGGTGAATGAAACTAGTAGACAATTAGATTCTAATTCACAAATAGCATCAAACGAGGCAGAGAATGAGTGGTGGAAAGTATTAGATACTTCAGATTCTTCGGAAGTTGTTAAACCTCAGACGAAACAGGGTGAGTGTCAATGTTTTAATATCCATTTTGTCAAACCCTTTTCTAAAAGTTACATTATTTTATTGGCTGTAGCTAAGAGTGTATTGTCAACATCGGAGTCTGAGGAGGAACCTAGAATTATAAAAAGAAAACTTCCTTTGCGTTCAAGAACAAAAACACATCAAGATAATGCTTTTTTAAATGCTTTGAATGAATCTAAGGAAACATCTTTTAGCGAACCAATACCAACGAAGAACAGTTCTTTAAATAAACCTAAGACACCTAATAAAGCATTTTCTGACAACGAACAGTTGGTTGGAGCATCAGACAGTAGTTTAGATTTAAGTTTAAGCTCTAATGATATTTTAAAATCAAAGCCAAAAATCTTTAAACATAATTATAAGAATAGAGATGAAAATGTCTTTGTTGATGTATTACAAAGTAACGAGTTCAAAGTTCCTTTTAAGAAAAAACCTGTCTGTGTCACCTCCCCAAAAATAACGGAGCAGAAAGATTCCAGCAAGGTGGAAGCTCCACTTTATAATCGGTCAAGATCAATGGAGTACACATTATCTTTTGAGGGTTCTCGTGATCTGTCGCATCTTCCCGCACCGAAAGCACAAAGTACGACACTTGAAGACAGTACTCCATACAACAGCAACAAAAGTGATAGTATCAGCGATATCGATCACAAAATAGTTAAACCGAAACCTAAACTACTGCAATGTCGTAATAGGCGTGTAAAGAAGAATGTTTTTCAAGATATATTCGAAAACGAAAACACTGACGACGAAACAGAGAAAAGCAAGTCGATAAGCAAGAACGTCGTGGAGAATATTGAGATTTCCAAACGATCTTTAAGATCATCATCAAACAAATTACTTAAACCCTCTCAAGAGCCACCAAAAGATATTGCAAATGAAGAGAATAATGAAACAGAAGAGAGTAAAGTATCGCGTGCAAGGACAAAAAGACAATCTGCAATTATAGCAACAAAGAACATTAAAAGGTCGAGTGAACGTGATAAAAACGATAGTTTAGACAAAAGTCTAAATATTAGTACTCCAAGTGTAGATATCCCAATACAGCCAGATGTTTCAGTAAAAAGTCAAAGAAGAATAACAAATGTTCAAAGCGAAAATTCAAACAGTCCAAAACGAAAAAGTAGTAAAAAAAAATCTGTATTAAGCCAAAACCTTATTCGTGATGAAAATAATGAACATATGTCGAGCCCTGATCAGGCAGACGTAATTCAATTACCTGAAGAAGTTCCAAATAAATTACAGAGAAGGTCTACTGCTAATATTTCATCTAGTTCTAACAAACAGGAGCGTAAGAATACGGAGAGCCAAGGTAGGGTATCATCCAGAACCAGAAGTTCAGTATTGTCAATGAAAGAAAGCACACAGACGAACACAAATGTTTCCTATGTTGATAACATAAGAGAATCAGACGAAAAAGCATCAAAAGATGCTGATAATAATGGAGTACTAAATAAATTACAATATATCGATGAGGAGCGAGAGAATATATCTCGAAGGTCTACTGCGAATATTTTGTCCAGCTCAAACAGAATAAAAGAGCGCAGGAACACAGAGAATCTTAGCAAAGTATCGAGTAGAGCTGCTAATTTAGCGTCATCGGTGAACAAAATTATAGATATGTACCCAAGTACTTCGGATACTGATGATGAGAATAAATCCGACATAGAGGAAGAACCGTTGTATGATCCTACTAATGAAGAAACATCGAATAAATTAAAGTATGCTGATCAGGACCGGAAGAATACATCTGCAGGGTCTACTATTAACAAGACATCTCGTTCCAGTAGGATAGAGCGTAGAAATACGGAGAATCGTAGTAGAGTGTCAAACAGGAGAAGTAATTTAGTATTATCAACGAAAGAAATGACTCGATCTAGTATGAGAGTTTCAAATGCCGGCGACAAAGGTATAAGAGAAACTGAGGATGAAGATTCAACAACATCTGTTAACGACGAAGAAGCTCCAAATACACAGTATACTGATAAGGAGCAAAAGAATGCATCTCAAAGATCGGCTATTAACAAGTCGCTTCGTTCCAGTAGGATAGAGCGTAGAAATACGGAGAATCGTAATAGAGTGTCATCCAGGAGAAGTAATTTAATGTTATCAACGAAAGAAATGATTCAGTCGAATATTAGAGTTTCAAATGCCGGCGACAAAGGTCTAAGAAAAAAAATGATGGATGAAGATTCTACAGATGTTAACGACGAAGAAGCTCCAAATACACAGTATGCTGATAAGGAGCAAATAAATATATCTGAAGTGTCTACCATTAATAATTTATCTGGTAATAGAAAAGTCCATAAAGATGGAGAATCTAGAGCTAGTAATTTAGACGTAGATACGAGCTCAGATGATTCTACTATTGTAGAACAGCAAGAAGATATATTTGAGAGAAGGTCTGTAGCCAGTATTTCCGACGTCGATAACGAAGATGGCAACGATACAGTTAATAATTTAGCACCAATTGCGAAAGGAGTTAACCGGATGAGCAGAAACACTGATAACACCTCAAATGTTACCGATAAAGAAGCGGAAGAGGGAATTTTACATGCATACACTCCAAGGAAATTACATCGACCCGGGAGATATACCAACATGGTCCAAAAAATGTCTACTGCAAACGTTTCGCCTGCTTTAAATAGAAAAGAATCTGTCGGCGTAGGAAGTCTCGGACGGTTATCAAACAGAACCAGTAATTTATTGCCGCCCTCCGTAAGCTCTTCAACCGTGCAAGGTACGTCGAAGGCAAAATTGCAGACGACGATCAGGAACTTCTTCAGTGCAAATAGATCGCCGCAAGTTTCCGGGAAACAGTTGTTCTTGGACGAGCAGAATGGCGAGAAGATCAGAAGCGAGTTAGAAATGATAAAGAAACGAGAAATGGATCGGATGAATGCTGTTGCAAAGAAGCAAACAGAAGTGCTTTCTACGATAGAGAAAAAGATGAACAAAAGAACGAAGCTGCCGAAAACAATAAGAAATAAAAGAAAAACCGAACATGTTCACAAAGCTTATTTGGTGAACGGACAGGTGTACAAGGTGCCTCGATTACCGCGTCCCAAGGCATGGGTCACGGATCGTTTGTACAAATATTTATGGAAAGTAATGGAGCCCAAGTACAAATTGGAAACAAGAGTAATGTCCGAGAAATTTGTGCGTCAATTGTCAGAGGTAACGACTTCTATCGCCAAACAGAAATCGTACAATAAGTACAGAGGCGAGTTGTACGCGTTGATGAAAGAAATGGCGCGGTTGGGTATTATTCGTACGAGAAATGATTTCTATAATTTTTGTCACGATTTCTTTCCCTATGAACTTCGATTCAAGATGGTGCCGATGTTGTTGCCGGGCAACAATAGAAATATCCCGTATGATCCAAACAAATTGCACGAACCGATTCTTCATCAAAATCGTTAACCGAATTATTCTTGTTTTTCAACTTTTTTAAAAGTACATTCGCAGTGTTCGAGTTATGTTTTACGATTTACAAATTCACTAAATATATATTTCATATTAATTCTTCAACGAATCACAGGGACTTAACTTTAACCAATCTTTCTCGGGTGACATCGAAAGTATTAATCTTTATGTTAATATTTATGTTAATATTTTTTATAAATAAGCATAAAAAAAGAAAGTATTATACAATTTTTGTACCATTTACAGTAATCGAAACATCGTTCTTCCATTCTAATGTAAGTAAATGTTAAGTTAACGTAAAGGGAGAACTTTGTTACATTGTTAGTAGAAAATGAAAGATGATAAATAGATATTTGGATATTTGTAGAGATTTGAAGTGATCTACTGTCGTTTCTACGATTCGCGGTTGGTTATCCCTGCGTGTGAGATTCGCGTCGAAAGGTTTCCCACGCGATTCTATACTCCAAAGGATTAACGCCGCTGCCCTTTTCCCGTACGTGCGCGCGCGCGCGCCGCAGAATCAAGCTTTGTGCTCACCCACGTACCCATTTATTTATTTGTACTGGTAATAGCTACGGGTAGCGAACCGCATTTAATAAAAGTCCGAGCAATTCACATTGTAAAATCTTGAATTACTATTGAAAAATGATATCGTTTAATAAATTCTTACGTTTTTCTTAAGCTTGTGTAACGTTCAATACAAATGATTAGCAGTTATCAGGGCTGAATTAAGGGGGCTTCATAAGAAAAGGAAGGAATCTTGTTTTGTAGCTTTTGTGCCATGATCCACAAGTTGTCGATCGTTTTCATTATTGTCAGCTCTCGTGACGCGATGCGTAACGAAGATCGTGATGACGGTTTTATAAATATTTGCGAGAAATCGAACGCCCGATCGATGTATAGCAGTATTTCTGCAATACGTGACTGTGAAAAGAATAGCACGAGATTAAGAATGACCGCCTCGAATCTGCGTAATGTATTACCGTTCGTCAAACAAACGTAAAACGGTGACATCTGACCCTTATCGAGCGAACAAACAATTTCTCACTATATTTCGTCTCTGACCCCCTCTGTGTCGTTCTACACTCACATCTATACTGTACATATGTACATATTTTTACGTGTTTTCCGTATATTTATATTTGACGACAGCCCTCGTTACGCGTTAATTGACCATCGCGTTTCGACATTTTCGCAGAATATTATTTCACAAAGATATTAATACCTATACTCGAAATATATGCAATATATTAATACTTTTTTAATGTTGTGTGCTAACGTTCTTACATTAGAAATTTGTAAGCGATAGTTGTATTGTAATTGCATTTTTCTATTGAATGAAATTCGAGTAGGCGGATTACACAGTTCATCGAGTCGTTTCAATTAACTGTGCGAATCTGTCCGCGTCTCTTTTTGAAGTTTAATCTCTAATGGAAGTGGCGTCGCAATTAGTTTTGCGCACACCATCTCGTACACATAATGTTTGAGCGAACGTTCCACAATCAGGGCCACGTGACGCGGCACGCGTCGCTCGTTACTACATCGCTTTTGGTCCATTCTTTCGTCTAGAAATCATTAGCTTGCTCTTTATTTAATCAAAATTATTAGATATCCTTTCATGAAGCGTATACAAAAGTATCTCAATCCCCTTTCCTCGATATTCAAATTGTGCGCTAAATTTTTTAGCTTAAAAGCATACTTTAATTAACTTTCGAATAACGTGGTTGGATCAAACATCATTCTCGTATCTACGTGTACGCCATTTCAGATATTGCCCTAATTGAAGGGCACCGGTAAACACAGGTGCTCCCGCTGACGTCATCGGTTGGACGATAGAATTGCTGACGTCGTTTGCGCGACATTTCAGAGTCGTTTAACTCACTTCAATTTTACCAGATACTCCAGTATCTGGTTGACGTTCTACATACTCGCCCGCTGATCGGACCTCTCACTTCCTCCGCGTCACTGTACGAGCGAGAGGACAATACTCGCCGGTCTATCGGACCTCCCACTCCCTCCACAGCAATCTCGCAAAATTACAATTGTAAACGTTAGTTATAAATAATATAATAACTATTGTAAAGCTGAATGTATGAATCTAGAACTACAGAAGTGATTTTTCAGCACTTACAATAGTAGCAGAGTATTCCCCAAAGTTATTAATTTTTTACAGCTTAAAAAACATCTTAAATTAATAAAATGCTGTACACAATCGTACTGAAAGCATTGAAAATGATAAAATTAGAACGATATCCATGTTAATAGCTTTGAATCGTTTATTATACAACTTTAAAAGTTATATTAATGAAGAAAAGACATAAATGTAGGTTTTTCTCTTATTGAAACAATCAGAAATTATACACCAGTTCTTCTAGTTTAATAATTAAAGCAGAAGTTTAATTAATAAACCTTTATAAGGAATTTAATTAAGAAATATCAAAATAGTACATTACTCATTTTGAAAAGCCCGCCATTTTTAACGATGTTTCGGAAGTCTAACATTTAATCTTTAATATTTCAATATTTCGGGCTTCTAGGATTAATCGGACAATTGGAATCGATAATTAGTGTAAAATAGAAGCGATTAGATGCTTCAAACACGCGAAAACAGCAAAAAATTATTTTCTTAAAAAATAATCATTGTAGGTACGGCAGATTCCTGTCAATTTTTGAGCAGTTTCAGCACTTTGTTCGCAGGTGGCGCCAGGGGTAAAATAAAAAGTCGGTAAAAATTATTTTATTAAAAATCGGCTTTTTAACACCATTACATAAAATATTTTGTTGTTATAAATGTCTCTATAACTTCAGTTTATCCGAAAAGTGGCCTGGTTTTTGAAAAAACACAATTTTCTGTTTCGCTAATTTCGTCGGTAACACCCCATGTACCGTCCTCAGTTGCTCTTTAAAAAAATTGAAAAATAAAGCTTGAACGATATTAAATTCATTATTTTATAATAATACAATGTTTTATCTTTCTACTATTCAAATTAGATGACCCCAGGACTGTATTTATAATACCGAAAAATATTCTGCAATTTTTACTTATTCCTTCTGTTGGGATATCCAGCCATTCAGTCATTCCCTTTATTCTAAGGTACGATTACTCTCATAACATTCTACCATTTGTTTTTTACTTTTATGTCCAATATTACTTGTGCTTAACGCTTCTTGTTCTACCGAGGCGCTTGTCCTGGGGCGACTAGGCTCGACGCTACACTGACGGTACTGAGCGCGCGCCCGAGACGCGCTCTGATTGGTCAGTGTTTTTGCTTAATAATTCAAAAACGAAGCCCCATCCGATATTTTTACAAAGGAAATTGTTGTTCAGAATAGTCTCAGCTACCCTCCATTTCCGGCTCCTACAGGAGTTCTGGACACCCTGTATAATCATCCTATTCATTTTTCACCAAATTTCTTCATTTTATTCCTAATCTTCTCAAATTACTTTTCAGTCAATCGATTGATGATATTAAAAAGTTTATTCTGGTTTCTCATGGTGCACATCAAAAGAAAGAAGGGTGGGAAGGAAGGAAGGAAGGAAGGAAGGAAGAAAGGAAGGAAGGAAGGAAAAAAGATTTATCGTTGTGAACGCATCGGCTTAACGAAAAAGAAAATGCTTTCGTAGAGTACATATATAGGGTATTGATGTCTCCCTAGGGTGAGTGGTGCACAGCTCGAATGTTATGACAATTATGAGTTTTCCATGGGCGCATCGGGGTGGCACGTGGCGACGTGCGACGTATCGGGGAGAAGCGCAGTGGCCGCGTGCCGTCGCGTGAGAACAACTTGGCTCACACGCGTTAGGTCTCGCACGTGCGCACCAGCGCTAGTTTTGCGTTTGCGCATGCGCACCGTTGTCATGGACACGCGTCCAACTTGCTCCGATTTTTCAATGAAAAATTGTTTCGCGCTTTCTTCTGATTTTAATCCGATCTCAATTCGATGACTCGTGTCATCGTCGTGGAATACCCTTGTCAAGCAGACGTCTTCGTTTAGTTTTGTTACGTGCATACTCTGCCTGTATATAATATTTATTCTAATATTTACGTACAATGTTTATAGAAAAAATGAGCAAAAACGAACAGCATCCCATCTCAACGCGTTTACGTGACACACTGACACGTACGAGCGCTCCCTACTCGGAAGCGATAGTAGGCAGTGGAGGGGGTAGGAAGGGCCGTACGGCATGGCACGATAAGAACCGGGGCTGGCCGAGGTGATAAATAGAACGGCGCACGACGTTCGAGCGGTATTTGGTCGCGTGACACCAAGCCGTGCGCATGGAACTAAATTGTTGGTGCGGTGAGAGTTCGTACCACTGAAAAATCAATCTTATCGTTGCGTTTAATTTTTTTCACGTCAATCGATTAGAGAAGCTTCGACACGATCGAGGGGTCATCTGTTGTCAATATGTTGAGGAAATTGTTGAGCAAATCTGGTCGCAGACTCCTCAGGGTAAGACGTTGACAATTAATCCTCATCGGCTGTTGCATGCACGCACGTTTCTGGCGCATCGCGCGACCTAATTTTTTAACCTCGCGTATCGCATCGCTAACCTGGCCACTTGGAGCCCGCCGTATTTTCATTTTAGCCAATTTCATCCCATACCGTCTTTGTTACAAGAACACTTTATTTTTTGTTTATTATGAATATTTTTATGTAAATTAAAATAAACGTTTTAGTACGTGTGGTATTAAAAAAGAAAAAGTAATATCGTTAGCATGATACAATTTCTATTGATCTTTGAAATTTAATAAAATAAAACTGGGTACAGATAATTTTGGTCGGTGCGACCTCGCTTAACATTGATTCGCATAACTACACCCGACTCTTACAAACGTATGCTTCGCTATTAGAGTACCCATTACTATAGTCATTTATGAATCTTTAATATTCTCCGTTTTAAAACGTGCATACCTGTGCTGCCTGCAATATTTACATCGAATGTACGAGAATTTGAAAAATTTGAAACCTTTAAATTTTGCATAGTTTTTCCACCTTGAGACTGTTAACTGAAATCATGAATAATTTGACTAAATTAATTTGATTTCAATAATATTGTGTCATTTTTCAGGCCATCAAGAAGTTGTCTACGAGGAGCCGCAAGGCGAAAAAATCACGCAACTTGACCTCCTGGCACTCGGCCATGCCGGACCTCGAGACTGCGTCTCTATCCTGGTCTTTACCGTCTCTGGATACGAAAAGCATCGACACGTATACGACATACGTGGCCGAGAACTCGGACACGGACTGCATGTCGATATGTTGCTACTGCGATGAATACGAGGAGAACCAGAGGAACGAAAACACGGAGAACGAAATGATGATTTAACACATGCAGTGATACGATTCGATTTAAGAAGAAAAACGAAGGAACGAGAACGAAACGATGATTCGATGCATCGTTGCAATTAACGTTTATCGTTATATTTGCATTTCCATATTTACTTCTTGATTGCCGTCGAAAATGCAAACTGTCCATATTTAATGAAAGAGTACCTTAGGGTTCTGAACAGGGTAGATTTTTGATTGTTAACATGTTCGCTGCCGGTGTAGTTTTTGAGTTTCTAACATGAGATCTTACTTTTTCACTTGATACTTATTAGAATAGCTAAACGTTAAACCTTACAAACAGTCTAAATAATAGTGAAACGTATAAATGACATGAATAATCTGAGATTATTTTATTTTATTTTATAAAGAGATAAGCGATTAACGATGGAGGATTTTCCATCTGATCGCTGGTAGCGAACGAGTTTGAAGTAGGAAACTGGAATACGAAGACCGCGAGAAGTTACTGGGTGATTCGATTATTTTTTGAGCCATTTTTTAACGAAGAAGGTGTGTATGTCACTGTGTTGATTTCTATTTAATCGATAATGAGTCGATGAACGTTCGAAGTAACATGACGTCCTTAATAGAATATAAATGTAAGCCTACGCTGAGGATTCTCGTTTTAGCAACTCGAAATACTCGCTTAGACATCGAAAAAATGCTGTAATATTTCTTCTTTTTATCGTTCTTCCGGAACAAATTGCGATCGTTTGTAAATTGATGCGTTACAGAAGCTAGTCTTTTCACAAGTATTTATTTCGATCTCATTTAGCTAGGTAGTTTTTAAGGGTGTGTAGATTGGATTGGATTGATTCGAGAATTTTCTTTGAAATTGAGTTGGATTTTGGGAGTATGTCGGAATTTGAGTGTATCAGAATTCTTCAAAATTTAGAAGCTTATTTCGAAATATTGTTTGAATTTTTTAAATTCGCGGAAATTCTGATATTCTTCAATATTTTCGGGTCCTCGTACACCTCTAGTTGTTTCTAATTCGTCCGATGCGCATGTAATTTAATTAGAGAGACAGGAAGCGAATGAAGGTAACACTAATGAATCTGTGTAATAAATTGTAAATATGTTTTATTCGTAGCAATGTTTTTAAACGTTAAGATTAAGATAATGCAATATATTTATGTTAGAAATAGCAATCGTCGTAAAACGAAGAGAGATTACGCAAAAACAAAGTAGGAACAGAATCGATCAATCTATTGACGATGACACAATCGTTGTTTATTATTTGTAAATTCATGGGTAAACGCGAAATACTTCGACAACTACTATTTTTAGTTATTGTACATAAATATATGAATGTATATACATGTATGATGAAATGCGTATATAAATGTATAATATCGATGAATTTCGATATTTTATTGTAATCGTGTCCGACGAGGCTGTGACTTTTTAACAGGATGATAAGCACGCAAATAAAATAGTTCTATCGATGATTTTTTAGCCTATTCCCATGATTCTTTCGTTTATTCGTTTGCAATAAGATTATCACGTTGAAAATAATAGGCCTAATTCAACGATATATAAAGTATTTCGTTTATCAAATATTCGATTTGAAATTCAAGACATATTTTAGTCCAACTTTTTATCTTCTTTTAAATATATTTTTAAAAAATGAAATATTTTTTTTTCTTATGTTTTGCATGCTTTTTAAGCTGTTTGATACGAGGGGCCTTTCAAACTCGAAAGATTATACACGTAATAAGAAGTGAAAAAGAAACGCCGTCCACAGTCCGCATTCAGCAAAAACTAATCTTTTATCAAGGTAAATAAAGAAAATCTAAATATGCATATTTTATTGTTTGTCGATGCATATGTCGGACCAAACAAATTTTGTCATAATACATAACTTATCTATATACTGTATATATATATATATATATATATATTTGACAAATATTTTGTCAAACAATGTTCTTGACATAAGTAGCAACTATAAATAGATATTTATGATTTATACTTAAAAAAAAGGAGTGGGAAACGACAATGATTATTGCTTGTTTTATTTATTAAAAATACCTGAAGGGGGGAGATTCTTATTTATAATTAAGAAAGAGAACGATAGTATACAATGTACTCGTAGATATACATATGTATGTACTCGACATATTTTTGTCGGTGAAATTTTAATAAAAGCAGAGAACACGCGTTCGCGCAATTATCGTAGAGGAAGATTGGGGGGTCGTGGAAGGGAATTAAGCGTACACAATGGCCACGTGGCCACCTTCTCTTTTCAAGAATTAGTTTTGCTCCCCGTCGTTTCCTATGTATCCGTACAAAAAAAAAGGAACACCGTACCGGCTGCTAATTGTTCCCACCGTGAGTACTCGCGATGTTTTTCCATAATTGCGAAAGAGTTCTTTTTTGCCAACGAGAGATTTAACGAGTCGCAAAACTGGTTCACGGGTCGCAATACCAAAGGGTGGCTAGGGCCTTTTGTTCTTTCTGGTAACGAGCAACAAGCTGCAAAGTGAAATTTTTGCATAAGAATAGTTTGTCGCTTCACAGAGGAGAACGAGGAAGGAATAGTTTGTACTCGTTACTAGAAAATACAAGTCGATATGTTTCTTCTAAATGCTTCGCATCCACGAAATGAAATATTTCAATATTTTTAGTTCAACTTTTTTCGAAATAAATTTGCGTTTCTGCTTTCTTATACGAAATGATTTCTGGATTAATCAGCGGGAGAGTAATAAATACAGTGTCGTTCGTTTGTGTCATTACTTCTCTCTTTATTACAAAAATTTTTGAGCGTTTTATTTATTTTTTTTTTTTTCACACGTATTCTTCGATACGTTTAATGGCACTTGATTTTATGGATTTTTTGTTTCCTTTGTCTCACTTTTTTTTTTGCTAATTATAAATAAGACTGCGTTCGATACGAATAGAAGGATAAATACAAAAGATAGAAATATTACGTCGCGTTTCATTAGTTATATACAATAATTATATACACTGTACAATGTTGCTCGTTAAAAAATAAATATTTTTCGTTAGGTACTCGTATGACTAACAGTAATATCACTCGTAGAAAAAGTACACTCGTTACCGTTTGTTTTGAGCTCGAGGAGAAGCTCCTTGGAGACAGATATGACTATTTCACATTTTTCAAACAGAATAAATACAAAAAGGTGTGATTAATATTTTATGTTATACGATTCTTAACACATAAATCGACAATTTAAAAGTATTTTAATTTTTTTGTTCAAGCAAAGTAAGTATCTTCCGGAGCTTTTCCTCGATAACATCGAAATACACGATAAACAAACTATTTATAAAGTTTCAACGATCGATCCAAGATTATTACACAACAAGATTAACCGTTTCAGTAGTTTTTTCAAACTAACTAATCTACATCGTAAAAAATTTGATAATCGACAATACTCTAAAATAATCATATTACTATCGTACTACTGGACAATTTGCATGAGAAAATAAAAGGAGTACAGTGAAATAGCACTGAAACGGTTAAAAATCGATCATGTCTCAATAGGCTAGTTCAGCTCCCCAAGGTCTGTAAGGTTTGCCATGTTGCTGCTGAGGATACTGTCCCGGATACTGTCCCCATCCGAGGGCGCCTCCTCCGAGAAGGGGTGGCATGGTTCCGGTTCCAGCTGGCATTCCGGTGGACACTGTACTGGATGGTTCGTAGCTGCTGCTCGTCGAACTCGATGTCAACGTGGTGGCCGCCGGTGGCACGGAGGAGGGAACCGCGGACGGGGCGTGTTCCCGATGGAAGCTTTGCAGATGGGAGAGCAATCGTAGCCTCAGAGGATCCCTCTCGTCCAGGCCCTCCATCGTCACCAGGTATCGTCCAACTTCCGCTGCGCATTCACCCCAACCAACCGCGTGATAATCCATTGCTAATTTCGTGCTGTCGTAGCCCTCTGGTCCTGTAATTTTTTATCGTTTATCTATCTGTTTATTTGTTTAGAAACTCTTATAATTGTAGATTATAATTATGAGGACTGTTGTAATTCAGTAAACTGTGGAAATTGCCATTGCAGTATTGTTATCCCGTGGATGAATTGATCGAAGCAGACGGAAAGCAGACGGAAAGCAGACGGAAAGCAGACGGAAAGCAGACGAAAACACGGAAAAAAGAAGAAGAGAGTGGTGGGTCAATGGTGGCTTCGACAGCCGGCGGGTCATTGTATGTACGTCAGCAGTGGGACAGGTAGCGTGGGAACCGTTTAGACCCCCCTAGACCGAAACATATGCCCTCCTCCCTTCGTTCCATGTACCGCACAAATCTTCGCATAGTCAATGCTAACACTTACTCTTATCCCACGATGTTAATCATCGTGTTTATCGATACTACCTTTTCAATTAATTAACAGGGAATGTCCCTCGAGTATCTATCCCCTATGCCCTATGCTAGTATGTAAAATATTTTATTGCCACTCATCCATCTCGACAAAATTTTTATTATTAAAATTTTTCTTTCTATCTTTTTCAGAACAGACATTGTGTGGCTTAAAATCCTAATGCAATTTACAAATATAATTATTTCTAAAAATACCTAACAATTTCTAAGCGGCTAATTTTAATTTGTACATACATGTATTTGATAGGACGGATCACGATCGACCCCATCAATTCGAAGTTCATCGAGCGACGGCGTTTGCAAACACGAAGAGTGCACGCGGATACAGATACAGGCGAGAGAGGCGAGAGAGTAAAACAAACAGGAGTAACTGTACACGCATGTATATGTAGATATTATGCGTTCGAGGTGGTAGATATGAAAACGGGAGTCGGTTTCCCACAGGGTTCGACATCTGCCCCGAGCCGTGGGCAACTCGGTGCCTCCTTGACGAAGGGTGCTGGCCTCGACGCACCCCACTCCACTGCCTCTACTACCTCTCGCCACCAATCGTGGGAACACTACTTTGGAAGAGTCGTTGACTTCCTGTGCTTCCCACAGGATCTCTCTCTCTCTCTCTCTCTCTCTCTCTCTCTCTCTCTCTCTCTCGGATCCAGCACCTGCTCCGACCAGGATATCTTCTTTGCCGACCATCTATCGTTTCCAAATATCGCCAATCTTCTGATTTTTCCAAATTATGCCCACTCACGCGTAAATATTGGTACGCAATATTAACAAACTATTAATATATTTCCATCTTTATGAAATATTATTTTCTGATTTATACACTTTAAAACAGATAACGACAGATGGAGGATTCGATGGTCGAGTTACAGTTACGCGAGGAAGCGGCGGGCAACAGGTGTTGGCTTTCTGTGCGGATTTTACCGATTCGAAAGAGGAAAGAGGAAACAGGAAACGAACGGTTTTCGTTCCGTGCAACCTTAGAAGGTAACGACTTAAGAAGATGTTTCCCAGGTTCTGTTATGCCAGCAACACGATTAACGATGCCTCACCTTTATTTCGAAGCGTTCGTAGGTGTTCGACGGTGAGCTGCAAAATCTCCGCCTTCTCCAGTTTACCGCTGTGAGGATCTCTAGCTGCGGCTGGTACCAATCTCCGCAGCTCGCCGAGGGACGCGTTTATCCTGTCGCGACGCTTCTTCTCGATCATCCCTCTACGACGCTTCCGTGACGCGTGTTGACAGGAATCGCCTCCCGGCGAATTGCAGCTACAGTCGGAAAAAGAGTACGTGAGCTTGTGACAATATCTCTTTTACATGCATTTTCGATTTTTCTCGAAGAAAAAACATTTGTAGCACAGTAAACAAATCTCAAACTGGAATCGTTCAAACGGAATCATGTTACAAGGGGATATTTTTCGAATGAAATGTATTATGCATTTTTCTTTTACATAATTCCAAATTTAATTTTAAACGTGAATGTTATGAACTTAGTCTGATTGCATGTACAATGAAATTGAAAGTTAAAGAGTGTGTGTTTGAAGGTAATGGATACCCAGATCAATTTTTCGTGGTCCAACCCTTTGTAGAACAATAAGATTTTAATTACCGCGTCATTGTGGAAACAGTTTGACATATGCTACCCGATAAAAGTGAATGTTACACAACTCTCGAGCATGATCCTATCAATAGACTAATTTCAAACGGTGCAACGTTACAAAAGTTGATAAATTAAGCAATTAACTGGTACGAACATGGATTCAAAGACACGGATTAACTTACGGTTCTTTGCCACTTTCTTCGGAAAATACATCGTCGCAATCGGAATCGCTCATGGCCCTCTTCAGATTCCTTTGCTGGTGCGTTTGACTCTGTTGCGACGCCTGTTGTTGCTGTTGTTGTTGCTGCTGCTGCTGCTGCTGCTGTTGTTGTTCGTTCTCCTGATTCCTCATATCGGCAACATCGATCTTAAGATCAGGGAATTCGTGACTAGATCTCATTTCGTTGGTCATATCGGGCCTCATGTCTGGCCTCATGTCCGGCCTAATGTCCGGCCTCATGTCCGGCCTCATGTCCGGCCTCATGCCCGTCAGATCTTGATGCCTGGCCATCTCAGGCCTGTGAAGCTCCTGATGCCTCTGCATGTCCGGTTGATGCCTCAGATCGGGCCTGTGCATCTCGTGAGTCCTCAAATCAGCGGTGCTCGGTGGATGTCGCAGATCGTGAGACGGCGGACGCATGTCATGATGATGACGCACGTCAGGGTGCTGCGGTTGGTAGGAAGGATGAGGGGGCGGTGGGTAACCCCAGTGGTGACCGGAAGGTGGTCCAGATAGACTGGATATGTGACCGGGTCCCACAGGACCCGAAGCGATTTCTGACGATAGCAGGGTGCTGTTCTCGTCCGAACGCGCTACCACCACTCTCCACATTTTCTATTTTTTCGCTAACTTTTAATGAAAGTTAATTTCAATTCCGATGAAAACACGTTGTTTGTTCTTTCAAAGGGATTCTTGAAGCAACGAGGCAGTGAAGGATTCGATGCTACCTGTGGCTCACTACGGCGATGCCGCTGTATTTATTTACCACTGTCATTTCACTGTCGTCGCAAGTTGACAATTAATGGTATCGGAAGATTTATTAACACTCTTAAATCGTTGGTTTAAGGTTAGCCTAGTAGGCTTGTAGGTAAAATGTGTCTACTATCGTCAGTAGTACGAGCAGAGCTTAGGTCACTGTCTTCGCGAGTATAATCTAAGTTTAGATCACTCGAACTCAACTTCACGATATCTTCACTAATGCCTAGATACAGTTTATTGTCTTTAGGCACTTGGCTTAAAAAAAACTTTCGAAAAGGTGGTTTGCGTTGAAGAAATGTTAAAAAGAAAGGAGTGGATCCTTGTTCGGTTGACACTTGTCGAGCAGACGATAGAGGGAAGGAAGTAAGGAAGGAAGTAAGTAAGTAAGTAAGGAAGGAAGGAAGGAAGGAAGAAAGGAAGGAGGTGGGTGGATGAGGTTCACGTGTCGCGGCTTGGCGCTGGACGGTCGCGGTCGCGTGCGAGCTCGCAGAAGTACGCGTGGTGTCGTCTCGCGGTCGGCGTTGGCGCGGTACTATCGTGGCGTGGCGCGCTCGCGAGGCGTGTGCACGGGTCGCGTGGCGGCCGACGTATGTCGTGTGCGGGCGGACGACACACGACACGACCGCGTGCTTCGTCCTGAGACGCTGGTGGGGGAACCGGAGGTGCGCGTCAACCAGTTGGAGGGGATAACTTCTCTCTTTTGCCGGTCGATCGCAAGGTGAAAAGCGAGCCTCTTTCAACCCCCGACCCTGCACGCTTACGGCGAGGCAAGGCGGGACGGGACGGGACGGGACGGGACGGAGAATAAGGGGGTTGGCAAAGCGAGCGATCGAAAGGGGGCGATTTTCGTGGGAACGTTCCTGTTCCTGGCGCTTAGCTCGATCGTTCCCGTAGACCATAGGATCCTCGCAAATCTGCTACGATCCACTATTATGGGGGAGACTTTTTTACCAGTTTCAATAGTATATTTTCCAGAAAATCATTCGTTTAACCAATTTCTCTTTTTTGTCGTTCGTTTTGTTTTATCTTTCGATAAGAAAAATGTATAGACTGTCTTATCTATCACAAATTCCCTCTAATGGTATCTTATCTATAATGTATCTACAAATGTTATAAATTAAGGTGAAAAAGATTGGAGCAAATATTTAGAAACGTCTTTTTTGGTTTAAGACGCAGAACACGGTCTTAAATTTTCTACGATCCCTCGCTTTATCAATTTGCGCGCCGCCATGAAATCGCCGGGCAATCGAGCGTCCCCCAACGCCACCCATGACTCCGATGCCCGCGCAACAAGGACGAAAGTTGTCGAATACGAAGGGTGGGCGTACATAGAAGGGAGAGGGTGGCCGATCGCGATAAAGGTCACACAGGAATCGTACGTAGCACGCGCTCGCACGATTATCGGCGGGACCGTGTGCCTGGGAACCGAGCCGATTTATTAATCGCATCGTTAATTCCTCCCCGGCCACCCTACAACCATGAGATCCACTTTCTTCTAATCTATTCATGGTAGAAAAATTACACTAGAAATCAGAGAACAGAGTGTTTCTCATTTGTGTAATAACTAAAAAGTCCTGTGCAATACAGTGGACAGGACTTTCGACAATACAGTGAACATTTTCGAAGTGAATTGAACGGATCATTTGATGCAGTTTGAGAAGCGAGATTCGTCTCGAGGACGATGATCTGCACACGCTTGGCACACGTCCGAGTAACGAGCGAGGAAAAGAAAGAAAGAAAAAAGTTGATCGAAGTAGGCGTGGCGAGCCGACGGTGGTGCGTATTCTTGTTCGCCCGGTGTGGTCCGAATTCGCGGCGAATCGGCTTTCTCTTTGGATCCTTCCTCTGCCCTTTTTCAGTTTCCCGTCCCGTCCCGTCAATCAGGAGGGATCGCGTTCCCACAGGTACAAATAACTAACTTCAAGGTCGCTCTTCAATTCCCCGGTATTCGTCACCGTTAACCAGTATTTTTGCGTTATTACGATGCAATACATATTTACGCGAAATATTTTACTTTAACTCCTAACATTTTCATTCGATAAAATTGAAACTGAAATTTGAAGGAATTTTGAGCAAACATAAGCATCGAAAAGGGAGGTAAATTTGAATTTCTAAAATCTTGCTCGATTAATTAACCCCCGTTGTGGATTAAGTAGGTAAATTGTAAAATGGAGGAGAAGTTTGGATAAAGGATTTATGCGTCACTGAAATATGGAATGACGTGGCAGTCGAAGCGTAAACGTATCGTTTCGTTGACCGAGACGCGAGTTACGCGTTCTTCGTACCACGTTGTTCGAAGCAAAGTATCCGGCTACCGTTTCCGGTTCGCACGCGACTTCACGTGCGCGAGTCGCGTGCCACGAATCGAGTCGGCCGCGTACACACGCGCGCGCGATCAACCACGATTCCGCTTACAATCCTCATTCTTCTCCTTTGCCGCGGTCGCGCTTTCATCGTTTACCAACTCGAGTTCGCGTTCAATTCGCGGTCAACTGTGCTTCGTTGCCACGCTTTCGTGCTTTGCGTTAAACGTCCACAGACGCTTCGACAATTTTGCTAATCACAATCTTGGTTCGATCTTAACTTGAAAAGTGAAAATGAAATTTCAATTAGCCACAGTTTCCAATTTTCCAATTTTCCAACGATCCGCCGTCCATGGGTTAATTAAATTTGCAGCGCGGGTCAATCAACGCATTAGCTTATTGGATAAAACTGTATCGCGATACCAGCTTAATATTTATTCATAATTTCGAGGCGCGAGCGATATCGTCGAGTGGGTCCAGCGTCGGCTCCATCTCCTGGACAAACAATCGGACGTTAGGGAGGAGTACCACGGTGGTTGCACCTCGAACTGTCCCTCATTGTCGGCTAGCATCCCCCAAAGTGTTCGTTTGGCAAGGCAAACACGCATAAAATTACGTGGTCGCGATTTCGAGCGTTTTTCTTGCGAAAACAAAGAGCTGCAGGGTGGATCGTGTATCTTGTATCGATTCCCGGTGCGGTCACTCCCCCGTTCCCGATCGATTTGCTTGACCAGCGACGACAGTTGGCGTCGCGGTGACAATCGTCCGATAATTGGCGGATATTGTGCTCGTTGTGTACTTGACTCGCATATGCGTGTCCGAAACAGACTTCTTGCCCACCGATTCTGTACCATCCTTGACCCCACGCGGCAACGTGCTTTACGATTTGTTGCTCGTTCCACGGACAATCGGAAATATGAATTTATCGGCGGTAGTGTTACGGGGTGCTGGACGCCGGTCAAACTCTCCGATGAGATACGTGGACGAATTTATCGCTGATCACGTTACGATCATCAATATAAAACTTATAAGCGAGGGGACACGGTGCTGTGTGTCATGATTCCAGCGTGTTTGCCCTCGTAAATTTTACAAATTCTCCAGGACCTTCTGATGGTAACGTTGTTGTGATTCTACGATGCAGTTTCGATAGTAATGTTACAAATTTTCCAGTTGTTTTTTTTTTCCAGCTAACGAAACTTCAATTTTCTTCTTGATTTCGACCTATAGAATCTTCTGACCCTGCTTATACGAATTGATTCTCTATCGAATTGAATCAGAATTTCTGTACTTCAAAATCAATCCGACAGAGTTAAATAATATTGTCGAGGTTGTAGACGTTTCCGTAATGCTATTCCTTTCGTCCAGCTTTTCTTTTATTTGATTAATTGATTTGTTCGTTTCTATGTTTTCTTAGCAGAGCAAAGTCGCGAGGAGGCGGCTGAGATTTCCGTGGTTTGAAAATCCGTCGCGTCATCGGTGTCCCTCGCCATCTGTGCCTGCGGTCCGTGCCCTTCTCGATTAAATCGGCCAACGAGTCCTGCCAACAGATAAAAGCATTAACTCCGGTTAACTGCTGTCCAACTCGAATTACCAACCAATCAGGAAGTGAAAAGACGGACTCTATCACTGGATACATTCGATTACAGAGACAATTCTTCTCTCTGTCCGAGACGAAGATCAATCGACACCTCTATCGATCGGAAAATTCGAAACTTGGAGATTTCACGAATTCGGGAGAACCAGCGACACCCTCTGTCGTTCCCACGACAAAAAAACGTGTCGTTTCTGTGAAAAAAAGTACACTTGCGAGAACCGGGACACTCGAGAATAATGTTAATTGAATGTATAAGGATTGCAAAGTCGAATGGGAATGTCCACAGGCTGGCGTTGCGTCCCCATTTAAAAATCACCCCAATCGTACGCGGCGATTCGACTCGGTTCCGAACGGCTCAATCGAGAACAAGTTCCGCGCAAACCGACACGGAACCGCGATCGTATATTAAACAATTTTTTTAGGCGTGATTTTAAAAGGTGACAGCTGTCGTGCCGGACTCCGCGGACCGGAACAGACATGGAACCGCGCGGTTCGTTGCATGCACGTGGATGTACGTACGTGTACTCTCACATCGTTTACAACATTCGATTCGTTAACACCGTAGGTTACAGTCGCGGTGCATTTACCTGGAATAGACAATGGAATTTAATTAGAATTCCAAAGGTGTATACTTTGATAGAGGTAAATAGTAAAATAGCGGCAAATTTGAAAGTATATCAGTTATTTTTAGAACAGTATCAGCTACCTTAGATCATTGAGATGTTCATTTCTTTGCAAGTCACATACGCGTTTCTAACTTTATATTCTTTTCTTATACTTACTTTCATATCTTTATTGATAGTAACTAATTTTCAGACTATAATTACTACAGTATATTCACTTCAGCTTCTGTTACGTTTCGTTAAGCTTCAATTTCAATTCGACCCTGTGATGTTGCGTTCTGTTAACCAGATCTGACAATTCTGTTCCGACAGCTAGAAACGATCGATCATAAGTCGAAATTTTACAACATCACCGGCTATTGTGCGAATTAAGATACGATTGATCGATTACTTTCCAATCACTCTCTGTACCACCGTCGCTCGACTCTAGGGACTGACACGGGCTTGTCAATGTAACTTTATTCGTAATTTTTATTTTACCCCTTGCTTCGAAGAACTTTCGCTTCGAAAAATTCATTATAATTATAATTCATTATAAATTATTAAAGCATCAGACGCGTAGCTGAAACAAATTATCATTTCACAAAGAATGTACTTTTAAATAAAGAGGGTTGAAAAGTAAACAAAGATATTTTGTAATTAATCAGTTATACAAAATGAAACAAGTACAACTAATAGTGAAATAAACTATGAGTTGAATTTTGCATTTATGCTAACGTAAAACAACCGATCTCAGTCGATAAAGTTGAAGGTAACAAAAAAAAGGGGGAGAAGATTTTCATCGCTTTTTTTAATAATACTTGAATTTCTTGATATACTAAAGTTATAAAGACATTTATAACAACAAAATATCTTATGCAGCGGTGTTAAAAGGCAGATTTTAAACAAAATATTTTTTACCGACTTTCTTTTTTTACCCCTGGCGCCATCTGCGAACAAAGTGCTGAAACTGATCAACAATTATCGACTGAGAAACTCGAAACATCGTTAGAAATGGCGGGCTTTTTAAAATGAGCAATTTACCATTTTGACATTTCTCAATTAAATTCCTTAGAAAGATTTATTTATTAAACTTTTGCTTAATTATGAGACTCGAAGAACTCGTGTATAATTTTTGATAGTTTAGATAAAAGAAAAACCAACATTTATGTTCTCTTTTCATTAATATAAGTTTTAAAATTGCATAATAAACGTTTTAAAGTCATTAACATGGATATCGTTTCAATTTTATCATTTTCAATGCTTTCAGTTCGATTATCTAAAGCATTTTATTGATTTAAGATATTTTTTAAGCTGTAAAACATTAAAAATGTTGAGGACCACAAGAAAAGGTATCTGAAGTTAGTTCGGTTAGTTCCGATGTTTCACCGCTAGATGGTTATAGCGTTTGTGTGCCCGCAAAACGCTATTTTTTTCAAAATCGAATCTAAGGCTTTCAACACATCAAAATGATATTATTCTAATAAAATGATGACCTTAGAATACTCTGCTGCCATCAGAAATGCTCAAAAATTACTCATTTTTCGAAAAAACGCGATTTTCTGTTTCTTTATTTCCGCAGTGTACCGCTAGATGGCGCCATCAACCCGTATTCGGAGTGCGCCTAGAATAAAATTGAAAAATAAGATTAAAAATAACACTTACACGATATTCATTCACTACTTTATAACAAGATAATGTTTTCTTTTGCTCCTATTAAAATTATATGACCATACAATTTTATTGAATTATATAAATTAATATAAACGATCCAATAATCCGACAGACGGCTATAGCGTCGTAATGGCTGTCTCCTCACGTGGTGGACATAGACGTACCGCTGTACAAGTGAACATAATATAACCTCTAAGGTTGCTATAAATATTTGTAGAAATCAAAGTAATTTGTTTATAATATAAAAATTATTGAAAATAGTATGTGTATTTAACTTCTAAGCGACCTGCTTCAAGAAATAGGTAAAAATGACGAATGAGTCGAGTGATACAGTGACCCATAAGACTCATAGGGAACGTAATGCTGGTCGTAAAGCAGAGAAGAAGAAAGCAAAGAAAAAACATGCTGAAGAACTATCAGATAAGCAAAGAAACCCAAAAGCGTTTACGTTTAACTCTGCAGTTAAAGCGGAGAGACGATTTAGACGAAAACAAGATATTGAAACAAAAAAGCAACATATACCTTTAGTTGATAGAACACCAGTGGAACCACCACCAGTATTGGTTGCTATTGTTGGCCCTCCAAAAGTGGGTAAATCCTTGGTAATTCAATGTCTCGTTAAGAGCTATGTAAAACAACCATTGACCAATATACTTGGTCCAGTAACAATTGTTTGTGGCAAGAAACGACGTATTACCTTTATGGAATGTAACAACGACATAAACAGTATGATAGACATTGCAAAAGTAGCAGACTTAGTGCTGCTCCTAATAGATGCATCTTTTGGTTTTGAAATGGAAATCTTTGAATTCTTGAACATTTGTCAAGTTCATGGTATGCCCAGAATCATGGGTGTTCTAACACACTTGGATTTAATAAAGAATGCAAAGCAACTGAAGAGAACTAAGAAAACATTGAAGCAAAGGTTTTGGACAGAGGTTTATGCTGGAGCAAAATTGTTCTATTTATCTGGATTACTTCATGGGGAATATTTACGTACAGAAGTTAAAAATCTGGCTAGATTTATATCGGTAATGAAGTTCAGACCCCTGACATGGCGTACCATGCACCCTTACATTCTTGCAGACAGAGTGGAAGATTTGACATCACCAGAATTAATCAGACAAAATCCAAAAGTTGACAGAACTATAAGTTTGTATGGGTATGTAACATTTAAATTTGTATTTATAAATAATTTATATATCTTTTGTTACATTTATTTTGTGTCAATGTCAACAGGTATGTAAGAGGAGTTCCTTTGAACAAGGAAACATCTGTACATATTCCTGGATGTGGGGATTTAAAAATTAAGGATGTCAGCTTCCTGCCAGATCCGTGTCCTTTACCAGAGGAGTTGAAGAAACGTGCACTGGTTGAAAAGGAGCGACTGATTTACGCACCTTTCTCCGGAGTCGGTGGAATAGTGTATGATAAAGATGCTGTATACGTTGAATTAGGCGGCAGCCATTCTCACAAAGAAGAAGACACAGGCTTAGTTGGAGCTTTGATGAATACTCAAGAAACACTAGATGAGAAATTAAAACACAGCGAATTGCAATTGTTCAGTAACACCGCTCCAATAAAGTCGGAAGATGTGAACGAAAATTTTGGTAATTACGCTGGAGAAACTGTAATTGACAATGGCAGGGTTAGAAGGAAGGTCTTGTTCTCTAATTCTGAAACAGCGGATTCATCTGACGATATGTCGGATGAGAACAGTGACGAAGAAATGGAAGAAGACCAAGAAGATGATGACACAGAGGAAACGAAGAAAGAAGATAATATCGAAGGTGAAAACATGCACGAAGGACGAGGTACAAGGAGAAAAAATAAAAGTTCTCAGTTAGAAAATGATGAACAAGTGGAGGAAGACCAAGAAGGTGATGACGCAGAAGAAATAAACGAAGAAGATAACGTCAAACTCGAAAAGATGCATAAAGAACGAGGCACAAAGAGAAAAAATAAATGTTCTGAACCGGAAGCTGAAAAACGTAAAAAGAAAAAATGTGCTTCAAATAATTCAGACCTGGAAGACAGCGAGCTTGGTATCACAAAACAAGAAACAGAAAATATTGAAAATAGTATCGCTTCGACGGCATCGATTAATACAGAAGTTTATCATTCTTTGAGTAAAGAATCTGATATCGCGATAAAGAATAAAATCACGGAGGCATTAAGTCAGTTGAATAAATCCAGCAAGAAGTCCGACAGCGACAGCGAAAGCTTTGATGAGCTTAGTGATGCAGAATCGAGAACCGGATTGGAAATGTATAATTCAGAAAAAGAAGCTGATTTTCAGGATGAAACTTCTGAAAACGATGAAGAAATGGAAGATGAAGAAGAAGTCGCGGATGAATTAAAATGGAAATCGAATTTGGTCGAGAAAGCCAGAGAAGCGTTTGAGAATCGTCAACGAAATACCAAGAACCTGATGAAACTTGTCTATGGAGTATTCGATAAAAGAAATATGCAGGAACAGAAAGATGAAGAGGAGGGGGCAGCAAAGGACGAGGAAAACGAAATAGGTGGTATCTTCCGCGTAGTTCAAGAGCAACAAAAACAAAAGATACAAGAAAAAGAGCTACAGAATCAAGAAGAATCTGTGTTCTTTGCTGAAGCTCCACGAGATTGGTTGTCGGAGGACAACAAAGTACTCGTGACGAATCGTTTTGTGACAGGGAAGTGGAAAGACTCGGACGATGCGGAGGAGCTTTTAAAATTAGACGACATGGACGACGAGGAGCTGTACGGTGATTTCGAAGACTTGGAAACAAAAGAAAAACACGTAGCAAAAGTGCCAAGAGAATCGACAGCGGACGAACAAGAAGAAAGAAAGAAGCTTCTAGAGAAGAAGAAGAAATTGAAAGAAAAATTCGATTCGGAGTATGATACCGGAGAAACCAAGACTTACTACGATGAACTGAAATCAGAGGTGGAAAAGCAAGCTAATTTAAACAAATCAGAATTCGAAGGAGTGGACGATAGCGTTAGGGTACAGTTGGAAGGTTACCGTCCAGGTATGTACGTACGCGTCGAAATAGAGACCGTGCCCTGCGAGCTCATCACTCATTTAGACCCCACGTATCCACTGATAATCGGCGGTCTGTTACACGGAGAAGAAAACATAGGTTACGTACAGACAAGGATAAAGAAACACAGATGGTATTCAAAGATTCTCAAAAGCAAGGATCCACTGATACTGTCCATAGGCTGGAGGCGATTTCAGACGTTGCCAATCTTCTCGAAGTTGGAGGATAATTTAAGGAACAGGATGCTGAAGTACACGCCAGAACACGTTGCCTGTATGGCGCACTTTTGGGGACCCATCACCCCTCAGAGCACCGGAGTGCTGGCCATTCAGGACGTTGCCACGAGGATACCAGGGTTTAGGATAGCCGCTACGGGCTCCATTGTGGAGACGGACAAAAGTACACAGATCATGAAGAAGCTGAAGTTGACGGGCGTTCCCATGAAGATTTACAAGAAAACGGCGTTTATCAAGGACATGTTCAACACGGCGCTTGAGGTGGCGAAGTTCGAGGGTGCCAGAATAAAAACCGTATCCGGCATTCGAGGTCAGATAAAGAAGGCTGTATCAAAACCCGAAGGATGCTTCCGTGCTACGTTCGAGGATAAAATACTTTTGAGCGACATTGTCTTCTGTAGAACTTGGTACAAGGTCGACGTTCCAAAGTTCTATAATCCTGTAACGTCGCTGCTGTTACCGCCAGAGGAGAAGAACCGTTGGCAAGGAATGAAAACGACGGGTCAACTGAAACGGGAGAAGAATATACGTATGCCAGCTAATACGGACTCCATGTATACGCCTGTTAAAAGAGAAGTAAAAGTGTTCAAACCTCTGGTGATCCCTCGAAGTTTACAGAAAGAACTTCCTTATAAGGATAAACCAAAACAGAAGGCTGCTAAAGGGACACCGTTCTTCAGGGATAGGAGAGTGGCTGTGGTACGTGAACCGAAAGAGGAACACGTGGCGAAGTTGATGACCATGATCAGAACGAATTATGTTCACAAACAGCGACAGCTGAAACAAGCCACCAAGCAAAGAATCGCGGCACTTAAAAGTCGAATCACTGCTGAAGAGGAACGCAAACTTAAGAGGCAACGAGAAATGAAGAAGCACGTGTTCAGAGAACTGAGTAAATTAGAACAGAAAAGTAAGCGGTAATAATAATGTATAGTGTTCAATTATTTTATATAAAAGAAACTTGTTTACCTTGCGTGTAACAAATGTCTGTTTTATTTTGTACTTTCTACGCAACGGTGATACAGAACAGAAACAGCGAGCTTTCGTTTGTAAAGTAACGAGAATTGTCAAAATACATTTTATTGTAAACATTATTTAGATAAGTTACAATAGAATTATATATTATGAAAATATATTATTAGTTCATACAAAATAATAACAACTTTATGCGCGATATCCTTATAATATAGCTTGCGATCCACGCCATGAAGCGATGGTATGGTGCCCTGTTGAATAATTGTCTCCACCCTAAAAATTGTTTTAGATTTTTACGATTGAACATTTTCGTAAACGTTTGATTTCTTTTCTGTAAATATGATTTTACCTGCGTTAACATTAATAACTCGTCTTGCGTGTCCACGATTTTAACGGGAAACGGAGAACCCGGTACGAGGACACCCGCCCAACGAACTTCGACCCTGTAATCGCCTGGTTCCGTTGGGTCGTATCGACAAAGTATTATTCGATCTTTTTGAGTTTCCCTTTGCATTTCTACTCTGAACGCTCCTTTAGGACCACGAACCCTTACCGTAAGCTGACCGGCACCAGCTCCCCGCGTGTCGCAAATAAATCGCGATTGGAATGTTGCTAATACCCCGTGTTCGATTCCTGGTCCATAAACCCTGACCTAAAATTCAAAATATTCTTTCGATATTTGTATCTGTCAACTCGTTTATTTTTTATGAAAAAAAAAAACATATATATATATATATATTAGAGGAAAATTAGTTGGTAAATTAGTAACGTCATGACGCAAGTATCGAAAGGATGAAAATTTCAAAGAACCTTTGAAGCATCTGGCGCGCCAGAAACGCGTAATGTGAAAGGAGAACCGGGAACGTGTTCTCCAGCATATTTAATAGTCAATGCATGACGCCCAGCCTCTTGAGGTTTCACGTTTAACGTGAACGTTGCGTCACCGTGATCGTACAGTTCACAGTAGGCCACCTTATGCGGTCCCACGCAATGAGCCGTTAGTTCACCTGGACATTCAGAAACACTTGCTTGTGAAAACATATTTGTAAGTCTTAAACTTATACGTTTAAAGCTAAAATTCGTACCAGGTCCTGCTCGTCTTGTATCAATGAAACTCCTTATCTCTTGCCCAACTATGCCGTGTTTTAATCCATCTCCAGAACAAATAACTCGCGATGCGTCTGCTGCACTTGTTACGTTTATTTGCAAAGGACATCCTTTCAGCTGCCTTCCGTTCCAAGATACAGTCATTAAGAGAGGATCTGGAGTTAACGGTATGTAACTTGCTCGATAAACGCTGTCCCCTGAATAAACAATCAAGATGTTAATTTCAATAGAACTGTACAATTATTAGAAAAAGCGATAAAGTACTTACCTAAATGTTGCAACATTACGTTAAGTTCGTTGGTCGGTGAGAAAAGTTGTACCTTCGGTGTTCCATTACCGGCTTGGGAGCCGTCTATCGTGAAACTGACTTCTTCTCCGCATTTAGCTGACGTTAATCCTCTTCCTCTCAACAAAACTCGACTTGTATCTTGTACAGGTGGCTAAGAATACAAAGAAACACTAATATTTTCAAGTCATTTAATACTTATTCAAAGTGATCTTATCAAATACCTCCAGGTCTTGAACGACTGCTAATTTTGGAGCTCCTGGAAATGGTACTCCATTGAATAATATTTCTAAACGGTATTCTCCGCCAGTTAATTGCGGTGGAATGAGTTTCAGTCTATTGTTTGACGTCATTTCAAAGGACAACGCATGATCTCCTATTTTTCCACTGAGTTCACCAGGTCCTGCTTCAGCAGTATCGAAACTAATTTTATTCGAAGGATGTAACTTTAATCGTCCCAGATCATCGCATACAGCTGACCAACCACCTTAGAAAAATATTTATAAACTATAATAAACCTTCTCAATTTATTATTACCAATTATTATTTACCGATTACGCGGAGGTTTCGCGTGTCTATGATTTTTGGATGCCACGGAGATCCAGGAAGTTGCTGACCGGCGGAAACAACTCTGATATCAAATACTCCAACTTCCGTTGGGATGTAAGATACATTCCAAGTTCCTGGATTAGCTCCAGCTTCGATAATCGCTTTCGAAACACTATCCGGCCCATCAACCTATGAAAGAACATAAATGAAACTTTATCAAATACAATTCGTACCATGTAAGAATGAAAATTGAAAAATATCTCCAACTATTCATCGATACCTGAACTGCAGGAGGACTTCTTGTACCGGTGACGATGAAATGGGCTGCTTTATCAACGTGACCACTTAACAATCCTTCTCCCTTTGCACGAGCTTGTCCAGCCGCATCCACTGTGCACATTAACGGGCTATCGGGTATATGACACCCTCCTTGATACAGGAAACGTAACGATAAATAATTTTCGTGTTCAGAAATAATTACACGTTTACCGAGATAATAAATCTTACCGTACGTGATGTTAATCATGTACGTGCCAGGTACACTAGGAGAGAATTCGATCATTTCTGCACCATCATTGAGCGGAGTAACTTGCAATGGAAGTTCTTGACCTAATGGACTTGTTGCCACTACATCCAAGTCCGCCATTCCAGCGTCTGTCTTGATTACTGCAATAATTTGTGAGTATAATTATAATGAAACATTGTTTCTTTTTACTAGTTAATTAGCATTTAATATTAAATACCTACTTTTGAATGCGATGTGATCATGTACGGACACTGTCATTGGGCCAAGTTCCTGTAGTTTTACTTTAGAAACGTCAAAAGCCTGACAGAAGAAAGGTGAACCTAAAACTGGCTTTGCTCCTTGCAACACGTCGATTTTATACGTTCCTGACGAAATAATATATTTTAATTGTTTAAACACAGTATTCTTAAAATTGTCACGGTTTTTGTCCTTCTTATAATGCTCACCAACAGTATTTGTAGTAAATTCAGCAAGCAGATTTCCATCCCGATGCTGATAGCATCGAACCGGAACTGCGTTGCCTTGTGGTCCACTAATTACGACATCAAATTCCTTTCCAGGACGTCCTAATGTTTCGATGGTAAAGGAAGTTACTTTACCGACACAGGATTGATACAGTCCCAATCCTGTTGCTGTTACTTCCCTTCCTCCAGTAGGACTACGAACTGTTACATCCAAAGGACTTCCTAAAATAAAATCACATGGTAAATTATAGTTAGTAAATCACAATGGAAAAAGAAACAGCTGGTTATTATAAGAGTGATACCTGATATATGAACTTCATTGTATTTTATGTGAACTCTGTGAGGAGCTGCTCGTGTAGGATGGAAAATTATTTCATAAAGACCATTTTCTCCTTCTCTGACTACACTGTCAACGTCAGATCCAGCGGCGCGTACATTTACAGTCAATTTTCCAGGCCCAGCTTCTTTTGGTGCAACCACTATATGTAAATAATTTTTAAATAAAGAATTATTTGTAATGTAAATTTTGTACAGATACCTATATGAAACTATGCGTATTGTACCTATGACAGTGCCAGGACGGTGGCAAACTACATCCGACACCTCTTTAATTGTAACTTTTCCTGGATCGAAAGCTTGAAGCGTTTGAGAACTTATCATTTTGTGACCGTCATTAAATATTACACTGTAAGTTCCAACCTGCCTCGTTCGAACTTCTACTCGATATAAATTGGAGGATAATTTTGTCAAGGTGCATGGAATAATTATACCATCAGGACCTATTCAAACATGCATATGATATGTGTTAGCATGTAATATACATAAAAAGTAATACTTAAAAAGTATGTTACCCGTAACTTCAGCAGACACAGGACCCTCTAGACCCGACATTTCCAGGTCCATGTATGCTGTATTGCCAACTCGAATCATAGATGGTCCGTCTAACATAGTACTAACTACCGGACATTTAAATGGGCTCCCTAATATACAATAGTAATAAATATATATGATATTTTTTACTAATCAATTAAAAAAAGGACAAATCACAAACCTGGTACATTATCATCATTAAAGCTGATATTAACATAATGAGTACTAGTAGTTTGTGGAACAAATGTTACGTCGTATAATCCTCGAGCGCACGCAACCACTTCAGCTTTGACCGTATTATTCTCCGTGCTAACTACTAATTCCAATGTACCTTCGCCAGCTTCTGCAGCATCGACCGTGAATGTTGTCGCCTGGCCCAACAACGCTTCCGTAAGGCCCGACACGTGCACCTATACCAATTTTTATTAAACTACGCTATTGAAAAAGGAAACAATTCCCAAACATGTTAAATAAACTACCTTTGTAACATCATAAATGTTACAAGCGAATGGAGATCCTTTTACGTGTTCACTATCGACCAGTATGCTGATGTTATGTCTGCCTACTTCCATGGGTACGAAACTAATATTATATTTTCCATCTACGGGTTCTATTGTAATGGGAAGAGATATGTTTGATGGAGGTGTTACGATTACGTCACAATTTGTCAGGGGAGCTTGTGGATCCACGGTGAAGGATATTAATTGCTTCACAGCTCCCATTTTTAAGCTGTGACCTGTAATAATAGCTTGGCCTGCACCTACCACTTTGCAGCTGAATGGCGAGCCTATAAATGAAGTGTTATTATATAATAACAAGTACATAACTATTAAAGTATTATTACATACCTGGAACAGGTTCTCCGTTAAAACGAACGCTAAGACTATGTACAGCAGCTTCCTGTGGCTTGAAATTAACTCTAAATTTTGCATTTCCTTCACTTTGCACATAATTTGGTACATTTTTACCGTTGACAGCAACAATGATTTCAAGATTACCAGCACCTGCTTGACTAGCATTAACTGAACATTTAAAAAAAAAAAAAAAAAAAAAACGCGCATAAGTAAATTACAATGAAACTATAATAAATGAGTTAAGCAAAGTAATACTTACTGCTGAAGAAGACTGGTTTTCCAACAACGCCACTGTTTATGTCTGTTACTTTTACTTTATCCGCATTGTAAGCTTTTACTAAGAAAGGACTACCTTCGACGTGCGATCCATTCAACTTAACTTCAACACTATGATCGCCTATAAATAGTGTATGTGTAGAAATTGAATAGTTTTTCAGTATTAGTATTTTATTAATTCGTATTAGTTCACATACCAACATCTTTTGGTGTAAATCCAGCAGTATAAGAACCGTGTCCATTTTGTTTAACATGAACCGGTAAACTTTCTCTCGTAGGTGAAAGAACTTCTACAGTAGGTATTCCTAAGGAAGCATCTGCTTCTATTGTAAATGTTGTCAAACGATTTACAGATACTTTCTCGAGCCCCTCGGTTATTATTACCTTTGCTGTGTCGCTCACCTAACGTTTCAAGTTGCAATTATTAATAGTTTTTAACGTTTGTAATTGATTAGAAAAATATATTAACCCATAGAGTAGTATCTTAAACATAAAATATTTTCAATCTTTAAAAATGAATGGGTTAAAATGGCAATGTAATACCTGACAGCTAAAAGGGCTACCAGGTACATCCTCTCCGTTAAATCTCAAGTCCACGGTATGTATAATTGGCTCCCTAGGCGTGAAAGATATCGCGTACGTGTGTGGTCCTTGTGCTTGAGCGGATGTCGGTACACGACCACCGTTTACCGTTACTTCCAAGTTTCCTGGTCCAGCCTGACTCGTTTCGACTAAAAATAAAAAGGAAAGATTGAAAGTGTAATAACTTTTTTACATGCATATGATGTAGCTCAAAAACATTCTGAAAATATGAAGACAATACCTAAGAAAGTTACAGGCATTCCAATAACACCATATTTAGCATCCTTTACTTTGATAGCAGTCACGTCATACACTTTGCAGCTAAATGGACTACCAATCACGGGAACATTCCGATGGCTTACCGAAATTCTGTGCTCTCCGACTATTCTCGGGGTAAATGCTACGCTGCATGTTGTGTCTTTGTTGTCAGTGACTTGAGCGGGTACGGCCTGTCCGTTGGGTCCTATCAAGTCCGCCGGTTAGTCGTTTAATACAATTTAGTCAACCAACTACTAGGGTAGATCAGCAGGACACCAAAAGTATATGATCAGGGGGTTTACGCGCGTCTTAATGTTAAGTTTTTAATTGCAATAAGCAATATTTTTATTAAAAAGATGCAATATGATGGCTAAAAATGTATAAATATGTATTAAATTCAATAAAAGATTAGTTTAATGGTATTACATGGTAATTAATTTTAGATTAATGGTTAATTCATTTTATATCTGTTACTGAATGTTATTATGAATAGAATAACTGAAGAAAAATATGTAAAAATTTGGAAAATCGTCAGCAATTAAGAGATCGATTTTGCATTGTTGATTCGTTTTACTTAAGAACTAAGGTACGTACTACTCAAATAAATGATAGCACTGGCACATTGATTAAAGCAATATGTAAAACCTCGAATTCAGAATCCATACACGAGTGCCACAATAGTTCAGAATTAAAGTGAAACGTAGCAACATGTATATATAGCACCATAAAATGGGTGTCGCAATTTGGTTCATTAATAAAAACTAAAATTATGGAATGTTAGTCACCGCTTTAATAAATTATCTATCAGAGTGGTATCAAAGCCCATATAATTATTTTAAGGTGGTAACTAACAATCAAAAGACACGAGAACAGCACGAGAGAGACTATCTCTATGCGACATTTTTAGAAGGTGTTAAATTAGAAACCCACCACCAATTTATTTGTTATACTCCGTTATTAAGATAAGAATGAGATTAGTTTTGTTTGAGAAGTCTAGTAATGTCGTAGTCTGAAAGCTGGCCGACCTGCAACAAAGAGAGAATTGCTCTCAAGCTAAAGATTAACGAGACAGAAAAAAACACAGGGGGTAAAACTTCGTGCAAGTTTCCACCAGTAATTAACAGACAAAATGTGTGTATTGAATTAATCATTAAAAACAAACGAGAACTCAGGAACTTGATGGTGGTAGACGAAACATGGAAGGTGCTTGTATGTACTTTCGGTCGTCGGTGAAACCACTGTGCGTAAGTTGCAAAAATCTTGTAATATTAGATTAGAATGTTAGATGTAAAAAAAAAGACATCAATCATGAAAAATCACGATATCACCATAAAGAAAGTGATTTTTGTGCAAAAATAACAAAGATACATTTTTTAATTGAAAGATGTACATGCGCTATACATACACGAACACGATTACGATTAAGGTAAAGTACCAGTAATAACAATAGAAAGAAAGAAATTTACCTTCAACATTAACTTCTAAATCTTCCAAGCTACCGGCAACGTTACTGACGGTAAGATAACTTTGTCGTCCTAACCCAGCGCTGCTCAATGCCTGCCCACTCACTGTTACATGACTATCACCACCTACCCGAGTTACAATCGGGCAGCCCGGTACAGTTCGTTTGTTGAAGGCTATATTAATTATATGTTCGCATGCTTCGAATGGTACGAAGCTGACTGAAAATCGAGCATTTCCCTGTGGCGTGACTTGTGTAGGTATATTTTGACTACGAGCCGATATCGTGATTTCTAGATTTCCTTCACCAGCTTGACTCGCGTCCACTAAATTTAAAAAAAAAAGAAGAAAATAATATGAATTTTAAAAGTAATACTTTAACGTGTTTTTGTGGTTTGATATCCGTTGGGCGTACCGGTGAAGTGCGTTGGCTGACCAACACTGCCTCTAGCAACAGGTCCTATAAGTACTTTATCCGCATTAAATGCTTTAGCTAGAAACGGTGTACCATTCACAGGATGGCCGTTATATTCTACGCTAATTGAATGAACGCCAACGTCTTTTGGAATAAATTCTGCTGTAAAACCACTTTTTATGTCTCCAGTTACTTTAACAGGTAATTCGCTATTCGGCCCTGGAAAACACATTTTTCTTACAGCATTGCATAAAAATTTATGATGTTGCGAAATTTCGATATATAATATATTTTTTATTACAGACCTCTTACAGAAACAGCGAGTTCTGCACTGCCACTACCATCAACCCCCATATGAAAACTAGCAGGCTGATCCACAGGAATTAGCTCTAGATGATTTAAACTCAATGTAACTCTGCTGGTGTCAGATACATTACAGATAAAAGGACATCCTTTCACTGCTTCTCCATTGAATTTTATATCAATATAATGTGGTTTAGCGATTTCAGGTGTGAAAGATACAAGACAACACCCTCCTCCTACCACCTGAACATGATTGGGTACTTCTCCTTCATTTATAGAAATTTCAAGTTGTCCTTCACCAGCAGCACTAGCATCAACTATAAAATTAAAATTATAGAGATATACATAGATTTTAATTAAAATTCTTATACTTCAGATGGCTATCCTTAGTTACCTCTAAATTGACAGGCATGTCCTACAACAGCGCTGGGTATGTCAGTAACTTGAATTAAACTGCTGTTGTACACCTTGGCAACGAGAGGTCCTGCCGGTAGCTTTTGTCCCGCGATGGTTACTTCCACAAGGTGACTGCCTACTTCTACTGGGGTGAATTCGACACGAAACTCTCCAGGACGTCCTGACTCTTCATTAATCTTTGCTGGTATATGTCTTTTAGAAGGTGCTGAAAATAGTTATTACGTGTTTACATTCAGAAACTTACAATTATGATTTTAAGAATAATGCATATGTTTTATTTTGTCCACTTACTTATAATTTGAACATCAATTTCATTACTATTGAAACCAAGAGCAGAAAGTTCAAAGAGTGCAGGACTACCGGCAGGGACCAGCCTTATGGAATCCCCAATTACTGACATTTTTGGGGCTGGCATGATGCCCACACGCCACGGTGATCCTATCAATTTATAAATAATATACATATATAAAATATACTTTACTGGAACATGTAAAAACACTATATCATTATAAAACTGTATAAACTTCATGCACGGTATTTAATTATAATATAATGATATCTTAATAATTAGAAACAAGGTAGTAAGTTATTTAAATAAGACAAAAAAGTTTAGAACGATGACATTTTGAATCAAATCCCAGTTTTCCGGAAGTACAACGTGACTCCAATCAAATGCCTTCTAACCTTCGTATCTGGCATAAGGGCACGCGCAGATCATAGAAAAGATATAACTTTCGTAATCATCGCGGGAAAGTTCACAGAACTAAATTTATTCGAGTAATCCTACATATATAATATACGAAAAATCGAATTACCCTGATCACTCTTAATTATCAGTTAAGAAACCTGAAAAGCGCTGAAAATCTTAAGAAAAATAGGCAAAAAATGTGTAACTTAATTAAATTATGGACGAACTAAAACTTCACAATGTTATTAACAAAACACACTGTATATATCGTTAACAATTAATAATAAAACTCCATTATGGAATACACATTGATCTCGGCCATAAGTACGAACAGGTATTAAGTTTTCACAATTGTACGCGAGGTAATGTGATTACACGACGATATTCAACGAACGCCGATCGTGAACGATTCTCTCGGAAATCCATTATGATACGACTCTATTAAAGGAGACAACGAATCAAACGACGAATCGAATGACCGAGAAGAACCGAAGAATTTTGTAATGTCGATTTCTTGACGAGGAAAACGTCAGCAAATCGCGATTCACGACAGTCTCAAACGAGTCCAGCGACGGGACAGAGTGTGGCTCTGCCACTGTGGATTGCCGTTCGGGCCCAAAACCAGGGCCGTCTTTTTCTTGGTGCCCACCTAACAGAACATCACTATTTCTTTTACGTCAATTATGAATCTATCAGATCTTAATAATTTCTCTATTAACTTTTGAAAAATGAATAAAAATGTTTGATTTACTTGTATTTGGTCCTATTTTATTTTATCAGAGTATATTAATATTTGTTAAAGATATCTATTCAGTAATTTATGTTCAAAGACACGTTAAAAATTCATTAACATAAAAATGGGAGGGACAAATAAGGATGAGTACACGCGTTTATTTTAATGCAGAAATCGATCACCTTGATGTCTGCATTTAATTTAAAAAAGAAAGATTGTTTAATTTTAGAACGGGGTGTATAAAGAACATGATACGGTTATGTTCTCCCCATCCGTTTCTTGCTCGTTCGACCGGCTACAGTCTATACGTTCACAAGATACCTGATCTGCGTATTTTGATACCTTAAGGTCGGCCGCAAATAGAAATTTTACTGTTTGCATTCAACATTGACTTACTTTGAAGTTAACAAAGATTAAAAAACAACAAGTGCGATCTACAACTGAAAATAGTCAATAATTAGTACCGTCATCGTAAAAAAAGAAACGTTAGAAACAAAAGTGCAATCTTCTGTTCATCACGAGTCTAATTAATAATCGAGTTCCAATGCGATACGATCGACTACGTGAAATGCATGTCAAATATATGCAACGAGGCTACAACTAGAAAATGTTAGGAATGTGTCGTGTACAAGTTTGTATTTGACATTGAAAGTCTTAGAGAAACGCAGTACCTAAATTTACTCTTTCAATATCTTTTAATTTTTTCGTAATTACTATCATAAGAAGAATCAAGATAGTAAGATAGTAATTACATTGCCGTGCAAAAGAGTGAATGGAGTAAGAAATATTTGATACATTGTACGGGTTTTAGTTCACGGTAAAGGTATCTTCAAGTAATTTTCTTTTTTGATTGAGAATCGCTTTGCGCTACATTCTTAACAAGAAGAGTTACGATGAAGAGACTGTGGCACGAGAATCGCTGCATTCCCCAACATAACGGGTCGCACGGAAAATAACTCGTTCCAAAATTTTCAAAAACTTTTCTTAATTTTTCTAACGAATGTTCTGGAAAGTATTTGAAAAAACCTTATCACGAATTGTTAGGAACGAGCTATTATTTATAAAACAAACAAAAATAAAAAATTGAAATCAATAGAACTCAATGAGTGCCAGGTTGCATACATATACTACCGCATTGTTTCCTTGAAGTGTGATTCAACTTTATAAACGTGGGACTCGTCGATACTATTAATATTTCATAACATCCTTTTTATGCAAAGTCCTCTATTACTGTACATTTAAAATATTATATTTTATGATAAAAATAAAAAATCAGTTACTTTTTCTATTTCACGCTTAAATATTTAAATTACGCAGCAATAAAGTTATGTAAGAACGATGTACTATATCAGTAGCGCAACTAGGCGGAAATCGGAAGGGTCAGCTGACCCCCCTATTAAGAAATTAAATATATCTTTTTAGATAATCACAAAAATATTAATAATATCGATATTAATGAAGAAAAAAAAAACAGTTCAGATTTGATGTTATTAAGATGCTAATAAGATATGAAACAAATGTTAGACCCCTCTATGAGACAATTCTGATTGCGTCACTGTACCATATTTTACTTTGTCGTTGGCATGAATGATAGCGTAATTAAAACATAATCGATACTTTCATAGTCGATATGTATTCCCATCAAGCGTTACGGTGATTTGCGCATAATAATCGACTAGTAATTTTAATGGTGCACGTTATGAGTAGAGCCGCCCCTGAGCAGGCGGGGTGCTCGCCCTGGGCCCCTACGCTTATGACGACTCCAGTTACGAGTATTTAATTTCATACCCCGTATTAAAATATTCCTAGCACGGATGAACGAATAAGTATTTTAGTAACAATTTCCGAATAAAAGTCAAATAAATCGAATTAGGACACTGGTAAATAAGAGAAAGACGAAACAAGTAGAATAGGGGAAATTGGCAATGTTCTGTCTGACACAGTAAAACGCATACGAACGCATTCCACATGTCACTGGGCCGTGAGTTATTCGGCGAACGAAATAACCGTAAACATTTCTTCCTCGATAACTAACAACGGTGCAGGGCCTTGCTCGACCTTGCATAGGATCATACAAAAACGGGACTATAATAAAAAAATCGAATGGAAATTACGATTGTATGTAAAAAAGTAATATTGCAACGCATCGAAGAAACGATTTGTAACCACTCCTGCCGTTACGAATAAACAAAATTCTTCCATCTTGTGTAACGATAATCGTTATTTACATCGCTTCATTTAATTAATACATACGAGCACGGGAATTAAACCGAAAAATTATATGGAAGATTGTATGAATCATTATGAGATATCACGCACAGTTTACGGGAATTAGATTTACATGCACGTAGGTAGGGATCGACTATCCTTGTTTCCTAACCAAATACGTCTACGAGCGTATACAGCCGACGTTAACCATCGTGACCACACCTACGATCCACACGATATTCCTTTTCGGTTGATAATGCACGAATATTATGCAAACTGGTCGCTAATACCGCTAGATAAAAGCATTAGCTCGTTTAATGTCACGTTGATCGTCCGTGACTACTAACACACTGAACGGTCTAATGCTTGGAAACAGTTCATACAGTTGATACGGAATTCCAGTTTTACTTTTATTCCTTGCGAGGATAAAAGTTTGATAATATTTTGAAATAGGTGACGTTAATGTTCGGAAAAATTAAAGAATTTAATAAGATTCCAACGAACCTCCTTAGAGTAGTATAGGCCACGTGTAACGTACAATCAGGATTGCGAAATGCACTTCTCTACACAACGTTTAAATAATATGTATCCTTCGTCAAATTGCAATGGCATAACCCAAATAAAATTTATTTTATGATAAAATAGAATAATCAATGTTGCATCCGTAGATAAAAAAAAAAAAAAGATTAATGCAACATGTACCTTGTAATAAGTATGAAAAAATGGATTTCAAATTTGTGCACAAATTCTATTAGGAATTTATACAAATTTTAACCATTTTTTATCAATTTTGCCCTTATTTTTTATTACTTGTGTTCTACTAATCGCTTGACGGCACAAAGTTGCGGAAATTTATTTTAATTTAAAACAATGATAATGATATTATATGATAGAAACGTGTAATTAGATTATTTAAATAGGCATGGCGTGCACTATGCTTCGTTAAATAAACGAAAGGAAAAAATTCAAGATGGAAAGGAAACGATGACGTCGTATATGTGTCAGTAGAACATCACGTGGATGCGTGAAATCGCAAGTCAATGACCTGACCGATGACCTGTTGTCTTAAAGAACAGGTATAGGTACACTTGTTTATGAACCGACATTTTAAATCATAATTCACCAAGATGAAAAATGCATTAATAATTGTAAAGGCAAGATTAAATCAATGTTATTGATCAAAAAACTGATAAGCATGTAAAACATTGCACAATAATTGAACTTAATTGTTCTGTTTAGACTTAAATATGAAAAACGACTTGTTTCCGTGAATAAATCAATCCTTGGAAGAATGTACTATTACAGGATTACCTTTACAGAATGATAAATCACTTTCACTAAGATATTTCTTTCAGAATTAATAACAGATTGCCGTGGTAGTTGAGAAGAAAGTTGCTTAATGAATGGAAAGGAAAAAGCTATTATGTTGTGTAAAAAAACTAACATATTTTCATTCTGTCTTTCGGATTTATAAATATTTAAAAATCTAATTTTTCTGTTCTTTTATTTATAAGTTTAAAAATAACGGTATTTCAATGAGTTTTAATAAAACTTAGGATCGAATTTTATTAAAATATCATTATATATAGTTTCGTAGAAGTATATGTAAGAAATGAAAACTTACCAGGGACAACTTCACCGTTGAACGTCATTTCTACCAGGTGTACAACAGCTTCGTGGGGCACGAAAGATGCCAGGAATCGTTGGCTACCCAACGCTCTGACAAAACTAGTTACGTGACCACCATTTACTAGAATTTCTAAATTTCCGGATCCGGCTTTAGATCCATCAACTAGAAAGAACCATAAAGAATACATTTGCAACGATATACATAAATTGTAACATACATGTTTCGTTTTAACATTTATAATGTGTTTGAATACATACTTTCAAATTCTACAGGTTGATTGACAACGCCATTCGGAATGTTCCCAATTTGGATAGCACGTGCATTGTATGCCTGTGACCTGAAACAATAAACGATTCAATTTTAATATTATTTATCTGTTTATTTTTGTTTCAATAGAATATTTTAATCATTTACCAACCTGAACGGAGAGCCTTGAATGTGTTGACCGTTTATTAGAATCTGAATGATATATTCCCCAACTTCTTCGGCAGTTATTGTATACATTAAACCTCGAAGAGTTGATTTTTGTACAGGGATTATTTTGCCAGTTGGACCTGAAATTGAATTTTTAACTGTGCTTTATTAACAAATATTAGAATTTGACGTTTGTATTATCTGTAGAGCGGAACAGAAAACTTACCAGAAACACTGACAGTAACTTTATTAGGATCTACGCTTGGATCGAGAGTGAAGGTAGTCGGCCTATGTATCGGTAACATTTCCAGCGCATTTCCAGTTACCAGTTCAGATATCTTTCCCGGTGTCGACGAATAATTAGAGACGCCATTATTCAGATATCTTTCATGGGTTCCATCCGTAATATCCACACCCTTATAATAATTATTATTTTTGTTCTTAAGGATTCCGTGCGTTTGCGTTCGAGCATTATGATTCTCGCTGTTAAACCTCTGTGACGTGCTGTAATCGGAAGTGGAAAGTTTTTGACTCGAAACGTAACTGGAAGAACTGTGATGTATATTCTTTGAACTATAATTCTGCGTGTTCTTGCAATTGTTATTGAAGAAACTCGAATTATTTGTGTCTTCAAAAGTGGCTGAACTGTTGGCCAGATTTGCCAGGGACTCTAAACTACCGTAGGACAATAAAGATTTTGTTTTTTCAATGGCATCCCATGAATCTCGTCTGGAGGTCCCACCAACCATCGACGACACTCTCACGTTGCTGCTTGTATCAACAGTTCCGTTGTCCATAGAGCTTTTTCTGTTAAAACTGTCTCTGTCGTTGCTTCTTGGACTGAAGCTTCTGTTAACAGGACTTTGAGTCGCGCTACGATAAGTCATTGGACTCTGAGTCGGTGATCGAGATCTTTTCAAGGATCCAGAACTATAAATCTCTCTGGATTCTTTAATAATTGGAGAGTATCTCGAACTATGTGCGGTCGGACTCGGATTCGGATTCGGATTCGGATTCGAATTCGGAGAACGAGATCTATTCATTACATTGGACGTGTAAACGTCTTTCGATTCCCTTACAAAGCTGGGACTTTGCACGGTCGGAGACCTCGACTGATTGTACGTGGTGCTGGAATAAGTTTCCTTCGTTTCCTTCACCAGCAATGGACTGTGAAGGTTTCGCGAAACAGGACTATGACCGTGACTCGGAGATCGAGTCTGATTAAACGAAGTCGACGTATGGTACGTCGAATTGGAGTTCTCCATAGAATAATTATTCGAAGTTTTGTACATGGAGGAAGTCTGACGCACTGGTGAGTAATCGCGTACGTGTTGTGTAGGGCTCGATAATTTGTACGTGGGTGAAGAATATGTTTTCTGAACGGGACTGGAACGATCCGTTTCTACCGAAACATTCAAGCCGTTCATTCGTCTCTCCAACGAAGATAACTTTGTCCTATCGAGGCTAGACGTTGATTCCTTTGATCTCCTGGATCCTTTTTGTGTTCCAACTCTAATGGAGAAAGGGGAGCCTCGAACGTCGGAACCATTGAAATACACATAAACTCTGTACTTTCCTGAATCAGATGGGACGAATGATACTCGATACTGCATGTGTCCAAAATTTTCTATTCTGAAAGGGACGGATTGTTTGTCGTGGACTAAATCTATTATCACGTCTCCAAGACCTCCGGTTCCAGTCGCGTCGACAATGAACGAGAACGGCTGTCCGGGCATAGCACCATCCGTGTCCAGTAGCTATAACATACATTTATATGTTTATCAAATCATCATAAATGCATAATCAAAGAAAATGGTTATTTACGAAATGGTGGATATACCTTTATTCCATTAGGATCGAATACAAAGCAGGTGAAAGGTCCACCTTGTATATGATTTCCTTTATGGGTTATCGCGATGCTCCATTCTCCCGTCTCGTCAGGTTGAAAAGTGGCTGTATGTACACCATCGTTTTCTTTCACAGGACATGACAAAGACCTTCCGGTTGGAGACCACGCAGTCACATCAATGCCATCATGACTAGTTCCTAAAGCGTTCGTTTTATATAACTTTGATACATCTGTATCTTTGATAAAGGATTGATTTATCAAATAAAACGCTTACCATAACTATTGACTAGAACTTCCACGATAGATCCTATTGCGCAAGGATCCATACCAGGTGATTTTATTTTGGTCAAAGGAGGTAAAACTCTAAAATAATAAGGACATCCATCTACTAGCTCCCCGTCGTTATACACCATTAACTGAAATGCAAACGTTAAATATCTTTGCTTATTAATGTTATTTATTTGATTGAAGTTAATACAAACCTTGTGCATTCCAACTTCTGTAGGTACAAAGGTCCCTTTACCATGAATTCCGTTCCAAGTAAGCCTACATTCTACTCGGCCACTGGGGCTTATCACTTCACCACGTACTTCCCTTGTATTTACCTCTTTAGTAAGAATTTCTAATTTGAAGTGTGCCTACAAATAATTATATTGTTAAGTATGCTAAGTATGCCAACGAAAATTTCATTGTTCATTGTGATACCCTGAAACAATTGATGAAGAAAAAACCAACTAACCGGCTGTTGTACTCTAGCGGAAGTGCTATCTATGTGTACAACAATTTGTTTGCTCGCTTGAGGGCGAGGCTTCACCCACTGAAAGTAAGCTGCATACGCCATAACGCCTAAATGTTCCACGTTCTGATCGGCCATGTCTTTTGCTTTGAGAATAGGCTCCACGCCAAGTTTCTTGCCCCCATCGATACCTTTAAGAAAATGTTATTACTCATTGAAAGAAAATAAATGGCATTAGTGGCATAAAATCATGTAGATTGATACATGTGTCATTTCGAAAAAACGATTGGTACGTAATATATGAGGTAATGTAAAAAATGAGGTAAACGTGACATCACGTTTAGAAGAAGATACAAATGATTTGTACTTCTAGAAACAAGTTGTACACGAGTGCTCACCCATTTGTATATTATGTTCCCATGCAGAAGGATCGATATTAATTTTGTCGTAGGCTGGAGCAGGTCCGCCTAAATTTCTGACGATGCTACACAGAACTCTGCCATCGTTCCAATCAGTCTGTAAGAATTTATTCAATCGTAAGGAAATGTATTTTAAATGAGAACGAGGGTTTCAGTGTTAATAAACAAATGCACACCGTAAAGTTTTGTATCGGATGGTGAGGTAACTGTGAATTGACCCATTGTAAGGTTGCATGAAAACCAGGTGAACCTTCTTTCATGAAGTATGATAAGTAGGTCATTCCCGATAGTTCGTCCAAATATGGAGATGCAAGGTACTCTGGTTCCAGTACCATTGGTATATCGAATTCACGTTTTGAAATCTCCATAGCCTTTCGACAATTGTACACGCTGAAAATTTATTGTGTTTATTACAATTTTCCATTACACAAGGTACTAATATACTTTTTTTTTAATGTACCTATCGTTGGCATCAAGTTGCCGCCAGTGAGGAAATAAACCTGGCTGACAATAATCGAGCAACGCGCTCAGGTATACACCAGAGTTCCAGTCTGTTGTGAAATTGTTTACTCTGCATTCGGGTAAAACAGCCTGCAAACAAATCAACCGTTTATAAGTTAATACATCCGTATTGCATAAAAAGGGGGAAAAAATTGTAAATTAAACTGTACACGTGCGCGATCCATATATCATATTCCATAAAATATCCCATTTATGGATTATATATTTCTTGTATGTTTACATTGAGATTGTAGTCGCGATGCGGCAAGGTTATTCATGCAATTACGTATACCGACCTTGAGCCATGCGAGCATGAGTTTCCTTGGAGGGAACTTGGACTTGCCTATTTGGTACCTCACAATGAGCGACCATATTAAACCGAGGATCAATTTTAGATTTCCATTCACGATATCCACGTTGCCTGTAACAACAAATTTTAATCGTCTTTAGAAATCGAAACATCCGTACGATTGCAATACAGATATCGATTATTAACGAATAAAGTTAATATTTCATTTTCATTGTTTCTGTGTTGCAAACTTTTAAACAACCCCATTATCAAAGCGTGAAGAAGCAGCGTGGAAGGAAGAGGGGTCTTCCAACGACAATCGGATACTTTATCGATCATACAATAATCATTTGTTCGAAAGCATTGCTAGTACATTACTAGAATAGATAAATAAACTAATTTAACTGTCTGTGTTGAAAACAGTGTATGGTAGAAAGCTGCAGACCATCGAGATCTATCAGTATGCGAAAGGTCATTTAAATATCAGTGGAACGTCTTGGACAGTTCTCTATGTCAGTCGCCGAAAAGGAGATTCGTCTATAAATCGACTAAAACTTCCAAGCATTTGCCGTTGAAATAACATGACTCATTACATTATACGAATTTACATATTACACGTATCGAATGAAACGTTCAAGAGAATGCAACCTTCCAGAACAGAACTCGTTATTGGACAGGGAATTACAATTTTACGTTTACAATTTTACTATTAAAATGATATATATCGGTAATTTAAACTACCAAACTTAGATATTGTATTAAAAAGAAAAGATGAATTCTTCGCTGGAATTTCGATCAAGATGTTCCTGTTGATGCATTATTAATGCATTCTTGTTCTTTGCTGGAAACATTTCTTCGAACGTATCCACGTGGATGCGCTGTTTTACCACTGGAAATGAAATTAGTCGGTAAGTTACGGGAGTATTGTAATTGTAATGATACCGAACGGTCTCGTAGGCGCCGAGTGAACACAAGAAAGGCAACGACCTCGAAGTTCGATTTGCAAGCAGTGACGTGACAACTGCATCTCTTTTCTTAGTTTCGAAAGATAATAATTGCAATCTCCTGCTCATGAATTAGATATTAATATACGTATAGAACTGGTTGAATGTTACTAGATACTGGGAGCAGATACGCTGTGATGTAACAATACTCTGTGCAACGTTTTACAACAATGGTCTACATTTAATTGTTGTGTATTATCAACGCGTGACTCATGGTCATAAACTATACGTTAAGCTAATATTTTACATTTGCCATTGACCTCTTGTTCTATATATTAATACTGAAAAGGAATTCTCGTTCTATCGATGCTCTTTATTATTTTATAAACAACGAAAAAAACAATGCAAAGATATTGAAATATTTAACTCACCGATGTTAACGAGCTTGACACCATCAGCTTCGATCGCTTGAAGAGCAGTTGATACATTTTCTAAATGGTGGTGTTGATTAGCCGGTCTAGGATTCCATCGCGGCAGGCGTCGTTTGGTGAGCACTTCGACCAGAGCGCAAAGTCGAGTTCCATCTCGAAAATCTTCGGCTAGATCGATTACTGGACCGTCACTGATATCCGCGGCGTGCTTCAGATGTTCATTCACCCAGTTTCTAAACGTGTTCGCTTGAATCTCTACCCATAGATCCTCGTGCCCTTTGATGGGCATCCCTTTGGCTGCTGTACCCTCTGCGGACCGGGCCACCAAACCCACCAGCTCTTCGGGTCGTAATTGTTCGGTCAATTCCATTTTCGATCCTTTCTTTCAACATTACACCACACGGATTGGCTTATTACTGTCGACCCAGCTAATAAACGATAGATCTAAGGTGAAAAGAAACGAGCACGAATTACCAACAATGTTGATCGATCGAATCGAAAGAAAAATTACTATCGATCGAGAACATCGTGAAATGCAATCGAACGATCGGTCGACTCTATCGAGACAATTGAAACGTTAACCGTAGGTCAAGTAGTCTGATAAACGATATTAGTCACGTTATAAAAATCAAACTCAAGACGTCAATTATGTATTAAACAGAAAATACTATGTAAAAAAAAAAATGTATGATTGATCGTGGCACTCTAGTTGCTCGGGATGAGATGAATTCGTTAAAAAAATTTCTCACGGTGAAAGTGTCTGCACTACATGAACACTGCTACGTCTCTAACGATCGACGCGTCTTGCCGCTCGCACGTATCCTTTAAACTGAATAACTGCGGCGGCTCCGCTATTTTATTCGAATTCATTAAATCTTGTACAGTTACAACCGGGAGAAAAGAAACAAGAAAGCGTAGAAAAGATATTATAGTTCATCAACTTTTTTTTTCTTTTTTCCACGACAGACACTATGACGGAAAAAAACAAAGATTGACGCACATATAGGTTACTGTTCAATAACGAATAAAAATACTGATTGTCGATTCTCGATTACTACGCATCCCTGAGACTAACGTGACGTATTTAATGTGACATCAACTGCACGTGCCAAAGGTATTGCTTCGTAGCTACGGCCGTGTTATGACATCACTGTTGTCTTAAAATCTCGCTCGACCGGTGAAGCTTGCGTAAGTGCGTAAAAATTTCATATCGAGACCAGCGAATTTTTCGATAAACCGCGTTATCGACTTTCCGCGTTACTGTGATGTTAATTCTACAATAATTCGATACTTTTCAGTCACGTGATTTGCGATTTTAAACAAGATATAAAATATTGAAAATAAAAGCGAAACGAAATGACTAAACTTACCGACAGGTTCAACTACACGATTTCGTAGCATTTAAAATAATTGTGATATAACATTTTTTTGTTAAACAACACGTTTAACATTATCGCGAATATAACGGAGATAGAAGAAATGAGAACGTAACGATAACGTATTTTGAGAAATCGGTTGGTTACAGGAATGTAAAAGAACGAGACAGTTTCGTGGGAAACTTCAATAAGAGCACTGATAGATATCAATATCACACACTTGCGCCTACGATGCTCACACGCACGAAATTCAGTTCTTTTTTCTTGCACTTTCACCGTATTTGACTCTTCACATTTTATTCTTCTTCTTTTTAACCGAAATTCACTCGATTGTTCGTTCGTTTCGATGCCGGTGTAACCCACCGGTGTTTCGAAATTGATCTTGAACAATCAAACGAGACAATTTCTAACGATCGATCGAATCCTTCTCAAAAACGACAACGTTCGTTTTCAGCACAAAAATCGTAGACTTTACGAGAAGTACCGTCGATTGGCCAACACTCAACGAATCGACCAATCGAAATCTTCGGCAAAAGAGCGCGATTTACGGTAGGTTTATTTGAAGACTACGCAAAAAGAGATTCAACGAAAGTATTTAAAAATTTGAATCGCGAATGGTAACGTTTCACTTTGTCGTAATAAAAATGTTGAACACGAAACGTCTTACACGTTCGCATAATCAACTCACATCATCAAAGACGTAAGAATGTTTGGCATGTGAACCGATATTTACGTCGACCGTTCTTTAAGACGGCTCTCTTGGACACGATATTTCATGAAACTATTCCTCGAACTTTGTTCCTCGATTTATGCAATTTCCCTCGTGGCAGGGGCCGGCTTCTTAAGTCGATAATGCCAGAATACTTCGGTGTGGCAATAAGCTACGCGAGAAACGCCATTTTTGGTGTTAGAGATTTCCGGATCGTGCTGTTGCCGACGAGTGTTGTTCGACGTGCATGAGCTCACTGAACCGACATGAAAATCCCCTTCTTCCACGCCGTTCGACACAATCGCTTTCCGAGACCGTTGGAACACACGATTGTAATGAATATACATTCATGTACTTGATGCTTTCTAGACCCTGTGCTTCCGGTTACGCTTTCAAATGAAAATAAATTATTCTTTTATTAACAGAAAATATAATCAGAGAAAAATGCTTTACCAGGTTTTATAAATAAAATACACACGTAATAATAAAAATAAACACGTTTTTTTGTTTTTATTGATTTTGATTCTGAACATATTATGTATTCTATATTATATGTGAGCAAGTATGTTTGGTGGGTGTGTTCTTAAATGTTCGAATTTATTATATGATACGTACATTTCTTTATTTGTGATGAAATTTTTGTAGTATAGTGAGCACCTTATTTATTTGATATTAATACTTTACTGGAATTCTGTTACTAGACCACGCAAATTATTCCGCAAGGTGGTGGCACCTGTCGGATTCGTAATGCTTAGGTGGTCTACGTACAGGGGGGCAAATACATATTTTCTTGAATTATTGATATAAATCAAACTATATTACTAATCGAATACTACGATTACATTTCATTCTTAATACAATGATCTTTTACATTAGTTTATAGAAAGAAAATTATATAAAAAGGATATATTTAGTGATATACTCATTCAATGATTATATATACTAATTTTAATAATACGCAATAAATAAGAGTCAAATAATAATAAAATATATAATAAAAAATACTGCAATTGCTCCGATGTTTCTTATCAGGCATTGAAGTCTCCAAGTAAATTGCGAATGAACTCTTAATCCGTGTTATACGTAATCCGTAATATTAATTATCACTTGTGTAGTTTTACATTTTTATAATTCATACAGCTGTTATATTTCTTATTATTCTTCATATATGTATATTATAATAATATATATTGAAAATTTTTGAAAGTTTTCGTATGTTTAAAAAGATTTTATTTTATCCTGAGATTACAGTTATTCTTTTGTACGACTGTCGATACATTAGGATACCTTTTTGTCGACTAAAAATTAATTTTAAAGATATATCTACTTATAACATGTTAAAGACAGATACAAACTGTAGAGGGTGTTATATTTAAATTACGAGGGTGTTAATAGTCGTATAAGGCCGCGTCATAATTGACAAAGTATCATAGACAAGTTTACTGTCAAAAATTCAATCGAGTGTTTGGCAGGGCGCCGGCGCCGCTCTATAAATAGAGCGTACAACGCCAATCACCGGTTGTGGCTCGTGGACAAAGTAAAAGGAAAGCCAGCCATCGGGTGCGCACGGCGATAGTATTGTAATAGCTAACGGTGGTGTTTTTCGCCGCTTTATACCACCTAGTCGCCAAGGTGTACTTGTTCTTCCTGAACATTGTTTTCCCGATTAATCGAGTACGTTTCGCGCGTTAAAAGTTTGCCACAAGTAAACGTGAACGGGTACTCAAGGGGTCGTCGATGCCACCATCGAAACACGAGTTCGATTCTATGCAGGGTGTTTTTTACGTTTCAAAGACGCTAAAATTACACGAGTGATCAGTATGCCATGTGCGGTGCGCTCATTGACGCAATGGCACACTAAAATGTGACTTGGTGGTCGCGTCAGCTGATCGACAACGTTATCGAGCGAATTAGGTGATTATATAAATTGCTCGTTCAAAGAATCATCGCCCGTGTCTTGCGAAACTCTATTGTCCATTTTACAATTTACGATAACCCGTCGATTCGCCGGGATAGTTTTTCCACCCGGCTACAAGAGTAACTAATTATATACTCTCCTCGCGTCGAGAGGGTACTAACCTCGCAACCCCTTCCGCCAGGCACACGAGCGGTTTCGAGGTGCAAATGGAGACTCCAATGGATACATTCACCCCTTACCGTTTAACAAGAAACGTGGGTCGTGCATTTAATACTTTAATACTGTTTACAGCCTGAAATGAATTCGGGAAAAAATTTCAGGTAAATTAATGACCGGTACACTAATATTAGTATGGCTTTTATTACACCATTCAATGTTTGTATCTGTCATTGACATTTCTAATTTCTATACAATTAAATGCACGCGAGCACTCGAAATAGTTATGAAGATAACATCTATCATATAATCGTTTTATATGTACCGTGTTGGTTCAGGTATTTAAACATTGATCGAATGTTCGGTATTTCCAAGGAATACATTGTATATTTTTATTCAACGATGGATCAAGGATATCGAGTTATACAGCCCGTGACAACCCTTTTTTATTTTATAACCATGGAATATTTATTTTTACGAAACAATTCGCGCGTAAACGTATGCACATTGTGTCGATAATTCGGTGAACTAACCGCGCTTGTTTTAAACTCACACTACTTGCGATTGTTCGGGAGAATTCGTTCACAAGCAACACACCTATGTACTTTTGGCAATTTAAGCAACGATAACATGTTTCAGCCAAGGTAAATATACTTTACGAAACAAATTACAGATGGCGAGCTTTTTTCCCCCGTAAATTAATGTTAATTACATCTTCGTATCTGCGAAGAAAATTTAAAGTTAAAAATAACTTGATGAACGATTTGCTGACAAAAGCGTAAGGAATCAAAATGCTGATTTCAAACAAACACTCGTGTAATATTGTGGGCACAAGCGATACACAATTTGTATAACAAGTGTCCGGATCTTGGCCAACGTACGCGTAACGTGCGCGTAGGATCGTTTCAGTGAAACTGATCGTGGGCTGGTTGCCAAAAAAGATTTCCTTTTTGAAATTCGCTCCGCCAACTGACAACCTATTTTCTGACACCATTACACGAATAGCGTATATTTACGGGTGAACGTGCACATAAAACAACGTGTGTACTCAAGACGGAGGGGATGATGATTGTGTCCGTGAGACTAATTGTTCGTTATTTATTTGGTTCCTCCTGGGCATGCACGCGCACGTTTGGACCGTTTGGCGCGAACTTCGAATCGTAGATCGACTAGACGACTAAAATGGCTCTGGTAATGTTACCCTGCGATCTACCATGGTGGCCGGCTGTGGTAAAGCAACTGGATCGAGCAGCAGCTGCCAGAAATTCCGAGGACCTGTTAGAAGCGATGCAAAGATTGCATGACATGTGCAAGTAAGTTTCTTTTTACAACCGGTGATACACGTAAACGTGGTTACGTTATTATGTGCTTATTCGAGTTTCCGACTAACCGGCACTGTGTGTGTGTGTGTGATTAGAATGCATTTGTTTCGCGGAGATAATAACGAACTCGACTTTTTTTGCTACATGCTGTTATAAAGATACGAGGAACAGTGCATACTGAAAAGGTATCTGATCAATAAGTATTTTTAACTATCCGTAAAAGATGTTAACCCAATGCTGTTAAGCAAAACGCCTCTGTACAAAAGCCCACCCATCTTCTACATGTTCAATGTCCATGTTACGTGTTTCACATACACTTAGTAATGGTGATTGTGTGTCTCAAGATTTTTCATTTTTTTTTTTACAGTATAAGTCTTGATCCTGAAGAAGATACACAAGATCCTGAATTGTTCTCTGGATTGGCATCGTTTCTTGACACCGATCTTGATCATGCAGAACGAGAACATGTCTTCTCAAAGACAATACCACGAATAGTAGAAAGAGCAAAGGCTCTAAGGTCATGTAAACCACCACAAGGATTGCATTTTAGCCTTCAGCAGCAAGGTGATTTTCTTTTTATTCCATGCGAGTGATCAACAGGAACAATCTGAAATACAACAGAATGCATTATTTTGCAGGTGACTGTATCGAGTACAGCTATGCCTTTATTTCATCTTTAATAGCAAATGCATTCTTCTCCACATATCCAAAAAGAACTGCAAAGACTCATCCAACTTTACGGGACTTCAATTTTACCAATTTCTTTAAACATCTTCATAAGTGAGTATCAGAATCAAGAACATTAAAGTATACGCTGCTTAATATCATACAAGTCTATGGAAAACTTACTGAAGGATCAAAAGAAATAAATAAGAGTTTTGTGCTGTTTTGCAGTAACGGACAGAAAGCAAAATTAAGAAGCATATTTCATTACTATGACTACCTTCAAACTGAAAACGCACTGGATGGAAAGCTAGTAATCTCTAGACAGGTAGTATTTAATATGACTATAATTTAGCCAGTCTTTTAAATAAGCAATAACGATGTATGTACGATTAATAGGTAATGACATCGAAACAATGGTTAACCATCGAGGACTGGTTAGAGAGCAACGTTCCTCTGTGTCCGTTGATGATACGTCACGAGGGTCGTCTGGAAAGAGTGGAACCAGAGATTAAAGTATTACGCGTTTGCTTCGCGAGCGCGAAGTTTGGCGGCGGCGTACTTGACGGTGATATTACGCAAGAAACTGTACAAGTAAATAATTAAAGCGCGTGAGAAAGATAATTTCGATTTGAGTTAATTAATTTTAGGATCTTAGAAAAAAAAGCGAAATAATAAAAAAAAAAGATGCAAATATCAAAAAGTATATTCTATAATTAAAAAAGCAAGGTAACGAAAAATGATAATTATTCGTTAATCCTTAGATAGTGACGCATCCCGAGGTGCTCGTGGCAATATTATCAGTCGAAGCTTTAGAAGACAACGAAGTATTAATAGTTGAGGGCGTTAGACACATGTCTAGAATAAATGATCCTCGTAACAGGGCCATATTTGAAGCTTTACCAAAACCAAATGTCGTAAGTATAGACGTTCCCTTCTATTTTGATTGATATCTTTGAACTCGACTGATTTTATATTTTCTTTCTAAACTTTTGACTTTGTAGGTAACGTTATGTTGGATCGATCCAGAAGATTACTCACGATTGCCTTTATCGCAATTCGAGGAAGACAACATTCTTCGGGAAATGAATAAATGTTTACTTGGATTCCGACAAAGACACGTACCGAGCAGTCCAACGGATCCTGTGAAATCCGAGTTGGACCCGGATGGACTGGTAGGTTCTCGAAGGCTATCGCCGATCGGGGAAAGCTTCAGCAGCACACCTCCGGAAACAGAAGGCGACGATAAAGCATTATCGACGAACAATGGTACTAAAGAACGTACATCAGTGGACACGTGATCAAACACAATTAATAATTGTAAAGCAGTTATTCGTTGTCGTTTTCAGTAAAGTCTGCGTTACGCGAATCCAACAAACACGATGTCTTGACGGAAGTTCGTAGCAGGCCAAATGGCAAATCTATAAGACCTCCGAGCCCGCACAGAATATGCAGCAGCGACACCAGTACCAGTACGAACAAAAGAAATCGGTTTATCGTGCTTGGATCCAGCGGAGAAATCTTACCAGTCACGCGAAAATCGCTTGGTCAAATGTCAGTTTACAGCAGCTGTAATAGCCAGAGTACGGATAGCTTTCATAGCGCGAAAGACACTGTAGACGAGGATCCTGGTATGTAATGTCATTCGTTTTTCTTTCATCGTACAAACTGTATCGTCTATAATCGTCCTCGTCTATCGACATTTATAGAAGAAGAAGAACAAAAATTAAGTAAACGTTACAGTACTCAGTTGGACACTCCAGAGAGAAGAGGAACTTTCGCTCAACGTCTAAGGGACGCGTTAAAGCGAGAAAGCACCGCCACCGGAGCAACCTCTTCTAACACTTCGTCCGGGGAAAGTAGTTACGCGGTTGGAATAAGTGTGTCTGGTAGTCACGTTTGCGATCCAGACATTAAGTAAGAAAACTTAAAACTAAAACGTACGAATACCGTACAAGTACAGAGTACAAGTGGTTTAGATCTACAAATTCATTTTTACTAGGGTAAAGAGAGGAGGTTCGAGAGGTTTCGTCCTACGAGATGAAACGGTTGACGAAGATTTTTTGAAAGAGTCTTTAGAAGCCGAACAAAAATGGCTGGGTAGATTTCGGCAGAATCAACCTATGCTTCAAAGAAGAGACACCAGCGCCAGTAGCAAATACAGCTTCAGTACCGAATACAATTCTGGCAAGTATTACGAAACGCTTTATAGACGATAGTCCTTTCGTCAGTTTCTAAAAATAAATCTGTCCACTCGCGCGTTTAGACTTTTGTTCCGAACTCGAGGAAGTTTACGAACAACTAGCGAAATGGTTGGAGGATCCCATAGCGGCGGACGAGTCTCGAGAATTGGACGCAAGAGATAAAGCAGTGGTTCGTTTCGCGGGCTCGTTGTTAAAGAGGGCTCTTAGCGAGTCGTTCGCCGGTGTTCCGGTTCAAGAGGGTGAACCTCAACCCTTCATCGATTCCGCGGACGTAAATCAAAGCCACAAATTAGCTTTGGCCGTGAGAAGTTTGAGTTTAGAGCTAGCTCGTCAGAAAAATAGGAGACAGCAATCAGTAAGAAACAAATCGATTCTTCTTCTTTTTTTATTTTCTTTTTTTATTTGATTTTTGAACTGAAACAATAACATTGCGCAGAAAGAAAATTGCATTATAATCAATTTAAAACGATTATATAGATTATAACTTGAATATATGTATTATTTTATAAATGAATCGAATCGAATCGAATCGATGAAGAATGAGAGACAAACTGAGAACTAATACTATCCTAGATAATATTTGATATACAGCCGAATTTCATCAGATTATTACGATATGCAGGTCTCTGAGTCTGAAGACGTAGAATATTATGAGGATGCTTTAAGTAATCATACGATAACGAAAGAGGTAAAGGATATTCAACGTAGAAAACTTAGGACGGTAACGTTCACATCCGAGGTTTTTCAAACGTTGGTCGATGACGAAACTACCGTGTATCTATCTAATCCTGTTTCTTTAAGCACACCTGGAACTGTAAAAGGAACAACACAATCGTTTGTTACCAACGTAAATAATGAAAAAGTTGCGCAAGAATTCGAATCGCATGTAACGTTTAACGTGAGCAAACTTATTATATGTTACACATGTGTCAATTTTAATGCATGAGCTAATACTTCGAGTTAATTACCTTTTTCATGTGAGAACGATCAGTGCTTTTTATGCTTAAGTATTTCAGCGTTAACAAAAGAAACCTTTCGTGTATTAATAAATTCGTTGCATGATCAATTATCAAACAAATGCTTCAAACTTTATAGTTGCATCTTTAATCGATAACTAATGGATTTGTCTCTCATTCTATTTGGTAATGTCTTCGATATGTCTTACTTGTACACTTTACAAACAATTTTGAACTTTTATTAATATAATTCAACTTTATATTTAACTTTTCGTATCTTCCATTTACACGGTTACTAAAACATTTTTTCAATCATAAATAATTCACGTTATCTAAGTAATTATTGGTTACGTTACTTAAAAATTGATTAATACATCTTTTTAGATACCAAGGGACAATAGTCCTCAAGCAGGCGGATTACTTTCTGTTGCTACGGGTAATTGGGGCTGTGGTTCTCGTTTGAAAGGAGATCCACAATTGAAGCTAGTCATTCAATGGCTTGCCGCTTCTTTGGCGGGAGTACCAAGATTAATATATTATACCATAGGGAATCCAAGTTTATCTAAGGTAGTACAAAAGATGATCCACAATTTTTTAAAAGTGACACTAACGTTAAGAACTTTTCAGTTAGATACCGTGAGTAGAGTTCTTATGGATAGGCATTGGTCGGTGGGTGATTTAGCCGCCGCCACATTAAGATTTGCCTTGTACGCTATCGAGGAACAAACAGCAGCAAAAAATAATTTATTCGAGGAAATAATTGGAATGGAGAAACCGAGTCCTTAGCCCGACTCGATGGTGTCTGTTCTGGTAGATCTTGTTGCCACCATGATCGAAGAAAGCCTACTGACTAATTGAATAAAACATCACTGATCATGCCAGACTTCTCTAAGAAACATGACGGCGTAAAAATGGAGGGAAGCAGGTCCCACTATTCATCTTATACTCGAAAGTTACTAGGTGTTTATACATAGATACAGTGATTACTTCAACTTATTATTAATTTTACTTTGTTGCTGTCCACGCCTTGTATGAGTCACAGGCGTGTATCACAACCCAATCCAAACTTAACTTAAACATAAAGCAAACTAACTTTCTAGTATTATAACGAATGGTGGGGGGTACTTTCTCTTGCGACGCAATTTTTCCTAGGAAAGTTATTCATGCTCGACGTTGTACGAGGAACGATTACATAAATATGTAAAATCATATTCTGTGAGAAAAATCACAATGGAAGAAGTTTCAAATTTTTTAAAAATCATATGAATCAATATAGAAACATCGATCTCTGTGGTTTAAATGTTTCATATCAATGCAATATCAAACAAAGCCGCACAACTCAGTGTACAAAAGGATCCACTAAACTATAAGTTAAAAATTTTAATACTTTTTAGAGGATATTATATTATATTACATAAGTGAAATCAAACAAAATCGTTATTACAGTTTAAGAGAAGTATTTCAACCAACTATATCACGGTTTCTTAATGATACTGTAAATTGAAATTTTCACTATGATGGAATTTGTACAAGTTTCATAGATCTAGCCATGCAAGGAGTCAATTCTAATTTATGTTTATATATAAAATATATAACTTGATATAGTTACCTGCAATAATTAAACGAGGCACAATATATATATTATACTATATTTTGTACAGTATAATATTTATAAGTCGTTACATATGTCAAACCGAAATATATGTAATAATTGAATAGATTTTTAGAAACAGATTTTTAGTCGTATTTTATAGGCCGCTTTTTTATATCAAATATAATTTATACAAAACAAATCGCATAAATAATAAAAATGAATTACATAAAAAGAAAGTAATGTGGCCTCAAAAATATACAAATTTGAAACAAAAATATATTAACAATGAAATGTCTTCCACTAAGAAAGAAAAAAGGAAAGAAAAAAAAACGTGTAACTACATTGCATCTATCGTGAATTCTCGATGTACGTTTTGTTTTAAACAATATAAGTGTAGAACGCGTTGAAAAACTTTTTGTATGTATGTTGTATATTGGACAAAGTATAAATGTAAAGCACATATTAATAAATTTATATAACGATAATAGTACAAAATCTGATATTGTTATACACAGAGATCAAACATTCCATATGTATTTTACTCTCAACTTTATTTCGCAAGAGATACAATATTTATTGCAACGTTAAAGTTACTCACCGCTTAGAAGATATTTAATATAATTTATACAGTAAAAAAAGGACTAATGTTAAAAAAAAGTTTAATTTCACTTATCACAAGAAAAGACTCCGTAAACGACGACCTGCTCCTTGTCTATCATACAAAATATTGAATTTGTTAAGATACTGATTAATATCGTTGCAGCCTTTTGTTATAAGTCCAAGATAAGTCATTAAACCAAAGTCGTTACATTGCTGAAAATGTAAACAACAAAGTGTAAGTACATTATTGTACCAGAAAAAATATAGAGTATACTCACATTATAAAAGTCAGCTTTAAATTTAGGATTATTTAGAACAGGTAATCTATGTCCCAAAGAACAAGCTGCTCTTAAAACTTCGTGGTTTCCTTTCAATTCACCGCTCTGTACTGCCCGCACATATTTTAAAACTAAATCTATTCTTAAGTATAACATTCTTATAGCACTACGTTGTGCAATGAGGTTATCTGCCACTGGAATTTTAAATTAAAATCTATTTCTATTTGTTAGAACAATTGAAAATCATTTAAATGTTCATTAAATTACCTAAACTCTTTTCTTGATTCCTACACATTCTTGCCACGTGATCAAGTCCAATTCTTTCTGCTTCTTCTGTTGCTAATGTGTAAGTTAATGGAACAAACAACATTGTAGCTTCTCCATTAACTAAATCAATCACAGATTCGTACATGGACACAGATACTTGCTGCAAAATATATTGTTATTTAACAAGTAAGGATTTAAAAGCAATAAATGTAAAAACATACATCAGTATTCTTTGGTCTTGGATCAAGTTTCAATAACACAGGGCTCTCATTAATTTCACAAAGCTGTTTGTGTACTCTAATGTCCTTTTCATTAGGCATATCTCCTGTGGTATACCACCCTAAAAAGTCCATGTCCGTGAACACTTGTTTAAACTGTTCTTCTTTAGTATTATAATAATCTCTGTCGATTATAACATCATCTCCAATACACGTGAACATTAATTCGAAGGAATTCATGATTTCTATGTTACGTCCCTTTTGTTTGCCAATCAATGCTCCATACACTGAAAAATAAGCTCTTTATTCAAAACTGGAATATAGTAAAAGGTTTTCCAACAGTTTATAAATGTAATATAAAGAAAATATATACATACCTAACTGATCCGTACATTCTTGAACCCAAAGTCTGGTCCAGTGTTCACTGACATTCATTATAACAAGAGGATGAAGACTAATAGAAACAGATCCAACAGTACCCGATGATGCCATTACCTTAATGGCACTTGGCGGGTTCGTCGGCTGTGTAGTATTTTTTTCAGAGACATCATTGTCAACCTCCATCGGTACATCCGCTGGAGCCTCCGCGACATTTTCATCAACCTCCATAGCGTTTACTGTCTACTTTATTCATCAAACATATACCAAATTAGTAATTAGCATTTTACATAAAAAATATTGCCAAGAACGTCAAAGTAAATATTCATACAATACCTGAAACTTAAAATAAAACAAATATGTTTGTTAACAGTAGTCCAACACGCTTTTTTGAACAACACAGCTGTTCGATTAGAAGGTTTTAATTTAACTTCATGATATACACTTTTTTTTAACAATTACGTTAAATCGTGTGTTCAATACTGTCAAATTCATATACACCTACAACTTCATGATATTATTTTGTGAAGAAAATTATAAATCTATAAAACCAGTCAATTTTGGAAGTGAGTTCCATTGTTCTAGGGAATATATCCGAAAAATACACTAGAATCCATAAAATTCTAGAATCCGACTCAATTCAATGATGTGCTAAGATATTCTTAAGAGAATGATTTAAGATTTCATACTTTCGCATGGAATTAATATTATCATAGTTATAAAAGTATTTAAAACTTTTCAAGGCATATAAATGTATTAGAGTAAAGTTACTTGATTAATCAAATCCAATGAAATCACAAAGTAGACAACTAGCTAGTTCTTGATCGATGTAGAGATTACTTCAAGCAATCATATGTTTCTGAGGTCAATACACAGTAAAGTAAGATGGATTATGCAGTTTGACGTTTGTTTATTCTCGTTTATCTTAAATTAAATATATTGTTATTGGTCAATATTTAAATCCTTGGTATAGGATATTGTATAGTTCTTTAAGTAAGTATATACAATGATTACACAATTTATGAAACAAAATTTTAGGTTAGATGGAATGGATCTTGGTTAAAAAGGACGCTGTTGATTATAAATATCCAGAAAGTTACGACATTTTTTGTTGAAGCTATTGGATGGATACGGATAGAAAATATTTGTTTCTAACCAGGTGCCACTTCTTTATATTGTTCTTCAACGCTGTATTTTTTCCACCTTTTCGCTATTTCCATAACATTTAATAGTACAAAAGCAAAAATAAGATCAACTGTACTGTAACTAAATCTATGTAAGAAAAGAGGAGAATTCTTTGATGACCATATTAAATTTTTCACAAGACATCTCGAGACATTCGATAAGAAAGTTATGCAGAATTAAAGGTATTGAGTGTTTACGCAAATAATTTGGCTGCACTATTAATATTTCACCAAGATGGAAAGATTCGTAGGAATTCAGCAGCTGAAAGGGATACTTAAGTATTTCCCAGAAAATATGAAATTCTGCTTTGCATATGGATCTGGTGCATTCAAGCAAATGAATAATCAATCCGCTAAAATGATAGATCTCATTTTTGTTGTTCGTAATATAAAACAATGGCACTCTGAGAATTTGCACTTTAATCCAAAGCATTATGCTCAACCATTGAGATTTTTTGGACCTAGAACAATTGCAAACGTGCAAGAGAAATGGGGTGCTAAGATATATTACAACACAATGGTTAAAATACCGGATGGATCTATGATCAAGTATGGAGTAGTATCTGAAATTTCATTGATAGAAGATCTGTTAGATTGGAGCGATTTGTATTTAGCAGGAAGATTGCACAAACCAGTCAAAGTATTGGTAGAACCAAATGACTATACCCAAATACCTACAGCTCTGGTACAAAACTTACATTCAGCTGTTCATGCAGCACTGTTGTTACTTCCTCAACGTTTCACAGAAGTTGAGTTTTACAAATCTATAGCCAACTTATCTTATAACGGTGATTTTCGAATGATTTTTGGCGAAAATAAAGACAAAGTTAATAACATTGTTGTGCCTCAATTAGCATACTTTAAAGATTTATATAGTTCGGTTCTACAACATTTTGAAAATTATGTAGAAATTCCAAAATCGGATAACAAAATTGTCACTTGCCATCAGGATACAAGTCCGGCAACAAAGATACACCATTTAAATCAGTTGCCCCGAATACCGCAAGTTAAGCTTGTAAGGGCTTGGTCCCAGGGCCCAAGATCGAAGGACACAGAAGACTGTTTGCGTGCAATTGCTCACGATCCTGAATGCGGTGAAATATTAGAGAACTGTTTAAAAGACATTGTATGGAGATCCAGCGTCACACAGAGCTTGAAAGGAATCGTTACCGCTGGATTTGTAAAATCTGTTAAATATAGTGCAGCAAAAATCATAAAGATGTTACAAGCGAATCAGGAAACAAGTTCTTTGTTAAAGATAGAACCGAATCAGAATAAGGTTAAAGAGATAGTAGAAAGTGTGAAGAGCCAGGCACAATCGAAGGGAACAGACAAGCGCATAGAGCAGTAATTACGTGTGTTTTACTCATACTTTAATTCTGTCATATGTACCGTCTTTCATAGATATATGTGTGTCAAATAAAGTTCTCGACTAATTAAATTGTAGCTGTTTTTTCTAGGTACCATTAAGTACCTTAAAGTTTTCAAGTATATTTATAAAGTACTGTTCCATTCCATTGAATAGCAGAATGAAATCTTAGCATATTATATTTAACAAAGTATTATCTACGAGTACTTTCAAATACGTATCAACGATTATATTTCTGCTGTTTTCAGCAAATAACTAATTATGACGACAATGGACTCCGACTCCGAGAGTCAGGACAGCGACGATGGACGGCGATTTCGTTTCGAAGCCACGCGCAAAGATAATTTGCAGCCGGACACAAAACCAAAAAAATCGTCAAAATCAAAGTCGAGCCACAACGACATAGAGTGTAGGAGTAGAAAAGACAAATCCAAACGCGACTGCGGCAGGGACGAGCATAATAGGGACATTAAATATTCGAAACATTCTCATGAATCGAGAAGCTCAAGACACGACGACAGTAAGGATCATAAGAACTCGAGGGATGTTACGTTAAGTTCAAGAAGTTCTGCGTTGCCCTCGAAGCATAAAACCAGGGATGCAAAACGGCACAGAAATCGAGATCGGGACGAGCATCGTAAAAACAGATCCCACGAACGATCGCGTAGCAGAAACGACAGCGACAGGCACAAAAGGTATAAGCATCACTCTTACGACAGGAACCGCGACAGAGGATACCAGTCGTCCAAAGATCGTGATAAGCTTCGGGAATCCGATAGATACAGTGTCTGTAAACAATCATCGACGAAAGAAAATGAAATGGGACAATGTTCACCCAAGAGTACAGACATCGAATTGTTAACGAAAGATTTGTCGGTGGACAGTCAAGAATGCAAGGAATTGAATCTGTCTGAATTTGATATTTTGTCAGAGACAGACGAGAACATGTCTGATGATTCAGATGTAAAGAGTTCAGTTTCGCAGCAGCATAAACTGAAGGCGAGGAAAAGAAATTCCAATGACGAATACGAATGTACATTAAAGAAGCGAACAACAGATATTGAACATTCAGAAGAATTGGCAAAGGTAAATGCGAGGACGAACGAGCCGTTAGATGGTTCCAGTAATAATAATTCTGGTGCCATTTCAGATTCCGCATTAGACACCGCGTTATCACCTGTGTCAATGGAAACCAATCAAGATTGTAGAAGTAATATTCACCAACAGTGTGAAAACGAATTGAAAAAAGAAACAGTTGATTCAATTCAGAAGGAAAATGACAAGAATTCTGTTGAGAAAGTGCTTCAGCACAACTGTGATTTCCCAAATGCAACAAAAGTTACTGTGCCCTCGGTACATACGTCTGACGAGAGCAGTTCAACGTATGGACCCAGTTTACCGCCACAGTTAGCAACTGATTCTTCCAGTAACGCGAAGCCGGTGAAAAACATAGCTTTTATAGGACCTTGTTTACCGGAAAATAATGCTCAATGTGTAACGAAAAGTTCTGAAGATCATGAAACTAGTGATAATAATCAAGAGGATGAAACGGATGAAAATTCAGATGTTTTCGGTCCAGCCTTACCACCGCATTTGGTGAAACAGAAACGCGACAGCGAAACAAAAATCATAGGTCCTGCTCTTCCAACAAGTGCTACACAATCATTAGAACATATAGAACATATAGAATCTGAAAATGAAGATGCCATAGGCCCATTGCCAGCTGATCATCCAGCATTGAAAACCAACAATGTGTACAAACAATTGGAACAAAGGGCCATAGAAATTCAGAAGGAACAAAAGGATGAGGTAAAATCCATGAAGTGCATTTCACTATTTTGAAGGATAATTATTTATATTAGAGGACATCGCAAAATTCCCCTTATTTGAACTTAGCTTTCAATAACAATTTCAGGGTGACGCTCCATCGAATCAACGAGAAGAGTGGATGACGGAATTACCTTTAGTTCAGGTCAGTAATCTGGGACTAACTTCTAGAAAATTTCGAGCGAAGTCAGGTCCAGATATGTCTGACAGATCATGTTGGACGGATACTCCAGCAAAGAAGGCTGCAAAACAAAAACAGCAAGTAAGTACCTGAATAATCTGCTTACACTGTTAACCCATTAACTTTCAACATTAATGGGTTAAAGAAATCTAATGTAGGATACTCTTTCAAATAATAATATCATTGGTTTAGGAGAGTGAAAAATTGTACGATACATCGAGTATAGCGTTGGCTGAAGAAAATAATGAAGTTACTTCTGAAAAAAGCAAAAGACAGGAAAAATCATTGTTAGAAATCCATCAAAGTAAACTTCGAAAGAAGAAAAAGGTATTTGTACGCTAATAACATTTTTTACAAATTGGATCTTAATAATGATAATCTAATGCACAAATATGAATTGCAGAAAGAAGAAAAGAAAGCAAAATTATCCGGAGAGACAGTCAGAAGACCATTCGACAGAGATGTTGACTTACAGATCAATCGGTTTAATCAGGCTCAAAAAAATGCTGTTATAAACAAAGCACAATATCTGGATGACAGGTTTTCTCGAGGGAAATTTTAGTCGGATCGAAACATGAAATGAATTGCTTTGCATAATCAATAGAATTTTACGAAGGTGATAAGTTTGATAGTGTACATTTTGGCTCATTGTAAACTGATGAGTGCCTTCAATTACGAACAATGTAATTACATTCTTATTTATATGGGATGGAATTGCAAGTCTGTATAAATTGAATTTTCTTTCTATTTAAATTAATTGTTTCTACTCATTTCGTGATTAATTATTGAATAGCATTAATATGAACATTACAAAGTATCGTTTTATCCAGAACAAATACTTGAAATATATAATGAATTAATGGTGTAAATTTAATAAATCACGCTCTTAATGTTCATACACAGCTATATGCTAGTTTCTTTTAATCGATTTTACTACGAATCATGCCGATTTCAACTTACGTAGCGAAACCGTGTGTTTCGTAAGTTATCAATCCTTTGTTATGTCTGTGATGTATATAAATATATATATATATATCTACAGAATATTTTATTGTAGTGTATTGTAATTCAGTTAAGATTACAAGACTACAAACGAATACATAAAATGCATCAGTTTTAACGGTTTCAAAAACGGAAAATGTTTTTCCCTTTTTGATTTTATTACAAAATCGACTGTATCAGTAATTACTTAAGAATTTGTATCTAAACGGTTGTAATTTTACCACATGTACTTTAAATATACTTTTTATGAAAATCATCATGTATATTTAATTTGTTTATAGTAATTAATACTAATGTTACTTGATATTGATAAATATAAATAAAATTTACTGTATCGTTAATTACTCGAATTATAATCCCTAAGCATACAAAACTTCAAATCCTTTATTATTTTGATCTTGAATTTAATATTTAAAAAAATATATTATTATTAATCTGTTATTATTAGTAAAATTGGATCTAGAATTTCAACAAGAGATACGAACTGTGCGATACAAAAATCGATGCGTTATACGTTGACATTTAATGAAATTTAAATTTAGCGCTTATTGTTCACTAACGTGCACGTCCGGCATGGCTCTGTCAGATAGTTCCGCGAGGAAAATAGAGGAAAAAGTGTATGTATGACATCCGCGTGACTTGAGTGATCGAGTTACGAATAAGCTGTTTTGAAACGGAGGAAATCGTGTAAAAATTGCTTCTTGCGAAGAATACAAGAACTCGGTCGTAGTAGTTATGCGCGAAGAATTTTTCAATACAATTTTACGTATGACATTTACTCGAAAACTTTATCCGATGGATTAAACAACGTCACATAGGCGATCTAGTGGCGTAGTAAGGATTCTATGCATTTTTTTTGTTCGTTCGTTTTTTTAGTGAAAAATAATCAAGATTTTCCGAGACATAGTTATAACCTCAAAACCATAGTAGGAAGTGGAAACGACATGCGACGTGTAAACGGTGTGCATCTCGTTGCACACTAATTGTATCTGTACAAATTACGCGTGTAGGTGCATGTGCATACATATATATATATGCGTTTTACTAAACGATTAAACGTCCTCTGTATGTCATACGCTACGTCTTTTTCTGGATGAAAGAAGAAAAAAAGCACCAGTACGTATCGAAATTATCTGTGTGTTTATGTTGAGCGTTAACTATTGACAAGGAAATTTATAGCGTTTAATTTCTACGATTACCCCTCTGTTCTTTGGATACCTGTTTACGTTCGGATGCATTTATGTGCATATGTATATGTCACTCTTATTTACGTTAGGTGATACACGTCGTGAAAATAATAATCATCGCTTGCATCGTTCGTTCATCGATGTTTCAAACAGAGAACTGAGTACACTTCGTGCATATCGGGTCGACGATTTTCTTTTGCCCTGAAACAGACAAGACGGATACTCACGTCGTCTTCTTGTGATTCGTGTAATTCATTGATGCAGCATTTTTCTATTATTTGAATCAAGTACGAGTTCGCATAATACTCCCGTGCACCGCGTCACGTTTCGTTTAATTCATTAATTGCTCACTATGAATTCAAAGTTGCTGCGCAAGTTATAAATAAATTTTTGTGTATCATGAAAAATTCATGTCAACAGATTACTGCAAAAAATGATCACTTGATACCATTGGTGTGTTTAATGTATTAACGGTGTATCGCACGAACGTGTGGTGATATTAGCAGAATAATTTGTAACTCCTTTAAATATGGGGCAAAATTATTACCTATCATTGACAAGTATGTAATAACACTTAATGAGAATTATTTGATAAGATATTAAAACGTAGATGAATAGACTATATTTGTTAATTTAATAACATGATTACAAACATATTAATTATATAATTTAATAAATGTGATATTGATATATTTATAGTAATACATTAAATGCACAGAATAAAATACTCTAGAACAAACATACTCTATTAGATTATAATTTGTAATTTGTTACAGGTTAGCATTGCTCTGCTGTTTTACAATGGATACATTTGTATCTATGGACTAAATAGTATATACAATGAAGCATTCAAGAGAATTTCTAATAAAATATTAAAATTGACAAGATAGTGGACACTTTTGACACTTTTAAAAATGAGACAGTGTTGCTTAAGCCACCAACTTCAGTTGTGGCTTATGTTTCTCATTTTTTGTGTAATATATAATAGAGCAGATATTTTAGTATTTTCTGCTGCTGCTAGACATCAGATCGAAGAAGAATTTCGAGATATGTCTGCCAGGTTTGGAGGTTTGATACCATCTGAAGGGATTAAGGTATTTATAAAGGAATTTAATTTTGGAAAATGTAACAAAATATAACAGTGAAACGCAATTTTCATAATACCGAACATTTCTTTCAAATAGTAAGAAAATATATTAGAAAAATTTTATTAGGGTATGGTCGTGTATGCAGATCCACCTTCAGCATGCCGTGAAATACAGGGTCCTCCTAACATTACCAATTATAATGGTAATTGGATAGCATTAATTGCTCGGTATAACTGTAGCTTCGAGATCAAAGTTCGAATGGCACAGAAAGCTGGATATGATGCTGCAATTATTCATAATGTTAACAGTAATGAATTAGGTAAATATGTTCACTGAGGAACCCTGTGACAAATATCCATGTAAATGTATATACCTTGTTACAGAACCAATGTCAGCAGAAGATCCTGTAGGAATATTCATACCGTCTGTATTCGTCAGTGAGATTACAGGATTGATTATTAAAGAAAACTATTTATACGATCAGTTGTATTTTGTATTAATTAACGACGACACTACATTTAATATTACACATTTACTCTTGCCTTTTGCTATTGTTGTTGGGATCTGTTTTCTAGTCATGGTTATTTTTATGGTGAGGCACTGAAAAATAACAATGAAGTAATACAACAACGTTTACGTTATCATTTGGTTAAGAAGAACAAATTCGAAAGTGTTATTAATTGATTGCAGATTGTTAGATGTATTAAGGATAGAAGAAGGCAACGAAGGCATAGGTTACCAAATTCAAGTTTGAAGAAAATTCCCACGCACAAATATACAAAAGGCGATCCATACGAAACGTGTGCTATTTGTTTGGATGATTACGCCGAAGGGGAAAAATTAAGAGTTTTACCGTGCGCGCATGGTTAGTAAATAATGGTGTGTAGCAGTATGAAATTCAATATATATATCAAATTAATGACGTTTCATTTCATTTCAGCGTATCACACAAAGTGCATTGACCCTTGGTTGACTAAGAACCGTAGAGTTTGTCCTGTTTGCAAACGAAAGGTTTTCGCAGCGGACGAACAAGTTGTTACTGACGAAAGTGATTCGGATGCCGACGACACAACGCCTTTAATTCGTGACGGACATCAAGGTTTGCAAAGTCTTCGATATCATGTGTCGAACAACCTAGATAAGATGATTTCTTATTGAACTTAATGAATAATATTCATTGAAAATGAAAACTAATGTTTCGTTAGGTACTCAGGGTGGAACGTTTTCGCGACAGAGAGAAAATCCTTTTAATCGTGCCAGAAGGTCACAAGCAAGGCAGGATTTAAGCTATTTGGGTAGCAGTTCCGATTCTGAACAGTCTTTTGTTACGTCCGAGGATGGAAGTAGTATGAGCGCCGGTGAACCTTCCAATGGGACAATTTTTAGGGCATCGGATATCCATAGCATTAATGGTAAAGAGTTTGCTAACTTATTTATCAACAACAAAAGAAATATTTAATATTTAACTATAAGAAATGTCATAGCATTAATGGGTAAGGAGTTCACTAATTTATTTATTCGCAGAAAGAGAAATATTTGATACTTAATTATAAGAAATGAGAGATTAATAAATATTTAATTATATTTGAAATACTTATAATTAATGATGAAACGTTTAGGTGAGTTGCCAGAGCTAGAATGTTCGATGAGCAGTACGAATACAGTGAATTCATACATAGATGCTCAAGAATTTACGGCCCCTGTTGTTCAAATCACGAGTCGCATCATACGAGTTGTGCCGAGTCTGCAAACACCAAATTCAGCCGGATCCACCGTACCGATCGAGGCCGATTCTGCGAATCACGTCGCCGCGGATCCTGACAAAAATGACGTTTCTGCATGAAATTCGACTAGGTTCATCTTTTATTACATTTCATAGAATGTTTATTATATAATCTCGAATAAAAGAAAAAAAAAAAGAATTGATACACTCCGATAAGATGTTACAGAATTTGGCATGAAATGCTAATAACTTGTAATCGTTAAAGGAAGCAGCATTTTTTAAAGCTTGGAAAAGATTTTAATTTTTTATTTGAAAGAATTAAAACTGTTGATGGATATATTTTATAATAATTTGTAAGCTGAACAGTTTGTATACCAAATATTCGTATAAAACGTATTTAATTTGTTTAGTATTTGACATTCTTTAAGCATTTTTTTACGTCCCGTATTTTATAGGAAGAGAAAGAAGAAGGAAAGAGTAAATGAAAATTTTGTTATTGGAAATGATCTGTCATTATTTTAATAATAAGAATCATTGTTACCCTATCAGACTTGTTTTCATTGAAAGTCACTTGAAAAATAGATACTTAACATTTAAGACTGCAAATCATTTAATTCTTTTTTAGGCATATATATATATATATATACATATATATATATGGATAATATAATGTTTCAAATATGTCCAATCTGTTTAAAACATTTGATTAAAACAAAGATGAATTACATTATTTAATTACTACTTATCGTTGATTTGAAACATTATTTTATTCGGTTTTGTAATAACAATCGTGTATGGCCTACATATATTTTATCTTTGCACGTAATTATTGATTTGCATACATTTACCTCCGCTGCTATTTCGTTACCACAGTATATTTTCTTTTTTTTTCGATAGACTATTAGATATATTTTAAATAATTCCATTAGTGTTATCAATGTGTGTATATATATATATATATATATATATATACACATAAAATAATTCCAGATGGTATGGTTGGTGATATAAGCTTATAAATATTATTTGCTACTGTATATACATACATACATACATACGTACATACGTATATACATACATGAAAGTGAACAAAAGTTAGTTTCAATGCAGGACGTACAGAAAGGGTTTAACGGAATGTATTCTTTTTGTTCTTTTAATCGAACGTTTTTATTCTATGTAAATTTGTATCTATAGCGAAATATTGCGTTTATTATTAGTTATAATCCTATGATATAATAATTGGTTAGTAATTAGTAATTACTGTATTACTAATAATAAAAATTGTACTGCTGGTAATAATTACTAAATAATACTAACACCGGTTAGTTATTACAAACAACTATTTGGTGATTAGTTATTAATTATGGTAATTATTGCTAAAAAAAAGTATGTTAATAATGATACTATTTTAAAGGAAGGAACACGAGAGAGAAATGTTGTATAAAATGATGTAAATAATGGAAATGAATGATGACCGTGTTTACGTTTATGTGTGTGTGTATACGTATACTGGATTATTCGAACGTTCCTGTTGGAACATTAAACTTTACCGCTATTCTTATTGTTTAACGATAGATGTATCATCGAGATAAAAATAAAACTAAGCATTTGTACGTTCTGTTTCGGCACGTGTGCAATGGCGAGGTCTGTTTTGTAGAACGGGAGGAGCCGCGAAATCACAATGGCGAAAGTTATCGAATGTTTAGAAGAGGTAAACATTAATTAAGCGATTGCGTTGAAAAACGAAAGAATGAGTTGTCTCGTAATCTCGGTTAGGGAAGGCAAACTTTTCCCCGTGTCTAATCGTTATTGTTCAAAGCCACGTTCACGAGGTCCCGGAATCGACCTTGTAACGAGATAAAAACCTAAAAGATATCTAATCTCGCTTCTGTTCCGACGTAAATAAAAATGACTCAAACGAATGTTATGAAACATTTAGAGGTAATTGTGCATACCATGCGAAAGAACAAACTTATCGCCAAACTCTTTAAATATAGACCTTCAATACAATACAATACGATACAATACAATAAATAAAGACAAGTATACAGTGTTGCGATCGTACACAAGTGTGCAGATATCTTCCTCTTGTAATTTTTAACTACCGTTTGATGATTGTTGAATACGATTCGTTTAGTTGTAAATTGTTTTGCGAACAAAATTCACTTATTTTTCTAACTACGACCATTTGTATAGTTATTACGATTAAAAAAAGACCTGATGTTGCATTGTAAATAATAGATTGTTATTTGCTAAAGATATTTAAATTCTTGATCATCGCATCGATGGCGGTCGGCAATTGATCAGCTTAAAATAAAGGAAATCAAGTTTGAAATTGAAACATTTGTTCCGTTATAAAGTAAGATTAATGTTATTGGGGCGTGGGTGGTTAGGGGCCTGTTGTAACGTTATTAATCATTGTACGTTAAAATTGAATCCAACGAGTGTTAATTGATTCTTACGTTAGCAATGATATTTGTTTGATCCGTTCAAGGTGCGGAAAAGTAGAAATTAATTGAAAATTGCAGCAGCTCGGTCCGCAGAAATTATCCACGTTTCCGTGCAAAGGCTGATGGTTTGTTCGGCAATTAATTTGATGCAAAGAGAATAGAAGTAAGTAGAAAAGTAAGGGGGCAAGGAAGGAGGAGGACGAGGAGTAGTGGGAGGAGTAGAACGAGGGCAAAGTAAGGAAGTTCTGCGGTTGCATGAAGGGAAGAGGTTCTAACGACATCCCGTTGAAAGAGAGCGAGTGGCCGCACGTGACGGTACAATGCCGTTTGAATTCGCCTCCTTGTTGTGGATGGACGAAAAAAGATAGAAAAAAAAAAAAGAAGAAAATCGCTCAGAGACGGTCGCCGATGCCGAGGAAAGATCGTGCTTCTCCGCTGGTTGCTTTAGGCCTCTCCACAAGCCTCGGTGTCTCCTCTCCACCTTCGCTATCGCAGCAACCCCGATTCGCTTTCCTCGGCCCTCGGAATCTTTCTTGCTCGTCCTCTTGATCTTTCTCCTTCCCAAAGCCTCTCGCACCTCGTGTTCGACATCTTTTTTTCTCACCACCTTGTCATCGTTGCTTTTTCAGAAGCTGCGATCGAGGAAATCGAGCACGTTCGATGTCCACGACCGGTCGTGTGTACACCACCGAGCAAAATAAGCTTCCCCAGGGAAAGGGAACACCGACGACACTCGTCGTCGTAATGTCAAAGGATTTCTACGCGATAAACCTGGATTAAGTATACCTAGTTTCGAGAATTATTATACATTAAACTTTAGTTGAATCGTCCATAAGTTTCAGAATTACTACTAATTAACACGTTGGCTGCCACTTTAATGTTCAACAGATTTGAATGATTCATGTTTATAGTATTCCATACTACTGTGACCGTGAAAATGGACAACTGTGACAAGGCACATTAGAACGTTAATTATTTAGAATTACTATCAATTAATTATCGAATCTATTTTTTTTATTTGTCACCTCAGACACCAATGTTATTCGAAGTTTGTTATTAATTATTCAACTATTATACACAGGATCATTTGTAACGGTCACAAGTTATCTTTGGATGTAATGTCGCGCATTAATAACCGTAAACTGTAGACGATAAGACGAAACATCGATTATCTAAGATGCAAACGGTTACGAATCACGAGAGAATCTTTACTTGGACGAACTAGAAGGCTACAAGAAAAAAAAGAAAAGAAGAACGCTTGGATCCAAAGGAAGATTAGCCGCGATAGATCTAATCAATCCTCCCATAACACGATTAATTCGTTCCGTGTTGTATCGAAACCGTATTAAGCGAAACTTGGAACTGTTACAAAACGATGCAACAAAACATTCATTTTATGGAAGGGGGAGTCTTAATTTTTTTAGAGTATCTTGTTGTAAGAGATTTGAGTATACATCGCAGAATAATAGCGGTACATCTCGAATTTTGTAAAAAAATAACAATCATGCCACGTATAAATGTTTAGAACAATTTTTAAATTTCACCAAAAATTTGCTTTTCCTACAAAATCAATGATGGAGATATCATTATTATTCTGAATCACTCGTATAGCGCACGACAACAGATTTTGGTAATGTTGACACTCGCATTTGTTCATTTACAACATCCGTTAATTATAAAAAATTGATGAAATTATCATTTACCTTATATAATAAATGTTTCAAACAATTTTCTGAAAAACGAATTCGCGTAACAAAATTTTTATTCCATATTTTCGACTTATTTGTTTCACATAAAATCAGCCCCCTCCTCCGTTGTTCCACCGGTTACAAGACGCCCTGTATAAACAAGAGTAAGGGCGAGAGAGGGAGAGAGGGGCAAAAAAAAAAAAAAAAAAAAAGAAGAAGAAGAAGAAGAAAAAAAGCGATGTGGCTAATTTAGGGGTTACCACCGCGACTTGACCGACTAACAATCAAATAGGCTAGCCGTCCGCGTGACTAACCCGTTGCTGTTGCTGCAGCTGCTCGCGAAATTATCGATTCGCAAATATTTCCCTCCTCGCGTGGACATGCGCGTAGTTCCTCTCGACCTAACTTTCGGACCCTGAACGATGAACAGAGACGGGTGAGGGAACACGGTGGAAAACGTCCTTGATAGGATACGCCTTCTCGTGTACGCGTTATATATCCGTGCGCAGGAAAACGTGCTCGATTTGCCCGTTAAACGCTGTGGTACATGCGCCCTGTTCCTTTAATGTCGCATCGTCGCCAGGTACCCTCGAATCCAACGTGTCTTCGTTTCTTTTCTTTTCTGTTTTTTTTTTTTTTTTTTTTTGTAGCTACACAACAAGTCCCACGGGTCCAGACGCGTTATAGAGGTTTAGTTTGCCAATTGGAAATGTGTCAGTTATCGAGGGAGGTAGAGTTCTAGGTCGTCCCGAGTCTTCAGTTCTAGGATGTCGCTTATTTTATAGAGTACGAACAAGACGTGGATATTTAATGCGAAATATCGAGGTTCTCGTAAACTGGAGTTAAACAGGTTTTATTGTACGGCACTGAGCGCGATAACCTTCTCCGGGGAAAATAGCGATGATAACTACTCGTCTCGGTATTCGAGAATTACTATACATTGGAGCTGGGTTAGACGTGAATACGGTTTAATAATTATTTCAAAGCGAAAAAGTAAATTGATTAAGTATTGTGTCCATGTGTTATATAATGCCAAGTAACCTCCGAGTACAAGACGAACGGTGGGACTTCTCTCCCCTTACATTGCCACTTTCCCTAGGGAAGGTTAACATGCTTGGTACTGTATCTCGAATTGGCAGATTAATTCCTTAGATTTAACGCGTCCTAAGGCCGATACGAAAGGCTATAACTTTTAAAATACTTTTAATATCGAAGGGCAGTTTTCCTAATTCAAAACCACCCCTCTGGATCCAACAGAACACCTTGAAAACTTATAAAACTAACAAGAAAATTGAAGATTACAACTGTAATTTGTGCTGCAACTATACACTGAATGATGGTCATTTATATACCATCAATTGTCATGTATTCATGACCTTGATGCGTCTTTTACTTGATCATTTTTTACTCAGTTTCATGTAGAAGAACAGAAATTCCATTGTAATTAGGAAATTAACGATTCTGAATGTTTGAAATACAAGCCACGGATCTTGCGAGCATCAAAATGTTAAGACGACAAGGGGAATTACGGAAGAAGGGATGTCAGGTGATCCACCAATTCCTACACCGTAATCTATATTTTCGCTACGCTAACAATCCACTAGTGATCGTTAGAGTACTCTGACAACACGAAAGCGATAACCATGAGGAAATGTGAAATTTTCGCGAAAAGATTGCCGGAGAAATGGAAACTGGAGGGACAATAAACACGGCGGAGGATGGCGCGAGAATGGCGATCCTCGTCGAAGGATCCTCGCTGGAAATCGTTCGAGGGTGAACTCCTCGGGGTGGTGCGGACTGGCGCGAGCTGGCGCGGGCTGGAAAGAGAGAAAGAGCGGAGGAAAAGGAGGGGAAAGAGGCGAGTCTGTCAGAGTGGACAACCGTGGACGAGGATGGTCTGCGTGGGGCAGAAGGCAACCGGCAGCGTGTGTATCGTTGTTTTTAGTCGAGAGACGGAAAAATACAAGCGAAGTGGAAGGTGGGTGGATGGAGGTGGTGGAAAGTTGGAAGTTGCGCAGCAGGCAGCTAGAGAGGAAGTTGAAAGCGCGTGAGGGGTGCGATGCGCGAAAGGGGACGATGGCAAGGGCAGCAACGGTCGTGGGTGTAGGGGAATCTAGGAGGCAAAGAGAAACAGGCGTCGGAAGGATGGTTCGTGGCTGGCCCGGACGGTCATGGTAAAAATGAAGATGGCGGATCGCGAGACAATTTCTGTCTTCGAAAAGGCTACACGAATTTCGTATCCGAGCGTCTTTAATTTTTCTACCTTCGACTCGTTAAATTTCGTTCGTGTTTTACGCATCAGCGAGCAATTAGCGTCGATGGAGGGTGGCGCGGTTGGTATTTTTAAGAAGTCCATCCTAAGAATCAGAGGCGCATCAAGAATAGGGGGCACTGGCACCCCCTACAAAGTGAATTCGTTTCTCGAGCAATTGAAAAACTTCTTCTCTTAAAATCCAAGAAAGGAAAATGGAATTTTTGTCGTTTAAATACATTTTTATGATCACCTAATGAATTTCACTGAATTTGCAGTGGAAGCAAACGCCAGTAGTAAGACACGCTAAAGCCCCGACGATTATTAAGGATGCGTTTTCGAATTGATCAATTTAATTTGCATTATTAATTTAATACGAACGGTAGAAAATGATAAGCCTTAACCCGAGCCTAACCACCCTGGTAGTTAACCTGTTAAAAATATTTTTATCCGTCGAACCGGACTCCCCCAAGATTAAATCCTGAGTGCGCCACTGCCATGAATCGTGGCTGTTAGGAGAACGGAGAAACAGATAGGAGAGGGTGAGGAAGGGAGGAGAGTTGCGCGCAAGAGATCCACCCGAGATTACGAGTGGAAGGGGAGGAGGGAGGTGGAGGGTTGAATGTTGTAGAGAGAGAGAGATAGGTGAAAAGCGAAAGAGGAAAAGAGGGAAGGAAACGGGAGTGCGTTGGTGGGGTTGTAGGATTGTAGGGTTGTAGGGTTGGAGGGTTGGAGGGTTGTAGGAGAGAGGGAATCGGCGCGTGTGTGCGTGCGCGCGCGCGCGAGTCGGAAAGACAAGACAGATCGAGAGAAGGAAGGCGCACCGAAGTTTCCGTCGTCTCTCGAAGAGGGACTCTCGGTACGTCCGTTATCCGATCCGCGCGCAGTAGCTGGTGCGCGGTTAGGGGGTCGGTGGTATCCGTGTCACGCGCACGACCCCTCTAAGTGTGTATGTGCGTGCGTGCTTGACTGGCTGCTGCGTGTTGTGTGCTGCGTGCGTGCGTGCTACGACGACTGGCCGTTCGCGTTGCGGGCCACCCTGTCCGCGCGACGAATAAACGCGGGCTCGTGGTGTCGTGACTCTCTCGAGGTTGGCCGAGAAAACACGAACGAATCGAAGGAAAGGGAGGGGGTGATAAATCGAAGGCCGATCTCGAGGTTTCTCGAATCGCGCGATCACGACGCTGCGCCACCGTCGCGTCAGCATCGTCCAGGAGACGTGTCTCGTTCACGGGGGCGCGAAAAGTGGATTCGTCGGATTTCCTGCGCCCCGTTCTGCTCTCTCTACACCCTGGCTAAGCTGTCCGTCTGTCCCGTGTGGAATCTCGTGTTCACGCAGCGAAAACGAACGCGCGATGTCCTCGCTCGAACGGTGAGAAAAAAACGCGCGCGCGTACATCGATAACCACGTCCCTAGATTTACGGTCGTCTCGCGGGTGCAAGTATCCTGTTTTTTTCCTTCTACGACGCGATATATAGAGAGGGAGAGAGAGGGAGTCGACGTAACAACGCGTTTTTGAAGGTGCGCCACTGTCGAGACGGTACGGTGACGGTGCCACGAGGAGAGTACCGACGAGCCCATCGACGCGAGGGATATCGGTCATACAGCTCGTCCGGATACAACCCCTATCGAATTCGAATCTCCTAAAGAAAGGTGTGAAAATCGAGAGAAGAAGAATAAGAAGAATAAGAAGAAGGAAGATTGGACGCGTTATCCGTCCGTTTTGTGCCTGGTCGTAAGTGTGCCGCGTATCGAAAGCGAAACGGCTCGAGTGGAATCGTCGGGTTCGCGAGGAGGTGGTGGTTGGCCGAGATATCGCGGACCAATCGAGCGAGCGGAAACGAGGCTCGGTGTATCCGGAGGCTACTACGAGAACGACGAGTCGATGTGCAATTGAGAGGGACGCGAAATTGGACGGTCCGCTGGTCGGTCGGTGTATCGTTTCGCAGAGAGCTCTTTGTGTCACGGTGTAGAGGAGCCGTGCGCGCGCTCGGCGGCGCGCGCGCGCGTGCTCGTACGCGCGGATCCTGGTGCGCGCTATCGTCCGTCAAGGATATCAGCATAACCTCACTTTCGCGAGCAAGCAAGGAATTCGTGGTGATTCGGTGTTTGTTAGATCCAATGAACCGAGGGACGACGGTTGTGAATTAGTAAAGATTCGAAGGACAGGGAAGATCGTCGAGAATCAAAAAAGAATCGGCGATCGGGGGGAGGGGGGGGGGGAGGATGTAGTGGGTCGGTGGCAATTTGAATTCGTCTGCAAGGAAGGAAAGAAAACGCAACGAGGTCAGTGACGGAAGGTTAGGTAAGAGGATTCGCGAAAGGTGGGTACACTCGGCTGCCCGGCCGTCGCAGCTCGGGGTGTGTCCATGAAGTCCACGCAATGGCGAGGAGCGAGCGAACCGAGCACGGTTCCGCGTAGGCCTGCGGCGTCCTGGCCGTTTCACTCGTCCTCGTTGCCGCGGTGGGACCTCGCGTTGCCGCCTAGCCGGCAAACGTGATCATCGGCGAGCAGCAGCAGAGACGGGTAGGAAGTAAAACGGTGCACAGCGGCCCGTTTAGGATGCAGCATGAACCTCGGTGCCCCGTATCGGGAGCAGCTGGTGGTGAGCCTCGGAAGGGGGAGTACGGTGTTCGGCTGCTTACACCGGTCCAAAGATCGCGGCTCTCCGTCCTCCTCGCTACGTGTATCGTCGCGGTCGCCGTCCTTGAGACCGCGACAGCGACACCGAAACCGACACCGACACCGGCGGGTATCAGCGTGCTCGGGCTCCTCGCCGTCGGCCTGTTGGTCGACGGTTACCGTCACTGGCTTGGTTACGTTGGTGTCGCGACATCCTCCGAATTGCCGACCGCTCGACGAATCCCAACGGAGACGGAAAGAGAACGAGATCAGGATTTCGATCGGCATCGAAAGAACGGCGTCGAGAAGAAGACGAAGAAGAAGAAGAGGAGAAGGAGCGGCGGCAGCGGCAGCAGCGACAGGAGCTTGCAAGACGAGGAGGAGGTGGTGCAGGTGGCGGAGTCGGCGAAAGAAGAGAAAGCCGTGGATCATCGGGTGGTTTGGCGGCGGCGGCGGCAACGGTGGCACGAGACTTCGGACCGCGTGGAACTGTTGTTGTTGTTGTTGCCGCCGCTATTGTCCACGTCGCGGGATTGGTCGCGGTTCGCCGTCGCTACCGTCGACGCTACCGCCGACGCTCTGCTGCGTCTCGAGTTCGCCTCCGTGTTCACGGATCCTCGAGGGGGGAATCGCCTGCTCCAGGGGGACTTCTAAGGGCCCCGCCGACCCGGGCCGCTCGGACAGCTGTCACCTGGCTTTCGGCTCCGGGATACCTACGAGCGGGGCTGACACCAATCACCAGCCGTCTCCAACGGAACATCGTCTCGATCGTCCTGTCGCTGTCTACCGTAAGCTTCGATCGTCCCCCTTCGATCGGACGTTCGGATTACCTTGGACCATCGAACTTAAGGGCATCGAGAGGTACGCGAACGTGCTTGCTGCTATCGTCATCGATATCGAGAAGGATAGAAGAAGGAGTGCGAAGCGAACAAACGAAGAAGAAAGCCTCGGAAGCGGATGTTGGTGGCAGCGATGCAGGGTGTTGTACGTGGTCAGACAAGCAGCAGCAGCAGCAGCAGCAGCAAAAGGAGAAGAGGGAGGAGGAGAAATCAGCGAGGAGAATTTGGTACCGCGAATCGGCATCGACGAAGCAGCGACGCAGAGAGGACGGAAGAGGCTGGAGCAGCTTGTCGCGTGTCTGCGGCGTGGATCGTCGAGGCGGACGATCCTGGGGACGAAGCGGGAACGTTAACGTTCCTCCCGCATTGGCGCCTATGCGGTTCGATCCGGCCGGATTCACGGGACCACCAACGACTTTGCGTTTCCGCTCTGTCGCGCAGCTCCCTTTGTTTCACCTTCGAGCCCGGGTCGACGTTCTGGCGAGCGGTTTCTTGCTCGCGTTGCGTACCTGCAGGATACTCGGTCGGAAACGGTCCGTTCGGGGGACGAGCCGCGAGCACGAGGACGGGCCCGAATTTCGATACGCCACTGCCTTTCGCGTGTTTTACAGTTCAGTTTACCGCAGCGAAGCGTGCGCGCGCATTCGCACGCTCGCGATTATTTTGGAACGGAGGAAGCGATCCCGCCGCTGCTACGCTCGCGACGCGGACGCGGACGACGGCGAGGACGAGGAGAACGAGAACCGTCTCGTCGAGCTGTTGCCCTCGAGCAGTTCCGTTGACGCGTTCGCTAACACTGCCCACACCGACGACGACGACGACGACGACGACGACGACGACGACGACGACGAGGACGAAGAGGACGACGACGAGGACGACGACGAGGACGAAGAGGACGCTGACGACGACGAAGAGAAAGAGGACAGGAAAAGACCTGCGGCGGTTCGTTGCGAGCAGAGTGGAAAGTCGCGCGTCGACAGGAATTACACTGCCCGGTTCCAGGAGCCGATCACCAAAACCGAGAAACCAACTGGCAGACTGTCCAACTCGTACGGTCGAAAGTACGGCTTGCTGTTCGTTATGTATTTGCTGGCCTGGCCGCTGGTCTGCTCCACCACTCCTTCCGGTTTCGGTCACGGGCCGTCTCTCGGTCCCGCCGAGAATCTTTTGCAACGTAACGCCACGCAAATTTCCTCTTTATTTTCATCGAGCGTCGCCTATCAACAGCAACAGCAACAGCAGCAACAGCAGCAACAGCAGCAACAGCAGCAACAACGTCATCGTCAGGAGGATGAACACGAACACGAACACGAACACGAACACGAGGGAGGGCATCGTCGTCGCTGGCACGAGGAACAACGAAGGGACGAGGAACGCAAGCAACGGGAAACGGAGGAATCGTCGTATCAAGGTCATCAGGCGGTAGTCGAGTCGGACACAGTAGTACATCCTTACAACGAATACAGCTGGGAGGTGAACCAGATCAATCCTTGGCTGTCGGCCTGCGATCTGGCGGGACCAGCGCCGGCCGATCTTCAAGGTAGCTGCGGCCCACCGGAAGTCCCGAAGAACTGCCCGACCGCCTGCGTAATCGGCTCGAAGGAGATCGAGTTCCTGGAGGTGATCGAACGAAACTCTTGGCCGAGACGCGTAAAAACGGACGACGAGTTCAAGTGGAATACTAATAAGGATATTAATAACAATAAGAAGAGTAAGAGGAAGAAAAGAAAGAACGCGGATAGCGTACGGAGATCTCCGGAACAGTGCCTTTTTTATCTCGAGGAGTCGCATAAGAGGGACATCTGTCGGGATGATTTTGGCCGGAGCAGTACGCGAAGTTTTTTAACCCCGAGGGAGAATCGATATTGGTTCATGAGCGGGTTGCGTCTGCGGCACTGCTGCGAGCACGCGGTGGTCAACGCCCTGGCGCCCGGCAAGGGCGGTCCGCTCGAGAACGTGCTAAACGGTGGCCAGAAGTGCGCCGATGCCCTGGACAAGCTGTTGCTCGTCGACGCGTTAGCCGCGCGATTGCATTGTGAATTCGAGGAAGTGCTCGCCAGATACGACTGTGCTCAGCCCTATTCGGTCATCTTCAACTGCACCCATTGTAAGGTAAGCCCTCGACCTCCTATTTTTTATCGTCCCCAAATTTTCTTCCTTTCGCGACCAGCTGAAAAATTCAACCGGGATTCTAACAGAAATTCGCATATCCGAATACCTATCGGTATGACTCGGATTCGATATTCGAACAACTAGAATCCTAACAGCATTAGAATGCGAATGGTTCGAACAATTAGCAAATATTCGCACAATCTTTAAATACTTGTTATTAGAATACTTTTCAAATAGTCCGGCGCCGGGATTTAAATAATTCGAATACTTGGCCGCTGGAATTCGAATAATTTTCCAACACCTAACGTCAGAATTCGATTAGTTTTCAAACACAGCGTTAGAATTGAAATATTCTTCGAATACTATACACTGGAATTTGAATCGTTAGAATTCGAGTGATTTAGAAAGTTGGCGCGCTAGAATTGAAATAAGTCGAGTACTTGGACGGTGTAGCTTGAGCTCGGTCGATCTAATGCGGCACGTATCTCCGCTGGAGTATCGTGCACATGTATACGGCGTATCGCTCGTGCATAAAGGATTTTTAGACGATTCGACAGAAAAAAAAGGGGGTGGAGAGGCGAAGACAAGTGTAAGGTGGAAACGATTTGGCAAGGAAACAGGCGGGTTAGAGAATAGGAATCAACCCCTTTGTTTCGAGATCTTGTCGCACTGCACTTGGCAAGCGCGGACCGATTTAGCCCCGCGTGTAAAATTGACCCCCCCGGCCTACGACCTCTTTTGCAATCAACGCTAATAAGCGTTTCAACCAGAAAGCTCTGCAATTAGGAACGGATTCAATTTGTCCTCACGTTCTTCTTCTCCTACTTCGTCTCCCATCGAGTGTGTTTCGTTCTTCGACAGTACTTGGCAAGGAATCTTTGTTTTGGGACAGGATACACCGATTCCTTTTTTTTTAGAGAAATTCCTTCCACGTATCTTCATCAAATTATAAAGTTTATCAAATGTATTACTATAAGATTCTTTTTTGTGTTTTCTTATTGACGAAGTGTGTTTCGAAGGGACTGAAATTTTTACTCAAAAGTGTTAGGATACTTGTTCAAATGTTACAAAGGAGCCTTTCTTTCGAACTCTGAATGCTAGAATTCGAATAATTCAAAGCCAAGAAACTTACTACTGCATTAAGCCTTTGTATTTCAAACTTTCTGTATTTAACTTTAATCGAAACTTTATTCTATTCTTCGAAGGTCCGAGCCACGATTCACCTCTGGATCCTTCTAATATTAATAACCACAAGATCGATTAATCTTCAAATTTAACGTTTCGATTAGTTTCGATTCCTTCGATTATACCTATTGTACAACATTTTTTAAAAGTCATTACAGTCTGATAAATGTAGTTTTTGTCGAAAAGATCGAAGGGTGTTCAACGAGTATCAAAGTTCGTCCTGTATCTTGAGTCGTTTTCGGTTTCGCGGTTACCCCCGGAACTTCCGTTTACGTTCCGACGGTAAGAATACGCTGGTTGATTGTTCGGATTACAAGTTTGCCGAGCAATTCATTTACCCTGTTCAAAGTGGCGAGAAGTTGTCAGTTGCTTTAACCAGGCATCGCTTTACCCTTCTTCTTCTCCTCCATTTTCCCCGCGTGTGCTCCAAATCAACAAGATTTAGAAAAACAACGGTATATCCTAAAAATAATCAAGTAGGTATAATTTATAAATTTCTTCATTTCTAATTTTAAATTCTTTGGACCACTAATTTTTATTTTCCTTAACTTAATTTTCCAAAAGATATTAGAAGCTTTCATTGTTTATAACAATTCATATTTTTCCTTTGGGCTGATACTACACAGGAAGCATGAAGGGATTATACAAAATTCGTAGGTCGTTCGCGATTTTAATTCGAAACCGTGCCAATTAAATAAATTCTTTTTTCTTCCCCATCGGGAAAGAGGATTCGCGTGCCGCGAACAATCTTCAACGTCGTCACGGTCCGTTCATCCGCTCTCGTTCTTCCACATTTCTGGGTCAACGATCCTTCAAATTTCATCGAACGAGTACAGAATTAATTAATTAGTCCTTTTTTTCTCTTTCCTTGTGCGACGATCAAACGCTTTCTCCGACGGGAGGAAAAAAAAAAGGGTAGGGGAAAATCTGGCACGCGTTCTAAATCCAGCTGAAAACGCGTCCTTCGTTGTCATTTAACGATTGTCGATTATTATTGTCGACGAATTTCAATAAATAATTCGAATAATTCAAAGTGAAGCAATTGGTCGTTAGATGGTTATATCAAAGCAGGTGTAATTAACGGACACAGCATTTAAGTGAAAAAATCTGATCAGGTGTGTTAGCGTCGACACGTGTCCGAGGGTAGCACACGTTAACACGTGTCAAGGCGGTGGCACAAAGGTGTGGTGAGCCGATTTTCAGAATCTTCAGGTACTGACGGGAATAGTTATCGAGTCGGGGATCTAAGACCGCGGCGAATCTTAAGGAACGTTTGATTTAATTTAAGTAAGCGGTATATTTCTCTACAAAGGAAAATTGTTCGGTTTTGAATGAAGGAGATTTTTCGACGTAGGTGGTCGAATAGGAAGGCTGGAAACACACAGAGGGGACACATTCGAGTTCGGCATTAACTGTCGAGCCGCAAATGGGGCGAACGAATGGCCGTGGTAATCGTTTAAATCGATATCGTGCTCGAGTTGGCATCGGCGTCGCTTCAGCGGCCTCTTCTTCCGCAAATTTTCTCTCTGCCCTCCCTCGAAAACCCTTCGTGTTACGGCCCTGACGCCGATATAATACGCATCCCTCTGGCCAATTTTACTCCCTCGTTTTCCATCGGATTAATTCGTCTCCGTCGATATTCGGTATTCGACAAAATTATTTATCGTTAATAATTAGTGTACGCGCAGGGTCATGTTAATATCAAACAACGTGAATTCACGTAATTTTCAATTTACATGCTTTTATTATTTTATAAAAAATAATTGAGTGAAAGTGAAGAATCACGATCACGAAAGGAATGTCGAAGTGCAAAGGGTTAAAAGGGTGGATGTATTCGTTGGTTGTAACAGAGATTTATGCAAGATCCGGTTACCTGTGGGTAACCCGTTGGCGTCCCCGGAAAGAAATATCATATCCAGTGTTGTAACAGAAGCCGCGTAGGTGGACCAACAGAAATTTATAGATACCGAGCGAAAATACTTCCCTCCTTCTAACCTCCTCTCATCGTTTTTTACTTAAAATCAATTATCTCCGTCAATTTGTTATTAACCACGAACGTTTTATATGTATATAAATACATTCACTTCGAAGTTGAAAGTAAAATAGAACAAGTTGTATAGTAGGTATCAATTCTCAAGTGTTCGCTGATGCAGTAGAAATAGTCGTGTATAGTCAGACGTATTTAAATTCCAGTAATTAAAGGGCACGAATGACTAATTTTCAAATTTTCTTTTTTTATTTATTAATCTGTATGGTTGCTATGGTCGTAATATTATTTACAGTTTGTAGTATCTTCCTTGTATATGTATTAGTATATTCGTTAGCGCAGTAGAAAATATCGTATATGGTCAGACGCATTCAAAGTCTCTTTTCACATTTCTCTTTTTTTTTTATCTAAAATGATGAAATTGTTCAATTGAAAAGAAAAAATCTTATCTTATCTTATCAGATTGTTGAATCGAAACAATTTCCAAATTGTTAATCGGCAGAAATCTTGATATTTTTCTCTCTGTCTCTGTATCGAATAGAAGGGCGTATCGTTAGAGGGTTAATAGATTTCAGCTGTAGTTGCAATCGGTGTCTGTGGCAGACAGCCAGTCATCGTTTCCCTTTCCTACGGAGTCCTCGTGTGTACGTGTCACACACGCGTGTTGTACGGGGGCGGTGGCGGGGATGAATCCGTGAAGGGTGCACGCGTGCCGTCAGAGACAGACACACAGGGGGTGAGACGGTGGCGTAACCTTGCTAATGGCTCGTTCTGCCTTTTCGAGACTGTTACCTTTCAATGACAGCTATTAATTTCAGTTAATTATTACCTTTCGATTAATTCTGCTATGGATTCAAGCATTTTATCCTAAAAATTCCGACAATTATTATAGCAATAATAATAATCGATCATTTTAGATTCCAAGGATTCGAATACCCTGATTTCGAATTCTCTGTAATTCAAAATTAAATTCGATAATAATTCGATGATCCTATTTTCAAATACTAGTCATTCCAAAATTGGATTACTCGAATAGGGTTACTTCAATTTTCTGTCGAAAAATTCGAATGGAACTTTTCGATTACTTAATACGTGTGCAGAGCGAAGTATCGTTTGATTTCATTGAAAATTATTCAGTGTGACTCGACGCAGCTGTTTACAGGGACAGTTGATTGATTGTTCGTAAACGAGCAAATGGAGCGGAAACTCGCGACGCGTTCAGTTTCTTCGTAAACTGCAACTTGCAACAAACCCCTTTATTCCACTTATTTTTCCACCTAGTGTTCTCCCTTTGCGGATTATAACACTTTATTATAGCACCGAATTTTCAAATTATACCTACTTACGTGTTCAGATTTCAATAATTAATCGAATAATCTTTCTGATTAGATATGCTAGAACAGATATGCTAAAATTATGCGTTCATTTTGAAAATTCTTGTGATCTACGGTTTACACGTTAACTCGAAACTTTTGGACAACAGTGTACGTGTGTAGACACCCGTACGAACACCGTTGACGCTTGTTAAGTGGTTTAATGATTAAACGTCAAGTATAGTCAGCCGTTGCATTGAAAGCACTGGCTTATGGCAGCTAGTTTGCTTGCCGCTCCTTTTCAAACGCCGGAAAACCTTTACGAATTAATCTCAACCTAATTAACGATCAGCGTTCAAAAAGAAAGAAGGAGAACAAAACGCTGCTTATGATTTCTAGATCTATCTCAACGATCCATCTCCCTACATAAAACCCTTATTTTTGTTTTTCATTTCAAATTCGGTTATTTTAGTTAATTAGATTTAGCGGAATTTGAAATTGGAGTATTTGAATGAATAAAAATGTGAAATTACGGTATTCATATTATTAACTGAAAACTTTTGAAGTTTGAAGGTGGCCAATATCGTATAGTCATATATTGCTAATTGTAACAATTAATTCTCGTAATCCTACTAATTTAGCAGGCTCGACTATTCGACTAAAAAAGAAAAAAGATTAAAATTCGTTGTACAGTATTATTAGCACCGTTATAATATACGCAGTTGCAAACTGTCCGATGCAATGCACAGCCACTCCTCTTTCTCGTTTGTTACTCGCGTATACATATACTCGTACGTATCAACACGTATGTACGTACATACACGAAGCTATACTTGGTCCGAGGTAGGCGCGCGTGTACGTGTAGCATCTCTGGGTGCAAGTTGCGAATACACAGGTTATACATCGAGACACAGGGGTGTTGGTGTCTCGGTTCTCGTCTAGAATCCGATGTAGGTGGACACTTTAGATAATTGGTGAATGTCAGCGTGTCCGGGGGTATTCCTTATTATCCCGATCAGCTCTCGAGTGTTTCCTTCGCATGTCTAGTTTCCGATACCTGCGACTATGTTTCTCTCTTTTGTCACCAATTTCCTGTGCCGTTTGTGCCCGGTAATGTCTCGCGTTAATTACGCCGGTTGATTAAACAGACTCGATTTCGCCCGATAATTGGCCGGGTTAAAGATCATTTCGCTTATTAACCCTCTTTATTTATCGTGGCAATATTTTCTCTGAAATTATGACCGCGTGGGGCCAATTTCTTAATTTAGACTATTTGGGGCCCAGAATGGGCAGTTTTCAGATTTTCGTAAATAAACGTGGAATAGGTCGGTTGTACATTTATTAAAATTAGATTAAAAATTTTCAGAATGCGTCACAGTCACGTTTTGACCAATTTTCTTATATTTATTAATCTTCTGGTTATCCGCAAGGCGATAGATGATTTCAGTCTCCGGTTTTCTTACGGCAAGGGGCACGTTAACGCAATAACGCATGTGCCGGTAATATTTCACGAAGGAACCGGCATGGCATCGTGATTCAACCAGCCGAGTTTTCCGCCCTGACAATGCCGCGAAACTTTTACGATTGCACGTGACGCATCGACTACCAAATGCACTCGTTCCGCGTCAACCCCAAAAAACAATCCCCCATAGCCCACTTCGTGCCGTGTTCGAAACGGCACCGACGCGAGTTACAGACATTCAGGATAAATAATCAAGGAAGCGGACGGCTGTATCGAAGTTTCGGCCGGATCTTGAAGCGTTTAAAGCGGATACGAGGCGGTAGCGAAGTGTAACCAACGCGTCGTTCCAAGTTTCGATCGATCGTCCTAATGGAAGCGAATTAATTAACAAAATTGACGTCAAACTGGACCGCAACGAGCGTCCTCCTCTTCGTCGTCGTCGTCGTCGTCGTCGTCGTCGTCGTCGTGGACGTCGTCGACGTCGTGGTAAACGTTCTTCGATACCTTTCTCCTTGATAAAAATAAGCGGTGTTATTTCGGCCTTAACTAAAGACGGAACGAGGTTGCCAGCCGAGGGACGAGGCGATCTTCTTCTGAACTCTTGTGCTCGTTTGGAAGCATTTTCAATTCCGATCGGCTCCTTTTAACCCGACCGAATTGATTGATAAAATTGACGTCAAACTCGACAACATCGATACCGTATCTATTTCTATTAGATTCGGTCACGATACTGGACAACCTCCCGAGGGATTTTGTTACGAATTTCACCGACCTCCATTGCCAGAATGATCGATAGAATTATCAAAAATGTCTGCTAGTTGTTCAGTTTTTGAGCGAAAAAATATGGAGGGCAGTCATTATATTGTTGAACTGTTATTAAATAATAGACAAAATGTGTACATAGGTAACACGGACGAAAGGTGATCAAGTCGGAAAATAAGAAAATTAACCCCCTTCTCCACAAAACAAAAATAATAAAAAGGTCCACGATTCAACAGTCATCCTGACTTATTTATTGAAAAAAAGAATAGAAAAGAAAGTTGTAGTTGCAATTAGTAGGAATCGAAGATGGACTGAGACACGGGTACGAGCACGGGCACAGGATGTTTCGAGTCGAAAGGGAGTGTCGGGTCTGTGTTGGAATTCGGTGCGAGAAGAAAAGAGAAAACGACGGGAGGGTAGTTAGGTGGAGGGGGGAAGCGAGGGTAGGTTGCCGTCAGGCTGGACGAAGCAAGGGTTGCCGAGAGGGAGGAGAGGGTGAAGGGAGGTGGAGGGTACCGGTTGGAGGGCAAAAGGGGTGGGAGGATGCAAGGTGCAATCAATAGCGAGATTGCCCTCGCTCGGTAGCAGCTACTCAACGCCAATAGAGGAACGTTATAGACATACAGGCTACGATTTCAGATTCCAGATTCGCTGCTCTTCAACGAACTGGACCGGATCCGAGCTTAACGCTTTCATTAGAGGGTGCGTGAGGTGTCTTCGTTGAAAGCTTTTTCCACTCGCCCCTCCTGTCTACGTCGTTTCGATTATGCCTTTGCGCCAGCTAATAATCGAACACGATTCGACGATAATGCGTCCGTCGTACGACACTGTTGCTTTAACCCTCGGATTTTCACCGGACCTGTACAAATTCGACTTCGAATTCGGCTAATTCGGAGTTTGGAAAAATCCAAATATTTTTAATTATCATATATACAAGATGATGTTCACTATGACGATACAATTTATTAGGCGTTTAATTAACACTTATGTTACCCCTTCGGTTGTTTTCTTGCAACTTAACGCCGTTTAATTTAAAACTTTTGAAATTCGAAGGTGGCCAGTATTGTATAGGCATATCGAAAAGTTTTAAAAAGAAATTCACGTGCAAAATCAGGCTTAGCCGCCACTTCGTGCCAGTACGAAGTACCTATTATTCTACCCTCCACTTGAGCGTTACGAGTACTCAAGAACTGTGCTGCATAGCTCCTTTTCGTGTCAAGATTTTGTGGAACTTAAGCGAAACATCCCCCCGTGTCGCAAAGTGCTTTAAATTTCCTGCCTTTTCTACGACTCAGCCCTTTTTTTCTCTCTCTTTTTCTCTTTTCCCTCTATTCTTTCTATATTTCGCGTCAATTGTTTTCCATTAAAAAGTATATGAATGGCTACAGAATAAAATCTGTTCGAAAACTTTGATATTTCGCCTGTTTGAAATTATTCGCGGAATTCGAAAAGCGAAAGAAACTGGTGACCTATAATTTTCTACCTGCGTGTCCTGCCTGGACAAATTCTTCGTATTTATAGAATTGAAAGGGAAGAAAAATGTTTAAATTTCCAAGTGGAAGACTCGACAGTGTCAAGATACAAGATTCTAAATATACACCGTGTGTCGCCGACTATCCCGAAAAATGTCTAGCATCTTTTGTGCAAAGAGGCATGACACTAGAAGTTAAGACAAGGATGAAATGTCTAAACTTTCAAGCGAAAGACTCGACGATGTCAAGGCACGAGATTCTAAATATGTACCGTGCGTCGCCGACCATCCAAAGAAAATTTCCCAAGTTCTCGAGTCTATGGGAAACTAATTAGACCAAAGAGCCATGGTTTCATTGCGAATTCCCTGTGTCGCCGACTCTCTGGACCAATTCTTGACGCGCGTCTTCGTAACGTCAGTGGACAGCAAGGTTCTTTGAACGGTAATGATTCGAAATCATCCATCATCGAGGGCAGGTCGGAGTAATACGCTGCCAGTGTAAATGTCCGCGGCGTGACACGCGCGATGCCGACGTTTTAGGCGATTACTCGGCGGAGAATGTCCACGCCATGCATATTCCTGCACCGCAGTAACCGAGATACGAGGGAAGCTCGCTAAGTATCGCGGCTTAGCTTTGGACAGCGGCGGTCTAAGCGGATCAAAAGTCAATCTCCGTGATTTCGCTCAAGCGTTTTTTACAATTGCCAACGGGCATAGGATGGGCTTGACGTTCAGCCACCACTTCAGTAGCCCGTCCAGTATATAACCTGACCTTAACCTAAGCAAAGTTTAATATGTCGTAATTTTGGAATATCGAGGGGTGCGATGGGATTTTCTATTCCTATATCGTAATCGACTTCCCCAAGGAAGTCTGTAACGCTCGTAAAATCCCTGAACGCTTTAAAAATAACGCAACGCTTTGGCTCGATCTCACGAAATATTATTAAAAGTATCTCCTTGTATAATGTTATCTTCATTTTTTGTTTGACTTTTTCGCGCTTATTCGAGCATTCGTTTACCGCCGATTCTTTTGGGTATGGAAAAAAGAAATTGAAGGTTCGATTACTTACTGCGAGCCAGGCTACGAGAAAGGTGCACTTTATACGGGATATTTACATGAATCGTGGAAACACGTGTGTGTACTAACCCAGAAGTTATCGAATCGATACCCGCCTCTGAAATATCGGAAGGAATATACGCCGCTGGAATTTTTCTTTATATACCATATACCATCGATACAGATAACAGAATATATATTTTTAGTTTTAGAACAGTTGAACTGCTATCCTCAAAGTCTTTATCTTATTAGATTCGTAAATAAATTCGTGATCTTTGTATATTTACACTTGCAAAAAGATTGATTAAAATATAGCAATGTACAGTGAGAAAATCGCTACCTTAAATACAATTTTCTGACAAGTATTCTTCTCAATTATAGAAAATCCACGACGTGTTTCCGATGAATCGCGTTCGACGGCTAGGATCCGTAATATAAAAGCGGCGGTTATAATCGTTTGGAAGGAGAAACCACGCAATCGGTCTAAATTGATCGCGCGTGAATCAGCTGCAAACAGACCGGGTTATAATTAAAACGGTAATTAACTGAAGGCGTATTTAAATCCTGGGAGCGTACTCTGTCACGAAACTCGTATTATTTCTCGTAAACTTCCCTCTAGGAGCGAAATTTTGTTTTTTTTAACACGGTTAGAAAATAGAAAAATCTCCCCGTAACACTGTATTTCTACAACGCCTAAATAATCAATTACGGGCATCAAAAATGGAGGAAAAATTATTCTTCTGAAAAAATAATATTTCTAAAGATGATATTTTATTTTTATTCTGTTACAAGTGTTTTTTCAGTTTTTCTGATCGATATGGAATTTTTTGACGACGCTCGTCGAGAAATTCGACGACTCGCGTATTATTTCACGTTTTCCTCCGTCGAGGGCCATTTTCTTTCTTTCGCTGGGCGGAAAGTTCTTTCTCGAAGTATAGAATAGAATAGTTTTGTAGAAAGGAAGGAAGGACTTCCCTTTCGGCTGGATAACGTTCTTGAAAGAAGAAGGGTTGGAAAGGGTCGAAAGACGAAGGAAAGTGCAGAGAACCGAAAATGGGAAGAGAAGTAGAAAAGGGGGGCAAGTAGCGGAGAGGAGGATACCGGTTCAATGTGGATGGAACACGGATCAATATCGCAGACGGCTTCGAGCATCATCGTTCGGTTAGCTTCTTTCGATTCGACAATCGAAGAAACTGATTTCGTCCCATCGAATGCGATCGCCGACAAAATCTCCCCTCCCTACATGCTTGCATGCTTGCATGCTCATATTTTTGCAAACAATTCAATCCGTTTCAATTAAAGATTTTTATTCGATCGATTTTGTGAAAGGTATGTACCTACCTATTATATTTGTGTAGTCTGACGGAATTTTCTGGCGGAATTTTCTGGCGGAATTTTCTGACAGAAAAGTATCTGAAAATGGTACTTGTGATACATTAATCTAAAGCTTAAAATCTATTGAAAATAACTGAATAAACGCTTCATCGATATTCTTGATACAAAATGGATAGGCTTCAATTATAACAAGTAGTCGGTTCGAGTGATATTCACGTTTTGTTCTTAAAGGTCTGTCAAAGTCTGACACAATTTCATGACTTAAAAGTATTTCGAAACGGCACTTGTGATATACCAATTTCAAGCTTAAAGTTTAACGAAAATAACCACGTAAGCGTTTCATCGATATTCTTAATATAGAATGGTTCGCTTTTAATTATAGCAAACGTTGATTGATATTAGAATGTATAAAATCTAACACGATTTCGTGATTAATCAAATATTAAAAAACAATGAACAAAATAGCCGCTGAATTTGTGAAAAATTGATAGAACTGTTTTCTAAAGGATGGACCGTCCCTTTTCTTTTTTCCTCTTTCTTACCACGATAAATCACCAGAATCGTTTCTTTAACGACGTCCTCATCCAACGAGGGTATTTAATTATTTACAATGGTGGATAAGGATGGGAAAAAGAGGAAGGGTGAGGGAGCGGAATGTTTGTCGAGATTTGAATGCGTGCAAGGATTCGGGGACGCGTTCCATAAACGATATCGGCCGGTCCCATGCGAACGTGCACCGCCGCCGCCGCCACCGCCGCCGCCGCCGACGACGACGACGACGACGAAGACGACGACGACGCTCTGTCGATCAATACAGCGAAATAAAGTAGAAAGAGGAAAACTTTTAATACGATATACGAGAACCGGCCTCCTTTCACCCACGCCCCCAAAAAATCCTTTGTCCTCCTTTCCACCCTTCCTTTTCCTCCTCTTCCTTCCACCCCTTAGGCTTCCGATCTGATTTCTCTCAGCGCTTTTTTGATCTCTATCGTTCCGATTATTTCTTTCTTTAATGCAATTATCTCCTTACGTTTTGGTCAGTTCTTAAATGCGATTCAATTTTTGTTACTTGAGGAGGATTGGATAATTAATCCTTTCTCCGAAATGAAAATCTCGTAAAACCAGGAAAAATCAGTTGTTCGAGCTAATACTTTAATCGAAATATTTGGAATTATTAACAGTATGTCTGTAAGAAAATACCGTTCGATCTTCCCCGATCGTTAATTGATGTCCCCATGGCGCTAAACGCGACGACGCGGTGTCAAGAGCAAACACGATGTTCGATCGTGTTGCAAATGTTTGTTTGTTTGTTTGTTTGTTTCGCGAGGGAAGTAAGGAAAAGGAGGTGTCCGTGTATGGGTGTAGAGACAAGGTAGAAAACGAGGGGTAGCAACGGCATGATTTTCTCGTGACACGTAGGATAGGGTGAGGGGTGCCTGGGGAGTGATGAACCATATGGTCGTAGCTGTTCCCCGATGTCCTCCTAAAAATTAGAAACTTTCCTCCCTCGAGCACCGGGATGGTCCACCCGAATCTTTCATCCTCCTCGCCTTTTTCCTTTCGTCCAGAGAAAAGAAGCCTCTTCTTCTTCTACGATAATATTTTCGATTTTTCTATCGAAGAAATTTGGTAAAAATTTCACTCAATTTTAACTTCACAATAAACTAGAAAAATGAAGAATTTAGTAAAGTTCGATCGAAGAGGAAAAAGTATTTTTAGTAATTGCAATTGGCGAGGTGGCTTAATGGGAATTTCCAAAGTAATGGTTAACGCGTTAAACAGGGTCGATAGGTTTGTTAGAAGAGAGGTAAGGGTAAAGGGTAAGAGGTCGAAGAGATCGTTGTTCTTCCATCGATTTCTGTAGGTTGGCTCGCATCGTATCCAGCCTGATTGATAGCAGGTTGCACGTCCACCGAGCTTCGTCGGGGCTGTTATTTTCCTTGGTTTAACATTGACGTTACACCATACATCTTCACCGGGACGTCCACTTTTCCTTGTCACCCCTTTTTTTCCTTTTCCTTTCTCCATCCCTTCCATTCTTCGTTAAATTAATTTCCCTTCTCTTCTCTTAAAATCACATTCTTTCTTCTTTTCTTTTTATTCATTAATAGCCAACGAAATCAATTTTTTTATTTTATTTACTATTTTTTTTAATATTATTAATAAATTATTGTTTAATTATGTTATCATAATCGATATCTCGGTGCGATTATACAATGTATGGTGCATTTGTACGGACGATTGTTCGAGTATGCGGCCTTAAATCGTTCGAGCATCGGGACGCGAAATCACGTGGCAAAATCACGTTGCCACCGTATTACACATCCTTCTTTCGATTATTGATTCCAGCCTCTTCAACGCAAATAACTTCATCGAATATCCTCCCTTTCGTTCCTTAGCTTTTTTCATTTATTCAATACGTTTAGAATAATTAAAAGGTAACTAACTTATTTCCACTTACGGTTCAATCTTTCAATTGTTTATTTTCCTTACAGATTGAACATTTCTAAGAAAGTGAAGTTCGGGGTTTTAAAAGTTTGTTTAAGAAAAAAGAAAGGTTTACGAGGAGCTCGAATAGTTGGAAAATTTCGGATATTCGTAGAAGTTTAATCGTTTCGCATTTTCCGAGGATTATATTGAGATTTCGAAACGGGAATAAACCTTCCGGAAGTAGCCGTCCTATTTTCCATAGCCGAACGCACAGCTTCCCTTAGGTATTTCCAAATCGAGCTTTTCGAATATTTACGAACAACTGGCTGCATCTGTATCGGAACAGAACCGGAAACCAAAGGATATCCGATGCTAAATATAATATATTCTCACGGTTAGGGTTCTTCTTACCTTTTTAAAAAAAGAGAGTATCTTTTCTGAAATCTGTCAGTGATCGAGTCTCGCGTAAGGCGGACAGCATATGGCAATAAAGGTATTAAATTGTACAGAAGAAGCTTACGTGCTTTCTTTCCGAAAGGTTTTTAATTGCACGAAGAATAAGGCGGGCAATAATCGTTATGCAGGGGATTAAGCGTGAATGTTATCTTTTTCACGGATTACATTTGTCCGGGTCCATAATCCCGACGTTTCTTGGCCGAATGCCTGTTCCGAGAGATAACCGGTTGTTAGTTGATTGTTAGTGGTTGCAATCGGGATTTCGACCAATCTCCTCCTCCGATTGCCAACTTTTCTTTCGTTTCCGTCGATTTTTAAATCGTATCGCGATGCAAATGCGATTGATTTCTTCGTTTGCTTCTTAACACGATCGAATAGTTCACTAAAGAAAAGGTCTGTGGATGTTGGCATCCACAATGCAAAATAGCAGAAGATTAATCGATAGAATCTTCGGTAATTAGAAGGTAAGTGTTAAAGGGCCCCCAAATCAATGTTTAATCGTTTATTTATTTCAACAACATAATTGGTAGATGTTTATTCGCCGGTGTAGTTTCTTTATCATGAAAAACGATGTTGAACGATAGATCAGAAAAGGGGTGTTTAAAAATATTCAGCCGCGAAACTATAAATTCATTTGCGGTTTGCGTTCGACTTGACCCGCTCGCGATCCCGGTTAAAAGCGCCGTTTAATTCCGGCCAGCCGTTTGTTAATTAAAACCTAACGGGGATGTAAACTGTATGAAAAAAAAAAGAAAGTAGAAAGAAGGGTAGAAAAAAGAGAAAGGGTAGAAAACAGTGTGTTCTCGAGGTGCACTTCTCTCTATGCTTTGTCTCGGGTAACACGAGCCTTTGTGCACGGCTCGAGAACCGACACTTGCCAACCGCTATCTTCTAACCGATTGTTTCTCCGGCCCGTCCTTATCGTTCAACTATTTACTTTCTTAATTCGTGACAACCGTTTGTTTCGTTTCGAAAAACAGAAAATACCGAACTTCATCAAATATGAAGAGTTAACCGTTGGACCACGAATCCATTTGTTGGAAGTTTCGTGAATTCATTTATTTCGGATTTTACAAACTTGAAATGTTCAAATTTTAACTTTGCCTGTAATTTGAAACTGTGAAATTTGAGAATTTTTCAAATTTTCGTGTTTAACTTAACTCCCTCGCAATCTTTATTTCAGTGAACCTTTTTAAGTTTTTGAAATATGAACACGTATTGCAAACTCTTTTTTTATTTTATAAATATCTGTAAAATTAAGCCGACCCGCGGCCATACGTACAGAAGAAAGTTGTTTAAAACAACGTAGTGAAAAATTAGCGAAATCGGTGAGGAGGATAATTAGTGTGAAAACAGTTGGAACAGACTGTAGACAAGAACGTATCCGTATAGGGTGCGACGAGGATATTACCTTGATGCGAACACAGGCGAACAAATAGAAGGAAACGGGGTAGAAAGTGCATAGAGTAAACAGAAAAGGAGGTCGAGAAAGGGATTGGAGGAGGTTCGCTGCGTCGATGGGGTGGTTGTTGGTTTTTCGGTCGGTGGCTCTCTCGGTAGCTGGAAAAGTTGCACGTGGAGAAAAGTTTTGGGAAAGAAGTGCGATGTCGAAGGATGACGTTCGCCGTTCGCCGTTCGCCGTTCGCCGTTCGTCGTTCGCTTGGTTCCAGGCTAAAATATACGGGACCCGGGATTAACCCGCCTAGACGAGGATGTTCCGCGACGAGGTTACAAAAAAAGGATTATACACGAGTGGAGTTGGACGTTATTCGAATAACTTTCGAACGAAGATCGATGATAAAGCGAACTTGCTCGAAAATAACAAATAAATAATTTCGTTGGTCGAATGATCGAACGATTGTCGTTCCTTTTATTTCGAAGATTTTTATTAAGGTTTCAGGATACTGTGGCAAAAATGACACGATTAAAAAATGATTTATCATTCGCTGCCAACAGTGTTTCGTTCTTCAACTTATCCCCCATTAATTTGAAATTGGAAGATCGCTTAATTGAAAAACGGCTGGTCGCTGGAATAATGTGCAAGTGCAAGTGCAAGTGCAAGTGCAAGTGCGAGCGTACCTGTGTGTCAGAGGGCGGAGGAATGGAGGGAGAGGGGGTGGCGTAGGATTTAGGGATAGGGTTGGTAGAACGTTGAAACAGATATGGGCCAGGTAACCAGGTCACCAGCAACCGAGGGCATTGCTTTTGCAACCACCAACCACCGACAGCCGACCACCCCTTCTTCCCTTCTTTTTTTTTTCAACCCTCACCCTTCCCTTTCCATCCCTTCCTCCCTTGTTTTCAGCCATCCCCACCACCGGTCCCTGCCACTCGATACGGGCACGCGAACAACAGATTCGCATCTCTGAATTCTCCAATAGGCGTCTGTTACTCTTTGTTTCTTCGACGCCGTGTGTCGTCTTTTGTCCCTCTTTCTACGCGCGTTCTTATTTCTTTCGATTTCGATTTTTCCGCCCCTCGCTCCGTCTTTTATTTTTCTTTCTTCTTTCAAGATAGATTCCTATTCGCGTACGGAGTGTCGCGATAAAACGCCCAAGGATACGGACCTTCGTCTCAACCCTTTCGCTACCACAGAATTTGCTGCAATTGCCAGCCCATCGACCAGGAATGATCCATCGATACACATAATAATAAAATAATCTTTACCAACTTTATATTGTGTTTCCACCATATTCTGCTATTTCTATTATTTGGCAATGAAAATTTAAGTATCACCCATATGTGACTGACGTGGCAGTCCAAGGGTTAATATTAAATCCCTTGCTGATGCATTTAATTTTTCAAATAAATGAAAAAAAGGATTTGTCGAAGGGTAGAAATGTACGAGGAGGTTAAACGTACGGTGTCGAGGAAAACATTAAATCGCGTGGATACCGATGCATCGTCGCGTTACAAAAGAATCGTTTCGTCGCAAAGAGCATTACTAATTTCAAGCCTCTCGTCTTTGATCTCCCGGCGACCTAACCCGGAGACAAAGGATCGCTCCGAAAGAGGGATAAATTAATGTCACGAATCCGGGGGGTTGGCGAACAATGACGGGCCGAATTACGTAGTCGCGGCCGTATGAATGTGTGCGAGAACGAGTCGGAAAACACGTGTGTCGGAAGGAGGATGAAAAAGAAGAAAAAGTGGAACGAAGAAGAAGCCGATATACATTAGTCCATGTGAAAAGAAATTAACGCGGTCCATCAGTGGGATGAAACGCGCCTCGTCACCGAGTCGCTTGCAAACGAAGCGGCGCGGTGTCTCCGCGTTTAAAGAATATCCACGATTTCCGGTTTCTCAATTTTGTTTTTTCCTAGAACGCTGGCGTAGGTCGATGGAGGACAAGGAGGATTACTCGTCTCTGGGACACCGGGCAAACTCGCGAAATTCTACATTCTGCGAATATATTTGTAATTAGTTTATCGTATGTCTTATGTCTTCGATATTTACCGTCTTAGCAATTTACCGAGTATTAATATTGTTTACTTGGCAAATGTTGAAATTAGTAATTAGCAATGTAGCAGATATTATTTGTCCGGTATCTAATATACAAATATTATCTATCTAACATCTACCAACTATCGTCAACTAATAATCCATAGACCACCTAATATCCTAATGTTATCCATAAAACATAAATAACTATTAATCCAGCAAATATCATCTGACAATTCCAGAAGGGAATTTCTTGTTCTCGGGTCTGTCGGGTGTTCGTCCTTGAATCCCCTGTCGAGCCTGAGAAATCTGGAACGTGGCGATATCAGGTGAAAGGTATAGAATTTTGTTGGCCGGGAAAGTCGCGTGTCCCGAACGATCCGCCTAAAGTTGTAGGCGTGTACGTGTACTGGAAGAATTTCACGAGGAAATCGGGGAAAAAGACGTATTGTTTGAGAGCTCTCCGCTCCATTATAGCGAACTAAGAGTAAAAGAATAGTAGGGCGAATGATCGAGGCTGGTGTGGAAGGGTGCGAGTGGCGCAGAAAAGAAGGATCACGAACCAGGAGCTAAGGGGTGGTAAAGAGGAAGAGAGGAGATAGAGGGGGTGGAAACGATAGGATGGAGGGGAGGGTACCGCATCTGGCAGGCTGCGAGCGAATTGGGTCAACCAACTTGGAGTGTACTTCAGGTGTAGCTACCTATCTGCCTATCTGCCTATCTGCCTATCTGCCTATCTGCCAACCCACCAAACTACGGGGAAGGAGGTGATACACGGCTTTTTGGGGGGATCTTTTTAAAAATATGAGGTTGCCGGTACGGAAAGATGCTGTTGTACGTAGGTACATCTTTTCTTAATCCTTTCGTTCTAACTGGAGAGGTTCTAACTGATCCGTGAACAATCGTAGATGTTTTAGAAATTTTAATTTTTCTTATTTTTTATAGACATATTGTGGGGATAATGTAATTTTAAACTCGAATAAAGAGATTTCGGTAACTATCAAGATACAATTGAAGGGAAATATTTATTTGCAAGTTTGCGAACAACTTCTCGCCGCTTGTCGAAATTATGTTAACGAACGATGAGTCGGAGAAGGCAGGAAACGAAGAAGAAAAAAAGAAAAAGTATCGGTACACGAGTAGACTGGCTGGTAACGACGATACCTTTAACGACCATGAAATCAGCCGAGGGATCAAGACGAAGAACGTGCTCACTTTCACTCGGCTGTTAGTCGAAGATGCGGCTCACGTGCCTCCTTACCTAACCTTTTACCTTCCTGTCCACCCCCTTCCTTCCTTCCTACCTACCTACCTACCTACCTACCTACCTACCTACCTACCTACCTACCCTCGCATCGTTCACCTTTTATTTTCCGTTTTCCCAGACCACCATTTGTCTCCACGATGTTCCACGCGTAATCGGCAAAACTTCGACCACGATTTCAATCGACAACTCTTTCTTTTTATTTTTCAAATTGATTTCATCGAAGCAAATACGTTTATTGCGTTCTTTGTACTCGCTACTCGATCCTCAATATTAGAGGATTTTTAAACAAAACGTTCCACTTCTCTTTTTTTAATATTTAATTTTTGGTATTTTAAGGAGATTTCAAACTGGACGAGAGAAAATTGAAAGATATATTTTTACACGATTTACTGCGAATAAATTGGTTGTCGATGAGTTCAATGAATTGAGAACAAGCGTGTATAGGGGGGGAGTAGAAGTAACCGAAGGGTAAAATCGGAGCAACCAAGGAAAGTAATAAAAGTGGCAAAGAAATAAGAAACAATGCGATGTAACTGGACCGTGCGAAGGGTAATATTTCGGCCAGCCCCCGATTGCTTTCGATCCACGTGTACCGATTACCCATAACCGGATTTTTCGAAATTCCGATCCAATTCGAGTTCTTCCGACAGGTACCTGAATACTCTAGTATTCCAAGAATACTTTTCACTATCCGAGTATTCAAATCTAATTCCATTCAATTCTCAAGTCTTGCTTAGGTAATTCTCCAAATTATCAACTCGTCAAATTTCATTATTCAGAACAAACAGTAATCCTTTAACGATCCATAATTTCGAGTTCTTCATCAGTCTCACCTTCTCCATTTTCCAATATTTTTCCTCGTCTGGGTCACGACTGGTCTAATTCCGTTTTTTTTTTTTTTTTGCGCACGAAATATCTAATAAGCGGGGAAAATATGAAGCATCCAAGGATGGAAAGATCTTGTTAGGAGGAAGGTATAATTATAGCTCGATCTTTGCCGAATCTGCGAGCCAGGCTTAACATTTAAAGGATATGTAGGTCAGTGACTGACCTGCCTTATTGCCTCCGCCGAGTTGATCATTCCAAATAGACTCCCGAAACGACCTTCCCCCTTTTTATTTCTCTCTTCGACGCATCGATACTCTTTTCTCCCTTCCTTCCCTCCTTCCCTCCTTTCCCCCCCCCCCCCCTTCTCCCCTTCCCTCCTATCCTCTTTCGTGTATCAAAATTATGCTCGTCTATTCGTATCGAACTGACAATGTCTGACATAACAGAGTACTTCCACTACTTACAATTTCTTCTTTATTTCTTTTCTCGATACCAGCTAAAGGATTTCTTTTCCCGTTAACGAACAAATGGAATAAATGTTGAAGGAAATAATATTTAAAGAAATAATAGGCACGGTTCTAGAAGTATATTAACGAATAAATTGGCGTTTTTGATTTCAGGAAGCGTATAGAAAATGGGTGTGCAGCTCCCTGGTGCCTTACTTTGCTCATGGGGGACCGCAGGACTTGGATAGCTCGGACAGCTGGGCCGGAAGCAGGCTTAGGCCCTGTCGGTCCTTTTGCCAATCCGTGGAGCAACGTTGCCCTTACTTACTTCCGGGCGACCGTGCCCCCGCCTACCCCACGCAGTACGCCGGCGAACCAACTTTCCTTTGCAGAGGTAACATCCTTTATTCGTACGGCTAATTCCTGGTCTAAAACAAATCCTTTCATTCTTCTTAACACATTGTATGCTGGATACATGTTTATATATTTTTCACAGTATTAATTAACCTGGATCGATGATCGATGTACATAAATATTTTGAAATTGATCCTTTCTTTAATAAAATACGAGATACAGTGAAGAGTATTGTAGGCGTTTCCAGAAAAAATGACGGAGTAGAGGTAGAAAGTTTCTCTGTACGTTTAAGGTTGAAAAGTTACTAGCCATTATGCCATAGTGTGATATTTTCAACTAACCCTAAAACATTACAGGTGACATATTACAAGTGTTTCAGAATGAAAGCCATACGCACTGATGTTAAATGAAATCAGTACTTTTTAACGTTATTAATAATATGTAATATGATATATATTCAATGAGGGCCAACCCGTAAGGTCCATAGATTGACCCAATTAATTCATTTACCCACCGTGAATATTCAAAAAGTCTAAATTTTCTAATTTTTGCAAAACCCATAGTGATTTGTCCCATGGTTTTTTAATTAGAAAATATTTCATTTAATTCTGACCTACCAACTTTCGCATACAATGTGTTAACTCGTTGTCTATGTGTCTGTTGATGTTCCAAGCCTATCGCGCGAACGTTCGATCTTGTTGTCCTTGAGATACAGTGCGTACGGCATCGAGGAAGGGTAAAAAGCATTTTTGGCACCCTGTCTTGATCTTCACCCATTTGGAAATCGGTTTCGTTCGATCACGATTCTGTGCTCCAAAGCAACGATTCGATGTTCAATCATTCTGAAACGATCTGTACAGTTCATTTTGCATACTCGTAGCAGGCAACCCGGTTCGTCAAAGACCCAAGGGGAATTTGTATTTTTATCAAAAAATACTTTGATTTGATACTTTTCAACGTTTATTTCACGGCAATCATTTTACGGAGACGGAAAGGATAAAATGAATGTTCAATGCAGGGGACGTAGAGGGGGAAAGGGAGGTAGAGAGAGGTAGAGGTAGAGGAGGTGGTTGCGCAACGAAATGATTTCAGATCCAAACATCCCCGAGACCGGAGAACAAGCGGCGAGGGCGTTGCATAGCAGCAAAGAGGACGAGTGTTGCTTTCACGCGTGTTCCGAGGAGGATCCGGGATCGGGTATCTGCGCCAATTGTACCAACCGAGAGCCACGGAAACGCGGCAGAATTCACGATCCTCCGACAGCGCCCTTCTGCGAGATTAATCCTATTCAGCCGGCTTCCACAGGTAACTGCAGCCCCTTTCCTCCCACTCTCCCCTTCCTTTCTTCGTTATTCTTCAACTTTTTACACCCAAGTCCCCGTTTCCTTTATTCGCTAGTCCCTAGTCCAAAGTTCCTACTTCTCGTATTCCTCCTCGATCCCCAACCGATATTTCCCTTATCTAAATTCTGTATGTTCGCGTAAGGTAACCAAGAACCTCTGTATTCGTAGAAAAGCATTATCTCGATCTGTCAGTGTCCATACGTTACACGATATTTAAGAAAAAGAAAGAAATCGTAAACTGATCAGGTTACATCTCAAGATTGCTCTAATGCTCGTTAATGGAAATTCCTAAATAGAACTTGTAACTTATATTCGAGGCTTCCCGTTCGGAACAAAAAGAAAGAAAGAGAGAAAAGAAGAGAACATTACTTTGTTGCAATTAGTATGATCGGTCGGTTGAAAGTAAAGTTGGAATAAGAAACATGGACTCGTTTAACACAGGTGTACAGTACGGAACAGCATCGGGAACGACGGACAGCATCCCCGAGGACGGAGAGGACGGAGAAGACGTAGAGGAGGTAGAGGAGGGACCGTACGATTCGTCGAGGGTGACGGGCTCGCCGGGGTCGTTGACGAGCATGGTTCAGCAACAGGGTACCTCGTTGTGCGGGGGCGGCGGTGTCGGTTCGATGACGAGCGTCTCCTCGTCCGATCGATCGACGATCGGCCTTCTTCCGCAACTGTTCTGGTTGTGCTCGCTGTTCACCGGGAACCCGGTGTTACGTTTCTCCCGCATCATCCTGCTGATCGTCGGCAGCGTCAGCGTCAGCGGCAACGGCGACGACGGGGACCTAAAAACGGGCTGGTCGCCGACGGTCGATCGTCGGGGTGGTCGTTGGTGTTGGTGTTGGTGCTGGTGGTGGTGTTGGTGGTGGAGATTCCGCAGAATATCGTTTACCCGATGGAGATTGTCGCGTCGGACCGCCACGACGAACCGAATCTCCTCCCCCCTTGATGGCCACGGTGGTGCTCGCGGCTCGTTCGTGGCCAAGTGTCGTTGGCGGCGATGGGATTGGTGGTGGTGGTGGTTGTACCGATGGTGGACCTTCTCGCGCGCCCTCGAGGACACGGTGCAACTTTCCGAGAAGAAGCGGAGAAGGCGAAGAAGACGGGACAAATGGAGGCGGAAGAGACGGAGCAAAGGGTATCTCGAGGTTCTCTGCAACGACGTTTGCCACTGTTCGGCCGCGAGACGATACTTCAGGCTGTCCTCGAGAAAAGATCCGCCATAGAGGAGACGGCGAACGGCGCGACGAGCGTGAAGCACAGGTTTTTTCTATCTACGGTGACCGGAAGCACCATTTGCCGAGGACTCACCGCGCTTGGGCCTTCGATGGCCGAAACTTTTTCGGCCCACCACCCAGCCCCCTGAGAATGGTCGCCCGGCGAACGTAGACGAATTGCTTGCTGGAGGCTGAACGAGGACGACAGGCGTTTTCCTTTTCATTTTCTTTTTCTTTTTCGATAACGAGAAGCGGAAAGACGAAATACACGGAATATTACGAAGAAGAAGACAAAGAAGAGACCGGCAACGTCTATCGCTAATAATAACGATAACAATAATACAATAATAATTAATTATTTTAAATGAAATTAAACGATCACGAGGATGATGATGATAACGATGATGATGATGATAACGATGATGATGATGATGATGATGATGATGATGATGATGATGATGATGATGATGATGATGACGATGAAGAATAATTGAATTAAAGATACTAGTTAACGAATAATAATAACGATGCTGATGAATAACGAGATAAAATTAAATAATTAAAAGAGAAAAGAACAAAAAAAAACATGAATAAGAAACACAGACACACACGAGTACGAAGAAACCATGAAGTAACGTTAATGTTTAACGATAGAATGATTACGATACCAAGTTATTTAATTAACACGTTCGATGCGTTTTCACTTACACACAAAACACGCGAACACACAACATACACACACACGCACACACGCACACACGCACACACGCACATAAACACAGACACGCGTATACACGAGGAATATTAATTATTTCGACGAAGAGGATCGAAGAAGCAAGAAGCAAGAAGAATAATTAATTAAACCAAAAAAAAAACAAGTGCGAACGAGCGAACGAAGAAGCGAGAGTGATAGTTAATTCGAGTGCGAAAGAGAGAACGAATGAAGAGAGAGCAAAAAAAAAAATTATAAGAGAAATGGTATACACAAGAAGCAAAGCACACCTTCGCGTATTAAGGCATTAAACGAGACATTTAATTAAACTAATAAAAAAAAAAAAAATAATAATGAAGTAGATAGATAGTATTTCGGTCGTGAAAGGAAAAATATATAAAAAAAAAAAGATAAAAGAGAAAGAGAGAAAGGACGAAGGACAAGGGGACGGAATACGGAGTCGACCATTTCTCGTATCGACGTTTTTCGTCAAGGAGGTTGTAGCAAAACGGCAGAGAGGAAAAAAAACACACACAGAGAATTAAAAAAAAAAAACACGATGTTATCGAGGTATAATATGTGTTCGTTTAGACATTACAATAAATAACTAACTATGTTAACATAGACACGTAACGAGTACGAATCAAGAGAGAAAGAGAGAGAGGGAGAATGTGCGAATGGATAAGAGACAAAGAGCGAAAGAGGAACTTAAAAATAGTAGGGTGCATGAATTTTAGTAGAGAGTGCGTGGAGAAAGGGAAAAATTGAGAATACATGAGGAACACACGAGGAGAACTAAAGAGAACGAATAGGGTAACACATTGAGTAGAAGAAGAATTAAAAAAAAGCCGTAGGAAACCTGATGAATTTTTTTATAGAAAATTATTTCGATGAAGTTATGAAAATAGGTGTATAAAAAAAAAAAAAAATAATAATAGTAATAATAATGTTTTTGATACTCTTCTCTGCACGGTGCTCGCGAGATGTTTTTATATTTTCTGTTTCTTTTCCATTTTCAGGGAATAATGAAAGAAAATCACGCGTGCAATGTTTTCATATTAATTAACCAAGTTTCGAAAAAACAATATCTTTATTATTTTTATTCCTATTACCGATGTAGAATAACGTATTAAAAAAGTTGGGTTAAAAGTTGGGTCATTAACGTTTAGTTGGTAGGATTCTAAGTTATTCTCTTCATCCAGGGTCCCTTAGATCTTACAAGTTCCTCCTCATTGCACGCGTGATAGATTAGTCAACGATAAAACATTAAAAATGGAATGAATGAAATTTAACCCTATAAAAAATTGATGCATATACGTAAACAAAAGTTTCTTCCTTTACATATTTCAGAATAGTGACAAGTATTTAAATGTTCGAAGTTGCAATATAAAATAAGAATATGATATATTTATTTGATCGGTGAAGTGAAATTTGTATTTTCATTTAAACGAAAACGACGGGAAGGCTGCGCAGAGAAAGAGTCGGTGAATACAGAGAGAAAGAAACGTAGAGAATCGTCGTCGTCGTCGATGTGTCGTAATTTGCAAAAAAGAAAAATGATTAAAATAAGCAAAAAAAGAAAAAAAAAACAGTAATAAAGAACAGTTACGCGGAATGATGAGGAGCGTGTGATACACGCGCGTACACGCATACACACGTGACACGTGCACGCATACAGGTACATTTAAGAGAAAAAGAAAAAGGGGAGTGCACACACCAAAAACAAAAAGAAGAAGAAAAAAAAGCAGAAAAAAGGAGCTAGGCGCCATATGTGCGTTAATTATGTTGTTAAACATTGTCCAATACATAATTGTTACTAATTTACATTTGTAAGATGAAAATGAGCATGGGCAGCGAGTATGTCGGAGAGGAGATTTGAGAGAAAGGAACGAATGCGAATGATTGGGACGGTGCGAATGAAAGGAAACGAGAAATGATCGTGAAGTCAGTGGAAGAGAAGGTATAAATATTATAAAAACAGATACTATACAGTCAACTGTATAAGAAAACTGAGGGGAAAGAACGAAACGAATAAAGAACAAGGACCGAATGGAACGGGCTTAAAACACACAGTTTACGCGATCGTATCCTCTTTTTTCTTTTTATAACGAAACATTGTTCAGTCCTTTAAATACTACGCAACGTCACAGTAGTTTTAAGGGTTAACCGAGAAAAATCATGCGCGATTTAAACTTTCCTTGGTTAAGGGGAAGCGTAGTGGAAAAAGGATTACACCATTTGCCTTGTCCGCTTTTTACGCTTTTTATAGGCTAGAAAGAACGTTGTCAGGGGTATTCCCTCTCGTTACTCCCTCTTTTAGGGGGTGTACACGCGACTCGTGTCACGTGATTTACGTCTGATACGAAACGAAACACCCTTTCTTCTATTCGTCTACAGTTACGACATCGCTACTTCGGTATTACCCTAGGCACGTGTAGACGAAGCATTAGCTGAAATTATGGCACGACATAATTTTCCTCATTTTCAACTCTATTCGGATAATCATGACAGGTGTATGGACGGTAGGGCTCTTCGCAGAGGACTGAAACCAGGAGGATACCGAATCATTTTTCCTCTTAAACCCTTCTAATTTCCTTGCCTAACAATTTCCCCTTAATTCCCTTGATCTGATAACATTAGCGAAACGCTTCCTTTCCTTGGTCGAAGAGAATTTTAGCAAAAAAGATCTTACTATTCACTTTATTCGTTCTTTATAAGTTAAATTGTCGGGAGAGATACCCCTTCCCCTGTGTTTATCCTTAACCAAGGGAAGCCTATATTTTCAGCACTTATAGGTATTAAGTTTTTGGTAAATTAGAATAATCAAGTAAGGGTAAATTGTTATTTGGCTATTATAAAAGGGGCCGTTAGTACATGTTTGATGATGTTGCTGACGATTAGTATCTGAACTTAACTTCCCTTAGTTTCCCTCGAAGCCCGGAGGCTATCATGGATGATCCCTCTCACTTGGCAGCACTGCGAGTTTCCGTTCTAGCAACAGACAGGTTCGTTGAACGATGCTTGGAGCAATAATATGAACACAAGGATGATTTTTAACGTGTGTCTCCTTTGTCGTTGCGATTCGAACGCGTACCGAGGCCGGTCCTCCCATCGATTCTTTAATATTTCAATCAGGTGATAATACGATCATCGTACTAGTTACAGACTAACCCTCGTGCAATTTCAATATTTCATTTCTAATATATTTTCGAGAAGTAAACATTCGAGAAGAGCACGAGGGCAAAAAGCAAAATATGTATTGATTTTAAATCAGCAATGTTTAGTAATGTAGTCTTTCGAAGGGAAAATGGTAATATAGTGGTATAAAATTCGTACTATAATTTACCCCAGCTATCTATTTCATTTCATTATTAAACCAATCAGCTGATTAGCTGTGTTTAAAATGAAGACATAGTAATGCGTTGAGTGAACGTATGGCGAGACATTTTTCCCCTAACAGCACCATTTTCCCTAATAAAGTCTAGCATGCTGAACACCGTGCGTACAAACGATGCGAACATTTCATGTATTTGATAAAATTCTTCACATCGTGTTAATCGATGTAAATGTTTCCTCGTCCCTCGGCTTCCGGTCGGTTTCTTTTCCTGTGCTCAGAATCATCGAAGGAACGATAAAATCGATCGAAAGGCAGAGTACTCGATCGTTCTACCTCGTTCATTCGTTCGTTCGTTCGTTCGTTCGTTCGTTCGTTCGTTCGTTCGTTCGACTAGAAAATGATAAGCAATGTTCTTGGACCAGTAACAAAGAAACAAAATGAAAAGAAGCTAAAGATCCTGCGCGATAAGAATGTTTTTCACGTGTGGTTGCACGCACGTACGAGGATCGTTGCGAAAATGGCCGCAGATCCGCGAGATCCTTCGATGTTCACCTTAGATCGGCGTATACAAACGACGTTTACGAGACGAATACGCTTGCCTTGTGCAAGGATAAAGAGCAAGTTACGTTGAAAATTTTCATATAAATTAATTTCTTCTCTCTATGGAAAATAATGTGATGTTTCGAAACAAATTAACATATTTATTGCCATATTGGAAAGTGGATATAATTGGAAATTTAATTATTAAGAATATTGAGAACTAATTTCTCAGTCCTTTGACGTACTAATTTGTGTTGTTGCCATAGGCCATAGAATATAGAATACACGCAAGCTTCCCTAGGAAAAATGTCACTCGCGTTTACATTATTATTTATTTGAAGTAATAGGGAAAGCTAACATGCTGAACGGTATAATTATGGGTTTTCCTAGAGGAAATTGGTTTAATTATTAAAGTAGCCAAGCCTAATCCTAAATTACCAAATTAGTAACTCGGCATCAGACAACGGCTTAAATTAATTGCCATTATTAGCCATAAATTCTCAGTAGGTTTCGATTACACCATTTTCCCTAGGAAGAATGAAAAATGAAAAATGAAAAATGAAAAATGCGTGGCGTGTGACAATGAATATATTAAGAAAAAAAATAAGATTTCATTTCTTCGTAACGTAACCCTTCGACTTATGATTGGAGCAGTTTCTAATTTCTCTGAAAACTTAGTTGCACCAAAGAGTTAAAAACATGAATAAGAAGAATCGTAAAAAAAATTGAAAGAATCGAAATCGAGAAGATTTACCGAATTCCTCGAATTTATTAACGAAAGAAGAATGAATTTATCGCGAATATTCCACTATCCAGAGTGGAAAAAGGAAATAATAAGCTCGAGGTGAGGGGCAGTTAGAGGCAGGGGGTATATGGGTTAAAACGCGATAATATCTCGTTGCGTTTAAAGAGGCCGTTAAAAGCACGGCTACCTCGAAAGCAGAGCTTGTTCCTTTGATCTCCTACACTTTTTATGATTCTCGGTGAAAATTAATCTTGGCCCGTGCCCTTTCTGTCCTTTCGTTTTCTTTACTTTATCCTCTCCTCGCCTCTCCTCTCGTCTCTGTTTATCTCGTATCGACGCGAAACCAACCTGTGGCCTGGCTCGTAAAAAGGAATTAAGGAAACTTACGATACACCTTACATCTTTCCATCAAGATATCACTGTTCGTCGTCTCCTCTTCTTCTTTCCTTTACCACATCGTTCGGTGCTTGACGATTTATTAAGCGCACGCGGATTCAAATTAATATTACTACTTGATTAGAAATTAACTTAAGGAATTTTCTTATTTTTAGCTTGAAAATTTGTGATTTTAATTCCAAGCAGAATGGTACAGTAAAAAGTAATTTACACTTTAACTGCCACACTGAAGCTGTAGAAAATTTCAATGGTAATCGTTCTGTTCTCAATGAATTTTATTTCGTTATTTCTGTTCCTCAAGTTTAATTATTTGATCTGTCCTTTTGAATTATCCAGCAACAACGAAGATCCATTAACGCAGTTGGTATAAATAATTTATCCTTAGTAACCGTGATATTGCTGGAATAACGACTCGAGCAGAACGTATCGGTTAAGCAGGGCAGACGTGGCAGTCGAAAAATCTTTCGTCTCGAATGGGTTAACGAGACCCGTATCGTGGCTGGTGCGAATCGTTCGGGGCTCGATAAAACAACCCTGACTGCGATCAAATCCCCCCTGAAGGAAGGTTGTGATAGAAGAAGAGGAGCGATTTGCTGAACGAGAGAAAGAGATTCGAAAGAGAAAGGAAAATAAAGGATGGTAGGATAAGAAGGGAGCGGGCGGGCGAGGAGGACGAGCTGCTTGGGGCTTTTCGGTTTGAACCAGCCGACACACACACACACACACACACACACACACACACAGACTAAGAGAGACAAACGGTGTATGTGAGTGCGTACACTCGCAAGTATGTGTGTGTGTGTGTGTGTGTGTGGGGGTGTGTGGGGGTGTGCAAGAGGGAGGGAGAGAGAGAGAGGACCCAGGCCACGTATTGATCTCACGAGTTTCCCGACGTACAGCGGCCGCATAAAACAGGCCAACGACGACGACGACGACGACGACGACGACGACGTTGATGTTCGCGTCGACACGACCATCTTCTTCGTCGTCTTTCTCGTCGTCCACCACCTCCATCTTTTCTTTTGAAACGAAAAAGGCTGCTTCGCGATCGAAACATTCTGTTTGGTTTGAGAAAGAAATTGCACCGAACGAGTCATAATTCGAAGGGGTACTTATTGTTTGACTAGGCTTTGATCTCCCGCGAACAAATCGACCGGAAGTCTGTCGCGGAACGAAGAGAAGAAGAACGCGGTTACGAACGAGCGATGGGCAAACACACGCGTGAAACGAAACGGAAGAGAATGTATGCGTATGCGTGCGACAAGAGAGAGTGTGTGAGTTTAAAAGAGCCACTGCCTTAGCGACAGCAGGATCCGTGCTAGAAACAAGGCCTTAGAAAGTAACAAACCAGAAACATAATTAGAGTTAAGTAAGTCTGTTGTTGTTAACCAAAAATAAAAGTGAAAGAAAAATGATAACGGTACTTAGAGGAATCAGGAGGACAAATGATATGTTGACGTATTATAAAACTAATTAGCTATTGTACTTAAGAGCGTAACTTAATTAATAATATAATACACACACGTGTTATGTATGTACGTATAAAGACGCGTACGGTCGTGTACGCGTACAGGCTGACAAGGAAATAGCTGAATTATGTAAATGTACATTCAAGCATCATTTCTTTTCTTAAATATTATTATTTTAATAAGTTTCTCAAATTAAACTAGCTTGAACTTTTGCTTTAATATAAACACGGTTATTCTGTTTTCTTTTTCTTATAATTACGAGGAAAATAGGTGGCCAAATCTTATTGTTAGTAATATATTTTACTCGTAAAAATGGAAAATAAGATTATGTTGAGTTGTATGTTTAAAAGTATGAATTAAATATACGATTTCAATCATAATCTATATTGATTAAAGTGTCCCACTTCACTTTTCTCGTTGAAATTTAACGAAGATTAAACCCTGTGTCTATAACCGAGATATTCCGAATTATTTTATAATCGCTGTACTTACAATTAGATACCCCTTTGAAAGAATGAGAATGATTAAATTTTCAAGATTTCTTTTTACAGTAAAGTTACAGGAAACGATCCAACAACGACGTGTCTTAAATAATAAATGTACGTTCGTAGAATTTGTTTGTATTTTTGTTACGAGCAAAATATGGTAGCAAAGTTTGGTCACTTATTTTCCGAACAACCTGTACGTTCGCGTGCACGCGTGTGTGTATGTACGTATATAATAATTAACCCCTCGTGCCCGCAAAAACTAAGTAGGCGTACTAACACGCGTAGCTCTACTAACAAAAGTAGGATTATTAAACGTCGCTTGTCGCAAAAGAAGAAGAAAAAAAAAAGAAAACGCAAACGAGAAAGAAGCAAAAGTCGAATGAGAAAGGATAGGAGAATAAAAAGTATAAAACGAGATCACTGGATTATTAAAAAAAAAAAGGAAAACAAGAAGTACTGAAAAGATTCCATGACAAACTAGGAAAACGTAAAAGAAAAGAGAAAAGGAAGAAGAAGAAGGTGAAGAAGGGGAAGAAGGGGAAGAAGGGGAAGAAGGGGAAGAAGGAGAGAAAGAGTGCGTCGTCGCTTTTTTGCCACGGGAATAAAACACTGCACTCTCGTGATTTTTTATCTTTCTCCTTGACTTTGTTTTCTGCTGTTCTGCCTTACGAGAACGAGGAAAGGAATATACATACGTATAGTTGAACGGGGGACGAAAATACCGAAGGAAAGAAGTTAAAAGAAAAGAAAAAATGAAAAACTAGGGACTAACGCGTTCGAACGAGGAACAATGTTGGGGACAGAGGGACAGAGTTGGACGGATTTACGAGTGACGAATAATAGATAACGGATGATTTTTTTTTTTTATTCGAGTAAAATGTTAGTTTTTATTCGAAGATTGTTCTAATAAAAATGGGAGAATTGTTCGTTGGAATGAAAAATTATTCGTTATTCCTAATTTTTTCTTGGAAAATTATTGGAACGAAAAATCATTCTTTCATTGATTATAGATTGCAAGTGTTATTCGGAAGTTTTCGAATAAAAGTTGTCTATTTTTCTCACTTTTATTCTATATTCAAAATTACAAAAGTTATTCGTTATTAAAATTTCACTCATTATTCCTTACTTTGATTTACAATTTTTATTGGAATGAAAAAAATCATTCGTTATTCGCAATAGTTATTCGAGTAAAAAAAAGATCGTTCGTTATTTTGTAATTTCGATTCGAATAACAGAAATTATTCGTTGTTCGTGATTAGAGTATCGTTCGAAATGGTGGATAATTCTGATTGGACAACCGATGGCGCGCCAAACTCGAAACCTACCACTTTTTGAATCCGATGTTTTAGCGTAGCATTTCACGTATTCGTAAGCTGTCGACATTTATACTATGAACTATGAAATAAAAAACAAAAAAATGGAAAAAAGTGGCAAGAAAAATTGAAAAAGATACCAAAAAATATTGTAGCGAATCATTGTGGACATAGTTAATAGTATAGATTAGTTAACCGCACTAATTGTACCGAACGAAATGATATAAAAAGAAAAAAATTATGAGAATAATAATAATAATGATAATGAAGTACATTTTAATTCCGACAAACTTAATTATTATTATCGAGGTCTATTTCTGTCACGCGTACGTCTAAACCGACTAAACGAACGGAAGATTTAAGAGAAAAAAAAGAAGAAAAAGAAAAATGAAATAAAAGAAAAAGAAATAATTGCGTGCTTGTGTGTGTGTATGTGCGTACGTATGTGTGTGTGAGAAGAAGAAATAATAAAACGAAATTCGACGATTCTTACTCTCGAATTTGTAGTTATTCTCGAAACAATAGGGAAAAGAGTAGAACAAAGAAGAAAAAAAAGAATTTCACAAATTGAGTGGAAAAACATGTGAAAAACATGCCGTACACACTACGGTAAATAATAATAAATATTATTATTCTTAAGAATAGGATTATTCAATTTTTCAATTTGACACTTTAACAATAAGTTAACACGTTAACTGGTACAATAAAAATGAACCTGGTAAAAGTGTAATAATTTAATTTTTACATTTAAATTTGTTAGTCGACATCTTAATATTTTTGAACTCGTGGTGTTGGTTGCCAGTGACACCAGGAACATTTTCAATTTTCTTATTACAATAAATATGTAATAATATTGTAACCTTTCTTGTAACAAGTTCATAGCGTTACCAGTTATTCCCAATATGTAACGTGATAATGTGTAAACTTATTCGACAAAGGAACGTTTAAAAGAATTGAAAAATGAAGAATTGAGTTTTCCTTGCGTCTGATCGCGCGTCTGATCGCGCGTCTGATCGCGCATGCGTTTCTCCGAAATTCCTGGCGGGGAAAAAACTCTGTATTCGCTTTTCTTATTTTCATCGTTCATCAAATTTTCAGTTCAGAAACAAAAAGTTCGAGTCAGCTTTCTTAAAAAGTTGATAAAAGAGTGTACTCTTTGTATTTATAAAAAGAAATCGAATAATATTGAAGAAAAGTTTATCCAATTTGTGTAGTAGTATTAAAAATATAAAAGTACTGTCCAATGTTGTTACATGGAAAAAAGATAAGAGCAAGCTTTTAATTCTGCTGGAAATTCATTTGATAACATGTCGTATAGAGAAAGTTCCAGAATGTACAGAACAGAGAACCGGAAACGTAATAACAGAAAGCTGTTTCCGCTGAACCGCGACCCACACGTACTTATTACTTTTATGAAGTTACAAACGCGGTCGGTACGGTGGTCGGTCGTTAATTAATTAGGTTATCGATCTGATCGAGGCCTTCCAGAACACCCAGTACCTACACATCCTACACGTGACACCTTACACGCGACCTCACACGCGACCTCACACGCGACCTCACACTCGTACACGTGCTTCCCGTTGTCGTGAAAACGCGCTAACCCTGAAACAAATTTCCTTCGCCATTCTGTCGCGATCGATTTTAAATTGAATACGTAAATTCGATTGTGTTTACCAATCGAAGAAATAATGGGGCGAAAAAATCGAAAAGTGTTTGATCAATCTTTTACCAATCGGTGTGCGCCGAATGGGTTAATCGAGTTTGAATTTGGAACGTCATAGTAACGTTTCGTGGTGCGAGAAACTGACAAAAAGATCGTTGACTCAGCAAATTCGCCGCGATGGTTCGAGGGTTCGTTCCTTTTCACCTCTTCGATCAATCGGCACTCGAAAATTGTTCTCTCGACCTAGAAAGACCCAGCTTCTCGACCAAAGTGTTAATATTCCTTCAGATTGGTCAACGCGGTTCTGCTCTATCGAACAACAAAGTCTCTCGAGTAGATCTCGTTTATACCCCCTCGATGGGATACAATTTCACCGAGGTCAACGTAAACTTCTATGCGTTTAACCTGTACTGAAACAAGCCTTTTCATTTTATACAAGAAACGATCCAAAGTGTTCTTCTTAAACATCGAACATGATTTTCGAACACGATATAACGAACACGTATCTATGTACATATATACATAACTTATGTATACCCTAAACACAAAGGACCATGGACAGAGTCTTCAATTTAAATTGAATTCTGAACTATCGTCTGTTTTTATATCTGAAATTTCAAAGCATTATTTTTCAAAGTATTCAACACTCAGTTTTTTTCATTCGAGACTGTAATAAAGCACGCGCTGGAAAATAGATTACATCTTATCAGAAATGATCCGAGCACCGCTATCGATATAATATTGTATCGAAATTTTTCATAATCTAGATTTTGGGATTCCTCGATGATGAAAGTTGACTCCAACGCAAAAATGTCGTTTTTGCTAACAGAATCGAAGACGAAAACTTGAAACACTTACCCTATACAGGTTTCGGAGAACTGCTGCGAGTCGTGACTTAACCTTTTCGTTCGTGTACCAAATTAAAAGTGTATTCTCAAGCTTCTAAGTTTCTAAAATTGTAGTATTTTTCAAAGTCTCTTAGTTATTACGAGGGTGATATTTAGAACGAAGGGGTTAAGTCTGCAAATGTTGTCTTCTTTTCTTTTAGAATGAACACACTTAACGCGACACATAAAGTTTATAAAAGCACACGCGATGGCGAAGAAATTATCTATGAATTTCAGTAGCGAACGCACGGACGGATGGGAATACAGCAAGAAAGAACAGAATTTAAGAAAAAAAATAACAACAAAAAAAAACAGAAATACGCGAATAAGAGGATACAACAGAAAAAAAATAAAAATGAACATATATAAACGATTGCGTGCATCGTATGCGTGCGCGTGTGTATGAACTATGCGATCGAATAAAACGAGAGTAAGAGAACATGTGCGGATGTGTGTGTGTGTGTGTGTGTGTGTGTGTGTGGATGTGTGTGTGTGGATGTGTGGATGCGTGATAGAGAGAGAGAGAGGTAGCTTGCAAAAAAAGGAGAAACATTAGAGTTCCGTCTTTGAGTGTTGGAGAATGTTCATTTGTAATTGTTTAAATCTAACGAGAAATGTACTGTAAAACTATAAGTACTATAGGCACTAAAAATATATCATTTGTTGACATGAAAAAATAAAAGAAAAACGGACCCAGTGACGTAAGTTCTCCCTGAGAAATGCGTGCGATTGCAAAAGATAAAAACAACAAATATTAAGCGCGAGATTTAACCCTTTTGGTACCTTACAATTATTTTCCCTTTAAATAATTTGTTGTCTGTTGTTGCGACTATTTTTATCGTTCTTATTTTCATTTTAATCCTTACTTATGTATATTCGTTGGATTTATACCCGTACAATTTACAACTAAATAAATAAATAACCTTACGCTCCGTATGTTATTTTTTAAATATATTTTGTTCTTTTTTCAGAATATTAAAGGTAATTTATTTTCCATAAATTAAAACTCTCATAGAATACGTGTATAATAACATTTAACCACATATGTACATATGAGGAGCCAGTATTTCAACCCCACCCCCCGGTACTAAAAGGGTTAAATATCAGGCGTTTGTGGCTGTCAACGCGTTGAAGAAAACGTCAATTAGATACCATGACGAATTTTAAAGTAGAATTTTCTTTCCGATCGTTGTTTGTCGTAGAAACGAGAACACTTTTGCTAATAAGCGATGACTTAGGCCAGAATCACGAACGGAAACATCAAAGTAATAATGATGATTGGTGCTCACAATCAGTATAATCGTGTCTGTTCTCTTTCTTTCTATCGAAATATCCAATGTAATCATCCGATCAAATTGGATTTTTAATTTTTGATTTATCGATGGAGATAAATGAAAGAAAATGGGGATATCATTAAGGTAAGTAGGTATATTGACACAGCTATTAGATCGTTGCATATCTGATGGACAATTGTGAGAAATAAATTTTGTCAAAATCAGGTAAGGAACGGAACGATGGTGACAGGAGTATGTTTAATTAAAAAGCCACCGTCAGCCATGTTCCCATGAAAAATCTATTTACGATGCACATGTATTTATGTACAGCGATAAGAATATAAAATTCGTATCATATTTTACTCTTCTTGTCTCGCGGTAAACGCAGAGTTTCTTCGTCGACAAAGTCCATCGTAAAAATATTTTTTTCATGGTATGAGAATTAATCGTTCAACATTCGTTCGATATTAAAGTGGTCGTAACGAGAAACAACGTAGATAATCTCTGTTCGCGTGATAATCCTTGGCGATTAAAAATGAAAAAGAAAAAAATTAAATAAATAGCGATAAATTAAACGAATTGTCCCTCTGGATTATCGCGTCGGAGTCGGTGTTATTGATGTTGATGCTGATGATGGTGCTGTTGCTGGTGTTGCTGGTGTTGCTGCTGCGTCGTTTTAGCAAGAGTTTCCATTTTCAATTGATTCTCCGAAGGTGTGGGCGACTGTGCCTGCTTCTTCTTCTCCTCCTCGGTCTCCTTCACCGCTGGCGGCGCCAGCGCGTTCAACAAACCTGATACAAAAGTTTCTCGTTGTACCTCTGTCGCGACAATTTCTTATCCGAAGCGAAACAAGCGACAAATTTAGTAAATCAATGTATTCTGGAAACGTAGTTCTATCCGTTATATCTATTTCCTAAACATCCGTGTCATCCGTCGTTAAGGTGTGAAATAGGCTCTCTTACGGAGATCGCTGTTAGTAATTTCTGAAAAGAAACAGGGCGACAATGGTAACCACTCACCAACTGTCTCTCCTTTGATGGAAGCTCCTGTAACGATAAAGGCGGATGACACATTCGTAACGACGCGACAATTTCGATCGATTCTGTAACGAGCTTACCGTTCCCGCGATACTTGTTCAACTGCTGATAGACCTGCTTCATCCTCTCGATGTTGATCCTGGAACTCTTGCTGTGATTCACCATTGGTAAAGAATAATCCTTGCCGATGATACACTTGGCCGTTCGTTGCACGCTAAGAGGCGCGTTCCACGGTTCGTGGATGTATCTCGTGGGGAAGTTCTTCAACACTGGCAGGTATCGCCTGATTGAAAAAATTAATAATCGAACATCAACATGTTCGGTAACTCGCGGCAAATTCAAATCAAATATTCTGTAGGTCATTGTTTCTTTTTAACTATCACTGAAAGGATTAAATCGCGAAACAATTACCTAATATAATCGCCGTTTGGATCGGCTTTTCTACCGAATCTCACTGGACAGTAGCAATGAAAGAATTGTTGGAAGAAAGAGCTGCACGACAACCACATCCACATCCCTGCATTAACCGACCAATCAGCGTCCAGTAAAAGTTCGTCGAACACCTAGAAAGATCATTCGATATTTCATTGCTCGAGTGAACGCCTTGACAAAACCTCTCCAATCAAATGATTACACTACTTTTTCCACTGAAATTATTATTAGATTTCTTATTTCGTTTATACTTAAGTATATCAAGTTCTTTTAACAGAGCTGTCGACATCATAAACGTTGATAAATCTGATTAATATTGCTTCTTAATCTGTTCGAATGATGATCGAAATGCCAGTACGGGATAAATGACATTTTACCTTCATCCCTTCTTCCCAGGAGATCCAAAGGTCGCCTCTGGTCAGGAAACAGGCGACAGCGTGTCTAGCCAAATGATGGATCCAACCTTCTTCCCTCAGCTGAGTCATGATCGCGTCGATCCATGGAAATCCCGTTTGGCCCTGTACAAACACCATTATTAATCTTTCGCCTGTTTCTCTCGACCCATCTCAAGCGAAGAATTTAAAAAGGAAAGGCCAAAGTTGACGCACGTTCGCCCATTTCGCAAGCGCTTCGACGTTCTTGTCCCAGGGGATCTGCACGCAAATAGGATTCCCCTGCATTCGATCGAAGTTCGGGTTCTTCGTGGCGGCACAGTAGAAGAATTCCCGCCATAGAAGCTGGCCATGTAACGAGAGCGGGGGCACAGCTTTCTTAATCTGAAAGAAACGTTCGATCTGGTCAGATTACGATATTGATAGAGAGAGAGAGAGAGAGAGAGAGAGAGAGACAAAGTGTTAAAATCAATTGAGTAAGTAGATTACGGGGATTCGTTATCGAAGCATCGTGCCTTTTTGTACAAATCGGTGAGCTGGTAATAAAAAAGTCGAGTGCTGAGACATCCGAATCGTAAATAAGGCGAGAGACCCGTTTGACTGGGTAATAAAGATTGCGGGGTCATCTTCGGTCTTCCGAAGCTGGCGACCCAAGCCTTCCTCTCCAGATGCCGCTCCAAACGCGCCAAAGCTTCGCTCTCGCCCCCGACCCACACAGGTGGTAACAATCCCTCTGTATCGAATCCTGTAAGCAAATGTAATCTTTAACAATTTTTCAAACACAAGCTGAATCTTTTTACCGAACTTTAAGTACGGAACTTTAAGTTGGAAAAGTTTAAATTTACCGAGTTCCTCGAGCGTTGGAACACCATAATGATCGTCGTGATCTTCCTTCAGCGGGGTATAGGCAGAGCCCACGCAGACGGAAGTAACCGTCGGTACCGGCGGTTCCGGCGGATCCATGCTGGCGACAACATTTTGAAATTGATGATACGTCAGCGGCGGCTTTCCTCCATTTTTCTCGATGATTCTGAAACGAACACGTGTCAACGATAATCGTCACAAACTCAACATCGTAAAACAACCATTAAGTTGACGATTAAATTCGCGAATTTTATATTTGTTATTATTCGAAATAAAATAATGCTTAATAATTACAATACAAAATTCTGCAATTTTTTGGCTGATAAACGAATAGAATACTCGAAGAAAATTGAAATGGACTCACTCGTCCAACTTGTAGAGAGTATGCGAGACCTTTTGGACCACCGAGATACCAAGCTCCTTACAGAGTGCCGATATGTTATGGTCTCGGACGCGTCCAAATGGTTCTGGATCCTCCTCGAAGGTCAAGTTCGTGGTGCCCCATTCCTTAAACAATTTTGGCAACGCATCCGCCGGTTGTCCTCTTATCACGAACAGTCTAGAGTTCAGTTTTCTCAACGAACAATCGAGATCTTCCAAACATTGCAACAGAAATCTGTAGGGAACCAAACAAACAAACAAACAAACAAACAAACATTCTTTTATAATTCATTCTTTTTCACTACTTTCTTTTCAAATGCCAGTGGTGGAAATTTGAAACGAACGACTTTGAAAACAATTTGGGATGCAGAATAGAAAAGAACTCGCCTCCATTTGTTAATGCCAACGTTGGTGCTGCCGGCGAACCACGGGTCCAAAACAAACACGCATCGAAAAGTGGTGGCACCGTTCAGACCCTCCGTTAACGACGGGTTGTCGTGCAGTCTGAGACCTTTGCGAAACCAATGAACCGTATGCTTCCCACCGTCGCCGTGTACCCTCACTTCCGGATCTATTTCGCTGTTGCGACTGCCTGTCATTTTCCGTTTCCTCTTTTCACCGAATCTTCCGCCACCCAACGCTCCTTCCTCGCTCTCTTCTTAGTTGCACACTTTCCTTTTTCTCTATTTATCTTTATTTTATTCTAGTAGACTTCCTTCTCTCCCGAAAGAGAGACAATTTCAACAGGATGCACCTTTTTCTTTTCTTTTTTGCTTTGAGAAAATTGTTCTGCTCGAAGTCACCAAGTTAGGACCGGTAGAGCCCTTTAGCCACGAGATACCTCAGTCATCCTGATGAATCGATTCTGCCTAGCGGAGTGGCACTTTTTAGGTCATCAAGGTCGCCGGCGAGCTCGATCGATCTACTATTCTCTCGATTGAAACTTTTCGCTGTTTATGGAAAAGAGAAGTGAAAAACTCGTGTCTCCGAAGGATCGTGTGCCGTCGATTCATGTCGTGGCCAATTTACCGTTCTCCGCGAGAATCATTCGACCGATCGTCTCGGCCCTTTCCTCTTTCACGATTCTTCCTCGTGCTAAACTTCCACACACCTTCGATATCTTATTTCATTTTAATCTTCGATTACACACGTTCGCACACGTTCGCACACGTTCGCACACGTTTCACGTATGAAAATAATTGGAATAATAAAGATTAATGCCTCGAAACTAAAAATTCCTATCTCGTTAGTTCGACCATTTGAATCAAAATATCCAAAAATTTGGTTACAGTCGAATCATATTTGAGTAAGATTTTGTTAATCTAACGCTGCATCCAATAACATCAGAGTCTATTATATAGGAGGACCTGTATCCACTAAACGTATGAATTCCTGAAGCTGAGATTTCATATGTATTTCGGCCACCAGTACCATTCGTAAGAATATCCGCAAAAAAATCTGGGTTACGAAGATATCGAGGTGAAGAATTTGATTTCGATTGCGCGTGATTCACCTTGAATTGAAAAGGTTCGATAGAAACGGAAACAAAAATTCTAACAGCATGTCTGATGTTTTGTCGTGAAAAGTCAATTGAATTTGACACAATGATCGATACCTTAACTTTTGTACAACCGAATAAGTTAGTCGAATAAAAAGATGTATAAATTTTCAACATAATTGATATTGTATTAACGTTAATAAACGAACCAAATGAAAGGAAAAGTAGAAAGATCAACGAATCCGACGATTGGCGCGTGATCAACTTCGATGGCTGACATATCGTTCGTAATTCTACTGCGCCGGTAAAATTGATCGCAATTCTTCTAGGATCAATGTAATCGACTGAGCCAAACGTACGTATATTTCCTTCTATTCGTTTTCTACTTAGCTAATAACATCGACAGGGCGTTACAGTTATGCATCATCGGTGTGGAGCGAAAACAATGCATATCGACGAAATGTAATATAAAACAACCACAAATCCGTACGGTTCTGACTAGGATCTTTATTTTTGTCCAACTTTGTTAGCTACCAATTAATTCCAAGTCGATTCACGTAACTCAGTCACCATTCACTCTACTCCATTCCATGCCCGAATATAGATACATACCTGTTATATGTATAATTATAATACCCGTTTCTAAAAACACCAAGTTTTGTTCTTTACCTCTGTTTTCCCACATTAGTTTTATCCACTGTTTTATAATCAAAATTCATACAATAATTAAATTGTTTTTGATAAATTGAATGATATTGTTCAAAGTAAGAAAAAGAAGACAATTTTTAAATTTCCCGCCTGCATCAGCTGATGCGGCGTTTATTTAGCTGCGCCATCAAAATCGCAACTTGGCAAAACTGCTGGGAAAAGAAGAAGGTAGAAATTCGATCGTTTGATCGAGCCTGCATACTACTTTCCTAATTGTAATTTCCTTTTTCTAAATCTTGCAACAATTTTTTTATTTCTTTAGTTGTACGATCTATGAGTTTGAATTACGCGAATCGTGAAATTTTCGTTGAGCTTGCCACGAGCTTTCGGCTTGTTTACCTAACCTACTATCCACGCGAGACCGGATCCAAACGTCAAGGATAATTCGTAACGACGGTAATCATTGTTATTCAAAGAAACAACAAAATCGGTAAGTATACACTTGTGGATTTAAAAAATGTGTATATTCTTGAACGGATGTGGGATGATCAATGTTTCGGGATCAAGGGCAGCACCGCAATTGAAAAACATTAATTGGTTATTGATAAAAAAAAATAATTTCTATGTAAATTCACTCGTTAAGTTGGTTATTAATCGATAATTACGACACACATAAATCGATATTACTATATAACGAGAATAGACGGTAATCCTATAATCCCTTTCATTTTTGACGTCAAATTACTGTCGGACACATTAAACAGAAAATTAATAACTGTTAAACGATATAAAAACCCAGAAGGTATTTTGTTCGAAATCTATCGATATTCTGCGAGAATGGTACAGGTTGTAACAGAAATGAACGAGTTTCGATTAAATAATCTCGATAAAAATTATTATTCCAACGTATCACACAGTTATGAATAATCAACGACAACAGACAACATCAAATGCTTGAAAACAAGCGCAAACTTGACACATTGACCCACTGACATAATCGCTTTTCTTTCGATAGATCGTCATGTAACAATTACTACTCTGCCTTCTGATCATTATCTTGTCGATAAAACAGAATGTTCGAATGAATCATAGTTAATACCATTCATTGACAAGATTGACTAAATATTTTTATTTATTCAACAACCTGATACGTAGTTTCATCAATTTATCTGCAATGTACGCATGTCACATCGCAAATCGTTTTCGATATATCGATAGAACATAGGAGGCGCGTTCGATTTATCATATCTTATGAATTTTGTTGAAATCGACGGAAAATGTAAAGAAAATTTTATCCTTGAATAAAAGAATATACGCATGAAGAAATCAAAGCGAGATTAATGCAATTAACAGAAATTACCAATCGAGGAGAGCGGGTCACGTTGATAAAACCGATCAGATGCGCATTTGCCTTATCTAATACTTACAATCTTGGGCAAACACGAACATTCTATATTCGAATGCAACAACTATTTCTTCTTAATCAGCTTACTGCAATTTAAAGAAATAGCACACACTGTCGACTCGACATTTCGCAAGCGAGTTGCGCACTCTGACGATCACGGTACAGATTGTATCGTCACACACTTGTTCACTTTCTTCGCGACTTATCGCGCGAAATTCGATTTTTTCACAAGGAAAATACTTATTGAAACGATAGACGAGCAGAGACATACAACGACTGTTCTTCACATATGCCAACGTGCAAGTTGAGTAAAATGATGGGGAAGGAGAGGCAGTTTTGCAAGAGCAAGGGGGGACACTGAGCCACGCCGAGTGCAACGTGACCGCGGCCCCGCGAACCTTCCAATTGGCCAACTCGATCACGTGGTGCCTTGGTCACGTTGCACCCGCCGTGGTCTGTTTCTCTTTATGCGTCTCTCCCTTATACCGGTTATCACTTCCTCTTTACTTTTACCCCTACCATCTTTGTTCACTTCACCTTAAGTGTATCTTTTCTTTCTCTTTTTTTCCCGCTTGCACTTTTCTTTCCCTTTAAACTTCACGTGGTATTCGAAAAAGGGTTGTACCATACTTCAGTGAGACACAATTACAGCGTTAGTCAAACACGTGTTTCGATTAAAGCTGTATCGAAAATTCCAATATTTGAATATTTGAATTTCAAACTTTATATCTTTAGTTTCGAACAAATGCGTAGCCAAGTGTAGTAAGTAGTGCGCGAAGCAGTCATTTTTAGCATTTAACTATTTTCATAACATTTTCCTTTTGTTTTGAGCCCCACGAACTCTGGAACCAGTTCTGTCATGCATCCAAGTTCATTATACGGTTTTTTGCTTTTTTTTTTTACGAATATTAAATCCCTCGTGTAGCGCCTCGGCTCGAGTTCATTTAAACTTCGATGCTGTTTACCGTCACCTAGAAATATGTATTATGAAATTCATATTTCATAGTGAACGTAGGGATTGGAATTACGATGTAAACTGACAACAGAGAGACGGAGAAAGCATACCATCCCATTACATATGTATCTTGCCATTTTACGCGGCTAATGCGACTGGTTACTTGAAGATGTCGCAACTATTCTAGCCGACTTTTACAGTCGTACACCTCACCGAGTATAAACGATGTTGCACTTTAAAAACTTGAACTTTTAAATTATTAATGAAGCAATGTTTCATAAGTCTAAATTGTTTGTGTCCTTTATAAAAATAAATAATAGGGAAAATAAAAGAAGATAGGGTTGATGTTAAAATGAATATTTCAATTTTACCAGATTACTAGTTAAGTTAAAATTAAAAGATTAATTTTAACGCGCGAGAAAATGGTAAAAGGGGAGACGACTCGAGTGTTATATGGATACAGGGTGAACCACACAATTGGACCAAGTTATATTTCGAGTGCGATCAGAGATACAAAAAACTTATCGGGATAAAAAGGTAAATGATATACGAAAGTCCGTAGAAAAATTCGCGACAGAGTGTAATTCATTTGTCGGTTATATAAGTCTCTTACAGTAGGATATTTACCTTTGCAATACCCTTGACCGAATTGTCGCGCGCACACGCATTAGTACTTTTTTTTTCTTTTTTTCCAACAGTATAGTATGGATCGGTGATGTAACGCGACATGTCTAACTGAACGCTGACACATCGACCAGATTTTCCACGATCGAACTGGACTTTCTTTCAATTTGATCATTTCGCTGTGAACGACGTATATATACGTTGATTCCGTAATCGATGACTCGACTCGACACTTGAAAAAAAAGCTTTTTGTATTCTTCGATTGCGTACAACGTGTATATGCGTTTTAACGATCAACTTGCAATTATTACACAAGATACATCACAGCGAAATATGGTTAAACAGACAAAAGAGATAGGATCGTTCAGTGATACACATATGTAATCACATAACAACGATAAATTACTTTGTAGAACAGTTATACTCGTTTATTCATTTATTCATACATAAAACGTATCAGGAAATTTTATTAACAGTTTTTTTTTTCATGTTATCTCCGATACATTCTTTTCTTTTTTGTCCTCGCGATAACCGTAATGTATATAAAAAAAATGACTTCACAAATCCATATCGGTGCATTTTTTTATCTTTTTTTTTTTTCATTCTTTTATTTAAACTATGCAGCAGCTTGTCATTGTTTAATAATACATATTGTTCGACGATGAATCGTATAGTCAATCTATACGTAAATATTTTATCTTTTTCTTTATACATTTTTCTTAAATCTTACAGCTTATTTTTATGTTAATGTCATACTTATCCATAGTCCCGTTAATACGGAGCAATTTAGTAACATATATATATATATATATATATTACTAATTGTAATTAGTATTTATATAAAAAAAGTGAAAGACTATCACTATTGACAGAGTAAGAAAGGAGTCTAACGAGCCACGAAATCTAACACATAGCCGTATATGTGTCGTATAACAGTATACCCACTCGCGCGCGTGTAACCACGTTATACGCACCCAAAACACATATACACGCATCCATATACAATTGAATTCCTTTTGAATTTCAAGCAACCTGAAAAACTATCTCTCACATCGTTGTCTAGATTTTCGTCATTCGTCAGAGACAATCTATACTCGGTCAACGCTATTAACTCGTTTCGCAGCTATATAAACGTATAATCTGTATTTAAATAACAATTAGTAGACTACTCATGTTCGAAGCTTTCATTCGAACGAAGTATAGTTTATGGCTGTGGCGTTTCGTTCTATATATATATTTTTTTCTTTCTTTTTATATTGCTAATAAAGCTTGCAGATAACGAGAATTTTGAAATATAATTTGAAAAAGAAACGAAAACTAAAAGAAACAAAAAAAAAAAATAGAAAACTATATAGTTAATAATCAAATATTGCTTACAAAATATTGTAAAGTACTCTTACATTGGTATGTAAGTGCATCTGTACAGTTACATACTTGCAGCTAAAATAGATGCACTTTCCAGTTCAAACAAAGAAACAAGTTTTATAATACACATTTTGGATTCTAAACAAATTTTAATATATAAAACTTCATTTCAGATCATATATTTACAAGATCAAATTACACATTTTATGTGTAACATAAGATTACAAGTTTTCCCTCTGAATGTATCTTCTATACAATATGTAATACTTTCTAAATATATTTATCTATTTTAGCTGCAAGTGTTGATAGGAGCGTACCTCTACAGGTTTTGAAACAGAACAATACTAACATTGGTTAGAAATGAATTAATCTTGACAATGAATTCTTCTTTATGGACAACAATGTGTAAGTTAGATTGCTGAATACTGTGATACTATCGCAAAATAAAACAAAAATGTAAAATATGTTTTGGATGACGATCAACTGTACAAGAATAGTAAATAAAAGTGAAAATAAACGACTGAAGAAGATACACACTTATTGGGTTGTATCAAATTTTACAGGGAATATGTTTGAAATTTGTTGCTTCTGTTCTTGCATACTTAAAGATTATATGTATATAAAGAAGATTAAAAATATACTAGGTCCATGATGCGAGGCTGTTCTATAAAAATATATAATTGTTTGTAATGTTCAATTAGAAACCCCGGAACGTAACGAGTTTCTAAAATAAAATATAAAGTAGGCTCGATTGACTGTTTTGTTTATCGATATTTCTCTAACGCATTCTAATGCTTTACGGTCTTTGATTTATCTGATCAAAATACAATAACTATGCTCGCTATGAAGAATATTAAATGTAAAGAAATAAAAAAAGAGCTTGTTATAAAATGTATTTTCATTTTTTTTCTCTGCTCGTAGTTTGTATAACATCGCGTTATACAGAATGTTTACTTATTTCTATACAAAGGAAAGAAGCGGTAGTTATCCAAAGCGATGCTGATCTGTCGATAATCATTTCTACGTTGAATCAAATTGCTTCAATCGTGTAGACGCAAATTTTCTTAGGAGTCGCGCTAGGAAAGTATTACTGTGTGTGTGCGCGCGCGTGTGTGTTCACCAATCCATAGTTATCCTTTTTTTAAAGCTATAATTTTTAATCTCAGAAATTCTATCTCTTATGTATCAGTCAAATTTTTCTTCCATCGATTGCCGTACAATTGAAAAGAGGCTAAAGCGATCAAAGTGTTCGAGAAAAATTTTGTTCAACACGACAAGTAACGTGTTTAAAATAGTTTAACGCCGAGCGTAATTAAAAAAATATTACAAATAATGATCATGTATATATGTGTCATAGTGTACTAAACGTACAGAAATCTCTTCTTCTTCTTCTTCTTTATGATCGCACTAACGTGTCCCAGGTACGCATTTCAAAGCCACGTAATCAATTCGATCGAAATAGATAGAATATTATACAAGATGAAATTCAAACCTTTCATTTACAATTCATAGGAACATCCGTTTTGGAAGGTTCGCACAATTCAGACGCCAACATTTTCATCACCGTTCGGCGTCCTTTATTTCACACGCTTCGTAGGCCTACCACGTTTCTTGGCCTCGGTGTTCACCGTGTGATTGAGAATCGACGGTTTGGCAGTATGCGAGTTAATTGCTTTCTGTACACTTCTACCTGCGTCGATTTTGTACAAGTCCAATTCGATCGTTTCGTTCTCGAACGCCTTTTTCGATCGTCTGGTTCGGCCCGCTATTCTTTCCATTTCGTCGAACTTCGCCTGCAATCTTAACGCCAATTCAAAATCCTCCTTCTCCTGAATCACCAGCCTCTCCATTCGTTCCTGTTCCTTGATAATCTCTTCGTCCGAAAGAACACTCTTCTCTACGATAGTATGCATCTCGGTGGTGTTATTATTTTCAGACATGCATTCGTGAAGCTCGCTACAGGACTCTGACGAATCGTAATTGTTGCTGTCCATGTTCTCGTCGCTCACGTCTTGCTCGCTGTTTACAGAATTGTCGTGTCTCGACTTTCGCGTTTTTCTTCTTAAATTAAAATTATTCATCTGACAGCCGAGTCCCACGGAACCGTCGCTTTTCTCAGAACCTTCTGTGCTGGACTGTTTCGCCCGACGTGTCCTTCGCTGCTTCGATTTCGGTAAAGCAGCTTTCGAGTGCTTCGTTTTGCTTCGTTTTTGTATCGTAACAGAAATATCCTCCGTCACTTTACATTCAGGGTTCTGCTTTTTATACAATCTCTTTCTCGTGTTTCTTTTTAAAATCATCTCTGATTCACGATTCAGAGGATTTTTCTTGTCCATGTTTGTCTTTCTTTTCTTTATTCTCTCCGCGATATTCTCCACCGTCATCTCGTCCTCCCTTTGTACTTCGATCTCCTCGTCGTACGACGAATTCATTTTTACAGACATGGACGAAGAGGTTGAATTTCTCGCCTCGACATCGTCTACGTATTTCGTTCTAGTGTCCTTCTTGATCCATAAATTTCGTTGTCGTTTCGATTTGCAAACCATACCGTTCCTAATGTGCGATTTCCACGACTTCTCCACCTTCTTGATGTCTCTGTGCTCCTCTGATACCGACTTTTTACCAATCTTAATACCATTTATCATCTTACTCGTGCCTTTTGTGTAATCCTTATTGGAATCGAACGAGCTTTCTAAGGCAAAATCAAGCTTTCGAATGCTCTCGTGGATTTGTGACTTTACTATTTTGTTAGGAATAATTTGAAGCTGATTATACGACGTCGATGGTGTCTGTTCGATCTCCTCTTTATACATTTCTCTCTCCTTAACATTCTGCTTGGTTTTACCTGTGAAGGATAAAGACATTACTGCGTGCTCACTGTTTTGCGATAAATTTGATAAAACAGAACCATTAAAAAATTAACGTACCTCTAAATGCGCTCCACGAACATCCAATAATTCGCTTCAAATGTGTCTGAGACGGAGGCTTAGGTATAACATTGGATACCTTTTTAAATATAGGAACGACTCTAATTAATTTTGGATCTATTTGTCTCCCGTCTGTAATACAACGTTCTATAATTATGTAAATAATATCGAGTATTTGATTACAAAAATGGCATGGAAATATAGAGCTTACTCAACCTGTAGAGATTTTCAGCGGTGTTCTTGGCATAGCCTTGATCGGCTTGAAATGATGAATTTCTTGATTAATACTATCATGACTACCGGCGCTTTCGGCACTTCCCATTCTCTCGTCATCGTCTCCCGAAGATATGCACACTTCCACTCCCAAGCTTTTTTTTTTACTATTCACAACGTCATCCGGCACGTGTAATTCTTCTTTGCTTTGAGTACCATATATTTTAGATGATGTTCCAGATTCTATAGGATAGTTTGACATACAAGATTCGATCATTTTTGTTGTCGCCTGGTGTTTTAGAGTTCTTGCGATAGCATTGTATATAGGCATAGGTTTCTGACAACAAAATTTTGCCATAGAATCATTACACAGGTTAGAAGAGTCGTTGCTTTTTATGCTGGAAGCGTATCTTTCTGCACGAATTTTAGATATTAATGCAATGTTGGATCTCCTTAATCCAGGATTATCTTGAGGTTCTGAAATAATTTCTTTATCGCATTTTGAACTGTGGGGCTCCATTTTACATGAATTTATTTCAGTCATAGTGGAAACATTAAACTTTGACGTATGGAACAAATTACTAGACACATAGGGGTAACTGTTGCAATATTTAGATGCTTCTTTGTGCTTCTCTACAATTTGTTTTTTGACCAAAGATTTAGCAAGTAATTGGTCTTGTGATAATTGCACCAAATGTTGCTGTTGTTCCTCTTCTTGAATCTTACGAATTAAAGCTTCGCTAGCTATCTGTTCAGCCTTTCTTTGACTCTGTATTTCTTCTTCGGCCATTTGAAGTTGCACTTCATATTCCTGGCGAATCTCTCCCGCTGCACTAAGTGTTTTGTTAACACTGGTAAAGTCTGCATAAATGAAAACTATATGTAATTGAAATTGTGCTTAAGTTTAAATAATATTTAATTTACATTTTTACATTAACAAGAACATTATTAATTGAAGAGAAAAAAAGGAAAATTTCTAACTAAACATTAAAGTAAACAGTGCAAATAATAATGAAAACAAAAACAACATAACACAAATGAATAATAATTTATACAATGTACCCATTACAATACATAAACAAGTTCAAAGTGTACATAGAAATGGTAAAGAAAAAAAAGATATTTTCTTGAATTCAAAGTTGTATTCATTGAAAAGTTATATTTCGATTAAACTGGTGATTATAAACTGTTACCAGTTGTTATAAATAAACGTATACGTGTTTCTCATCCGTTTATTTATATTCTTATGTTTTTTTAAAGAGGTTATGTTACGTTTGTTTACTTGCTCGCAAGAAACTCACCAACATCCAATTCAATGTTGTTATCGTCGCCGTTGTATTTATTCTCAACTTCTTTTGGAAATTTCGTACGGATTAACTCCCAGAGACCATTATTAACTAACGTTTCGGTCTTCGTTGCTGTACGAAGCCAAGAACCGACTCGTATCCTACAGAGAGGACAGCTTAAGCTATTATGTTCGAAAGTACCTTTCAAACATTTTAAACAAAGATTATGAGTGCACGGTAATGTCACTGGTTCGATCAAAATGCTACGGCACACAGGACATATTAAATCTCGCAGAGAAATGTCCACCGACGATTGTAACAAGGAAATATTAAACAGTTTTGACGTTCGCTTTAAACATGTCGCCATCTTGCCATATTCCTTAAGGAAGCATAACAGGCTACTACAACCGCCGCAAGTTACAACCGTGGTTCCCTTACCTAATGGAAGAACGTTCGCATACTAATTCAATTCACTAGATCCCCTATATAAATGTATACACACGTAAATGCCGTGCGATCAAATATAATTGTCAACGTTGACAGATCTCAACTTAATACATGGTAAATATCTATAACGTTATTAATTTACTTTCAAATCAGTTTAAATTCTTAATCATAAAATGCTGATCAATGTACAAAAATCTGTTTTTTTCGAACAAGAAAATTATGAATATAAAAACTTAATCTCTTCCTTTTACGATACAATCAACATACGCATACATATGAATTGTGTATACGTAAAACACGCACAGCATTGAATATTAATAATTTACATTAATTATTAATTTGTCTGAAGAAGTAGCTGCCTATAATAAAATTTTTAGTATCTTTTTTAATGGGATTTTGTATTATCTTTCGATATTAAAGTTACGTTCATGATGTTTATTATAGCTTCGATAAATTACAATTATAACAAATTTGAAAAAGTAACAGTGGATATAAAATTTAAATTTCAAAGACGATACAATATGTATTAATTTTACTTGAATTAAATTTTTACTTTCTATAGTATGTATGCATATAGGAAACAATAAATATAAAAATACAAGAAATAAAATTTTTTGGTAATGTACAGTTCCTAGGGGATTTTCTTAAAAATGTGGAGTTGGTAGCATATCTCACATAACACAAAACATTGAAAATTATGAAGATATTTTAAATAAAGTATCTAAAAACATATTTTTTTCACTATATCCCCAAACCTATGAGATACTTCATATTAAGAGTGTTATTTGAAAACAAAAGCAAATAAATGTTTCCTGTTAGGTAGACGTATGCATTACCAATCTCACTTTTAAGAAGTCCCCTCCAAAATCTATGCGCTACAGATTAGTTTAATGAGATAATAAAATTATAAATTTTTAAATAATTGAATGCAAAAACATTGATTTGTTCTGTTAATGATTGATGGTTTTTATTTTCACGCATAATACATTCTTTATTAATATACCAAAGGATGATATGTTTTATTCTGAATTTCAGTAAAATATTTTTAAGAGATTGGCTACATTGGAAATCAATAATCGATATCAAAACGGTAATGCCCTGAAGTGTATTTGAAAGGTGACTCATAACGGAATCCTGATACGAGTTAACAGTTGGACGTGTATAAGCAAAGAAATATTATTTATTAGAAAAAGATAGAAATTAATATTTTTACTGAATATTTATATTAGATTGGATCGATTGTTGTTTTACAGATCAAATAACAGCGTAGCAAGATGACGAAAAGAGGTACTTGGTTATTTTTATATGTATCATCTTTTGATATAAAAAAGTAATTATATTGACATTTGTTTTATATTCAGTTGAAAATATAGAACATATTTGTATTTAACACATAGGAAAAAACCATAAAAGGCAACAAAAGGTGCAAGAAGCATCTAGTTCACAGCAACAAGGGCAGCCATCTGTTTCACAGCAACAGCAACCAGCAGCTCCACAGCAACAGCAACCAGCAGCTCCACAGCAACAGCAACCTTTTGTTTCACAACAGCAGGGACCCCCAACAGTATGGAGACAACAGCGACCATCTGTTCCACAGCAACAGCGACCATCTGTTCCACAGCAACAGCGACCATCTGTTCCACAGCAACAGCAACCAGCAGCTCCACAGCAACAGCAACCTTTTGTTTCACAACAGCAGGGACCCCCAACAGTATGGAGACAACAGCGACCATCTGTTCCACAGCAACAGCGACCATCTGTTCCACAGCAACAGCGACCATCTGTTCCACAGCAACAGCGACCATCTGTTTCACAGCAACAGCGACCATCAGCTCCACAGCAACAACAGCCATCTACTTCACCAGCAGTTCAAGACGTCACTGTAAAACAATTTCAGGTATAGCTTATTATCAAAAAAGATTATTTCCTGTTCTGTGATACAAGTTATCAAGGGAAATACAAATTCAAAATTAATGTACTTTTTTTTTTACCTTTGAGCATATTCTGATGTTTAACTCAATTCTGTGCATTATTTGTTTAGGACATTAGTCTTAGACCAAAAGATAAGACTGAAAGGTCTATATTGTTAAGTAGTATGCAAAAAATGTACATGGACCTAATACCACGCAGGAAAAGTGCTACAGGTGGAACGCTTGGTAGAAAAATTAAAGTGGAAACAAATTTGTTTCAAATCATATTCAAACCAAACTTTAAAACAAATATTATACACTATGATGTTGTTATTTCACCAAACAGTCCAACATTTTTATTCAGAAAAATTTTTGAAGAATTTAAAAGAAAACACTTTCCAAATAGAAATCCAGCATTTGATGGTAGGAAAAATGCATACAGTGGAAATGAACTTCCTTTTGGTGATTGCAGTGTAAGTATTTAATTAATAGTGACAATTGAAATTGTTTTTTACATAATTGTCTATTGCATAATTGTATATAATTCAATATATTTTACATTACAGGTAGAAGATGATATTAAGCTTTTAGATCCTGAACGCCAACAAGAACGTGTTTGGAAAGTATATATGCAAAAAGTTGCAGTCCTTGATTTATCATGGTTGAAAAATCTGAATACTGATGAAGCTGAAGAAAAACAGTTGAAGGATTTAAAAGTGTTGGAAATTATTTTCCGTCATGGTCCTGCATGTTACTATACTTCGGTAAATTATTTTATTACATTTAATTTTCAAAGAAACATACATACATACAAATGATTAATTCTTATGTTTTATAAATGTATGATGTTTAAGTTAATATAGCAATGTCTAAATAGGTGGGCAGATCACTTTTTACGCCACCGCAACCAGGTAAAGTTGTGAATATGCCGGATGGTATGGATTTATGGGTTGGAGTATTTCAATCCGTATTGGTTGGAAAAAAAATCTATTTGAACGTTGATGGTAATCTATTGATATATTTACTTGTATAACGATTCATATGCCGCCTTGAACTTTTTACCAATGAATGGTATAATTTAATTATAGTTGTACACAAAGAATTCCCCAGAGAGCAATCAGTTATTGATTTGATGAAAGACCTATGTACATCTCCTAGAGGTCCACCTCTGACAGCTATACGTCCGGAAGATGTACAAAGAAATAAGGAAAAAATAAATAAGTTTTTAAAAGGATTGAAAGTACAATATGAATTGCCCGGGCAACCTACAACCAAGAGAACTTATCGTGTAAATGAATTAGTTGAATCCCCAAACAGGAACAAATTTCGTTTAGAAAATGATACGCTATGCACGGTGGAACAATACTTTTTGCAGAATAAAAAATATAGGATTAGATTTCCTGAATTACCTTGCATTTGGGTGGGATCCCGTAATAACAATATTTATCTACCTGCGGAGGTATGTAAATGATTTTTTCTTTTCTTTTTAACATATATTATGAAAACAACAATTAATCTTTTATTTCACAGTTGTGTACAATCGTGGGTGGACAAGTGACGAAAAAGAGTCCAAGCGCCGATCTAGTAAAGTATGCTGCAATTGATACTCGAAGACGCAAAGAAAAAATTATCAGTGGCGTAAGCATTTTCAGCATTTCAATATCCAACAAAATTATATTTTTACTTTTGAATATGTGTAATCGGAAATGTGATTTACAGTTTTCTAATATGAAATTAAATCAGCAACCAACGTTAATGAACGAATTTAATATTTCTGTGCAAGGAGAATTTGAAAAAGTACCGGCTAGAATTCTTTCACCTCCTATGTTAAAATATCACGAAAAAGAGGTGAATGTAGTTAAAGGAACATGGCGTGTAGAGAAGTTTCTCAAGCCGTGTGATTTGGCAGATAACTCGTGGACTATTTTGAATTTAGATAGAAAATTACTAGATCGTGATTTGTATCGTTTACAAAGTAGCCTACAAGATGGCGGTTAGTAATATCATTGTAAGCAAATAATTTTTCTATTATAATATTATTTTATTTTCGTAGGTGCATCTGTCAATATGACAATTGGCAAAGCACTAACTCCATTTGTAAATCTACCTATACAAAGAAATATTAGCAACATTGTATCATACTTTCAAGAAAAAAAGAAGCAACAGTTGAGATTGGTAGTAGTGGTAATCCCTGTGTTAGACAATGTATACAGTAAGTAACATACCAATAATTCAATACAATATGACGGATACATTCTGTAAAATTTGATGATAATTTAAGGTTTGGTAAAGCAAATTTCTGAACTGAAAGTAACTGGTGGTATAGTGACTCAATGTTTGAAAAGTAGTACTTTAGGAAAATTGAGTCCTTCGACTGTTACAAATATTTTATTGAAGATAAATTCGAAGCTCAATGGTGTCAATCATACATTTGCTCCTACCTATCGGTAATATTACTTTCTTTAGATAAACAATATTTTATAATGTTACAGTTTTGATTATATATGTATGTATTTATATTTTCTTTAGACCACGCTGTTTAAATGTACCGTGTATGTTGGTTGGGGCAGACGTAACGCATCCCCCATCTGATTCAACGAATATTCCTTCGATTGCTGCTGTAACAATTTAATTTTAATCTCAAACAATTTCAAAGATATTATTTATTGCTGCATACATTTAAACATCAATACTATTTCAATTTAGGTTGCTGCAAGCCACGAACCGAATGCTTTTCAATATAATATAGAATTAAGACTTCAATCACCAAGGGAAGAAATAATTCAAAAACTGGAAGAAATGATGCGTTTACAATTAATATATTTTTATAAAAAAACAGGTTATAAACCTGCGAAAATAATATTTTATCGGTAAATACCATTTAATAGACACTCTTATCGATTGAAAGCAAATTTAAAATGTATTTAACACAAACGTATTATTTTTATATATCTGCAGAGATGGTGTAAGTGAAGGACAACTTACGCAAGTTATGCATTTCGAATTGTCGGCAATAAAGAGAGCTATTGCAAAATTACAAGGATCCTCTGGTGAAACGATTCCAATCACATTTCTTGTAGTTCAAAAAAGGCATCATGTCCGTTTGTTTCCAACTGATAAAAATTGCGATACGAAGAATTTCAACGTGTTAGCAGGCACTATTGTTGACACCGAAATTACGCATCCTACACATATAGATTTTTATCTTGTATCACATGCCAGCATTCAGGTACATTATATTTATACAGTACTTTTCAATCCAAGGATTCACTGATGCACGTGAGAAATTTTTATAACAGGGCACTGCGAGACCTACAAAGTACCGATGTATATGCAATGAGAATGACATGTCAGAAGACGAAATCGAACAGCTGACATATTATCTTTGTCATATATTTGCACGATGTACAAGATCCGTCAGTTATCCTGCCCCTACTTATTACGCTCATTTAGCAGCTTTCAGAGCCAGAGCATTGATACAGGAGTAAGATAAATATATATACATATATTTATTATCATACTGTTACTACTTGCTTATTATATATTCATCATATTGTTACAGTGTTCCCTTAAATATGCATAATTTGGAAGAAGCACAGCGAACTAATATGAATTTACAAATGAATGCGCATTCTCCTATGTTTTTCGTGTAATAATTACGCATCTATTCTTTTCTTCCACAAAATAATTTTATTGTTAAACATGATCAATATATATATTATATATACATTTTATTACATCCTATATTCTATATCTATAAAAATATATCTATGTTTGCAAATAATAATATAATTTTTAGCGTTGTATAATACCATTCTATTTCTCTTGTATGTACATGATGTTTTAATAAATAAACTACTGTAATTTTTGGTGGATCTATATTTTAAGTATATAAACGACCATACAGATTTAAAAATGCTATCATAATTAAAATAGTATCATATTTAATTAATTATTCAAAATTTAGAATATAAAATCAAATTTATTATTTATTTGGTGTACGTGTATATATAGAAGTTTAAATCTTTCTTCCGTCTTTTTATAATTATTTTAAATTCAAATAAATTCCCGCTTTTTTGTATTACTGAGCGTTTAATATTTAAGTTATAAAAAATATGAACAAATACTCTAACGATTCAGTTATATTTTATACATGTTATAAAAACAAAGTAAAAACCTGTAACAAACGATTAAAACTTTTGGGTATCTCAAATAGTTATTTAGAATTTAAAATAACCACCGAGTCGTCCCGGTAATCAACATGGCGCGCGTTGCTTTAGTGTCGGTATCCTAGAAACAATTTGATTGCGCCTTTCGAATTATATTGTAAAACGATTAATAAACAATTATTTAATTACGAGAAATATCTTGTTCGAAGAATTATTCTTAGTTTATATTTATACGTTTATATAAATAGTGCGGCAATGTAAACGTAAATTCGGTCGATCGATAAACGGTATACTAGAAAGTATACGCTTTCTGTTCGTTCATCGTGTAGTTTCTGACGAAACGTTTGTTCATGGTGACAGAGATTAAGTTTATTAGAATTCATGGACGTCAAGTATTTCTCCAGGGTTCAAGGAAAAGAAGAATTAACCCTTTGAGTGAAATACAATAAAATACGTTTACGATAAGGTAAGTTGACATAAATCCAGTTATTAAGAGTACTTTCTAAACTAAATACGGTGCATGTTTTTATTTTACACGTCACCCTTGTCTCTTGTATAATGTAATTTAAATGTTTCATTAAGTATTTCTTTCATTTAGAATAGCTAAAATATGTATCTATGTATTTTTTTATAGTGATATAAATATTTTAATATAAATCGAATCGTTTGAACGTAAGGTTAAAATGTGAATGATGTAAATAAAATTGAAGTGACAAATGTTTCTTTTTAAGAATAAAGGGTAAAAGGGATAGAAGTTGTAAAGATTTGTTAGATACGTTTGATACGATCTGCATAGTTGTGAGAGGTCATTGTACGCACATGGTCTATTCCTGTTGATATAGCATACTGACAAGGATGTGTCCACATAACGTTATCCGGTAGTTAACACATTCGTTACCAGCGTTCAATTAGGAACTTCTTAATTACACATTGGATTTGATTATCATCTGTTTCAAAGTGTATAAAAATAAAAAATTAAAATATCATACGAAAATTCAAAGTCGTCATGTATTTTTGTGACGCTGATAGTGATTGTGTTAACCCTAGATAATTAACTGTTTGTTTCAAATGTTTTAATTATCAGATTTAATACGTATTTCCATTAATACATGATACATGGCCGAGCATTATTCGCTTTGCTAGAGAAAATGACAGTATAAGGGAAGTTCCATCATTTGTCGTATTCTCGAATGTTACTAGCCATTTATACCTAGACATAATAATTAACCTACTTTATTCTTTGGTTTATCACGTTACTGAATTAACCAATTTGGTGTGAAATAATTATTATATTGAATACTTATCGCGTTTAACGTAATCCAGACATAATTTAGGCATAATACGCAATAACTTTCTAATATTGTAACAGGTAGTGGGGGTACTTTCCACCACGGCACCATTTTCCCTAGGAATATCTATTCCCGACGGTGTACGTGTCTACTCGAGGGTTATTTTTTGTAAGTGGATACGCTGCTGAGAGTCATTCTTAGTAGAACGTCCATATGTAAAAAATACTGTCGACAATTTCTCATGCGAATATTATTCTGAAGAGAACCTTTCATCTTTTCATTTTAAGATTACGTTGTAAGCGTTTATTGATAAATAGTTCTGGAACAGACTTGCCAAAGAAGATGCTCTGGTGTTTCAAAATGTGTGCCCCGAGTTAAGACCTCGGTACAATGATGATATTAAGTAAAGGAAATCACATCCTATTTCTTTGTCATATGATAAGACTAGTGACGTACCCAGAAAAGGGGCCAAAGGACCTTGGCACCTCCTAGTAAAAATTCTAGTTACACCAGTGACAAGAACATTGTCACGAGGGAAAACTTTTGGTCGGCACTGGTCCAAAGTATGCAGTGTAACCACTTTCATAAAAATATATAACGTATACGTTAGAAAACGTTTCCACTGTGCATAAAAACTGTAGCCTTGTGCATCCTGCCTTTACAACCCCCTTCCTTCACCCTATATCTCTCTTTCTATCGTTCCCTCCCTTTTTCTTTATCCCCTCTAATGTAAAGCCTCTATCTCCGTCCGAAGTTCTGTCTTCGTTTTCGCGACTAGCTTCACGTGACCGGAACGGTCTATTGATTCTTGGAGGCAGTGCATGCGCCCTCGTCCTCGCGATATCTACTGGTAAACGGGGTATGGTTAGCAGCGTTGCTCGAGTTCCGTTTCGTCAACGTTATGAACACATACAAAAGGGGCTGTTAGATGTCGTGACGAGGGGGTGAACGAGGGGGGGGGGGGGAGAATATAGGGAAAAGGGAGACTGGTGAGAATCGCGCTGCTAGAAAACTCACAATCAGTATCACTTCGTGTGGCGTTAGTGTACGACATTCTTCGTCTGCTACTTATGATTTTCGTACTTCTCCTCAGGTACATCCACTTTCTTATTTTGTAAGTTAAACAAATAGACTCTTTTCGTTTAATGTGTTTACGATTTTGTAAGAGTTATTGTCGTTATTACGAATTCGAGGTTGTGTTTACTGACGATCGTGACAGTCCCTTATTTTCACTTGTACCCGGACGTGACAGTCGAACCAACTGACCCATAGGGATGATTCATTTGTTTATTTCACGGGTGGCAAAAAGAAACGAGTGAGCAATAATGGTGTTTCTACGCGTTCATCGTGCACAGGCGAAGCGATTTGTGCGCAAACGTTGTGGAAAGGGAAATTCATCTGGAATACGTATATATCGCGCTGCCTGGCAGCGTTCATAGTGGCTAAAAAAATGTCAAATTCGCTTTTATCGAATATAAAGACTAACATTATGTTTCTGTTTGTATCGTGTAAAACCAACAATGTAAATTTTGGAAAGGATTTTTTTCTAAAATTTACATTTTATGATGAATATATTTGTAAGTTTATGTCGGAAAAGATGCATCGTGCTTCTGTTACCCTTTTCTGTTTCCGTTTCCCGACATCGTTTTTGAGCGGAAGTAAACAACCGCAGGACGCGACGCGTTGCACGTTGCTTTTCTTGTGTCATTTTGAAATTATTTCACCATTGATGAACACAGTGCTCATGGATAACAAATTGAAACGTTCGTTTCGTGAGAAGTATCGATCGTACGTGAGATCGATGATTGGTACGATTGTTTCCGATAGTGTTGAATCGATATCAATTTCTAATACGCAAAATGAATAGTTATACCCGTCGTTATTGTTATACCGACAATAATGCAAAGAAACACGGAAAATAATTTTCTCGTGTGACGAAGATATTTTACGAAATTTTAATGTCGTTGATAAATCAATCGATATAAAATTATCAGATTCGATATTTCTCGGGGGACGTCCTTTTTTTTTTTTTTGAAAATTTTCAGAAATGTTTGCGGTGTTCACGTGGTTCGACGTCGAGGAAAGTTCTAGAGTGGAAAACGTGCGCGTTTGCTGCTGTTGCCTGACAACAGCGAGCAGCTTCGATTTTCGCCGAATCGATTTCGACCAAGCGAGAATTCGAAATGTTCGGTTCGTTGAATCAAGTGTATCGTTTTTTCATACAATCGTCGACTGACATTGTTCATAAATCATTAAAATCAAAATACTTGCACAATGTATCAATCAATTTTCATTTAAAATTAGAAACTAGTCGAAGATTAAACCTTTTCAGGCGATATGTATATAGACAATCTTGTACTCTTTGGTGTTAACATTTGTTTTGGGAATAGAAATATAGATTGTCAGAGACAAATTGGATGAATGGATGATTTAACACTGCAATCTTTCTGTAAGCTAGAAGAAACCACTCACTGTCGTCTGTCAGTTACGCATGAGGTATTTCCTTTTATATAACCTCAAACATAAGAAAAGTATTGTAAGGGTACGACGTGTTGCAACGTGTTAATACGAAGCACTGTTTAGACGTATGTATGTATTTTTATGACATAATTATTTTGAATTTGAACCTAATTTGAATTGATACTTTGATCGAGTAGCAAGAATTGTATTACTAATTTCCAACTGGCAAATGACAAGCGGCACTGTCTCTATTCATTATTAGAATAGATTAGATTAATATTTCGATCGAATAGCGAGAATTCTAGTGATTCCTAAATGGTACAGAACGAATAATACCGGAAAGATTGGCGCAGCAAAAATCGAAACATTGAATTAACACGTTGACTGCCACAGTGAAAACAGATGCGTGTGGTCAGACACACGGGGTATCCGATTTTTAAGGATAGGAATAGTTACTTTTGAATATGTTATATAACAGTAATAGTATTTTTCTCTCCTTTATCATCTGATTTCATAAATTTTTGGATGCTTTTCACGATAGTTAACATGTAAAATGGATCCACAATAATGACGACAATCGTGTTCCAAATTCCTTTCCGTGCGGTCGACGACTGTATACCGCTATTCCGTCCACACGAATTGCGATAGTTATTTAAATATTGAGCAGCTACTGTATGTGTTTCAGCATTAATATTGGTTATTATAATTAACATAAAAACATGAGAAACTGCTCACTTTTATTAGGTCGTCGGTATCTGAAAAGTCCTACGACGTACGGAAATGATACGAAGGAAACATACGTCTATGCGTTATCCAGTAGGCTTAATAGTTTTATGATGTGTAACAAAGAGGTTAAAGTTTCGTCATTGTAGACTAAGTTGCATCTGGTTTCAGGAGGGTATCATCGATGAGGTAAAAAAACTCAAGAAGGAGAGAAACGTGAACCATGCCAGGACAAGGAGCGAAGTGGTGACCTAAAACTCATCCTCGGCTCCGACCCCCGATGCTTACGCTACGGCTGGTGTCGACTCATTTCTTGAAGCAGCCATAGGCAGTGCCCTTCGCCTCAGAGAAAGGGCTCGATGCGATGTGCCGCGATAGGGACATGAACCCAGAACTAGTCGAGTCAAACGATCTCTGTTCAACGTCGTGTCTGTTCTCAAGATTTGCTTAAAAGAAAAAAAAAACCAAAAGAAAAAGGCTTCCGCGTTTCTGGCCGGTTAACACCTCGACGAACGAGAGGACACTTTGTAATATTTTCGCCGGTCACCCTTGTGTTCACCGTGGAGAGTCTCGTAATTTTCCTCCTTGCATTTCCTTCCCTCCTCTCCGAGTTCGCGCTCCTGTGATCCCCGATATTTAACCTCAGATATCGTTCCTTGCTTCTCGACAACGAAAGTGAACACACACCAGGAAGCTTTCTAGTGAAAGAAGATTCGGAGTTTGTTTCTCATCTGTTCGTTAAGGCGATACGTGAGATACAGAATTAAAGACTTCTATTTTGCCAATTGAAATCGTCAAACGTGACGAGGAGCAGAAGAAAGGATACACGGAAAACTAAAAGGAAGGTGTAGCTTCGAAGTAGCTTCCAGACTGTACTCCATTTATTTCAATCTGTGGAGGGTCGCGAGGGAGTGCATTGTGAGTCTCCTCCTTTCTCGTCTAACAATTTCTTTCAACTATTTCGATAAATGTTTGCGACTGAATAATGGGATACAGATTTTGCTAACCCTTTCGCTCTAAAAAGCGTATTATAGAAGTAAGTAATAGAGTATATATAAAAAAATATAATATTTAATTGTTTATAAATTCGTGAGAATATATGGTAACGTCTATATTCTTATTTTCCATTTAAAAGTGTATTGTTTCTAGATAGAGCGAAAGGGCTTAATACAATCGTTGGTCGCTCGTGCATTATTTACACGAGCTATCAAAGAGAGGAAACTCGCCTGTCGTCCTGGTCTTGTATTATGAAATTTTATCGATCGTCACCGGCTTGAGGATATTCGTATCGTGTAATACCCATTGTTCGGTCAACGTTTCAATAATCCTTTAATAGAGAACGCGTGTAGATTCAATGACGAAATGTATATATTTGATTAATGAAATTGTATTGTTTTATAGCTGTGAATATTGTTATGTAGCGAGACTGTAGAGCTTGTTTTGATTTTATAACCGGGGGTGGAAAAAAGACTGGTATTTGTGAATTTGATCGTCAGTGCGGCGACGGCGGCGGTTCACGGTGTAGACGAAGTGGGATGAGACGTCCTCAGCAGGAACATCACCACCATCTCCACAACAACCATCATAATCACCATCACCACCACCATCACCATCATCATCATCATCATGGATCCTCGACGAGTCCGACGCGTACTCGACAGGTTCACGACAAGGTAATTTTCCTCGATTATATTCCGATTATTTCTAACATTATACACATTATTATGTTTATAGTTTTAAGGCTTTCGCAGTCGTTGCATAACTCATAGGCTGAAGTCGCGTCTTTGATTTTCAGCGCACCGACTTTTTGCCAGCATTGTCAAGATATTTACATAATATAATAGGTAAATGGTTAATTTGGATTATCAAGGTACTAACGCGTCTAAATTTCGATTGTTGCGAAGGACGAGTCTCGTTTAGCGAAAGTGAAACGGGTGCTGGCCGTCTCATTGTTGGGACGTAACGGAGGATCAACGAGGGTCTTCGGTAGCCGATTGGACACGATCGAGCCGTACCTGGACACCGGTGTGCCTTTCGTGGTGCATCGATTGTGCAGCTACATCGAGGCCAATGGATTTCAAAGCGCCGCAGTGTTTCGCCTGTCGGGTGGAAGTCCCAGGCTGGCGGAGAGGCTGAGAGCCGCTTTCGAGCGAAGAGGTGACGCAGATTTGGAAGCCGCAGCTTGCCCTCCCACCGCGGCCACGCTTCTTCGACAGTATTTAAAAGAATTGCCGCAACCAGTTGTACCATCCACCCTTGTCGCCAGACTGTTGGCCATCCATGCTCGTAAGTTTGCGCCTTTTAACAAATTATTCGTCTTATTTTATTGTTACGTTATCCTAGTTTTGACTAATACGTCTGATTCCTCGTGTTTTCACGACTTTGAAGCACGAAGTGATTCTGTCGCTAGCAGACTACGAAGAAATGGTGTTGCATCGCGCTAGGATATCTCTGTACCTAGGCTAGGTTTATTATAATTTCTTTTTCTTTTGTACGTATTGATGTTACGCAAAGGGCGTTAATAAATTGATAGTAGCAGTAACAATTTCGACCTTTTGTGGCGCGATCGGGCGTGAAAGAGCGATCGGGCGGTCCTTTGGAGTTTACCGGTGTTGACAGAATCACCCTGTGTGTTGTCAAGGTCAAGGCTCTTCCTCTAAACGAAACACTTGTCGAATCTTTCGTTTACAGAGAGTTACACCAATGATCACGATATCTGGATCAGTTCTTCGAAGGAGGTGCTGTCGTCCCTGCCATCGTCGCACTATCGATTGCTCGGCTACCTGGCCGTTTATCTGAGCAAATACGAAGCCAGACATGGACGCAGCGCCGGCGTTTGCGGCGTGTTCGCACCTGTGATCCTACCTCACGTTCCACCAGCTACCACCCTTCTGCGTGACATTTTGGCCGACGCATCTTTACTTTTTCCTGATTGGTGAGTCACGGTTGCACGACCCTTTTATTAAAACCCTTTATTAACGCTACTCATAATTGATCAGAATCAATTTTGTTTAAAATGAATAGCGTTAGGTTCGTTTCTCTGATAAAAATAGGATAAATTATAGTAACTTGAAAACTTAAAACAGAGCGTGTGTAAACACGATTATCAATTCGGTTTGTTTCGGTAAATTTGCAGGTGCAAATTAGCTCGTAAATTAGCTAGTAAATTGCAAGGAAGCGTAAACTCGATTTTAAACTGAACTTTCTCGATGAAGTGTAATGTTACAATTATGAGGCTGCTTGGGGGGGATTAAAACGACGGAGAGGTTGAATCGATTAGTTTTGCTTGATATGCATGTGTTAACACGTGTTGAGAGCACCGGCTTCGAGATTGTTCGCGTGCACCGTTCGATTCGGTTCGCTCTGGTTCCTCGTACGAGCAGGTACGATTTCATCGTCATTGAAATTCTCGAAACACGCAAAAATCCCGTTAAATTTCATGCTTCATCCCTTTCGATCGATTCGTCGGATGTTTCATTCCTCCGAGGGAGGAGAGGATATAATTTCGTTAGCTCGTGAAAAGTGTGGATTCATGATTTCTCATAATTCAATTTCTCGTGTCACGAAACCGTGTTAAACATCGATTTTCTATTATGATACCTCGGTTTGCTATTTCGGATGTTGGTTAAATTAAACGACCTCCGTGTAGCAGCGAGCGCGTTAATGGAATGTATTTTAATGGTGCAATTATTCGTCGACCTTCTAGCCATGAAATCGACTTATTTGTATCGTTCGTCTTCCTGTTGGGGATTACGCGTCTCGGTCCTTGGCCTTGTTAGGAATCGTTCAACGCTGATGAATGTTCTTGAAACCGATCTCGATGCTTCCTCACCTTTCGTTTCTTATTTTTCCAACGGCGTTCAAGGAACACAACGCCGCGTCGTTCTTGCATAGTAATGTTACAAGTACGCGTTTTCATTGCTTTCAATAACTACTACACAACTACCACGAAGTCGAATACACATATAGTAGTAAAGCTAAAAATACTACTAATCTTAAGCGAGTACTAGTAAGTGACATTGAACTGTTACCAATATGTAACATTAATACTATTATAGATAGTAGTATTTTAGTAGTGACATAAATATCATTAACCCTAGAAATACTAATAATACTCGAATGATCTAGCTATTTAAAAGCTTTTCAATTACGGTGTGTGTATATATAAAATTTCACAGGCCTTGAATAATGTAAAACAGTCCCATTGTGCATTATATTATAATTGAAATTTCCATTATGAGCGTTGCAGTACGTTAGACGCACAGTCATGCACAATGCAAAGTGTCGGCTCTGATTTCTGACAATTCAATCGATAATACCGTTGTCATACAATACGCTTAGAGATAAAGTGAACGATTAAAAGAAGAAACTTGATTGGTATTCGTTACACCCGATCGATACCGTGAGATTATACAATATCATAATTAGCAATGTATCGATGATTCATGAAATTGATTAGAAATGCAGAAGACGCTTTGAAATTACACGCTATTGTACCGGTACACGACAGAAACAAAAGTTTCTTTCTGTGTTTTAATTAACCCGGTTATATTCATCATCTTTTGCGATGGGTAAAAAAAAGAAATAAATAGCGAGAGAAGAATGATATTATTTCGACGAGAAAAGGTCGCGAAAGATTGACCTTTTCCATTTGGAGTAATATAAAATGAAATAAAAGATCGGGGTATAATTAAATGCGATTGCAATAATGCGATCGAAATAAATGATCGATGCGCTTCGAGACAGGGATCTGTTCGGTGGTTGCCAAAAATCCAGGTGTAGGAAGCTCGTCTATGTTGCCAGTCGCGACGGAATTACGAGACAGGATGGAAAATAACCGCGTGCAAGGTATAAGGATCGTTTTGGTGAACGGTAGAGACCGTGCATAAAACACGCGGGGCCCACGATCGTTCTCTACACTTATTATTTTAGCGGAAAGTTACGTGAGTGGTGAATTAATATTGCGTTGCAGCATTAGCAAAACAATCTGGCAACGTTTATCCTTCTATCCGAAAGTTAAATATTGTTCCAGTCAGAATTTGACTGTGATTACTCGCGTTCGATAACGATGAGATTTCATTAACGCGCTTGGATCGTCGCGGTAGAAGTTGCCGATCTTTAGTGCGGTGCACGATAATATGGATTATCGTAGATCGATCGTTTAATCCAGTGATTCTCTGTTAGTTGCGTAACGGTATTACTGATCGTACTATTAGCGTTATTGATATCATTAATGTAAGTAGTATTTACCGATATTTTAAATAATACTGTCGTTAATGCTACTCGATATTTCTAACATCGCTAGCATTGCTGTAATTACAAATATTTCCAAAGTCGCTGGTATCAGCAGTATCGCTAATATTACCATTTTAAAATGATTAATGCAAGGTTATTAGTACGCATTCGGAATCGTCTGAACCCGTTCGCTTATTTTTAATTATTTCGATTGGATTACATTTGGCGGAACCGGTTACCGGTTACCGATGACCATCGTACAGTACAGTCGGAATATTTAAGATAACGGCGAGATTTTTGTGGCTGGCTCGTTACAAATTTTCCGTTGACCTCGATGAAAGAAGATTCGTATACTTTTTTATTGTTAGAAGCCTCGTTTCGTGAACGAAACACACGTGACGGCGACGAAAGCTATACACGTTACTATTATACATATTACAGTTTCGTTGGATCGCGAATGAAATTTCTCAGACACGTTCGAATCGTTCGAAAGGGAGTCGTTTCCTTGAAAAAGCTCTGCCTCGATTCTCGCAATTGGTTATTTAACTTTTTCGTTATTCTTAGGACAACGTTGTTTATCAGTTGTTTTCTTCTCGTTCGACTCGAAAGATATTAGCAAATTATGTTTGCGTGCGGGCCTTTATTTTCGTGACTCGGGAAAATTTGTAGGCTCGCGGTTCCGAAGTGTCCGCGGGTATTTTCTGTTTGGACGGAATACGATAATAAGAGCGATATTTGCACGGTGTAGATCAAATAACGTTAACGCGGCAGGAATGTTATGTCACGCTTTAAAATGCTGTAACTCATGGATCCAGGATATCCTTCGGCGAGATTATTTTCGTTTTGCCGGTAAGCTGCGCAGATTTCTCGATTTAGCTCGAAAATATATAAACGGATATTTCGCGACGACACGTGTCGCTCATCTGGAGACTTTCTGTTCGATACCCCACGTGTTTTTGTCTTTTGGCGGTCACTTTAAAAGTTCTTCAACTTATTCCCTCGATGTTTGTTTCTGTTGAAACGAGAGAATTCGCGTATTAAAATTACCACCGATTATTAATAATTGGTAAGTTTCAGAAAACTTACAATTTACTCGTTTATGCGACACGTCGAATAGTTTATCGATCGCATAATTGTCCAAACAATTACAATGACCATTTTACTCGAACGATAAAACGGAGAGAAAATATCTAAACTGAGATTCGTGGTGTTTGCATGGTTATCGATTCGTAGCCATTATATAATGACAGATTTATTGATGCTTCTTTCGCTGGCTTCTGACCGCACGTTGCAGACGTGACTGTCAATTCCTTCCTCTTTTTTTCTTTCATAGATTATCAGTTTAAAGGTCAGCTTTTAGCAAAAACATATCGTTCGGATTTCTACGTTGTTAAGGGTGTTGAATCGCCGGAACAAAAAATCAACGAGACTAAACAATTATATTATCATGTTTACATACATGTATATGTATTTTTTTTTCCTTTTTCTTTTTTTTTCTTTTTTCTTTTTTCTTTTTTTCTTTTTAAACATAAACTTTCGGTTTGATAGTTACCAATATTAGTACGGTAACAATAATATTTACGCTTAAACTATCTAATAATATGATTAATGGTAATAATTATTTAAGCTATTTAAAATTTCATTGAGCAGAATTGACTTTGAATTGAATTGAAAATGGAAGTTTGACGCGGGCACCCTGTATACGTAATCCGGAACGAAAGGGTTAACCGCTTGATGCGCGTGTTTACGCGTTGAAAAGACAGTCACGAGACTATCCGGATCTAATAGCGTGTTGTGGGTCGTTTGCGAGTCGGTGCACACCAGTCTGTTCAAGGCAGTGATCCAGCAACGCTGACGTAATCCTCCGTAATAAATTTCGTCGATCTCGGACAGCAGCCGGCACCTAGAACGCTAACGAATACTCCGGGAATCGTTAACAATGCGTTTTTCTGTATTTCGCGGTTCCGAGGGAAGAGAGCCGGTTCCCGACACGGCCGGACTCGGCCGCCAACGAAAATAGTCCGAGACCCGCGTGTTTCCTATTTGTAAAAGTCAACCGAAAATTCCTTCCCCGAATGAAATTTATAGAATTGCTTAAAACACATCGAAAGTTCGATTTTGCGATTCAAAAATCAGGCAAAAATTGCAAATTTTTTTCGAAACATAAGCGCTCGGAAATTGGAAGTTTGATCTGACGAATTCTAACGAAGTGTTAACTTTTGCACGCGCAGATTCGCACGGTGCAACGTGTTCGATCGATTTCGAAACGCGGTGTTTAAAAAAGAAAAAGAGAGTAAAGATCAGCGTTGATTTATTGGAACACGAAGTTACGACACATGGTGCACGTTCGTTGCACGATGCGCCTGTATGCTATTGCCGGCTGATTTTACGATTTGGCTCCGCTCAAGTTAAATGTACATCCCAATGACCGAAAATAACGCGGTTGACGTCAGTATGCCAAACGTACGATCACGAGACACCACATAATACCTTTAAACATTTGCTACCGATCGACAATCGAAGGTTCGACTGTCATAGATCGCTTCTTTGCTCCTTTGATCCTGGCTGGCATGCTTTTACAGCCGGCCGAAATAAAGAATTTTATCTTTCAAATTCCTGCTTCGACTAGGAACACCACAGTTTTATGTATTGTTATGTTCTAGACGTTTCAGTACTCTTTTTTTTTTTTTTTTTTTTTTAAGATTCTTGAAATAAAGGCAACAATTGCATCGATTAATTAACACGATCGTTTCATTCAACTCGAGGCAAAGTCCGTGCGCGCGTGACATGACGAAGCAGATTTCACGTGTTTTCTCGCTACGTGATGTTCACCAGATATTTTCGAGCTTGTTCAAACAATTATGGTGATCCCTTTTCTTCCTCATTTCTGTTACCAACTTACGATACGAGTGTTTGGAAATGCTATTTCTGAGTGGCGCCACTATAATACGTAGGTCTTAACTCAAAATTGTATACAGACTGGCTCGCTTTAATTTATCCGTGCAATCTTTTCCCAAATCAGCGATGATGAAGCTTTTTTCTCGTGGCGGAAATCAAATTAGATATCGTGGGTCGGGTCACGTGACTACATTTTTTTTTTAAATCACTCTGTATACGCACAGATCGTTTACAAAGAAAGGATTAGTATTGACTTGAAATAACGTTCATCAATCAATTCACTTTATACACCTTAACGAAATCTATAGCATTTGACACTATTTGATTTTTTAAAAGAATAACATACCTAAGAATTTTCCAAATATGTTTGAACGAAAAATGTTCGATACACCCACGTGGAATCATTTATATGTATCAGCGTGTGTTCGTTAACCATGAAACTTGTTGGTAGCGAGAACAAGTTCCGAACCGGTTCTGTGATGTTTGTTTCTTCCAATGTGGCATACAGAAAAGAAGCGCGTAATGGATTTCCTGCGCCTCTTATCAAGCGTTTACAAGGAAACCTGTACGCGCTTCCTTCTTACTTCTCTGTTATCGATTTGTGATAAAGAGAATGTAACACACGGTCAACGAAATTTCGCAATTCTCTAAAACTCGAAAATAACTTCTGCACGATTGTGTTACGAGAGTTTAAATAACTCGAGAAAATTTTCAATCGCTTTCGAAGTGGCTGTCGAAACAATAGCAGCAAACGTAATCGTACGAAAGTTTATGGGGTTCGAAAATGGGGGAAAGGATTCTTAGACTTTGCCGCGTGGAATCGACGCTTGATAACGTATCAAAGGAAGTACGGAGATGATTAGGTCGTGAATGTAATTACGTGAAATTCCATGGATCTCGGTAACGAGAGTAAGGATTCTTGAACGTCTATTCGATCGATTCGAGCTTGCCACGTGAATGTAGTTATCGTAGCAGGAAGGGGAACATTCGGGAATCGATTAGACAATTACATCGCGAGTGTAATTTGCGTGAAATTCCATAAGCCTTCGGAATGAAAGAACCGAGGTTTCCATTCGATAACTTTGAATTTATTATTCTGGAATATTTTAATTGCACTTCGAGGAATTGTCGAAACGATTGGTAATGGAATTGCGCGAAATTCCACAAATCTTCGAGGTCAGTTTTTTCATTCAGTTATTACAAATTTATTACCCCGCAATTCCGCCATCGTTCTTCATCAGGAATTGTCAAGACTATTTCAAGTGGAATTGCGTAAAATTTTGTACCACTTAAAGGTCAAGGTTTCCATTTGATTATTATAAATGAATTACTTGGCGATTCTTCCCGAAGGAATTGCCAAGACGATTTCAAATGGAACTGTCCGAAATTTGACTGCCGTTCTCGAAGAGGTTATCAAAAGGATTGCAAACGTAATCGCAAAGAAAACTCGAATTAGAATGAATGAATGAATGAATGAATGAATGAGGAGAGAAAGGTGGAAAAGGTGATTTCGGTTCTGGAAAGAACGATGAAAAGGATCGCAAACGTAATTGTCGCGGCGACTCGATGGGTCTGTTAGAACGGGAGAAAGGGTTCTCGGGCTTCGTTCTTCGGGCTTGTCACGTGCACCGAGCGGGTTTGTACGGAGTGTGAAGCAGAGGAACTGGCGTCACGGCGAGATCGGTGTCAGTTGCAGCGACAGAATATAGACCGGGCTCGAACCGGCACCGAGCGTAGTCTGATTTCTGCTTTGGTTCGTGCCGCGTGTATCTGTCTTTCGTTCGTCGATCCACGATACGCACACGGCTCACCGTATCGATAGAGACACGCGCGTGCTAACGTGGCCCGTGAAACGCCGCCAGGTTGATGAAATTCTCCACCTTTGGCCCTGGCGAAACGTTTTCGCACGCGAATCGTTGTTCTTGAGCCAACTATTTGCGTACACGCGTTCGCATCTGTTCGACCGAGAAGCAACGTGTGCCGTGGCGTTCTTCGGTCAATAGCTTCGTCGTTGAATTTCTTTCCGATTTCTAGGAGGTGCGGCGTTCTGTTTGCATTATAATCGGAGAACGTCTCGTCTCACCTAGACTCACGAACCGCAGGCGACCATAAATGTTCCATCGAATCACCGAAAGACTCGTGTTCGCGCCGGTGGTCCGCCATTGGAAAAGAAAGTTGGTGTTCGTGATTACATGAGCTAGTGCCACCGCAAAAGGGATTCGCTTATAGTAAGTTTCCGATAGAGTTCGACAATTATTTAAGATAAGGTAAAATTCGGATTCGATGTTCGAAGATTTCGATATTACAAGTTTTCTACACGAACATTATTGTACATTCTATTATTGTTATCCAGGTATTTGTTGTTGAGCAGGATTTTAAATCCGGAAATTTTACCGTTTGGTAGAAATTTTAAGGCTTTTTAAATCTTCTTAGCGGTAAATTATGCAACCTGAATCGCATTACCATGTTTCATCGCAAAGTCCGTGGGATACCGCGAATGTAATTCAATTTACCGACTAATTCGAAATGGCCGAAAATAAGAAAAACAAATTATGTAATCCTAAAACCGTGAGAAGAGTTCGTACTCCGTTGCATTTTATTTATGCTAGAAAAGAAATCACATTATTTGTAATTTAATGATAATTGATGTATTGAATTCATTATGGATTCATTAATGATTAACGATCGAACGTTCCCACTGGACAGTAATCGAATTGTTTTTAATGAAACGATACTGGTGTTGTACAGCGTGTATTGATTCGATTAGTAATCGATGGAACAACTGCAGAACGGTATCAACGATTCGATGCAAATTCGATACGCTTTTCAACAACAATACTTGCCTTCTTTCTCTATCGTTACCATCCATAATTAATTATACCAAATACAAACGAATTATTACCCTTTTGGAATGTGTACTCGAATATTCAGTACTCTAATACCCCAATATTCGAGTATCCAGTACTTTAATGTCCCAACATTCGAATATTATAGTATTCGATTATCCAGTTCTCTAATTATTCCATAAATCCAATACTCTTCTTAAAAAATTCACAAATAATTACCGATCGAAAAATAGCGTCGAAGATTATACCTCGGAATATCTTTTCAACATTAACAGGTTATTAATAATTTCATTATGGTTCAAATAAAGATGCATCGTATAAAAATACATATAACTTTCTTTAGCTTTATATAGCTCATCAAGTTATTCAAAGAATCATAAGCTTTGTAATAACGTTGTTATAATAATTAGTAGAAGAGACACGAAAAAGGCTGCCCGATAAGACGCATAATATCGTGACCTACCTTACGGTTAGCCTTCCTCAAAGGCATTTCCATTAAACGCCGATCGATTAATCCAGCCTACCCTTTTCGTCGCGTTGAAAATGCGTGTTTCGCTCGAGTTGAACTTGGAAAATTTTCCAACGACCGTTTCTACGATAAATTTAGATCTCGCTTCAAAATGTTCCATTAAACGTTTTAATGGAACTTTCGCGTCTCGTTTATTATTTCGTATAAACAAATTCATTTATATATATATATATATAATTTTGTTTTATTTTTTTTTAAATGAAAATTTAACGTTGCATCATTCACGAGGTTATTATTAACAGTTTTGGCGGAAGTGATAATGATATTGCATTGATACGATAATATTATATTGGTCACATTGATAAATTTTAATCCGAAATTCGTTGCTCTTCAAGATTGTCTTTGATCGTTACCAGAACCCGGTTAGTTAATCGGCTTTTCAATATTATGGATTGTTGACTGGAATGCGATTAATCGATCTTTGATTATTTTGTTAGAAAGTAAGAAACTCCCAAATTTTAATTATTTTCAAGTTAAAATGCGGAGGTTATTCTGTCATTTTAGAACGGTCAGTAATGCGTTAATACAATTTATAATTAAATGTTCAATTCATTCTGTGTAATTTTTGGTGAAAAGCTCGCAGTAAATTTGATATTTCATATTTCGTATGAAATTTTGGTCTCTTTAGGGGGAGCAGAAATCGAAACGCTTATTGTATCATTTTACGTAACCGGAGAGCGATAAAATAACCCATGAAATTACACAATCGACATTTAGTCAAGTTCAGTCCCGTTTCACGACTGATACGCGTTTCTATCGCGTTCGGTTTTGCCTCCGACGTTCGTTGACTCCAATTCGCGTTACAAATATTTATCTACAATTAATATTACTGGAATTTGTACCCATTAATTATCCGTCAACTTTAATTACGCCTGATAGCATAGTTCTTATCTATTTGTCGCTCAACTTTTCGGTATTTTACTATATCGAAGCTTTTTTATTTCGCTTCCCTTTCGAAATTCTCCTGGATGTCGCATCGGTGGAATTTTTACAATCATTCGTCAGAGAGAAAAAAATAAGTGACAGATAAAAGTGTGCACGAGATATATGAATAACACTCGTGATTCATTCATAAAACGAGAACGTCATCGATACGTTACGAAACGCGCGTATTTCGCTGCTCCGATTCGCCTATTAATCCTTTCACGCCTGTCTCCTTCTAGAAAAAATTATTTCTTCTAATTAACTCATTCGCCATGGCTTAAAATGGAAAATTGATCAGAAAGACTATTTTATCGTTTTTATTTTCACTTGTTTGCTTTTTTTAATTAATTAATTAATTAATTTAATACACGTACGTCATACTGTGTATTAATATGTAAATTTCTGAAAAGGGAAAAGAAAGTTGGCGATCAAACGAGTTAATTACCGTGGCTAAATATTTGATTAGGTTTATATTGGAAAAAGACAGTGTACAGAGAGGGAAGGTCCTTGGGCGAATCAAAATAGATTCTGGGTGAAAAATTAGTTGTTACGTAGTGTGTGAGCGGTATCGTTCCGATAGCATCTTTTCTTACGGAAAGAAATAGTATCACGAGGACCGATGACTCACCGTGAAAGTATTTACGCTCTGCAGTTTCTTCACTAAACCGCACGTAAGATCGTGTTCCCCGGCACCGTGTCAAATTAGGGCTTATTTGAATATTGCAATAGTCGAATCGGATACTCTAGTATTCGAGTGTTGTGATATTTAAATATTCTGGTATTCGATTGCTCCAGTTACGAATTTACCTACTCCGATACGTATTCGAGGACTACAATACCCGAGCACTCTTCTATTCGAGTGCTACGATTATCGAGTGCCATAGTATTCGAATGTCACAATATTTGGGTGCCATAGTATTCGAGTGCCCCCGTGCCTATAAGAGTGTTCCAGTATTCGACTTGTTTAGGAGGTCATTCTGAATAAAAAGTGTCGTACATGTGGGTCAATTCATCTTCGTTATCGAAATATGGACTAAAGTACTTTCAGATTACATTATCGTTTTAATTGAGAGAAAAAATTTCAATGGAAAGCTTGATACACGTGGACAAGCGATAATAAACATCAATGAAACTGTTGTTAATATTGCTGATACTGTTTCGTACAATTTCAGATAAATAATTTCAAACAAACTTTATTTCAATTTGTAACGATAAGAAAATGATACAAAAGGATTAATAATTATAATTTACAACACGCTGATTCTCTTTCTTCCCAAAGGACAGAAATAATATACATGGTTTTCTCTGTTTAATTGCAGCATCCGTGATAACGTGGTGAACGGCGTGATCCCTGCCAGTGACTGTAAAATCTGCAAGGACGAAAACAACGAGCCGAAAGATACCGAAGCCATTTCTCTACTTTGCGCGCTGAAACCGCGTAAGCGTAAGGAACGACGCGAGTCCTGTTATCAAGAACGAAAATTAATAAGGTACAATGAATAAAGGAAACAAGAATAGACAATATATATATATATATATTTCTAATTAGAAATGAAATTCATTTGCAGAAGCAGCAGCGAAGAACGCGTTCTTGAAAGTCCGACCGAGACTGCGGACACGATCAGACGCGTGAGCAGCCACGAGGATTTTAATAGCGAAGAACATTTACACATTTTGTCTCAGATCGGTCAAGACATGGGACACGGAGTGGTGGGTGTTACATTTTGTTTCCTTTCGTCCTTTCCCTGTTAATGTTGTTGTTATTAGTTCAAAAGTCTTTAAAAGGTAATATACGGATTATACGTATATGTAATATTTTGTGTTGTTTGTTTGCAGAGATGCGGAGGTCTTCCTCTGCACGAAAGAACGAACGTCTCGCCTGTATCGAAAAAAATTCCACCTATCCCGTCGCCGTGCGAGACGGCTCTGGAAACAGAGAAATTCGAATGCGATGTTGAGAAGTTAAGAAGCAGCGAGCGCTTTAGCCGAAGTATCACGCCGAGAGGACGAAGGCAAGCTCGAAGAAGAAGAGTGCACAAAGTCGTTGACACTGAGAGTTCGAGCAAGGTAAGGTTCCAATTATGATTAAAATGAAAATGTGATTAATGTTCTGTTATTCTGATCGATTAATATCCTGTTGCTAGGAAAATGAGGAAGAACCGGAAAACATTTATAACATCTCGTCAAGTCCCAGTAGCCACAATGGTTCTCCGGCCCAAAGTTTCTTGGAAATGTTGAGCAGCGGACCCAGTCGATCACCTTCACCCGCTTGTCCACCGATAATTGATCACGAAGATGTCAATAACCCCAGTTTAACCAATTGGACTTTTCAACGACAAGAAAGTGTAAGTAACGATAATATACATTAATCCTTTTACTCACACATATGTCACATATAAACCTTCATTAAATGTACGTTACGTGTTAATTGCAGGAAGAAGCTGCAGACGCCCGAGTAGAAGCCATGCTTTCCCCAAGAAACTCTCTGCTGTTGCCTAGACGCTTTTATTCCGAGAACGAAATGCAACCAACTACCCCAAACATCACGGAACACAGCTTGAAAAGCTTAACAAAATACATAAACGGCTTGAAGAAGAAGATCAAAAAGTACGAGGACGAATTCGAGGAGAACTTCGGTTATCGTCCGAGCCATTCCGATAAGATGAGCAATAGGGACATAAAAAGATTGTGTACAGAGTTGAACAAATTGCGAAAGGAGCATAAGCTGTTAAAGGAGGATCCAGTTAGCGCGTTGTTAGCTAACGCAAATAATAGAACGAGCAGTCCGACGAATAATAATAACAGTCAAGAGAAATCTAGAGCCACGTCGATGGAGGAGATGGTGAAAGAAGCGGAGAAGAAACTTAGCGAGAAGAGATTAAAATACAACAGACCCGACAACATGGAGGAACTCACTTACGAACAACTGATAGATGAAAAAACTGCCGTTCAGAAGGCTTTGCTTAATATCGAGAATACATTTGGCCGACCAGTTTCGAAAGAAGATAGAGCTATTGTGCGACCTTTATACGATAGATACAGAACTTTAAAGAGATTACTTATTAGAGCAGGAGTGGTAAGCAGCAATATTTGAAATATTTTCAAATACACAAATACATCGTTTTCATTTTTGTTTTTCTTAACCGAATATCTTAATTTTTTACAGAACAAAAATAAGGATAGTATCTCAGAATTAGCTACGATTTTGGAACACGAAGCAATGGACTTCACGTCGTCCAATTTACCTGGTAATCCGTCTGACGCGGAAAGAAGAGCGAGCGAACCGGATATGTCACACAGAGGTATCCTGGATTGTATAGAACCGGTTGATCAATTGCCAACCGATAGTGATAGTCAACGCAGCAGTAGCGAGGGAAGTCGCAGTAACAATGAAAGTCTTCATGCGCTTCCACAGTAAGTTTCTTCGGTATATAATTACTTTACAGGATGGTCCATGCATTTGTTTCAAGTTGACTCCGTTACCACAGAGCAGTTATCCAAAAATGTCAAAGGAGAAAGATAAATGGTTCAAAGAATACCCCTGCGTGGACTACTCTGTACAATGTACATTTTGTATTTTGTAACGAACTACTAAATAATTGAAATTGAATTGCAGAGAAGAATTATTGGCTCAACAGAAAGTAACCAGGGAAGAGAAGAAACGTTTGCGTCGCGCTTTAAAAGAATTGGAAGCACAATTTGAGGCCCGTGCTGGTCGCAGGATGCAGAGAGAAGATCGTGGTCCGCAAGTCAACACAGTTTACGAATCGTACAAACAGGCTAAAGCAAAGCTTAGACTGATTGACGCTCTTGTGGCTAAGAATGCTTGACGCAGTATCTAAATTAATGTTGTAAAGTCTAACATATACAACCCATGATAACGATATGGAAGCTTCGATATCCTGAAACGTGTGAAACATGCACAGTGATTAATACTATACAATCGATAAATTATAGTGTATTCTTGCAATCGTAACTAACGCCATTGTGCAATAAGAAAGAATGTTTGAGCGAAAGTACGATGGCGAAGGCATCATCTGCAGGGAATGTAGAGTATATATATATATAATGAATTTGAATTTATTCAAGGATCAAAAGAGTTTTAAAAGAAGAAGCAGATGAAAACTTGTAGCAGCAGCATCGTCGAGATCGTTTCTGTGTCAACGATAATGATTTCAAAATATTTGTAGAATTCAATCACGATTTTCTCACGATTCCAATGAAAATCACTATTGAACATAAGAAAATGTTTGAAGGAACGATTTCGATTATTAATAACTAACGACATCATTTTGATAAGATTTGTCAATTTGACGACTCTTACAGACATTATAGAATTTCATCGAGTGATATCATGCGATAATAAAGAATAAGGTTACTACCAGAGGTAGCACTTTGGAACTCTAAGCACTGCTAGTTAGAAAGTAACAGTGACTAAATGGCGTTTATTGAAAGCGATCTGTCGATTTGCACTTTACTTTCTTCGAAATACTCGGTGACGGCTTTTAAAATACGACAAGAAAATAACAGCACAGTGAATAAAAAAAAATAATGCCACTGATTTTCTCCATCGAATTTTGTACGTATTTTTACTCATTGACATCTAACATTTTGTCGTTTTATAATAGAACTTTTGGAAAACTTGTTTGCTACTTTGCAACAATTATATATTTGCATTGCGTTGTATTTATAAGCGCATCATTTTTTCGTATTTTTCTACGTTCATATATTTCTCTGTGTTTGATGAAGTGCTAAGCATTAAGAATCGAAGAAAATTGTTACTTGGTAAAAGTTACATGTACATTTCTTCTAATGAAGAACATACAAGAAATGAATAAGACGCTCGTGAACAAAGGACAGTCGCAAACTCAGAAAATGAAATTGTAATATTAAATGAAAGTTTGATAATTTAAACAAAAATCTAACTGCATTAAAGTCAACATACATTTTTTTTCTTTTTTTTCTTACAATGTGACACAATGAATCATTTTTTTGGAAATTTATTATTAACAGAAGAAAACAAGTATCTTACATTGTACGTTACTTAAAATAAAATTAATACCGTTCACCTTTTTTATTTAAGAATAATCACCAAATCGAATGTTGAGAGTAAAGAACGAATCTTGTGGGGTTATATTTGTAATTGTAAGTACCTTGTAAGAGATATCACATGTTATAATTGTAGAGTACTATAAACTGTTACAGTCTTATAGCGTAATTAAACATATTCATTGAGAGCTCGTTGATTTTTGCGTTTTATACTTGACAAGTGAAGTTTTAAGGCAAATTAGTCCAACGTAAGTTTAAAGTATAAAAATGGTAGCCTTAAAATTGCACTTGGTAAAGTGTTTCAATCGAGGGTGCTATAATTTTCAGTTTAAAGCATGTCAAACGAAAAGAAATGCTTTGCGACCTTTTCTATTATCATGGAAATGCGCTGAACGGGTTCCCACTTATTTTTTTCTTTTATTTGTAAAATTTGAATATCAAATATTTAAGTTCAAACTAAATTAAATTTTGATATTTAATATTGATCAAGGATTAATCAGGAGCCGCAATTGAAATGTATTGTAAATTATGTATGGTTTAATGCTTTATCACAAACTGTATTGAACAATGTTACAATTTTTCAGATTCTTTATAAAAACATGCCAAAAATTGTGCACATAATTTTAATCGATTCCTGATTTAAATATTAGCAGTTTAATGTTTAAAGATGGCGCTGGGATCCGCTGTGCTAATCCATTTCGCACACTCGCAACGAGAAATTCATTTATTTGAATATTTCAGTCTAACATTGATACATTTTGAGATTTATTATAAACGATATCTACTTGGATTAGATTATGCGACGACAAAAAAAGGTGTACGATTTTTTAGACCAAAGCATTTTTTAGTCTGTGATATAATATGAAAGATATATACTGCTTGCGTTAATATGGGAGAATGTGTGTGTGTGTGTGTGTGTGTGTGAAGCATGTTTGATTTATAATCTCTTTTTCTTCCCGTCTCTTTTGCTTTATAAAAAGCAACGAAGATGGATGATGTGTTTAAAAGATCCTAAAACAATAGTACATCTTTTTAATAAAAAGCTAAAATAGATGATCATAAAATCTGGCATTTATTCATAAATTTATTAAATTTGATGTATAAATCTATAAATCTTTTTAATTTATTAATTCAATTAGTTGTATTTTTATTGTTATCAGGAAAAAAGAATTCATTTCATTTTTAATATATCAAAGATATTTTAATTTTGGCGGGTTATGTGTGTACGGGTATAATGATATTTACGGTAAAAGAAAAAAATGGGTACCGGCTTAGAATTAAGATAACGATTTATATTAACGTTATTCAAGATACATTTTTGTAGATCGTAGAAGAGACGTATCTTTGCGAGTATAAAAGTGAAACGCGTGATTCTGTGTAGTTGCTTGAGAGAGAAATGTTTTTGCCATTATAAATTTCAAAGTACGTATCTATTAGGGTTATGCAGAAGTTTAGTCTTTTTTTTTTCAAGTTCTTGTTTTATTTTCAGTTTTTTTCTTCAATTTTTAAAAAGTATTTGTCATTATTTTCCACAACTTCCTTATCAATCGCTGAATAACGCAAAAAAGGCGGGAACTTTTTGATTCGAATTCAAAAAGATTATATCAAAGCATTGAGAAAAAATATAAATACTTTTGCATATACCTAATATTTAAGAATGAGCTACAATTACAAGTAATCAGATTTAAATTCATTCAAGAAAACGTTGACCTCCAGTTTAATATTAGATCGATCATGATTTCTAACGGCGTATCTAGACATTACTGTTGATATTAAAAAAAAAAGAAAGAAAAGAGAAATATAAATTGATACATTTACGGTAAGTTTTTGTTTATATATGTATGAAATATAGATGCATAAAAGCTAACAGCAAAATAAAGAAAAAGACGGAAAGTGATTTATGTCTAATAAAATTTTAATTGTCTTCGGCGTTTATAAACGTATGATTATGTGTATAACATATACACGGTATGTATTAGATACCAAGAGCTGCATACTTATAAATACACAAAACCATACACACATACAACAAATTACTATTATAAGAAGTAGCACGCAGAATCGAATAAAAAAAAGAGAGTATGATCCATTAATAATATTGTTTTATTATCAAAAATAATCCTAATGAAATTCCCAAGTTCTAGTGATGTTCTTTTAATCTTGAACATTACAAAACGTCACTTTTTCTATGAAAACATAATTGTTAAAAAATATTACAAATTTGATTCATGTTATACTGTATAATAAGTTTGTATGAAATTTTGAACAGCACTTTATGACGATTACAATTAAGAGTATTTTACTTCTTGCAATGCAGCTATTTTTATTGCAAAATGTATATTCATCATTCTTAAGTTACTGTTCATTTGAAATTCCGTTTATTCCTGTAAAGGTAAATACAGCAAAATATAAAACAATCTGCATTAATCATGGTAGTATGTTCAACTCACATTTAAACTCGCTATGCCTCGTTAAGATGATAGTTTCAATTGTCTCTGAAACGTTTGAATTTGCCGTAAAAGTCCAGTCAATCGAATAGAAGTAGGTTCTCTCGTTGAAACAACACTAGTTCCATGTCTGTGATAAAATTTTTGTTGATCGTTTGTGCCAAAAGATTTGGTTGTCGAAAACGGCACGACAGAATGCGTTTTGTTTGACTGGAGTGGGATCTCGCTTGATATACAAACATAACTATTTTTCTCTTGCAACGATTTCATTTGACGTTTCAACACCATTACCTGATACCAGTAAAAATTAAAACATGATTTCGATAATTTAATTTAAAGATTTGAGGACATTTTACCTCTTTATATAAAGTGATAACTGCATTTATCTCATCTTCTTTAGCGTTCAATTCCTTTTCAAGATTCAATATCTCCTCTTCCAAACTTTTATTGTTACATTTTTTTGCCTTTTCTTGCAGTTTTTCATATTTCCTACAATTAATTAAAAGTAACTGTAATTTAGGAGTTTCGAAGGTAATAGTGGATGAAACTCACGTATTCATTTCTTCGAACTGATCATGAAGATGAACTAAAACCTCTCGTATTCCCTTTGAACTTTTAGAATCATCAAGTGACGAAGTATTAAAAATATGTTTATCGTTATCCTGTAATATTTTATGCAGTTTAATGGTTTGTTCAATTTTGAACTATAAATTTTTAGTTTAACACCCATACTCACTTTTAACTTTACATTTTGTTGAGAAGCAAATAACTTTAATAATTTAGCATTATCCGTAGTTTGCAGTATTTGCGTGCTACTGACTGTGTTTAATTGATTCTCTGATCTAATATCCTGTAACAAACTTTTATTATACATCAAAGTTAAACATACACTTTTAGTAGTATGCGTTTCTTCTAAATCAAACCTTTTTTTTAAAATGACTTTCGTATACGTTTGCATCTCCTTTGACCATTTCTTGTACATTTTGATATCGTCTTATGGTTGATTTTAAATTCACATTCAAATTGTTTAATCGACTTCTATCACATTTCAAAGATACACTTTCGTTTTCCAATAAGTTGTCGGTCTGATTCATAAATGAATTTTCATTCTTCATTTGTATATCGTCCGCATGAGCGTTTAAGCAAGATAGTTTACTATACTGATCGTTGATTTGTTCCATCAGAAGAGATATTGGTTTCATGCCTCGGCTAACTTTACGAATAAGAATCGGAGTGATTCCATTTATTCTAGGTTGCTTGGTTTTCATTATGCTTAAAACCTTTTGAATAGAAAAATAAAAGGCTATAGCAATGTACTTCTCAATTATAAATTATGCAACATACTTGTTGAATGTTTAAGCCTAAATTATGACTCGGCGTCACAGAAGTGCCAACTACAAATGGTATATTTCTAAAGTTGAATCTACTAAAATATGAACGATTTGCCCTTTTCAATTTTGAGGCCATAGTTGGCATTTCGTAATTATGCGTAATCAGTGGATCGCAATACGATGTCTGCAGAATTGATTGATTGCACTGATGAGAATTGCATTTTGCCATGGTGTACTCAGGGATCGCTGAATCTTCCAAATCACAATTTCTATTCGAAACATTTTGTCTGCCACTAAAAACAAGCAGCTTCATAAAATATTTAAAATTATTATAATTAAAATTAACATTACAGAAACTTACTGTGTTTCATTCTTAGATACATATTGTTTCTGAAAATTATCATGCTGACTATTCTCATCAGTATTAGGATTGTGCTGATAGTCACCTTGGCATTTTGGTTTTGCATTCACAGCTTTTTGTTTATTTCTAACTGAGGATAATATATTAATATAATTCATATGCCGATCAAGCTTGGAACGTTTGTTAGAAATACCGCAAGTGCTACCACTTGTTGCTGCTGTATTGTGATAAATTTCTACTACTTCATTGGAAATATGCTGAGGTCTGCCTGAATGAATAATACTTCCACTATCTAAAAACACAAACAAGAATCAGCATACAGTTTTTAAACAAATGTTTCAATTTCTTACTTTTTTGTTTTCGTTTCTTAATATCCTTTTTTGGAAGAACATTTATATCCTTCGTGGTCACAGTGCTTTTCGAATTGGAGCTATGTAGTTTTCTTCTTCGTTTCTTCAATTTTAACGAAACGATATTGTCTAATTTAAATGAGGAACCCTTTTTGCTCGATAATCCAGAAGAAACTGTTTTATTATTCTTATTCTTCTCATGTCTTGCAGAAATTTTATTTTTACTTATGGACCCATCTTTTAAACTTTCAGAAATATTTAATTTAATATTGTTCCTTGTAGGAGACAATTCATGAACCAAGTAATCATTCTGTTCATCCAAAATTAATTGTCCAAATAATTTTTTTGGACTGTTAACATTTTGAACTAGTTCTGCAGAATATTGTTCTAAATCCTTTTGATATGGATATTGCAAATTATGATTTTGTTCTCTGTACTGTCAATAATATTTTTACAAGTATAATTACGAAGAACATTGTTTTAAACACATTCAACATATAAATATAATGTTTACTACCATATTCTCTTTGTGAATCGGGGATAATGGACGTGATTGAATTCGTGTACTCTGTGGAACACTATATGTTTTGGGTGAATCTGTAAATAATTCAATTTTTGATTGTTTCTGTTCATTCATGCATTTTGTCTCTTCATCTTCATTACATAGTATGTTAATTTTGGAGATTATATTTTCTAAATTTGGACTTAAACAGAATTCTTGCTTCTGATCATTATCTGTAATAAAACATATTTTCAGATTAATTTTTAACATCCTGTAATGACAAAAGCAGAACAAGAAATATTAAGTTTATCATTATACCATCATCATTTATGGATGTACAAGGAATGTCAGGACATTCTTCTGAAATATTACTGGAGTTTGCCTGTGTTGAAGTGTTAGGAAAATCATTCTTAGCAAATTCAGTTCTAGAATGACGTTTCAAATCGTCCATAGTTTTATCAGCATTTGGTACTTTTGGTATATCATAACATACCATTTTCATATATTCCATGTGGGATTTTAAAGAATCACATCTGGTTTTTGTAGAACGTAACCATTGCCTCACATTTTTTAAATCTAAACAAATTTCAATATATTTAAATTATCTGTAAGATTGAAACTCTCTAACATAAAGACTCTCAATCAATTCGATTAAAAATTTGCAGTTGGTATTTTTTGAAGGCATGTTGACGAGTGCTTTATTTAGGTAAGGGCGCCATATCCCTTCCCTCCAAACATTCCAGCGTTATCTATTTCTTCGAAAGAAAACGTATCGGCGACCCGTATCAAGCCCGTTTTATAAACAGATTTTAATGAACGTTTAGACATCATTAGATTTATTAGAAGTAAAAAAAAATTATGAAAATTGAGTTAAATACGATATTAAAATGTAAATTATTTAAATAATTTTTTACAATTACTGTAAAAATAAAATATTAGAAATAATTAAATGTATATTAGTACCTGCACAATATTTTTTTCTGCGACTAATATCCATGTTCTCGTTTCCCTCGATTAATATTCATAACTGAATTTCAAATATTTGTCGTAAATAAAATCAATAACAAAAATTGCGAGTAAAAGAAATCTGTAATAATACAAAAGAAAAAGAAATTTATAAAAACTCACAAAACAAGAATTCGCAGGTTATACATTTATTATTTATCAATCACATTTTTGCTCGCAAATCTTTTGTTTCTGATCCGTTCTTTTTTTTACGTGAAATGTTGTGAAATATCATTAATGTTTCTAAAATTTCAATGAAATTGTTAATAAAACTTTTAAAATTGCATAATATAAATTATCACTAGACATATAATTCTTGTATGACGTAAACATAAGCACTTAGAAACTATTAATTTGAACGTTTAAATAAATATTATCGTTTTTAAAGAATATTTCAAAATTTTAAAAGTCAGCCATGAAGTATTTTGCATTATGTAGAAATCAAAACTATTCATTTAAACAGCTCGAAAATAAGGGCAATTTCGAAAAAAATACGAAACGCGATGTATATATTCAGTGTAATTTAATTATAAGATAGATTAAATAGAAATAGATTAAATAGAGATTAATAAATATTTTTTATAAGTTGGTAACAAATTTAAAAATAATTTAAAAATAATTAGTAGAAAGAAAAATGAAAAAAAAAAAAGAGTGTTGACACCCGTTACATTTTGAAATTGAATTGTTATGTCATCGATTTGTGATATTTGGACGTTAGGTGCGCTGGGATCTGTTTCTTGGATATATTTTAAGAAGACAAGTAGTTCAGTCTACTTGCAAGTTGCAAATGGTGGACGGACTGTCATCGTCGTTGTGGTAACATCAGGTACGTAAATTTCATTTCACCGTTTGTACTTGATTTTTATTCATGATGCTGTGGAAAAACAGTTAGTATTCGTATGAATAATTTACAGTCATCGCGAAACTAAAACCAGTTTCAATGACAAGTATTATTTTTGTTTCATGAAATACCTTCGGTTACGTAAAATTATTGCAACAGGCAAAAATAGTCACCTGACTCAATAATTCTAATTGTCTTTCTCATATTTTTATGAAAGTAAAATTTATTATAAATTTACAAATGTTTTTTTTATTCTTTTTAACAATCTTTGTATTAAATTTTTAACGATATAATAAAATAACCTATAATTTGATTTTATATGAATGAAAATCATAAAGATTTTAACATACATGTGCGTTTACGTGTAATTGCGAAATCATTATAACTGCCCGATATTGTGTAAATAATTTTCCTTATTTTTTTTAGATTTCATCACATTTTACGCGTGCAGGTAGATACACGTTAGAATTGACGTTTAACCGCTATTTTAAGACAAATGTCACATGATTCTGACATTGTCTCGTTGACAAAGTATAACTTCTTATATTATTATTCTAAAAGTTTTAAATTTAATTTAATCAAACTCTTCATTTATTCCGTATTACAAAATCTTTAAGAAATAATTTTAAGAATCTTAAATCTGAAAATAATTAAGAATCCATTATTACCATTTTTATGATATCCGTAATGCGGAAAAGGTTAGCGAAAATTAGGTCATCTTTTTAACACGCGTAATTCTACTGCTATTTACTATCTAAGGTTTTATAGAAATTTTGTAGGTTTCTAATACACTTAAGTGGCGATTGCTCGAAATATGTTGTAATAATTGATAATTCGTTATCGTATATATACATATACATATATATATACACACACACACACACACGCGCGCGCGCGCGTGTGCGTGTATATATACATATATTCGTAATTAACAGGAAAGTTTTTGTACTGTTTTCAAGTTAAATTGCACAACACTATATCGCAATTACTCCATGTATTGTAAAATTATAGCAATTTTTATATTCTGAATTTATAACAATTTTCATATTTTGAATTATGTTGTAACTTGAGTAATTTATGTATGAACTCTGTCAAGTGACAATGAGCTTGATTATACAGAATATTCATTGTGATCATTTTTTGTATGTTTTGACTGTCTGGGTTACTTATCTGTCTGACATTAGTCATTCATTATGATAGTCTAGGTTATTTATGCAGACCAGTCTGCATCGTAATAAGTATTACATGTCTTTTCTTAATCAGGCATTCATATACATACTTTAAGAATGGTGTATGTTTCAGATCTTATCGATCAATAGTTTACTTCTTTATACAACTTAATTTTAGTAAAAAGAAAATAGGTATGATATTTCATTTACAACAATTAATGATTATTTAGCATGTTTTTTGTTACATGTACTGATATTAAAACATGTACTTTGGATATTTGCCAACTTCTTGAGTAAGACTAATATTTTAATATTTAAAATACTACAGCAATTTAATTATTAAAATTGTATTATGTAACTAGTTTTTAACTATTGCATTACTGTGTTAAAAAAATATTGTTTTGAAAGGAATTTCAGCATTCTATTCAATAGTTCAAGAGGGATTCCTTTTCCATTTTTACATATAATGCATATATATATGGATTGATTTCATCATGTATTAAGTTTTAAAGTTGGCACATTTTATTTGATTGTGAAACTTAAATCTACAATTAAAATTAAAAGTAAATTTAAAAATATTATTTTAAAAATAGATTAGTTAAATCTGCAGAACGATTTCATAAGATATTGTTTTGTAAAAGCAACAGAAAATCTTTTATATACTACATAGTTTTGCAGAAGAAATTGCAGCTTTAATTATTATAACAAATTTTTTTATCCTTGAAGAAAAAATAGCAAAATGAAATTATAAAATATGTTTATTATTGATACAGATAATAATAATGTTTCAATTACAGTTATCCATGAAACTGATAAACTGATGAAAATCAAATTGATAAAACAGAGAAATTTATCTACATTGTTGAAACAAATGTATTTGTTCTTTGAGTGAATAACATATGGCAAACTTTGTACAGTACAATCTGAAAGATAAAGGTTTATTTACTAATGATTAGAAAAAAAAAGTTTATGTACTTATACACATACATTTATATATTACATTTATATCATAACATGTAATTGTATTGTTAAAACATATTATTTACAAAATAAATATATTTTTTCTTTTTGCAGGTAAAAATGTATAAGGCAAGGACAGTATTCAGTACGCTGGCCCCTCTAGCGCCACGCATGTGCAAACCAGAAAGGTTTGCATCATGGTTGGTGCGTGGCCACCCCCTGACAAGGACCACACAGGGGATGGTTACTGAGTCGGCCAGAAAGTATAGCAGCCGTGTAGCCACAGAACCTTTCCTTAATGGCAGTTCCAGTTCTTATGTTGAAGAAATGTATAATGCATGGCTACAAGACCCTCATAGTGTACATGTGGTTAGTAATAAATAATATCTTGATAATTATATGAATGTATGATATTTATTATAATATTTATGTAATAGTATTACAAATGTATATATTTTTTGTAGTCCTGGGATTCATTTTTTCGTAGCACCACTGCTGGAGCTCCACCAGGTCTTGCATATCAGGCTCCTCCCTCTCTTGCTCCAAGCCCTAACCAGATACCATTAGGAGCACTGTTACCTCTTAGTGGCGGATCTCAGTTAAGCCAAATGCCTATTAATGAAAAAATAATTGATGATCATCTGGCTGTACAAGCTATTATTCGTTCTTACCAGGTATGAATATTTTGGATTTTTTAAATGTAAACTTACAATTTATGCTGCAACAAAATACTGTTTCCATATGTTTTAAAAATTTCAAGCATATACATATTTTTAAATATACTCACTAAATATTTAGAGAAAATATCCTTTTTTTCTTTTTTATTATATTGTATAAACAGTGTTGGGTTTAAATAAGATTGCATATATTTTATATCTTATGGTTGTTCCATACTATTCTTTTTCCTATTTGAACGTCTGATAAACTTTATTTTAAATGATTATTCAATACTGAAACTCTATAGCATGTGTTCTAGAAATATTGTATGTATGTTTTATGTTTAAGGGAAGGTTTCATTATTACACTGCATGTAATAATAATAGTTTCTTTTCAATCTCTATGTCCTAAATTCTATTTTAGTTGGAATTATTTTTATATTCATTAATTTCATGTTCTTCTAATTAAAGAATACAAGTTATGAAATTTAGGACATTGTAAATTGGTATTGAAACTGTTTCACTAAGAACTATCATATGTATCACGAAATAATAATCTCTGACCAATCTTTCACCCTCTGCTATCATTAAAAAAAAATATTTCAAACACAAATTGAACATGCCAGATAATATTTAAGAATTTCATATATTTTTTTTCATTATTATACACATTGCATATGTTGCCTTAAGCATGTTCTGCAATTAAATGTTAGAGTTCTATAATTCGTAATGTGAATTAAATGTAAGTTTTAGTCATTTTCAGTTCATTTAATAGAAGCAAAAAGTCTATCTTGGGGGAGGGGGGGATACATTTTGTTGCGTGAAAAACACTTTTGTAACTTATTTGTTTTGGTGCTTGTCTGTTTTGTGAATTTAAATTTTTGATTTTAATACTCATGGGAGAAACTTATGGTTGGGTATAAAAGTGCTGTTAATTGTGTTTCTTTAAAACAACAACGTTGTATCTTTGTAATGTAGTGATATATGGTAGCTTCTCAAATAGAAAAATATATATATTGGGGTCCGTTTGGAATTAATCATTGACATATAGGCTCGAGGTCATTTAGTTGCTGATCTGGACCCACTGGGTATCATGCAATCTGACCTGGTACATACACATTATGCAGCCCGCAAGGGGTCTCCAGAACAGGTTCTGCGGCAATACATGCTTGGTAAGGCTTTTTCCCCAACTAATTCCTTAAACTATTTTAGTCAGTTTTCATCCGTATAACGAGGTAAAGGTACATGAAATTATATTTTGTTGGAATTCATATGAATATTATTAAGTTCAAACTGCTAAAAGTTTCTGAGGATACCTTTACCTGATACATACATCATATTTCGCCTCGTGTATATAAATATCATGGTTTCTATTACATGCAATAACTCCTTCTTATCTTTTTTCATATCTTTCTTCTTTTGATCTTTAAGGAAGTTAAATCAATCAAATCTAATTACAAATTAAAATGCTTTGTGTATCATACAAGCACATTCCTTCAATCTTCAACACTTTTGCTTTCTAAACTTTCAAAAAATTACTATGTCATTTTGGAAAATTGCTAATTTTGCATTGTACAAAATGCTGTTTAAATTATTTCAATGGACTCCTATTTCTATAGTATATAATTTATATAAAAAATTGGACAAATAAAATTTTTTGTTAAAATATAACTAAAATGCATTCAAAGTATTTGAGAGGGTGTTATGAAGATATGATTCCATGATAATTTTTACTGATACTGAAAATGTTTTCTTTAGGACAGAATGGTGTGTTTGTTAGTCCATATTTTGTGATTTGTATTAACATTACACTGATATATCAAGAAATACTTGCAAATAAATGTCTAGTTTCATTATTTTATAGTCAGTGTACTAGCACTTACAGTAATATGTATAAATAAACATGTCTAAGGTAAGAAAATATGTTTAAAAATTTGTGCTTTGCATGCATGCAAACAGTCTTAATAGCAATGCTTCTGTATGTTTGTAATTTTGTTTGGGATTGTCTCGAATGTTTGTCTCTGGAACAACCTATTATTCAGCCTATTTCATTACCTATTGGAGCGTGTTTCTATTTATATTTATTTTATATGATGAGGTAACGAATAATTAAATGTTTTCAACTTTAACTATGTAAAATATTAAATAATGAAAAGTATGTATGTTACATCACATGCTTTAACTATAAAAATACTAATATTAACAAATATTAATTTTTATAATATGTTTGCTTATCATTACTGTGATGTATGTGTTATAATATTTTATTATCATTATTTTCTTTTTAATCCAAATATTGGTATATTCATAAATAAGCATATAAACATCCATCACAGTAATATATGTATTGAATTAATAAGTTTGGAAAACTAAAAATTACTTAGTTCGTATGAATGTGGCATTAAATTGACAGATCCGTGGTCATCATATTGCTAAATTGGATCCACTCGGCATCAACAGCGCTGATCTTGATGATAGACACCCGCAAGAGTTGCTCTATAATCATTATTCATTTGGTAAGCCCAAACGAACGTGTCTCTGATCAATCTAAAAATATAAAAATACTGTGTGACGTACTTTCAACTAGAGTTTCAAATATATTAGAGAAAATTATTTATGAATCAAGCTGCTAGGAAGCTTAGGAAACTTGAAAACTCTTTGTTTTATATATTTTCAATACTTACATAATTCATTAATTATAATTTTTATTATAATACAACATTTATTATCATTGTTATTTTTATCATTAACATTTCTTTCCTGGACACAAAGTATTTTAAGAACAGAAAAAATAACACTTTTAATTGCAATAGAATTCTGAAACAAACATGGAAATATGAATTTCAAGTCAAGCTTCATTTTGGTAAGCAAAAACAAAAGATTCTGATTGTTAAGTTAAATACTTAGTTCAAGTCTGATGTCCACAGGAAACAGAGCACGTACTACTTACTCACAGGAACTACAATACCGAGTAGCTGCACTTATGAAAAGTATGTAAAAAAATTATGATTCAAATGGAAATTTCATTGGAGGTTTTTTGTAAATTTTTATTATTCTTGGGGAGGTGCTGGTTTAATGTGGTATTACATGAAAATTGGTATTGTAGGCAAACTGTAGAGGTGCTTGGGTATTTTGTTTAAATATTGATTAAAGAGTGCTATATTTTGCTGTAAATATGTTTGTGCCAGGAATAAATTTTAAGCATCTTTCGGAAGAATTGGAGGAGGTATAGTAAGCAAACATTATCCTTATCATTGTAATTCATAGGCAAAAGCATAACAATAGTAATAACTTCATAAGGCCTACAATTTTCTTTTTTTTCTTCTTTTTTTTTTTTTTATTTATTTTAAAAGTTTGTTTTCGGCTTTCCATTTATTTAATAAATATTATTTTAAACGTTTGAGTTTTAAGTTTGTATCCGTTTCTATATTTTGTTTTGTATTGCTATATTTGTTAAATAGTTTTGTTATTACTTTTGTATTGTCAGTCTGGTTGGTTTGATTAAGTTTTATTTTTGGATTTTTTGTTTTTTTATTAGTTTATTTTTGCTTTTTTATATAGTACAGAGGAGGTTCGTTTATGAGTATCTAACAACATTTTCAGATACTATGCATGTATATGCACTGTGCTAATACACAAGGCAAATATGTATAATAAGTCTTCAGGTTTTGTGGTATAGGTAACTGCATACAAAAGCTACTTATACAATTCTACACTATGTTAAATCTGTTTTGTTATTTCATTGCTCCGTAAACGATCTACATTTTCAGTATCAGTTAAAAAGAGAAACAAAACATGTACTAATAAAATGGAAGGATTTTACGTGCAATATGTTTTACGTAATAAATCAAATGTTTAAAGTCATCGTGTATTTGCAATATAATTAGATGTTGTAGTTATCTTAGACATGACAAAAGGTTGCACTTGTATCGACTGACTTGAAACTGAACTTAATATCGACAATTGTAATGATTTTAAGATTGATAGTGTTATATTGTATCGTTTGTTTGTTTTGGAAATGATCGAATATTTTTATTGTTCAATTTCTGCAGAGGATTCGGACATGGATCGTATTTTCAAGTTGCCGTCCACCACTTTCATTGGAGGCAAAGAAACATCCTTGCCTCTTCGGGAGATCTTGAGGAGACTGGAATCCGCTTACTGTGGTCACATCGGAGTGGAATTTATGTTTATCAACTCCTTGGAACAGTGCAATTGGATTCGACAGAAAATGGAGACACCAGGTGTCATGGAGATGACCAACGACGAGAGGAGACTTATCTTGGCCAGATTAACTCGTGCAACTGGGTACGTGAAGCGACACGTTTTAGGAATCTTCAAGTTTTACAAGTAACAACGTTGTTCAACATTTATTTACCGTTACAGATTCGAAGCGTTCCTTGCACGTAAATGGTCATCCGAGAAAAGATTTGGGTTGGAAGGTTGTGAAATTTTGATCCCTGCTATGAAGCAGGTGATTGATAAATCTACCGAACTGGGCGTCGAATCCATTGTCATGGGCATGCCTCACCGGGGTCGTTTGAACGTGCTTGCTAATGTTTGCCGCAAACCTTTAAGTCAAATATTTACGCAGTTTGCAGCTCTCGAAGCGGCTGATGATGTAAGCACACTTCTTCTTTTTAATTTATGAGTCGTATGTAATGGAGTTGTAATCAATTTTTGTCATAATAATTCAGGGCTCTGGTGACGTGAAATATCACTTAGGAACTTACATTGAACGTCTAAATCGAGTAACGAACAAGAACATTCGTTTGGCCGTTGTCGCGAATCCATCTCACTTGGAAGCCGTTGATCCGGTAGTACAAGGTAAAACTCGTGCAGAACAATTTTATCGCGGCGATGGCGAAGGCAAGAAGGTACGTATGAAACGAAATAACATTGTATATAATGAATATAATGTTGTCATGCTTTGAAACTTGAATGATTGAATTCGTATAACAGGTCATGTCTATTCTTCTGCACGGTGACGCCGCATTTTGTGGACAAGGTATTGTGTTTGAAACGATGCACTTGTCAGACTTGCCAGATTATACAACTCATGGTACAATCCACATCGTGGTGAATAATCAAATTGGATTTACTACCGACCCAAGACATTCACGATCATCGCCGTATTGCACTGGTAAGTTTATCGTTTTAGGTATTGAAATAAATATTGTTATACTGTTGGTTGTATTTACATTTAATTGTTCGTTTACAAAGATGTCGCAAGGGTGGTGAACGCACCTATTTTCCACGTTAATTCTGACGATCCCGAGGCTGTGATGCACGTGTGCAAAGTCGCCGCTGAATGGAGAGCAACCTTCCACAAAGACGTTGTTATCGATATTGTGTCGTACAGGCGAAATGGTCACAATGAAATCGACGAGCCCATGTTTACGCAACCTTTGATGTACCGCAAAATTAGAAATACTCCACCAGCCTTGGACAAATACGCCAAACATCTTATCGATGATGGTGTTGTCACTCAAGAAGAAGTTAAGGTACCGTATTGAGAGCACTTTTTAATAAATGAATATATGTAACTGAATTCTTATAATGATATTATATTAAAGGATGTCAAAGATAAATACGAGAAAATCTGTGAAGAAGCGTATGTTAACGCCAGACAAGAAACACATATTAAGTACAAGGATTGGCTGGATTCTCCATGGTCCGGTTTCTTTGAGGGAAAAGACCCGTTGAAAGTATCTCCTACTGGCATCAAAGAAGATACTCTTATTCACATTGGAAAGAAATTTTCGTCGCCACCTCCTAATGCGGCTGAGTTCGTCATACACAAAGGTAAAGATTTTTTTATCTTATAAGAATTGTAGGGCCTTGGGTATACTAGGAAAATGCGTATACACGTAATTTAAATAAATTCATGAATGACTGATTAAACGTGTTACAGGTATTGAACGTATCCTGAAGTCTCGTATGGAAATGATCGAGGCACGAACGGTGGACTGGGCTCTTGGAGAAGCTATGGCTTTCGGTTCTTTGCTCAAAGAAGGCATTCACGTTAGACTGTCGGGTCAGGATGTGGAAAGAGGAACCTTCTCACATAGACATCACGTCCTTCATCATCAAACCGTAGACAAGGCTACCTACAGACCATTGTGCTACCTTTATCCAGATCAGGCTCCATACACTGTGTGCAATAGCTCTCTGTCAGAATTTGGTGTACTTGGTACTGTAACATGAAATTTTTATAATCTTTCGGTATTTATATTTTAACAAATGTATAATAAGTAGCAAGAATATTTCTTTAAAATTCGTAGGATTCGAATTGGGTTACTCCATGACAAATCCAAATGCATTGGTATGTTGGGAGGCTCAGTTTGGCGATTTCAACAATACGGCACAATGTATAATCGATCAGTTTATCAGCAGCGGTCAAGCTAAATGGGTGCGTCAGTCTGGTCTTGTTATGTTGCAACCTCATGGTCTGGAAGGAATGGTGAGCCGAATTTTAAATATATTCCAAAAATATTTGAAAAACATTGACTGTCTATTGCTACTGCACTTCTTTTGATTAAATTGTGATGAAAACTGATAAATTGATGGTTCTTTTCAGGGACCGGAACATTCGAGCGCTCGTTTAGAACGCTTCCTGCAAATGTCCGCCGATGACCCAGATTATTTCCCTCCAGAGAGCGAAGAATTCGCTGTACGCCAATTGAACGATATCAACTGGATCGTCGCCAATTGTAGTACACCAGCGAATTACTTCCATATTTTGAGAAGACAAATCGCGTTACCGTTCAGAAAACCACTGATCCTGATGACACCAAAGTCGCTGCTTCGTCATCCCGAAGCCAAATCCAGTTTCGACTTGATGCTGGAAGACACGGAGTTCCTTAGAGTGATACCGGAAGAAGGCCCAGCAGCTCAGAATCCTAGTAGTGTTAAAAGAGTAATCTTCTGTTCCGGCAAAGTTTTCTACGATTTGAAGAAAGCCCGTACGGAAAGACAATTGGACGATAAAGTTGCTATCGCGAGAGTCGAACAGGTATAGATAATGCTATAAAAGAGTTTTCATGTTTTTTTTTATGTATTTTTAATTTTTAATAATCGAGTCATTTTAATTCCTTTTTTCTTTTGTAGATTTCACCTTTCCCATACGATCTAGTTAAGAAAGAAGCTGCGAAGTATCCAAATGCAGAATTAATTTGGGCTCAGGAAGAACATAAGAATCAAGGTGGATGGACATACGTTCAACCCAGATTCCATACAGCCCTTAATGGAACCCGTTCTGTATCGTAAGTATTAAATATAATAAAACATTTAATAAAAAATTTAAAGAATCTAAACTTCTGCAGTATTTGGATACTGCAGTATTTGGACTTACATGTTGCTTTATGTTTTTGTTCGAATCTGTAAATAGTACAAAATTATCTTTTTATTGCTTTTACTTTCGTGTTCGAATTTAAATTTAAATTTATGATATTTTTTTTGTCGTTAAATTTATTTTTCATACATTTAATTTGTACACTTAGCTGTTCACATGGCCCATGTTTCACTTTGTTATCACAGTTATATTAATAGTGCAATTTGTCAAATTATCACGAATGTACGGCGTATTTGTGCATGTACTGTATCAATATTGAAATGCTGATAATTACTTATTGCGCTAAACAAAGTAAAAACATTGGGCCATGTTGCAGCGGCGGAAATACGTCGTACAACGGTGAGAGTAGCGGAGGGTGGTTTAGGGGTTGGTTTTCGTCGACTAAACCAACAACACCCACACCCAAGTCAGAGTCGATAGAATCTGATAAAGTCAAAGAGAGAACAGTGAGGTAATACTAACTACAGTAATGTCTCTATCCCTTGGATGCTTAAAGTATTCGCCATAATTTTATCAAATACATATAGTTTATTATGACTATAGGTTTATTATAATTTTTCACAATTATACAAGTAATAAATAAACCTATAGGCTTCACATTATTCTAATTAATCCTTTTATACACGTAACGTGGTGTGATATTATTTATTATTGTACAGTTTATGATTGTTTAATAAATTTTTATTATTATTTCAGGTACGTTGGTCGCCCAACAGCAGCTTCGCCCGCAACAGGAAGCAAAATGCAGCACTTGAAGGAACTCAAACAGCTGCTCGACGATTCTTTTAAACTTTAATTATCCTTCGTAGCACTATGTAGAACACACATTTTAATTTATTTTCTCATATTATATTTGTTATATATCTTTTGTCCTGCTCTACATGCACCCTTGCAGAGATTATCTAAACTTGGAATAGTTTCTCCATTACTGATTCATTTATAGAATTATCGTACGCGCAAATGTTTTCTGAATTGAATGTAATCAATGGCTCTTTTGTCTCATATCAGTTGAAAATCACACGATGCCATATTGTTTTAATCAGTTTTAAATGTTCGACCTTTTGTTTGTGAAATTGGCAAAAATCTTCTGCTTGAAATATGTAAGAGATTCTATGTTAGTATTTAATTCTTCCTTTACAGCACACGTTCGCAATGAGTAATTTATGTAAACGTATGCATTTCATTCTTATTTAATGTTTGAATGAGATTCTGTATTTTTCTTTTTAATACGTAACATAATTTATGTTAGTATGCGAGTTGAATGTTGAGGCCAGTGTATGTTTGAGTTAACAAAAACCATTTTACTATTGTAAATATTAAAACAAAAAAAAATATGAAAATTACATTAACATAATACTTTATAACATGCATTACTCATTGCTCAGTTTGTAAATCTTTTCGGAAAACAGATTTTTTTTTACATCAAGTGAAAATATTTGCGCGTAAACATTTGTACTTTATTTTGTTAATATGTCGATAAACTAATTTTATGGCTCGAATAAGATTAAAAAGAAAGTATTATTTTTAATTTATGCAACATTTTACGCAGAGCGTAAATGATAGTTATACTATGACCAGAGAGACTCGAGTAAAAACCTTTTGAGGCTGGTAAAAAGTCTATATACGACAATTTTTTTATTCACTTATTTATGCGTCGTTGAGAAAGACATCCAATCAGTTTAATTTTTTATCGTTGCTCTATTTTTTAATAAAAAATTAAATGATTGGTGGGATAGCGGTATTGAGAGAATACACGTTGTAACGTTAGACTTGGTCGCGTAATTTGTAGATTTTGCGTGAGTGTAATTAAAGAAAAAGAACGTTTACGAGATCTTGTCGTAACGTTACTCCTCGAAAGGTTTCGATAAAGCTCACCCTTTTAAAAAGAGTGATGGGAGTAGAAGACAAATTACTAGTGCTAGTTGAATATTTAGAGCAAAAAAATGAAAGAAATTGTAATATTTACTCTATTTAAGTCAGCTATGAGCGTTGGTTGCTGCATAGTCTGCGAAGGCACAGTATTTATATTTCTTCTGTATACAACTCGTGTTGAGAGATGGGTTTTTCGCGAATGGAATATTTATTGTACCGTGCAATTGGTTGGAAAATATTGTATCTGTTTTCATTAGATACATGTATGAATTGATAAATGTTTTGAAGTAACGGTGAAAGTCTGTCGAACACTGCTGAAACTACAACCTTCATATATTTTAATGTATCGTGTACAAAACAAAATAGTATTATGATATATCTTTAAAAACCCGCTAGAATATTATAGATGCAATGTGGTCCAATGCAAAATGCGGTACTATTATTCCACTCTTGTTATTATATGCATAATAACGATGACACATATGTGTATGCTTTAATAATAAAGATCGATTAGATTGGAATTAATAGTGAAAATAAATTGAAATTTATTTAGTACGAATATGTTGATGTTGTGGTAAAGAATTGTAACACCTTATCATTGAATTAAACTATGTTAATCATCAATTATACATAAAAAATATTTTCCCTTTCAATGAGCCTGGTACAAACCTCATTTAATGTTTCCTAATATTTATTCAACAATAACATATAAGAAGAAATTGTAGAATTTGAGGAGAAAATCATTCTCTCTTATACGATACATAATTTTATTCAAATTTAAATTGTTCTTCATAACAAATTTAACTTCCCCCTAGATGGCGCATGCAGACGGTACAAAAGCAGTTTCAACTTCCGGTAACAGGTAACTAATCTGGCGGTACTTATTAGTGCAAATTGACTTTTAACGCTGATATTAAATTAATAGGATCTTTACAGAGACTTTTAAACTATACAGGGTGTCCCACAACTCCTGTAGGAGCCGGAAATGGAGGGTAGCTGAGACTATTCTGAATAACAATTTCCTTTGCAAAAATATCGGATGGGGCTTCGTTTTTGAATTATTAAGCAAAAACACTGATCAATCAGAGCGCGTCTCGGGCGCGCGCTCAGTACCGTCAGTGTAGCGTCGAGCCTAGTCGCCCCGGGACAAGCGCCTCGGTAGAACAGGAAGCGTTAAACACAAGTAATATTGGACATAAAAGTAAAAAACAAATGGTAGAATGTTATGAGAGTAATCGTACCTTAGAATAAAGGGAATGACTGAATGGCTGGATATCCCAACAGAAGGAATAAGTAAAAATTGCAGAATATTTTTCGGTATTATAAATACAGTCCTGGGGTCATCTAATTTGAATAGTAGAAAGATAAAACATTGTATTATTATAAAATAATGAATTTAATATCGTTCAAGCTTTATTTTTCAATTTTTTTAAAGAGCAACTGAGGACGGTACATGGGGTGTTACCGACGAAATTAGCGAAACAGAAAATTGTGTTTTTTCAAAAACCAGGCCACTTTTCGGATAAACTGAAGTTATAGAGACATTTATAACAACAAAATATTTTATGTAATGGTGTTAAAAAGCCGATTTTTAATAAAATAATTTTTACCGACTTTTTATTTTACCCCTGGCGCCACCTGCGAACAAAGTGCTGAAACTGCTCAAAAATTGACAGGAATCTGCCGTACCTACAATGATTATTTTTTAAGAAAATAATTTTTTGCTGTTTTCGCGTGTTTGAAGCATCTAATCGCTTCTATTTTACACTAATTATCGATTCCAATTGTCCGATTAATCCTAGAAGCCCGAAATATTGAAATATTAAAGATTAAATGTTAGACTTCCGAAACATCGTTAAAAATGGCGGGCTTTTCAAAATGAGTAATGTACTATTTTGATATTTCTTAATTAAATTCCTTATAAAGGTTTATTAATTAAACTTCTGCTTTAATTATTAAACTAGAAGAACTGGTGTATAATTTCTGATTGTTTCAATAAGAGAAAAACCTACATTTATGTCTTTTCTTCATTAATATAACTTTTAAAGTTGTATAATAAACGATTCAAAGCTATTAACATGGATATCGTTCTAATTTTATCATTTTCAATGCTTTCAGTACGATTGTGTACAGCATTTTATTAATTTAAGATGTTTTTTAAGCTGTAAAAAATTAATAACTTTGGGGAATACTCTGCTACTATTGTAAGTGCTGAAAAATCACTTCTGTAGTTCTTAAATGAAGGTTTTTCGTTTATCTAAACTATCAGAAATTATACTCGAGTTCTTCTAGTCTCATAATCAAGTAGGAATTGAATAAATAAACCTTTTTAAGGAATTTAATTAAGAAAATTTCAAAATGACACATTTCTCATTTAAAAAGCCCGCCATTTTTAACGATGTTTCGGAATTCTCAGTCGGTAATTATTGAGTAGTTTCAGCACTTTGTTCGCAGGTGGCGCCAGGGGTAAAAATAAAAAGTCGGTAAAAATTATTTTATTAAAAATCGGCTTTTTAACACCATTACATAATATATTTTGTTGTTATAAATGTCTCTATAACTTTAGTTTATCCGAAAAGTGGCCTGGTTTTTGAAAAAACACAATTTTCTGTTTCGCTAATTTCGTCGGTAACACCCCGTGTACCGTCCTTAGTTGCTCTTTAAAAAAATTGAAAAATAAAGCGTGAACGATATTAAATTCATTATTTTATAATAATACAATGTTTTATCTTTCTACTATTCAAATTAGATGACCCCAGGACTGTATTTATAATACCGAAAAATATTCTGCAATTTTTACTTATTCCTTCTGTTGGGATATCCAGCCATTCAGTCATTCCCTTTATTCTAAGGTACGATTACTCTCATAACATTCTACCATTTGTTTTTTACTTTTATGTCCAATATTACTTGTGTTTAACGCTTCCTGTTCTACCGAGGCGCTTGTCCCGGGGCGGCTAGGCTCGACGCTACACTGACGGTACTGAACGCGCGCCCGAGACGCGCTCTGATTGATCAGTGTTTTTGCTTAATAATTCAAAAACGAAGCCCCATCCGATATTTTTGCAAAGGAAATTGTTGTTCAGAATAGTCTCAGCTACCCTCCATTTCCGGCTCCTACAGGAGTTCTGGGACACCCTGTAGAGGTATCAATATTAAATATTTTATTTATTTTTTTAACACAGTAGTAAGTTGCATTTTTAATACCTAGTTACTGTTTTAGCGTTCTCACCATTTATTTCGTCATACAATAAATAAAGGGCATTTATACATATATATTATATATATATATATATATAGAGAGAGAGAGAGAAAATTATATAATTATATATTATAAATAAAATATATTTATAACGTCAGTTTAGAAACGAATTTAATAATCTGTTTGTCCCAGCACACTGTACATGATCCTCTTGAAGCTATTACTTTGATGGATCTTCTCACCGTCTTCCTCGAGGACATTTATCTAAAATGAAAATTGCATATTTGAAAGAAGATTACAGTATATACAAACTTTAAAAAAAGGTTAGCACATCTCATTATTTTTTATTATTCTTATGTAAAGTGTCAGTGGCGTACTCAGATAAGGGGGCCAAGGGGCTCTAACGGCCTCTAAAAGGGCAAATTATTGAATTTGCAATGAAAATATTTGTTCGAGATCGAATCCTGGGTATGCCGCTGTAAAGTGCTATGCTGTTGCTTTAATGTTCATAGAGAATTACGTTTTTAGATAATTAATTCAACAAATTACTTTGAAAAAAAGGATCATGAACGGTTCTTTGCAATAATCAGAGCACACAAGCCAAACATATACGCGCGCATACAGACAAATACACGTACAAGTTGATGCAAATTTTAGTAGTCGTTGACACGATCCTTTATGAAAGGAAGAGGGAAGGGACGTCTTAAAAATCCACCCTTAATCAAATTAAACGTCGATTATTAATTTATCACGACTATGATATCGAAAAATTAATAATCGCGATTTAACCCTTTTGTTCCGGCTAGAAAGGGTTATGTACATATTCCGATGTTTCGGTGATGAAGTTAGATTCGTTGCGTGCAAACAAACTAGACACATTCCTTGTTCATTCATCTTATTGTAATATATAGTTGAAGTATTTTAATTTACACTTACGTATGATCCGGCAGGGCTCTTTGGTCGAACGTGATGTACCTGAAACGAAAAGTTACGCTTTTAGCGGAATCGAAGTTATCAGCAGAGACTTCCGGGTGATTAAAGAAGATAAATATCATCTAGACACTTCGTTAACAAGATTTCGGACCGACAGATTTATCAGAGGGTCAAGAGGCTTGTATACGCTGATAATACCATGTGTGTTTCAATTTTGATGTACAGTAATATCAGTGTGTCTCCTTGACCCTTTGATAAAGCGCCGACACTAATTTGGTAATTATTCGAGTACAGTGTTTGAGACATTTCACTTTGAACATACTTATATCGCGATAGCACTGTAAAGGTTGTCGAAAAATAATGCTTAACCTCAATCATGATTTAGAGTCTTACCAGTGACTACAGATACTATCTGTCTGGTATAGTATAGTGTCTGTATAATCATTATTCTGACACATTTGCTACAAGATTATAAATGTAATTCTTATTAAAATTTTCAGAATGTGATCATGTAACAAGAAAAAAGTGTCAGCAACTGAATCATCAAGTTATAATCCAAGATATTGAAGACATACCCTATTTTGATTGGCTTTCTGTGGAGAGAAAACACCGGTACGCGCCGGTTGTTTCACTTCCTGCACCGTGTCACCGAGAGCTTCCTCTTGCAGAGCCTTGTACGCCTCGCTCTTACTCGGGTCGTATTTCACCGGCTTCTTCAGGCTGTATCATCGTATTCGCATGCTACTTTTAATATCGATCATTCGCTTGGCGATTTTTGTCAGATCGGTTAGCAGCAGCCAGGGTTATGTTCGTTGATGGTTTATGATTCGTTTGAGAGCGACTTTCGGACCGCTTCCATGTCCTTATTTTTCATTAAACCCGTTTCGCTAGTGCAGCTCTTGACCGGATTATGGATGCTTTTTCTCGAAAATTACGTATCCGTATCGCATTTTCTATGACTGTCCAATTAAACAAAATACTTGACGATAACTTTGTAAATACTTTCGACTGTTTCTTTGAAGTTTCGATCACGGTCTGTAATTCTCGAGAGCATCAGAAATTAGTAAAACTATGCATTTTCACGCACGACCACTACCGTTAATTATCAATTACTCTCTACTCTACAGCATGCAAAAGCAAAGTATTGTTATTTTACAAACTTCCTCTCCAGTGAGAATTGTTTCCTAACTGTTCTGCCGATTCTAACTCGAGATGTCACTACAAAACAAACAGCAAATAATTACTTCACGGTCCTAAGTATGATCCATTAAATAAATAAACAGACAAAAAAACAACGTGATTCGAATCAAGAAACTATCGCACGCTTGTCGAGAGCTTAATCGCGTTTTGGTGGTCACGCTCTTTTGTCTGATACAAGAAGAAAATTTATTATAAATTATTTTAATTGTTATTCTTTAATTAAATAAAAATAAAATGTTTCAGGTATCGTTTGGAACACTGAATAAACTATTTACAGAATATACACAATAGGAAATGAAGTTTATAGATCGATTGATCTATGCTAACAAATTGAAAATAAACTTAAGGAAGACTGAAGTATAGGAATAAAGAAGAAGAAGAAGAAGAAGAAAGTTTCTGACAAGGAACGTGACCAAATGATTCACACGTGGGAATCGTATCACAATTACAGCGCGAAAAGCATCGAAAAGCGTCTTGAACTGAATTAATTAATAATTTGGCTTATTGAATTGCGGCCACACGTTCTTCGAGGAGGCGGCCTTGGCCTGCTCCTTCAACAATCTCGCCTGCTCCTCGATTTCTTGTTTTTGTTTCACGAAGGAAAAGTCTATGAAAATGCTGGAAAACAACAAACAAACAAACTACACGTCAGTTGTTATGAACAAAATAGAAGAAAGAAGATAATTATAATTTCCCGTTCTACGACCGATACTCCAAAGATCTTCGATATACGATTTCTTGATTGCAAAATTTGGATTTCCGTGGCAAAACGCAGCATAGAGTGTACGGAGACATCCTTACGAAAGTTTTGTATGTAAAAATGTTAATCGTTTCGATGATGCATCGCGTTATTTGAGTTATGATTTAGAAATTTTAATGATCCGTTAGTCAATATTACCGCTTAGAGTTAATTGATTGATGAGTAGCAGCATTCAGCAAAAATTCAACCGTATTAACCCTTTTACTACCAAGCACAATTAAGGGAACCAAAATATTGTGAATAGAATCGACTGGATTTACTCGACTTTATATAATTTTATAACACATTACACAATAGGTTCTTGGAAGTAAAAGGGTTAACGATACTAGTATTAACTAATTCGTTACTCTATGCATAAGCTGTACGGTGTATTAGTCGTTTTTCTTTTCTTTTTCTTTTCTTTTTCTTTTTTTTTATAAAATATTTTAATTAATACTTACGGTATGGCGGATGCCTGGCACTTAATGGTATCAGCGATATTTTGTTCGGAGTAGAGACCAATCGGCGAGTTGAATTGTTTGTGCACCACCTAACAATCAAATGAAATTAATTATCTTTTATATCTTCGCGCTATGAGACTCAGTTTGCACAGGAATCCTCGAATCGAACGAGTCCAAAGCGTTCCTTTTTGAGGCAGAAATACTTTTCTTTGTTTTTAGAATCTGTGATTCGACATCTGAAATTCGATTCCTTGAAAGATTTTTAGCTGGTTAATCGATGACGAAACGTCGATCACTTGCTACGCTATGCATGATACGCGTTAGAATGATAATTATCGCTGTTGTAACGAGAATGCTTAGTTCTTTGTTGTCATTGAAAGCGGAAAGCGTCGTTCGCGGAAGCGGAAGCGATCTGAGAAACAAGTTGGTCCAAACCTTTGGAACTTCGTTCGGTCCCAAGACGCGTTGAAGTACCGATTCCGCCACCTAGTCAGACACCCAATCTTTAATTGCTCGTGTATTCATTATCATTTTTTTTATCTTTGTACCAACCGACTCGTTAAATCTTTCTCTAAAATCTTTGACAAACGTACACGTGTAAAGAACAAGTTGTATTAATGTACCTTTTGTTTCATAGCAACTTCAGGATGAGCTGGTTCGTAATGATGAGGTGCCGCCCTGATCATCGGATTTGGATGATGGCGAAGGTAGCACTCACCGAGTGGAGCATCCTTTTTGATCTTTGCGCCTGGCAAGACCAAAGGAGTTGTGCGGTACGGCTAAAAATTGATCAATCGTAAGAACGTACTCGAGCACAATTATACAGATTTCATCGTTTATTTCAGTTCATCGAGGAAGAAATAAAGAAGTAGCATTTTTACCGAAACAAATTCGAATTTACGCGTTGATTGCCATTGGGGTCATTGACGACGCCTTAAATTATTAAATTTAAACCATGGTAGTTAAGGGTCAAGTATGTATACTTGAAAACTCGCACGAGGGAGTTTGGAATATCCAGCCTCGGCTGGAATTTACAGCAATTAACGAACCCCGCGTACGTAAAATGCTCTTAACAAGACAAGCAGGCGTGGAATGCCCTGCCAGAACGGTGTCAATTACCGGCTAACGAAATCTAAAATAAACCTTAATAGAGGCCATGGTGATCGATGATGCCTCATTAATTTTCGACACCGTTGCGATAATAGGGTACGGATTGCATCTATGAACTGTGCTAAGAATAAGCCAGCGATTCTCTAGGTAATATCCATATGTATATATACATTGACACTTTATTCTTCAATCTCTATTCAATTAAAATTCATCATTCATCGATCATTCCAGCGTAACTTGATTGATTTGTCCATTAACACGTTGACGCAAATGACAGCAGTAATTGTCAAATTCTTGTTAACGCGTTAACAAATGATGGACAGAGTCGTCAGATATATTTTTAAAAGCGTATTTCTAAGATTGATCTAGAAGAGGTGTACGGTGTACGTCAATATGATAATATGTATAGCACTCAGTTTTCCGCGAACAGAAAGATTGTTGTACAAGTTCTATTTGCGTGCCATTGTTTTCAACGATTCTTCCGTCGAAGGGGCAACCGTTGGTGGTATTTTTGGCAAAACCATTATAACCGGAAGCAAGTTCGCGATATAGAATGTATCCTCAACGTTTGCCAGTCACCGATGAAAGCTGTTGAACGGCTAAAATTTCAAATCCTTGGCTCGCGTATCGGCACAATGAGAAAATTGCATAAAACGGACAGTGTTACGAATAAAACGCTTGCCAAATGTTCCCTGTGTCACGTAACGTTTGTTTTGCACGACATTACGAAATCGTTACACGTACATATGCCTTTGTATTTTCACAGGAGGAGGACGAGATGAATCGATGATGCAGAAGAGCTCTTCGAAGCGTCGGCCGGTCATTGTTGAAACGCGACAAAAATGAGAATGTCAAGTGGAACGATGTAAAAAGAGCATGAATGTCAGGATTAAGTTACCAGTCGTATTTATAAGAGCCATCAGCAAGAATAGACGATTGGAATTGCATTCATCCGGCGTCAAGCTTGTTTCGACGAAGAGGAACGCGCGATTCGAGTTGAAATTTCAATTACGAGGGCTGTTTGGTAAATCCGTGCAAAATCAAAGAAACAACGTCGTCAGAATTATTATAGAACACTCGCGTAAAAACTAAAGTCTAATTGAAATTTGTTTAGACAAGTTTGAGACTTCAACTGGAATTTATCAAATTCAAGTTTTAACTTTCGAGCACCATGTCTTTCATGTCTGAGAAGATTCGCACAGTAGACAGTGCTAACTATCATAAAAATGATATACTATGTTTGTTAAATTCCAAGGATTTTCTACGATTTTAGCTTGGCGCTCGAAGCGTCGAAGAGGTCGTTGCGTTTACGATATAGAATTTTTCTGAAACTGTGCCTCGACGATCGAACGATCGATTTTGCGTAACGAGACAACGCGATTATGACGATCCCATTATAAATGGATCAGAAACGATATTTTACACGGGGTGAGAGCGAGTGTTTTTCTCTCGAAATAGACGAAGGCCCGTAGTCGGCAAAAATAACGCGTGTAACCCTCGTTGTGACACAAAAATCTTCGGTAAATACTTGTCAATTTCTTTTCTCCGCGGAATTCCTTTAATCTCGTTAACGTTTTTTTATCGAAGAAAAACGTCCACGATCAAATTACGATATAGTATTTTTAATTCATATGAGATACTTTTGGAAGAAGGAAGAGGCCATTCTCCTACGTCAGATTGTAAAGTGTCCCCGAACTAAATTCAGCCACGTCGAAACGACGTTGTTTCGAACTGTTTATTGCTTGGCTGGCCAACGGGTATACTGAAACTTGAACTCTAAGAAAATCTTCTAGAACTTTTTGGCAAACGACCGCTTCTTTCGACATTGTATTATCGAGTAATCCAGCGTGAAGTACTTTCGAAATTCAACTTTTACTATTTTCTTTTGAACTCGAGCAATACATAGACTCGATTTAAGAAAATATTTCAATCGGTTTCTGTGCGCGTTCACTCCGTTTTGAAGAAAAACTTCGCCTGTACTCTTTCGTCCGCATACCAAAGAATCTTTTTTTCTATTTCCGAAACGAACCGACGTTTTTGGAAAATCGAAAAGGCAAGGGGTGTGGGTGTGCGTCGTCGTGTGACCCTCTTGTATTTGAGTAACCCAGATCTCGTTCACGAAAATAGAATAAGATAGCAATGAACAGGCCGCAGTGTGGTCGCGTGCGTTTCATTGCAACGCGTTATTAATCAGTCATACGAGCTGTATAATTCTCCTTTCGTCTTCGGAAATCGTTTTCTTCCTCGCGACGCGTTCATTCGTTGATCTTCTGGCATACTTCTGTTAGAAACCTCGAGCAAGGGTCGTTTTGCTCCTTTTTTTGGTTTTTTCAATGTCATTGAATCGGACTCAAGACCTAGACCTAGTTTCACGGATGGTGTCAAGGTTGGAGCAAGGCGCGATTTGAAATCTAGATCGTCTTACGCTGCGTTCTATTGTCGATGGACGACGATCAGTTTCATCAGGCGATCGAAACGTCAACCCTAGAAATCCTAAAGATAAGTCAAACAGTGTCCACGACATTTTCTTATGAAATAATCTGTCTTTTGTCAGAAAGTTATTGTAAACACAACGAAGTAGATATATTCACTTTTTTTCTTTTCTCAATCATTTGCCATGAATAAGCGTATATTCTTCTAACAACTGAAGTATAAAGCAATTCATTTATATAGTATATATATTTTTATAGTATTCTTACTATCTTTCATGTGGACATAAAGTAAAACCCGGTGCTTGAGGATTTCTGGAGTTAACGCGTGAATTGCTTTAAACATTTACAGAAACAGCGGGGATGATTAGCGATATAGGATTATTAACACTTTGACTGCTTCCAGATTTTACAGTATCTACAATTCTTGCGATTTTACTGGTCCAGACATGATACGATTAATATAAATAAAGTAGGGGATTATAATGAAAAAATTGGCATGCTGGCAATCAAAGTGTTAAATTTGAAATTCGCAGACGGTCAAGGTATTAATGGTCTTTCGTCGAAGCGCGATCATCCGTCTATTTTCGCCGTTGATACACGGTTGATGGAATTCGATAAAAAAAAACCGCGTGCGAATCGAAGAAAAATGATCTGTAATCGAACAGAACGTAAAACTGCATCGAGAAACGAGCAGCACCCCTCTGGGTGCTTCTTCGTGCAGTTAAAACCGTGCGCGTGTTTACAGGTCGTGCGACCTTCGTGAAACGTCAAGAGCTCTCGAGACTGTTCTTTTCGGATTAAAATGATCGAACATCGATCGTTCTAGAGGTAAAATCCTGCATACAGAATGTAGACGTAAAAACTCAGAGGTTCGATCCTAGATCGGCGATAAGGCCGGGTTAGTCATGACCCCTGATGCTTCGTCAAAAATGAATCGTATAAATCTAAAGAAAATAATATCCAAAGAAACAGTTTAAAATGTACAGGAACAAAATGAAATGGCCCGCCGTTCGAGGATCCAATAACCGAGAGAAACAAGAATCGAAGAATATTATATTGTTTAAACTGTAGAGCGAGACGATTTTAGCGCATTATTTGATACACATGATATTGAACGCGTTAAACGAGGTTCGTTCCAGCTGGTGCACGAAGGGTTGAACGGTTTCGTACCCAAAACACGGCAGCCTCCTCCTCTTTCGGATGGTGTTCAACGGTGTGACGGTAAACGGTGGTGTAAGCCGGCATCCTCGATACACCCGGTACAAGGATCACCCTTGTCTCTTCCTTCGATAGTTAACTCGGTGTACACTGGTGCTTTTTTTTATTTCTCGTCGATCTCTCTTCTTCGAATATTCGCTAACGCACTGGTTCGTTGCGCGGGAGGCACTAACTCTGGCCTTTTCCACGCGACTCCTCTCGCGCTCTTTCTTCACCTCTCCCGTTACACGTATCTTGATCACTCCTACGTTTTACTCCTCTCGATCGTCTTTATATCTCGCGATATTCCCTCGCGGAATCGTTACTCTTCTTCGTACGTCCTCCTACGACGATCTTCAAGATCCTCGTCCCTGAGGGACAATGGTTCGGCGAATCGTTCAAGAAGAACCGATAACTTTTGTACAAACGAACAATTCTTTTTTCTCTCTTAAGAGTCGTATTTTTAATCGATTGTGTCATATTTGGAGCTGGACCAAAAGTCGCGAGGCTCGAGCATATTCGACTGAAATACGGAATAGCGTTTTGCGGCGTTCTGGGTCCAAGTCGCATTTTCTCCGAGCTCTTCACCTTCGTTGTTGATGAGTACCTACGACCTCGTACGAGTTTCGTATTTTCATTGTGAAATTACGTTCTTTTCTTTCTCTCTCACCTGCGAAATTGTCATTCAGATAAGGTGGGTCATTTATCGATTATTTTATATTATATCCGTGGAACGATGGTACTTCAATGAATTTGTTTGTTTTATGTAATTGGTGGATGAGATTGAATAAAAATGGCTACTGAAAGAAGACTGAAAATAGTGTTCCAAAATTGTCCTGGATCTCAATGTTTTTCCAAAAGGAAGTAGAAAACTTCTACTGCATCTTAATTTTGAAATACACCTATAGAACTGTGATACTTCAATGAATTATTTTATTTTAGGTTACTGGTGAATGGAAGTGAACAACATTTCAGAACTTTCCTGGATGAAGGCACAGAGAAGAAGAAGATGAATATTTTATCAAAAGGATTTCCGAAGATTGCAGTATGATCTGAGAAGCCTTTGGTGTCGATAAAATGGTATCGTTTGTCTTCCTATTACTAAGATTGTGAAACGATGGCATGTATTTAATCCTTTTGCTAGTAAGAACTACAATGCAATTTATTTTAAATCAAATCAAGTCTCAAATAAAATTTGGGGAAAGTTGAGGAAAATTGTTTTATCGTAGGTCTAAGAAGATGCAAGGTTTTGAAAGATGGAACAAGATACAGGACCTCTGATTGGAAAGATGCGAAGTTATCGCAAATAAGAATATGTACAATGTCTGCGAGCAAAGAAGACTAGAAATAGTGTTCTGAAATCGTCCTGGATCGTGTAGTATTGGATCGGAGCGGTGGTTTCGATGCAAAAGCGATATTTATAGCGTGGCAACTGCCTCTACGTGGACTTTCCGGCATCGTGGCGGGCCAACAAAAATATATTCACACTTCGAACGTCCCGCGGATAAAGGCGACTCCATACACGCTACTCTCCCCCAAAAAACCACGATGTTGACTTTTCTGAATCTCTATCGATCGTGCTTCGAAACGATTTGTTAACGCGTTGGCTGTTGTGAGAATCACCGATGATCAATACTATACATTTCATTAAAAAGAAGTAGCATAATATTATATTAATCACAACAGTCAACGTGTAATAGCGCGTCAAATGCCGCAGTAAAAATGTATGTAATATGGCAGGTCATTGGACGTGTCATTTATCACACATATGGTAATTTAATGTGGCAATCGACAGATGCGAGCTTATTCCATTGAATACTTTGTTGATTCAATAACGATTATAATCTGTTTAAATTACCGCAAGTGTCATTAAGAATATAGCATGTACATTTATGTGACTGATCCAGTAATATCAGGTCACTCGATAAGTAATGTCATTTAACTTCTGAACATCATATAAAATAATATAAAATTAAAAGAAAAAATGAAATAGTATCAGTTGAGATGAAAGAAGTTAAGTAACTAGTATATTAGTAATCAAAAGTAACGTTGAGTACTCATAACTGAACATTAACTACAGAAACGACATTACTTGTGGAATGATATAATATGTTAACGGGACAACGGTGCAAACGAGTGGATTAACAGACGTAACGAAAGCCAGACTCGAAAGAGCAAATAGCCTGGTCGTTTTGACAAACAATTCAACTCGTATTTAACGAGCGTGCTAAATGCGATTTAAATGCGATTTTGTAAGCCTCAAAGAGGCGTGCCTCAATGATCATGTTTTATCTATAATCGAATATATGCGAGTACTTATATTTGATAACTTATTGCGGCAGTGTGGCAGTGTCTCGAAATAGCGGCCGGAAATAGCAAATTCAGTTCGACAAACGTTTTGTCGTCGGACATCTTCACGGTGATTCAACTATGAGTTATTGGATTTCAAAGTGGCCGAATAATTTCAGAAATCTTGTTCAACTTGCCAGATGCAATCTCTCGGCCCCTTTCAAACTCCATTATTTCTAGTTATCCGTGCATCTAGACGCGTCGAAAGGTGCTTTTGATTGTTTCACAAACGTTATACAGGGTGGTCGCTTAAAACGTAACTTATCTAGTTTATGCAGATAGTAGAGTGCATTGTAAAGAGATATTTATACAATATTGTGTAGTTTTATGTTTGCAAGTTAAAGATTATACAACTAGGTATCTTATTATCTGGATATAACTAGGTATCGTTAACCTACTATCTTACTATTTAAGTTACCTTGTAAGTTTCAACTAACGATGCGAGGGCAATCAACTTTGAATTATGTTAATATTTCAAAGTTTGTTCGCACAATTTCGTTTGTCTTTTGTCATTGCAAAGTGATCGAAGGTTTAAAAAAAGGCAAGGAAATTTTTAGTCTCATAGACAAATCGAAAGGAACGGCAGGCAAGCTGTGTCGTATCGGTCGAAATAGCAATCTATACTTAGCGAACGGTTTTGGCGTTCTCCCGCACAATTTTCTTGGGAATTGTCAATTTCCCTTCAGCTAACTCGACGCGTTCGATTTTGTTTCGAGCTTCGATACGTGAACGTAAAATATATGAAAAATTTATTGAATTACTCGTGCATCAGATTATTTCTGATCAGTCGAGGGTCAGTGAAAATTTAACAAACAATTGTGGTTACGTCTGGTGCAATTTCTTGCGGTTCGTGATGTTGCATTTTCGGGTCAACGACTTCCTTCGAAGTTTAAACTAACTAGACCAAGTTTACGATTCGAATTTAGAAAGCATTAAGAAACTTTCTAGAGTTGAATCAACAGTGGACTATAAAGGGTGATTGAACCGTGTTCATTGGCTTCAACAAACGTCTCAGTTGAAAAATTGAAACTGTATACTTCCTTCTCGCTATATTTACCTACGTGTATATATGAATAAAAATGAATTAAAATTGACCAACATCAGATAAGTTGGCAAAAATTCAATCAGACAACATCTACGCATGTTCTCCTGTTACGATTTAACCCTTTTTGACGTCTTCTTCAGACAATCTATTAGACCTATAAATGAAAGAAACATATTCAGCTGGGTTGTTTGATCGAAGCTTCACTTATCTCCTCGATGTTGGCCACATTTAATTTATTTTTATTTCGATGCGCCATCCTCGAAAGATCAAAACGTAAACTCATAGACAAATATGCACTGTCTGAAAAGACAATTGTCCTCGGTTAGTCAAATTCTAAGCCAAGTCTCGAGTATTTGCCAATGTATCTCCAATTTATCATGATAGAAATTGTTACAAGAATCAGGGTTTATTCGTTTCTGTCTGCTATCGTATCATAATGTATATTACTCTGATGACCGAGCAAAAGGGGATATAAGTCAAATTTTAGTCAAGAAAGAGTAAATACGCTAATACAAAGATAGTTTTGTAAATATTCTAATTTGAGATATTAGTTAGATATTGTAATTCTGACTTATATAGCCTTTTGCTCGTCCACCGGTGATTTGTGCTCGATGTACCTGCGACAAATAGGCTTTTTCCTCGCGAATCTCATCAAGATGTTCGTGCGGCAAATTGAAACGTTCCTGGGGTGTCGTGGGTCGACTGTATTCGTCGATAAAGGGCGGCGGTATAGGACTCTTCGGCAATTCCGACGGTACTTTTGGCGGTCTGTATCTACAGCGGAACGGGAAACCGTTTTACTAGCTGGTCAACGCGAAATAGAGTTCCTCTCACGAGAGACTCCGTGCTACTCGGCAACCACTCTCTCTTCAAAGAAATTTTACGCAGATAATGCGAAGCGAGCATAAATAGCTGATTGCAACTCAAACAACAGATTATTCTGCTTTTGTAATTAAGTTTAGCAACACTTATTAACCCTTTCGATACTGCTAAACATAAATTCTAATTTATCAAAAGCCATACTGAATGACTATAGTCACTTTAGTACATTTACACCTTTACAAGTATCGACAGGGTTAAAGCAATCTTAGTCACAAGCTAACTTTCTTAGAAATTTTGCGTAGCACTTTATATCATTAAAATCAGAAGGAGTCGAAACAATTTAAAATTGTCTCGAACATGTACATGGTATATAATTGTGAAACTGAGAGTGGTTGTCGAGGAAACGATGATTCTTGATGCAGTGAGCGGTCAGTCAGGCGCTGCGATTGAGGCGTGTGGAGAAAAAAAGAAAAAAAAGATATGGTTAGATAAATGTTGTAATATGAAGCGTTAATATAGAGTAGTGTTAGGAGCAGGGTAGCAGCGCGGCGGTATTGATGCTAGAAAAACCGAGCGGATAATAATAAAGGTGGAAATTGCTTTCTGACAGACTAGTGACCGCAGCCCTGTCGCCAATATTCGACTTGATAATCGGAGGTGACGTGGTAATGTTGATACGAGATGCACTCGACGGCTCAGACCTTTCGACTACGAGTCTTATAGATTCAGAGTTTTGAAGAAGATTCTGGGCGTCTACATGCCTCACGTCTCTCGCGTCGTAATCGTCGATCTTCCTGATCACGTCACCCTTTTGGAGCGCCTCGTTCTCCGACTGTAATCACAAATTTCATTTTTCATTATTCGATATCAAAATTATTACTACTTTGTACAAGTTGTTCACTGTTGCGTTTCACACGTTAATTTCAACACCAAATATGCTTTAATATTAGTCACATTATTAGTAAAATATTACAATACATAAATTTAAGAAATGCTAATCGTGTGGCTGAAACCGCAGTCAAAGGGCTAATAATTTGTAAAAAAGTTAAGTTAATTTATGGTCGCACAAGTACGTAAGATACAAGTACGTAAAACATAAAGCGTTAACAAATAAGAAAACACTAGAGCTCGTTGTGGTTGCATTAGTTATAAATAAGCTGAATTCGTTGGCAAATCGAGTCTAACGCAAACAGCAAATAATTCACAAAGAGTTAAGAAGACGCACGAGATTGGGAGACGCACGCGTGACGGATGAACAAGTCAACGGCACGTAGACAGGTTTATAAAACGCAATTGATCATGGTTGAAAAATGATTTCGTACAAAATACGAGATAAGTTGTGCACAACCACCGCTGCGATAAGTCTTCCGAGGAATCGGTTCTGGTACATTAGGCGGTTGGGTTGTGTACGTTAGAAAATAATCTTGATCCCCTGCTATTCCGTTACATTTGCTTTGCGGTATATCCAATAATAACTTGTTAGCGGGCAACGTGTGCGTGTCTATTTGGTGGTGCATCAGATACGCGTACAGGGTGATTCCCTCGTTAGCAAACCCCAAAGAAAGTGCCGTCGAACAATGGTTGACTGTTCTTAACCCTTTTATTACGGCCACCTATATCGCTAAACGCTTTTGTACATTTTCGTATCGAATTGCTTAACTTTAATGAATAATTATATTTGCAACATTGTATTTTCATGTTTAGTCGACTATAGTCGTCCTTAGCAACGAAAGGGTTAAGGAGGTGAACGTAGTCCTGTGTAAACGGTGGCTACCGCAACGAAGAAGATCGTATTCGTGTATCCTAATGTAGACGACTGTAAAAATGGTATTTTTTTTCCAGTCACGAGAAACTCAGTCGTTCCAAGTAATTAATGGCACAGCTACCGGTGTTAGTAACGAAGAAAAGAAAAACGGTCCAGTGGTACGTTCGGCGTCGCTTCCTTGGAGTCTGATAGTGAAAGAATCACTCTGTACGTATGTATTGTATGCAGAATAGTGTAAAAAAGAACTCACACGGGTGACGACGATCGGTGTGCCCAAATCAGCGCCTCCGGCGATACGTATTCCCCAAGGTTTGCCGGTGCTGGATCTCTTAAGCTTCACGATCACCGTTTGTTTCCTCGTCATGCTCTACTCCGTCTGTCACAACAACGCAATCGCGTGTTTAGAACACGGCACAAATACCGATGAAATGTAAGAAACAGTATACCAGAGGAGAGAAATATCTGTTGAATCACGAGGATCGTACGAAGAATTCGATCGAGAGAGAAAGATACGTATCGACGACGAATCGAAGCACCCGTGGTAACGCTCCTAACTGGCAAACGAGAACTACTGGCTGCACCGCCACTTGATTTTGACAGGCTTTACTTCTGTGCTGAGCTTTAGTTACCCAACTACCGGACCGCCGCTTCTGCTATTCTGGCCCCATTTCGAATTGGCATCCCGTGTGTGTATTGTTCTGGGCACGACCTGCACTCGTTTCACTGGCATTTAAGGCCTCCCTGACTTTGCCACGATCACTCGATGGGACTAATAATCTCGCTTGGATCATTAGCTGCCAGGTCATTAGCGGTTAACACTTTGGCTGCCATGAGGGTTGCTCACGCTACAAACTTGATTGCTGGTAAACGATTAACCCTTTCACTTTCAACAAAATAGTTTCTGACTTTCTAAGAATATAATATACTAAAGTGCCTAAGTTCCTAACTTTTTGAGTTTCCAAAAATATAACATTTCAAAGTACCTGAATTCCTAAGTTTCTATATTTCTGAAAATATAATATTTTAAAGTGCTAAGTTCCTAAGAATGACTATAGTCGTCCATAGTATTCAGAACTGCTCCACTGTTTTCATTTCTCAATTATTTGACCGAATTAAATTCATAGCAACGATCGGTGATCGTCGAAGCAGCCAACTTGTTAACAATTTTCTTGTAGCTAACTCACTAGTTCCTCCACGTGATGATTGTCATAGTATAATGTGTTGTTCCGTAAGATAATGGAAACCATAGTCACCAATTAGTCAATCCATGATCGAAGATGGTTCATACATTCTTGGAGCAGGATGGTAGGATGAAATTTAAACAATCAAACACCTTGCATTAACACATTCACAGATTACCATGGATTTCTTCTTCAAACCAACGAAGGAAAGGCACGCCTGAGGACTATACAAACACTGTAACTTTTGTAAAAAAAGATGCAGGGTGTGACGAAACGTATCATCAAGAGGAATCGACCCTCGGATGACGGACCATCGAGATGCACACACTTTAAATGTAATTTTTCATTATTTCTTTAAATTATTAATTTTGATTAAGTTTCAGAGTTTCTTACAATGCTTAGGTTGCAGTTTGTCAAATTTTCAAAGAAAGAAAAATACAAGGAAGAGAATATAAGTTGTCAATTTTGCATCTCATAGGTCTGGGTCATGATCAGGTCGACTCTGTCGTTCAAAGGACGAGAGAAGATGAACTCAAAACTCATCCGGATCACCAAGTTCATATACTCACATAAGTTTCGTAATAACTGCTTATGGAGAACTTGAGGGACATCTTTGATTCGCGAACCTCTCGGCCTCACTTTCCTTTCTCTTTCACGGGCGTACTTTCACTGAGAGTGACGTTCGACCGAAGCACACGAAAGCTTCTCTCCCCTATGTGGTTTCGATCTAATTAGTTTGGTCACACTGTGATTAATGAGACTAAATCAAGGGAGAGAAAGAGAAAAAGCGAGAGAGAGTGGCCTGAAACGAACCGAGAGGAAGAGACGGTACGTAAGTTTGACTTAAATTAGCAACCTATAGCACGAAAGGTTAGCCAATCATAGGTTTTAAACACTGCACCGTTCTAGTGACTCATTTATCTCGATTTACACGATCCTAAGAAAAGTGTGTACACATCGCACGATGTCTGACCAATTTGTAAATTGGCAATACAGGTGACCTATTAATTGTCCGTCGATCAACAGATCCTCTAATCATGCAGTGTACCTATACGATACTTAGACAAATATGGGATCCCATTTAAAAATGTAAGGATGTCCTTGAAATCTTTGAAACTCCTCCACCTACAAAAAGAAATTTGTCTGCCACATTATATCCCCTTTTAATAAAGTTTCTCCATACTATACAGTATACAGTATAAAAAGTATTTTTATTTATGTTTAAAAAAGTCTAAAAAGATAGTTCTAACTTAATATGTACACTATTTTTAAACTAGTTAATGAAACACTGTGGTCCATGGAAAATGATAACTTTTTCCTTCATGAATATTCTTCGGTAATTGCTTTGCCGATTACCATACGACGAATTTCACTGGTACCAGCACCTATTTCGTACAATTTGGCGTCCCTTAGAAGTCTTCCAGTAGAATAATCATTTATGTAGCCATTTCCACCTGAAAATACATTGATAATGATTCACAGCGCGTGATTAAAAGGATAAGATTAATTTACCAAGTATTTGGATCGCATCTAACGCAGCCTTTGTAGCACATTCGGCGATGTAAAGTATCACAGCGGCGCAGTCCTTTCGATTCACGTGTCCTGCATCACACGATCTTGCTACGGAGTACAAGTAACTTCTGCAGGCATTCAGATGCGTATACATGTCCGCCATTTTTGCCTAAAACATTAACGTTGTCTTCGAATACTTGGATTGTGAAAGCATAAAACAATAGCAATATATAAAGTTGTACTTGTATCAATTGAAATTCTGCTATACGTTTCCCAAACTGTTTCCTGTTGTGTGCGTAATCGAATGCCACGTCGCAACAAGCCTGAAGAATTCTGATATAAAATACATAGGAAAATGTAAGTTTCGTTGTTCCAGTGTTAATAAACATGATAGAAAGATCTTACCCCAAAGGGCCTGCTGATAATATCAATCGTTCCAAATCTAAACCACTAAAAAGCACGTATACACCTTTGTTCACTTCTCCCAAAACATTTGTAACTGTAATTAATAACAATTTTGATAAAATACAGTTTAGTAATAAGTTAGGGTTAGTGTAAAACTGGAGACAAATTACCAGGAACTTTGCAATCCTCGAATACGAGTTCACCAGTGTTAGAACCTCGCATACCAAGTTTATCTAATTTTTGCGCCGTACTAAAACCTTCGGAATCTCGTTCAATAATAAATGCTGTAACGCCGTGCTGTGGTTTACTCGCGTCAGGATTTGTCTTCGCATAAACGACGAGAACGTCGGCATCGGGACCGTTTGTAATCCAAAATTTGTGACCATTTAAGATATAATAGTCTCCTTTTTTCTTAGCTTGTAATCTCATGGAGACTACATCAGATCCAGATGTAGTTTCTGACATAGCAAGCGCTCCGATATGTTCCCCTGTGCACAGCTGTTCGACAATTTAAAAGTTTTGCATGTATTTCTAATGCATATAATTGATATATACCTTAGGTAAATATTTCTGCTTTTGTTCTTCTGTGCCGTTTCTGTGAATTTGATTAACGCACAAATTCGAATGCGCGCCATAACTGAGCGCTATGGCCCCTGATGCTCTGCTTAATTCTTCCATGATGATAGCGTGATCCAGGTACGTACCACCTGTACCACCGTATTCTGGTTTCACTGTTATTCCTAAGAAACCCAATTCTCCAAGTTTCTTCCAGAATTCCTAAAAATATATATTGTCAAAAAATTTGTATACGATCGAAGAAATTATCTTATGGTACTTCTGAACATTTTCTTACTTACTCGAAATTCGTCGAAATTGTTCTTCTTATCAATCTCGGCTGCTTTTGGGGCAAGTTCTTTTTGTGCAAAGTTAAAAACCAATTGACGAAGCTAATATATACAAGAATAACACATTCTCGTTAATATTTGTAATTGACTTGTGCAAAATCGAATTTCGAATTCACATGACGAAGATTGGGTAGTCTACTTTTTTCTTTCGATAAATGAATTTTAAAAGAAGTGAGATCTATCGATTATCGAATGATCAACCTTGATAATGTTTGTTCAATAATCCAGATGTTAATTCAAATTTACTAACCTGTTTCTGTTCTTCATTTAGTCCGGAAATATTATCATCTATTTTGTAATATTGCGAAGCGTATCTTACATTGAATTTTTTTGATTTTAAGTAATTCCAAAAAAGTGCTTTTGCACAATTATGAATGAAAAGCTTCATAGTTTGAAACTTATATGTTTTGGAATTGTATACTGATTCCAGTATAAGGTTTAAGCAATAAACACGATAATTATCTCATTCTCAATCAGTAGCATAGTACACATTACCAAATACATGTAGATACTGCATATGCATTATGTACATGTATCAATAATATATTTTAAACAGAAATAAAGATATTTTAGAAATTAAGAATAAAGAATTATAATGTATTAAATAGAAGATAAAAATATATAATATATTTAGAGCGTTTGATATATAATTCTTATAATATTTATAACATAGCAAAACAACGTGTTTCCGGTAGTTTTGATATATGCAGTACTGTGCGGTATTCGTACACAATATGCATCTTGCAAACGGGTTTGTGTTAATAATTTGAATACTTGAAAATCAATTGTTAATTGTATAGCTTGAATATTATTTATTTCTTTTTAATAACATTTTATATTTGCAAGAATATATTTGTATATTTGTAAGATTAGTATAAACGTATGCTGACGTAAAGTTAAGATGTAAATAATCAACTTCTAAGCATTTCTCTTTATCTTTTATATTGTAATTAGATACTTATTAAATATACAAAATGGGTGAAATGAAATTTAGCACCCATAGTGGTATAAAATCAGAACAAAAATATAATAAAGTAGTGAAACACATACAGGTATGAATAGGTTAAGAATGATGTATTCCTAATAAGTTTTGTAATCAGATAATTAACTATAAAACTATTATTTCAGGATAAATGGAAACTTGTGCCTGCTTTCCTTAAAGGTAAAGGTCTTGTGAAGCAACACATTGATTCCTTTAATTATTTCATAAATATCGAAATAAAGAAAATTGTAAAGGCAAATGAGAAAGTAATTAGTGATGCTGATCCTTTGTTTTATGTAAAGTAAGTATTATTGTTTTAATGTCAGTATATTTTGTTACTTTGTTTTTCATATCGTATGTTATTTATTGTAGATATTTAAATGTTCATGTGGGATCTCCTGATGTAGAAGAAGGTTTTAATGTAACACGTCCAGTCATTCCACATGAGTGTCGTTTAAGAGATTTAAATTATTCTGCTCCAATCACGGTTGACATTGAATATATAAGAGGTCATCAACCAATAATTAGAAATAATTTATTAATTGGAAGGTATAAACTTTAAGAGATAGATTTAAGTATTAAAAAGGAGATAGTACAACTTAATCATCATTTTTTAGGATGCCCATTATGCTGAGAAGTTCAAATTGTGCACTGACTGGTAAATCTCACTTTGAATTAGCAAAAATGAATGAATGTCCGCACGATCCTGGTGGTTATTTCATAATAAATGGACAAGAAAAGGTGATTCTAATACAAGAACAAATGCTTAGAAATAGAATTATTCTAGAAGAAGACACTAAAGGGTGTATTGTAGCCTCTTGTAACAGTTCCACTCATGAAAGGAAAACTAAAACTAATATTATAGGCAAAGCTGGACGATACTACATGAGGCATAATATTTTTCAAGATGTAAGTGATTATTATATACACACATTTTTATAAACAATGTATGAAATGTTATATTTTTGTATGTTGTAAGGATATACCCATAACAATAATATTCAAAGCAATGGGCATTGTAAGTGATCAAGAAATTATGCAACTTATTGGTACAGAAGAAGAATTTATGAAAAAGTTTGCACCTAGTTTAGAAGAATGTCATATTTTAAATGTATTTGCTCAGAATCAAGCATTAAGGTAAATAGCAACTTAGTTAATAATTGATTAATACAAATTAATAAAGACTAAATATGGTGTTTCAGATTCCTTAATAATAAGAGAAAACAGAAGAGGTACTCAGTCATCAAATCTAATGTAATAGATGAAATGAAAGATGTATTAGCAACTAACATTTTATCACATGTTCCTGTTAGTACTTCAAAAATATTTACTAGCATAGTATTTTGTTAAAATAAGTATTAACTTGTAGTTTTCTGATATAGGTTGTAGATTTTAATTTTAAAATGAAAGCAACTTACATTGCTTTGATGATTCGTAAAGTTATGAAAGCACAATCTGATGGAAAATTGGTAGATGATAGAGATTACTATGGTAACAAAAGATTAGAATTGGCTGGTTCATTATTGTGTTTGATGTTCGAAGATTTATTTAAACGATTTAACTGGGAGGTAAAGTAAAATACACTAGTAATACATGGTTGCTATTAACAAAGATGATCATTTTAAATATTGCATTTATAGTTGAAGCAAATTGCTGATAAAAATATACCAAAAATTAAGGCAGCACAATTTGATATTGTAAAACATATGAGGCAGGATCAAATTACTAATGGATTAGCTTTTGCTATATCTTCTGTAAGTAGTTAATATAATTGAATATTTGAAATAAATAAGAAAATGCCTATATGTTGGATTGTGTGCAAATATTGTCTTGTATGTAGGGTAATTGGACCATTAAACGATTTAAAATGGAACGTCATGGTGTCACTCAAGTATTGTCGAGACTTTCCTATATTTCGGCACTTGGCATGATGACACGGGTTAATTCACAATTTGAGAAAACTCGGAAAGTATCTGGTCCTCGATCTTTACAGCCATCACAGTGGGGAATGTTATGTCCTAGTGACACTCCTGAAGGAGAAGTTAGTATTACTATTATACTAAATTTTTTACAGTACAGATCATTACATTTAAAATCATGAATATTTTGACAGGGTTGTGGCTTAGTAAAAAATTTGGCTCTTATGACACACGTTACTACAGAAATTGACGAAGAACCAGTTGTGAGATTAGCATTCAATTTGGGAGTAGAAAATGTTAATATTCTCGGTGGAGAAGAAATCAATAATAAAAACGTTTACATGGTTTTCATAAATGGTAATATTTTGGGCATTGTAAAGAACCACCAGAGACTGGTAAATGTATTTAGATTACTACGCAGGAAAGGTCTTATAAATGGTTTTGTTTCCATATATACGCAACATCAACATAGGTAATATTTATATAAAAGTTAAGTAAATATTATAATTCTTTATAACATTTAAATCGTTCAATTTGTTTTCCAGATGTATTCAAATTAGTTCTGATGGAGGGCGATTGTGCAGGCCCTATATTATTGTACAAAATGGTGAACCTCTTATACAGCCAGAACATATAAAAATGCTTGAGCAAGGAGTAAGATGTTTTGAAGATTTTGTACAAGATGGTCAGTATACTTAAAGATACATTTAATTGAATCTTGTTCACACGTATTGAATATCATTATTATATCATTAACAGGTTTGATCGAGTATTTGGATGTAAATGAAGAAAATGATAGTTCCATAGCGTTCAATGAAGCACACATTCATGGAAGGACAACACATTTAGAAATCGAACCATTCACGTTACTTGGGGTTTGTGCAGGATTAGTGCCATACCCGCATCATAATCAAAGTCCAAGAAATACTTATCAATGCGCTATGGGTAAACAAGCAATGGGAACTATCGGTTATAATCAACGCAATCGTATCGATACATTGATGTACAATTTAGTGTATCCCCAAGCACCTATGGTGAAATCCAGAACGATAGAACTAATAAATTTCGATAAATTGCCTGCTGGTCAAAATGCAACAGTGGCTGTCATGTCTTACAGCGGTTACGATATCGAAGATGCTCTTATCTTAAATAAGGCTTCGATTGATAGAGGGTTTGGGCGATGTTTAATTTATCGCAATGCAAAATGCACATTAAAGAGGTATGCTAATCAGACGTTTGATAGAATAATGGGTCCATTGATAGATCCGAATACGAAGAAGGCTGTTTGGAAACACGACATCATCGACAGTGATGGAATCGCTGCACCTGGAGAAATGGTGGAAAACAGAAAGGTTTAGTTTTTATTTATATTTATTAAATAAGTATGTTTTCTATGATTTGCTCACCAGTCGCTCAACAACGTAAAAAGACGGGAATTTTGTTACTACTAATTTTTTTTTTCATTTATAGGTAATGGTAAATAAATCATCGCCTTCAGCAAACATTGGACCAGTGAATGCTGGAAACGTTCAGGCACAAACAGATTACAAAGAAGTGCCAGTTGTTTTTAAAGGTCCTGTTCCTGCATATATTGAAAAGGTTATGATTTCTAGTAATGCGGAGGATTCGTTTTTAATTAAATTATTGTTAAGACAAACGCGAAGACCCGAAATAGGCGACAAATTTAGCAGTCGACATGGACAGAAGGGTGTAACCGGTATACCTTTTATTTTTACATGTGATTTAATCTTGTAAACACATTTTATTATTTTCATGTGTATGTGCAGGATTAATTGTGGAACAGGAAGATATGCCATTTAATGATTATGGCATCTGTCCCGACATGATTATGAATCCGCATGGTTTTCCTTCGCGTATGACAGTTGGGAAACTAATTGAACTACTAGCAGGAAAAGCTGGTGTTGTGAAAGGAGAATTTCATTATGGCACAGGTATATTTATACATAACTTTTTTTACTTATTAATTAAGGTAATAAAGTTTCACGAAAATTATCTTTATCTAGCATTTGGAGGTTCAAAAGTGGAGGATGTTTGTGAAGAATTAGTAAAACATGGTTATAATTATTTAGGCAAAGATTTCTTTTATTCTGGTATCACTGGAGAACCGTTACAGGCTTATATTTATTCTGGTCCAGTAAGTTAATGTATTTTTATATTTATGCATTACCTTCATATTATATTACCCTACATACATATTTTATTGTAACATAGGTATATTATCAAAAATTGAAACACATGGTGCAAGATAAAATGCATGCCCGTGCTCGAGGTCCAAGAGCCGTATTAACGCGCCAGCCAACGGAGGGTCGTGCTAAAGAGGGAGGTTTGCGATTAGGTGAAATGGAGCGAGATTGTTTGATTGGATATGGTGCTAGTATGATGTTAATAGAGCGACTTATGATATCCAGTGATGCGTTCGATATTGACATTTGCAACAAATGTGGTTTGATGGCATATAGTGGTTGGTGTCACAGTTGTCGTTCTAGTTCGTGTGTTTCAACGATTTCAATGCCTTATGCATGCAAGTTACTTTTCCAAGAACTCCAGTCTATGAACATTGTACCTCGATTAACGTTAAAGAATTATTGTGAATAATTTTATATATGTCAGAGTAATTTATAAGTTCTTATAATTTCTGTGTAAATATATTTATGTGGTAATAATGTCAGCACAGAGGAACATTATTAAGAATAGTCTGTATACGTGTTTGATATGTTCCATTATTTATTAAAACATCTTTTAGCAACTTTTTGTACTGGAAGACATTAAATCAGTGGTCCTTAAAACTCAATTATCAACTGTACATACATACATACATACATACATATATATATATATATATATGAATTGGAATATTAGAAGAGCAAGTTATTTTACATTTCATCTAAAATAAAGCTCACTATATGTATAATATATTACAGTTATTATTGATATAATTGCACATATTTTATTAACAATTCAAACCTCATTTGTTTATGAAGAAAGAGGTTCAGCAAATAATTTAATTTCAGGATTTTCAATGCAGCTTTTGCTTTGTATTAGACGCAATTCAATTTTTCTAGCTGGCTGTGTATCTTTCTCTTGATATGCTAATGAACATTTATAAGTGTTATTTTATGTTTTAAATAATAACAGAAATAACAAGATATAGTACCTTGACTGTAATTGTATGTTGCAAGCAGAACACTGTATAAAGAATTCACAGTCTTTTCAATAGCAGTCTTCAGATCATCCTGCAAATAAGTGTGAGCTAAAAACAAGGCAGCAAAGAGATCTCCAGAACCAGTGAAACTAGTTGGTATCTTTGGAATGTCTATCTTTATTAACTTATTATCTGAAATCAAAATGAATTTTAATGTAACTTATTTATGAATTTGAACAGTGTTATCATCTATTTATTACCTTTAATTGTGCTAAATATTGCTGTTAATTTATCACCAATTTCTGTTGATGAAACAGCAACTGTCTCGGGACCAATTTCATGTAATTTTTGTACTGCATTTTGCAAGTCAGACAAGGTATTTATTTTTGTGTTGCTTAAAAGTCTAAAATGATTAGTGTTTTAAGAATTCAAGGTAAATTGAACATACTTGGGTTTAAGATAAGAATACTTACTCTAATTCAAACTGATTTGGAATTACCATATCTGCTAATGGCACTATCTCTTTTATATAAATATCCTTTAGTGCTTCAGGAACATACATTTTTCCATTATCCCCCATAACAGGATCACATACTTATATAAAAAAATTCACATTTAATGTTAAATTATTCTTTCTAATTAATATATGTTGAATTTTATATTTATTTACCATATATAAGATTAGGATTCTTTTTTTTCAATGTATGAACAACCTTTGCTACTTTCTTCAAAAATGAAGCAGATCCAACGTATCCTGTGAGTAAGTAAGTATAATTGTCTAAGTCATTTTGTACTAAACCATCTATTATATCACCTAAAATATAATCATAGATATTAAATAAATAAAAAGTTTCCCTTACATTTAAAATAAATCTCATTTTACCTAGATCCTTATCATTTAGAACTTGACCTTTGAAGATCTTATATCCAGTATGATTGGATAATTGAACAGAATTGATCGCATCTACCTCAAAACCTAGTAACTAGACAGAAAAAATTATTTGTTTTTATATTTGTTTATCATTTAATATTGTAAAAAATTTACATAAATTTATAAAATGAATGTATACAAAATTGAGAGAATTCTTGATATTTGATGGAACGAAGTGGCGAGAGATAAGGATGATAAAAAATTGTAATCAGTAACTTTATAAATAATGTATCAGTATACATTATTTTATAATAGGAACGTGTCAATTACCTGTAATGGAAATGTTGCACTTTTATTACCAACGTAACCAGATACTACATGACTTTGTATCGAAAGGATTCGAGGTGTCGTTTGGGAGCACATATCCATCGGTTGATACGTATACATACACGTACGCAATGCACAGTTTATTGAATAAAATACAAATTGCACCCGTCAAACATTCTTTATATACTTCTTTGTACAGATTACGTCAAAAGCAAACAGTGATTTCCTTATCTAGCCCAATAGCTGTACCGGTATTATAGAACTACATCAGTTATGAATTCTTTGCCAAGACTTCCATGTGATAAACAACTTTTTCAATAAACACATCCATATCATATCTATTGAGACGAAAACGTCGTTTCGGATAAATATAGCTTTATATACTGAAATTAATTAACAAGATTGTTAGTTACGCATAATACAAATTTAGCGCTGTTAATTATAATTCAAATTCCGCGCCATTAATTATACTAAAAATTTAGTTATAATATAAATTGAATTTATTTAGAAATTTGAAGAAGAAGTCTTCTCATATACGTGAATAACTTATGCGATTGATGATAAGAAGAATAGATAATATACCGATTGAGTAACTGATGATGCTGGTGGCGCATCTACGTTCACGTTATCTCGTGATTTGTTTGTACAGCAAGAAAAAAAGTATGGCGACGTGGGAAGGTGAAAAATTTCAGGAGATCGAAAATGCCGATGATATTGAGGGAAATTTCGATAACATCCTTGTGACACATGATCTACAGGATTGTCTAGATGATACCTTGGACTTAACAAATTTTGGGAAAGTTTACGAACAAAGTGCTGTGTTTGACTATGAAAAGTATTCGGATGACGATACTCCTATCGACGAAAGACTATCTAATAACAACACTACAGAGTAAGATCACTCAAATTTCTTATACTTCTCCTCTAACATAATATAGATACTTTTTTTATGAATTAATTTCTTAACATTACAGTGTCAAACGAAGAAATGAGAATTGTTCATAACCTATTCGTTTATGGATTGAGTAGTATTTTGTATCCTATCCTTATAAGGATATAACGCATTTTGAAATTAGACCCTTAATACTCGGTGTTGCATTATATAGCCAGTTATTGAATAAACATCAAGGAATTGATTATTTCATAAATATTTTTTCAAGTTGTTCTTTAATTGTACAGTATTTATACATTATACATGTGATTGTATTTTTTTTCAATCATTATTGAAAGTATATTGTCATAGTTTTGAAAAATACATTTCTAGTTTGATTTGATGTATGATACATTCATACTTATTGTTGTATTAACAAATTAGTGTAATATAATATTAATATTATTTTGTTATGTGTTTTGTTATATATTAATAATGTTAGTATGATTAATTTCATTTGTTGTCATAAGAAAACAATGTAAATATATAATATAAATATCTTTATAATATATAAATTTAACAGTATTAGTCCATTATAAATTTAGCATAAGAGTAGTCATAAACAACAATAGATCTAACTATTACTCATGCTTGGTATTATATATTATGTTCTTACTGGTAAAATTAGAATATGTTGTGTATACTGAAAATATTAAATTATCATTTTATGAGAAAAGATGGAAACCAATAAATTATATAAAAACATAATTAATATTTATTATTGTAGGTCAATACATCATACAATAAGTCCTCATGAAATTTATATGCGCATTCATTCTGGCCAAGATGATGTCTTAAAAATTGAATCTTCGCATGTAATTGAAAACACAATTCCAGATGCAAGTCAAAAACATATTAGCCGTTATATCTGTGAATATGAAGGCTGCAACAGAACATATAGTACAGTTGGAAATTTACGTACTCATATGAAAACTCATAAAGGTAAAATTTTTATACAACTCTCTAATTTAATGGAAGCAGACATGTACTATGGTTATTTTTAACATGTTATTAACATTTCATATGCCTGATTTATAATAGCGTTTAGCTTTATTTTATATATGTTTTAATGAAGCAAAGTATCAATTAATAATAATATTGCTTAGCTTCTTTAACAATTGTTGTTTTGTTTGAATAATACTAATGTAAATTACAAGCTTTGCATGTCATGCTTATACTAATCAGTGTAACATATTGTACTAATTAATGTATGTATATTTTTGTGCTTGCTAAAATTGAAGGAAACAAGGTAAGCATATAAAATGTTATTACCAATGTTATATTCAATGTGTTTAATGGATAAGAATATATAGAGCCTGCTGATGCTTTATAAACTTTTATTATACACACTTTATCAATTATGTTATCACTGCTGGTATAAAGGGTACGCTTCGACCTGCATGGCTTTCAGATACTGCGAGCGATAGGTAGCCCAGCAAACTTTTTATGTGGAGGGAATTCTCAAAACTTTCAGGCGAGTATCGATTTAAATGCGCAGAACCAACTTGCGGCAAGGCCTTCCTCACGTCGTACAGCCTAAAGATTCATATTAGGGTACACACAAAAGTAAAACCATTCGAATGCAATCACAAAGGCTGTGAGAAAGCATTCAATACCCTTTACAGACTGAGAGCTCACCAAAGACTTCATAGTGGCAACACATTTAACTGCGAAGAGACTGGATGTGTTAAATTCTTCACTACTCTAAGCGATCTCAAGAAACATATACGTACTCATACTCAAGAAAGACCTTACAAGTATGTGTTTTTGGTATTTTCAATTACTAATTCCCGCATCTGATTGTATGTTTAATTATTGCTTTAGTGTTGCATTCTTTCGTTTTTTTTTACTATTAAAATTTTAGTAATAATACATATTGTAAGAAAATCAAAGATACAAAAGAGATGTTAAAGTACGTTTATAACATTAAAGATGAGTGAGTAGACACTGTAGCATTAATGTTCTAAACATTTGTATTTGTATATGTATATGTATTTTAAACATAGTTATATTAGAAAATCCTTCAATTTCTATCTTCCTTACTGAGCAAATTATTTAAAATAGTTACACTGAATTGCATAATTTTGATGTATGTATAAGAAGATAGATTACCTTTTTAGATGCAGAGAGAAAGGATGTGGTAAAGCTTTTACAGCGTCGCATCATTTAAAAACTCATAAAAGAACGCACACGGGAGAACGACCTTATGTGTGTAGTATAGAAATCTGCAAACGATCATTTACCACTCCTCATAGTTTAAAAAGCCATTTAAGAACTCATAAGAGAACGAATAATAACGATGAAACGGTACGTAAAGAGATTCGTTATTGCTTTTATATTAATTTCAAGCGTTTGCATTATGTTACGTTAATTCATTGCAGAAGTCTGAAGGAAACTACGACGAAACCGGAAACCAAAGAAACAGCGATGTATCAAATTCAAAGATTGATGTTGATGAAACAACATCTAGAAATACAAATGTGCCATCTTATGCCATCATACCGTTACCTTCTAGTAGTATACAAACTAAGGAAAGCATAAGTTACTTGTCCACAGAGAATGCGAACGATCAGTCGACCTCTGCAAATGATATAATAAATATTTTAAGTCAGAATGGATCAAACAAAGAACTTGATTACGATATTACCAATAAAGATAGACGAAATGTAAACAAGTCCACAGAAATTACCCTTATCGCGCCAGAAAATATTATTTTAGACAATTTTGCCGAGAACGAGATCGACACTTATGATAACAACGAAAATTATGATAAATTTAAGATATTCAACGAAGTGAATGATTCAGATTTGCAACAAGATCAGAATCAAAAATACAAAGATACGAAACGTCAAGATAGCAAACTAAATAACTCATCTAAATCTAATTCGATAAGTTTAGAGCAGAAAATTATACAAGATGGTTTACAAAACGCGATCGCTCATATTTCAGAGGGGACAGATTTTACGAGCGATGTACAACAATATGAAAATCATACAATCATCATTGAGAAAGCGTATAATGATAATGGAGGAAATTTAGGTACTGTGGAGAACGGTGACGCGACTTTATACAATACCAATTCTATTACTAGTCATGTATCGGATATAATTAGTTCCTCTAGCGAGAGTCAATTGTTCGATAGTGAGATAGAAAGTTTGCCATTTATCAGCGACACGTTGCGAACAGGATCTCTTAGTGAAGTTGAGCATTCATTGAACTCTAACGTTACAACCACACAGTCGGAGGCCATTGAATTAGCTATAGCATCCGAAGAGGAAATACCATCTCCTTGGATGGACGTTATGGCACTGGCAACCCCATCCGCCTTGAGGAGACAGTCTTGGTCAGAACTGAACGCTTTTCCAACGGCGGTTCACTCGTTGGTCGACTTGGTCGAACCAGAACCTTATCCATTGCAGATAGAAAATCAGTTGCAACCATTGCAACAGTTAGATAATGTCAATCTGGTAGATGTTGAAAATATTACCGCACGTACCGAAGTTACACACTGTCAGGAGAGCGTTGACAAACAAAAAGAGGATAGTACAAAATCAAAAAAGTGTAGAAACGTTTTGCAAGAGATCACAGCCGAAGCAGACATATGCAAATGCGTTGATTGTAAATGCGATGATCTGCAAAATTGTCAAAATTGCTCAAATCATACAGCTACGGATACGAATAAAAAACACACTTCTTCAAAAGTGGTAGATGATTTTGTAAATTGTTTGCAAGGAGAGAGTTTTTGTGACAGTGAGCCCAGTGGTTGTGGATCTTGCTGTGTTGTTATTTGTTTGAACACGTTGCAACAGTTGCAAAAAGTATTCACCCTGAACTGTTGCAAAAGCACTAACAGCATCACGTGTTGCAAAGAGAAATTGTTACCTTCATTAATGAAGTGCCAGTTAACAAAAAACCAATGAAACAGATGTTTCGTTGTGTGTCTAGTCATGTCGAGAAAAAGCATATTTTTGCACAAACGTCTAAAAGAAGTTTCTTATTTATCGTGATGTTTAGATTAATTCGCTTAGCTTTAAACGCGATTTTTCATATAAATGTTAACTTTAAACAAACAAAATATTACCTACATAGGTGTACATAGCTGTACTATATTTCATGAGACTTGATTATACAGATGCAATATGTTATGATGTATTTTAAATGTGTGCCAATGTATTTGTAGTCTTTTTTTACTTAAGAACTTTTAAATACACAACATCGTTGTTGCATAGTTTATAGAAGAAAAAGGCTCTACTGTTTTAACATATCATAGAAGGCATCTTTGAATGAAAATAATATTTATGATGTATCGATATTCGAAGTGTCAGACTTCCGTATCGGAAAGTTGACTTTAAGAATCAAAATATATTTTATAAAATGTTACCTTTGATACCTATATGTTGAATAGATAGGTATGATATCTTTTAATGTACAAATATTATATATATATCATCTTTTTATACATAACGAGGGTTGTAAAAATATTCGAAGCCACGTAATTTTATAAATCAATGACGTTTAATATTAAATTTGTAGAAACAACCATCGATTATGTATGTGTAATGTATTAGATACATTAATGGTGAAAAAATAAGAATATTTATTGTTTAGAAATTGATTTATAATGTACATACAACATTTAAAAAAGAAATACATGCCAAATAATGAATTATCTTAGAAACTAAATTAAACTAAAATCAAATTGTGATCTTGTTACTATATATATTGACACTTTTGAATTGCTTAAAAACCTGACACAGAAACGATACAATAGTTGTATATTTTTGCTATCAAAGTTGTGGCTGTTATAAGTACTTGTTAAACGCAATAAAATCAATGTACCTAAATAGATCTTAGATAAAAGAACTTGTGTTAAATTTGAGTAAAATTTTACTAACATGTAATAAATTATTGCGTAATGTTATATGTAGTTGTTATTTACTTTCTATAGTAAGGTCATTTATACATATGTATTCATAATTTTATCATTTTTTTTTTATTGTTACTGTATTTTTATACAGAATTATGACAGAAATGTGATGAATACATGACCTAAGATTCAATAATATGCAAAATAATGCTTCAACATTAAGACAATGCTTATTGCGCAGCTTGTACTAAAGCTTCTCCAACTTCAACTGCAATAGCTGCTGCAGCTTTGTCTTGCTCAGTTGATGCGGATGATAACTGTTGTTGAGCTTTACTAAGAATATCTTTAGCTGCTGAACTGTCCAGATTTTCTACAGGTTGTGCTTCCTCTGCTAAAACCTGTTCCACAATATTTTTTTATTAAAACTTTCAGAAAAATCAACAAAATATTTTTCTATGTTATTAAAATGATGTAATAAGTAGATACCTGTACACTGTTATCTTCATTTATAGTAACTGTTCCTGAAGAAACAAAAATCTTTTTAACTGCTCCGCCCTCTTCATATACTGTAACCACACCAGGTTTTAGTACAGCTAGTGTGGGTACGTGTTTTGGTAAAATACCAAATGAACCGGAGAAGGATGGTACATCCACTTGTTTGACTGCAGCTTGGTCATAAAATACCTGAAATGATAATTTCATTATAATTTCACAAGCTTAAGCTTCAAAGCACATTTATATAATTACAGATCCATTTGTTTCATCACAAACCTGATTAGCCCCAGCCAAAGTAAATTTCATTTGATCAGAAGGAGCATCGGCGTATGTCCTTCTCTGATTACGAACATATCTTAAATAAGGGCGTAAATGACGAGTAAGAGTTGCCATTTTTAACGTGCTGTAACAAGAGTTCATTCATGAAAGTTTACATAAAAATTTGTTAAAGACAACGAAGAGAACCGGTTACATCACACGTTCGAATCATATATATGTTAACCAATTTTTTAAAGTATAAACGTGTTATAACACGTGAATAACTAAGAGCTATATATTTTGTTTAACTGCAAGTTCAATAAACTCACCGTACGTTTATTTAAATATATTTCTAGCAGAAATTACGTTATAGCACCTATTACAGATATAAGCTGAAAATGATGTTGGCTATTGCAGACAGCCAAATACAAGTGAGGATCACTGTGGAGTGCAGACGACAAAAAGATTTCTACTTTGCTCATACGATGGCGTTCGTTATTCAAATTCCCCTATCGGTAATGTAGATTCTAACTTTTATAATGGTTGCAAACTTCATTCGCGCGTTTTTGGTGTAAGATGAAGCACCTATGAAAGTACGTTTTGGGAGTGATATGTTATTGTTGTTCGATTTGAAAGGAAAATATTGATAATTTAGTCCATCTGTGCGATGTACGATTTATTTGAAAACCAATGGTAATGTAGTAATATAACTTTTAACTTTAATTAACGATTTAAAGCAAGAGTAGAAGGTAGAAACGAAGTAGTCGATGAATATAGAATAACAATTTTATTTTAATATCTCATTTAGATACTAAGATAACAGTAACCTTGATTCAAAGTTGTAAAGCAATGAATCTCTTTGGCACTATATAAATATTTATATAGTAACGAGTGATTATCAAATCGATGGTCAATACAGCTACAACCCAGCTGTAATTTATATCGTTTTTTACTCATTTCCTTTTTTTACTTATAATTATAATATTATTATTAATATCGATATATTTTTTTAAAAGAATTTAAACAAACCGGGTGTTGTGACTTTGAACAAGAAAGTTTCACGTTGTGTACTTTCATGTATCAAGTTTTGATCATCGATCTCATTAAAATTATTTACATTATTTACAAGTTTATGTTGAATATTAATTAAACAAATAATTATAAATCTTGGCATAATACAAATGTACAATGTTATAAACGATACTCGTTTTCATGAACGGGTACCGTTAACATCCATCGATAAAACATTTTATCGCCAACGGAAGTCCATCTCATACGAAGGGAGTCCGTTCAACGTTTAATACGTTCACCGGCGATATTTTTTTTGTTTTTACACTTTTTTATGCAATTTTCAGCTAAATATATTCAAGAGACGTTTGAAAGAATCACTATATTAAATTAATTTATCCTTTAAGAAATGTTCTCTTTCAAATTTTTTCATATAAAAGGTTCTCTATCGCAGTGTATGTATTAACACGTTATGGGGATTATCCATAATCGATATTTTAAATTTTGTATAATCGAATTAGTGGTAAACTAATAATATAAAATATCAAAGTAAAGCTTAAATTTGGAAATAAATAGATAGTATTTTAAATAATTGCAATTTCAGTGTGTCTTACTATACACGTGTTTTTCCACTGCACCCATCAACGTGTCAACTTAAAACTTTGCTGACGCTATTCATTAAACATCGATCCCGTCTGATGATGTGTCCGACGTTTGATCCACGTTCTCTTGATGTCTCGATCTGACGTGCCTTTCCAGATCTCTCCTTCTGACCAACACTTTTCCACATAATTCACATCTGTATGGGGTTTCACCGTCCGCATGCAATCGTACGTGTTTGTTCAGGTTGCTTGGATCACCGAACGGTCGTAGACAATACTTGCACTTTAATGGTTTGTATCCAGTATGAGTCCTATAAACATAAAATTCAATGATGAATTTATCAATCCTTGCAATATTTTTTTATTTTTAGATGGACTTTCAATAAAGAAAAGTACTTTGAAAAAGAATACAAAGAAATACTTATAATGATCTATTGAAACTATAAGATGAAATTTACAGTATTATATCTTCTGATTCTATATTCTTTAAAATATCGTTTAGATGAAATTGGTGCCTCAACAATGAGATCTGCTTGGTTACCAACCTGATGTGAATCTTCAAGCCGTACTTCCTGGAGTACACCTTCCCGCAGTAGATACACAGGTGTCCTTGCTTCGATTTCCCAAGGTTGCTGACTATCGTCTCCATTTGAGCGGCGTGTACTTCGGTAGGAATGGGCGCCGAGCTAGTCTGGACGTTATACGTCGTTAAAACCGTCTCGTCTCTGCTCAACGGGCAAACCTTTGTGAACAGGTTACTCTGATTGGTGTACGGCTTGAAAGCAGAGTGCCTGAAGCTGGCGTCTTTCCTCACAGGAGAGACTTGAGTGGTGGAATTGGGGGAGATTTGCGTGGTCGAGGAATTCGGCGAAGGTTGATTCGAAGACGATGGCGACTGCTGATTCGATGAGTTTGGAGAATTGTTGATCAAAGAGGTGCTGGTATCCATGGTCTCCACGAGGATTGGCGAGGTTCTCGATGATCTGGTTAGCTCGAATCTAAAGGTTGACTGCGGAAACAGGCTGAAGGACAGGCTGGGTCTTGGAGACACACTGAACTCTTTCGCCAACACGGACCAAAGATGATTAGTCTCCAGTCGATTGCACTTAAGAGCTAAGTGGATCTTCAAAGGATTTGGATACTCGAACAGGTTGTCGCACATGTGACAGATGTAACGATTCTGACCTGAAATCAATACCAATCTTGTTCATTTTATGCGATCTTGAAGGCTTGCGCTTTCTTCCTTATTTATTCGCAAGACTAATTAAACAATTTATGGTCATTTTTTTATGTATCTGCGTTAGGTTTCGAATTTAATTATTAATCAATAATATTATAAATTTTAGTTTACCTTGAATGTTGGATGGAGTTAAGAAGGGCATGTTCATCATCGCGAGAATGCTCTCGGTGAACCACATCAGTAAAGGTTCTCCTGGCGCGATGCATCTGACTGTTTTTAACATCACTCCTTTGTCAGTGGTCATCAAGAGGACGTTGCAGCTCTGGCAATCCTTTGCAAGGCTGATGATTTTTAACCAACAAGGGGTGTTCACCAAACGGTCCACGCAGTACAGCCTACCTCCATCGTCAGCTACTTCAACCTACGACCGAGCAACAGAACTTCGTTAATTTATATCTATTATTATAACACGTTCATTGACATGGAAAACTTTTGTTAGATGACAAAATTGCAAATATGGAACGTGCTGTATCCTGTACGACCATTTCTACTGTGGTAACCAACATCGCAACACTATTACAATCGATATCATTATCACATACATAACGAATCATCGATGTGTTCTTCTCGGTCAATTTGTTCACGTCGATGACCTCTGTGGTTGCATCTCTAGCCAGTAAGCTCGCTGCTCGGACAATCGGTGTCGAATCCAGGCGTCCATGGGACAAAGATGTCCTCTCCAGCGTCTCGATGTTTATCATCAGGGCGTTCTCCGTCAGCAGCGGGTACATAAACGCGTTTGTCGATTCCATTTCAACGTAAGATCTTCTCGTTCATGCCACACGTTCCTATCACTGTTTAAGATCTTCGCGTATTTGCATGAAGAACGCACAAGTAACTTTATCCAAACAAATGTTATTTTTCAGAAAACTTCTGAAGATAAGCTGATTGATTATCACTGTAACTCGATTGTCAAGAACCGAAGATGACTGTAATGATGCGATGTCAAGGTGTCACTAGAGGCGACCTGTATTCCGCACGTGGCTTAAATATATCCGATGGGCTCGTGGCTCGAATTCACTGCCATGGGGTTTGTTCCCCCTCCATCGTTCATGGTTCCAACCCCCTGGCTCTTTTCGGTAGCCAGTGTACGTGTAATTGTATTTAAAGAGCGTAGGCCCAAGGGGTGACTCGGCCCCGTATCTTCGATCCTCGAATCCTGACGCCGCTACCATCATGGTCGGTGGGGACATTGCGGTCGTCCGAGAGGGGATTGCGGCAGGCTCTTTGATGAAAATCGAACGCAAGGTGCACCGATTCAACTTCGCTGTTTGATACTTATTGCCAGTTAATAGTTTTATTGCGTTAACTGGATTGAAAGATCTTGCTTTATCCCAATGAAATTAAAATCACGTAAGTAGCTAATTAATAGTCACATTCAACATGGTACCCAAGAAATACTCCCATGATATATAAATATCAGAAAAATAATATGCTGTATTTGTTGGAAATGGTACCCAACGTGTTAATGGACAGGACCATCTTGAACAACTCGAACTAATGGATACATGTACATACATATATGTTAACTTGAGAGTAAAATTCCCACTGGAAGTTACTGAGAATATTTTTTATTCAGAGAGTGCAATTTTTTATTCATAAACGGACACGTATTTGATGTATTTCAATTACATAATTTATTAATTATATAAAACGTAATGGTGGTACAAAGAAGACACGTAGGGAAGATCATAGAATTAATTTAACGTATTAAAACGATTATTAGTTAAATGGATCGTTAAAAATGATCGAATGTTTCGGTGTACATTGCTAATGTCACGTTTCCACCAGTTTACTGTTAACTAATTACTACGTCAGGAGCAATGGTATCCGTCGACAGGTTATTAAATCACAAAAGACTCGTGCTTAGCGAAGTGTGACGATTTCTTGATTCAATAGAAAGGTAGCCTTCGGGTCGGAGACAGTGGAGTTTGGTTAAAAACCGCTCAACCAGAACGTGCGCGCGGGTGAATTACTTTTACTAGCCGTTTGGGTTAAGGGTATCGCGATTTCCCGGGCTAAAACTGTTCAGAATCGTCGGAGGATCCGACTGCCATTACAGCAAAGGTACGGGTACAGGTAATCAGGACCTTGAAGTTACGGATGCGTGACCAAGTCAAGCGTACCCCTGTTCTTTTTCAGAAAATCGTGGGGGTACGGTGTGTCATTGATAGAGACAAATTTTCTTCGTTCACTGAAAATTGACCGTGGCTGGCGCCGGATTGTCTGAATTATTTTAACCAGGCTCCTTGCCTACGAGCTCTGTCTTCATTCATGATTAGCCAAGCGTAACCGTTTATTCATAAAAAGAGAGATGTACACGTACCTTGCTTTTTAATCGCACCGGCATGCGGCATCGTTCATTTCTTTCTTAGTTTATTACATTGTCCTTGCTTCTTTAGAAGTTTTTGTAAAATTTAATATTATCAAGTTTTTGAGTGTCTTCTTTTTTAAGTCTTAAAATTATTTCATTTTTAAAAATATAATAATATCCCTTTCTTTAATTTCCATTCAAATATAATTATAATATTTTCAGCATCTAATGGATCGTCGAATTCGGTGAATGTTAAGACACGAACCATCTTGTTGGAGGTCCTCGTCGTGGACCCGTCACCAGGAGTGTCCACGGTGGCTGGATGCGTGTTTGATGGGGCTATAAAAGCCTCATGTGAAAGGACATTGTTTGGCTCAGCTGCAAACCGATGCGTGGTCCTGTCGACGGCGAGGGTGATCCTGGCGAAAGGTGCATCTGAATCAACGCTTGATTAGGAAATTAAGTGGTTCATTCTTCTCGCCGTTGCGCGTGGATCGTGATCGAGCGATATCGTCCTTTGGATTTGCCTAATCGTTTCGTCGATCTGAAATGTTCACCCTCGATCAATGGGAGGTCTTGATTTTGCGATTGATTTCGACAGACGACACGAGTATGTTAGTACCTTAGATTACGTGTCCACCTGAGGATAAAATGGCGTGAGTAACTATTCAGAGTAATTGTTTTAAGTGGATGCTACTTGCTCCCAACTGTATCTCGCAAGAATTTTACTCTCAAGTGAATATAAAATATTCCTGTTTAATTTCTGAGATAGTAATATTTTATATTTATTTTTTAAATGTCTGATTACGTTTTGAGGGTCCAGTAAATTTTTAAATCTTAACAAAAAGATGTAGCGTTGGTTCCTTATCAAAGCATTAAGAATGATTTACTTAATTATTACTTAATATTGAAATATTGAACGGTGATGTGTGTACGTGATCAAAACCACGTCGCTGATTTTCCGGTATTGTTTCCCTTTTTGTATGGACGATTCTTTGGTGCAACCTTTCGTTAGGTTCGATTGCACCTGAAAGACTAGTCGAGGAAACGGGATGATCGGACCTCAAAACCCTAATGGCTTGCCTTAATACTTTCTGTCCGATGCGATCGCAATTACGTAGCTACAGGTATCTTTACGCTAATTGCTAGTACCAACTTGACTGTTCCTCCATGCAACGTTACCCGAGCTTCTTAATACGTTTGATCGTTATCTAATTCTACTTTAAAGACTTCTGACGTTACCACGACGATTTTACTTTAGTACCAGATTTACTCAGATAAACCTTAATGATCCTTCTGCGATATGCTTATTGTTAGTCCGGGTATTTTGTTTAAATTTTGTAGATTAACATTTTTTAAACATATGGTTAAAAGATGAAAGTTGTTCAGATTTATTAAGTTGTGCTATATGATAACTTAATCATGTTGTAGAAGGAATATCCGAATTTTTGCATTGTATTATATCAGAACTATGTTTTCAGAGAACCGTGTTATAAGAAGATTTAGTATATTTGGAAACCTGAAGGAAAACCAGAAGAAGGGTACGGTTCTTCTTGGTGGATCTTCCACGGGTGACGTGATTCATCCCTTAGGGAGTGGATGAATGGTGCCGGACCAGGGAATGACACGAGTGTTCACAAGCTGCACCATCCCCACGTACCAACCCCTCTCCTGGTCCCTCGAAACTCGACCACGAGTGTTTCGCCATTCTTCGTGCTGTTCCACGTCCTAATATGCCCTGTACCTATCAAAGCAAGCCGAGGCAAGTGTTCCAAGCCCTTTTGCACGCTTCGTCGGTGGTAAACAAGAGCCAAAAGCTTTCTACAAATTTTATTCTTTCTAATTTACTATGAAACAACGTTTAAATTGTTTCAGATTTTCTTTAAATAAATGTTGGGACGAAAATTGATGGTTCCTGCTGTTTGACACTATTGCTAGAGGCTGAGGGGTGTGGATATTTGTCAGAAATGAAATAAATAAAACTAATATTAATATTAATATTATTAGTAGTAAGTACTATTGATTTATCAATCTATTGGGAGTGAACAATAACTTGTAAGGGTCTCTTTTTTATGAAAAACAGTAAAGATTGTAAAAACGCAAGTGCATAGACGTACAAACCGAAGGGGAGTGTGCGTTTCTTGCAGGCTTATTTTGAGCAACGCACGGGGGACGAGCGATAATACGTAGATGATAATCGGGATATTAATATCGCATTGGGAAGCGCGCACATGCGTGCAAAGGCCCATTGGTCACGGAGGAACACTTGCTTGCTGGCTTTCTTTCAATGCACCCCGATTTTAGAAAGAGACAACCAGAGGGTGCCACCCCCGAAAGCAGAGATGCGGGCGAAAACCTGAAATTTAGCCGAGACTTGCGGCCAGATAATTGAGGGGTTTGTGGTAATAAGGAGGCAACTCCACTTTTTACATATTTTTATGGTATATTCGATTTTGCAAATAAAAATATTATATTTCCAGAAGTATTACATTTCCAAAAATGGAATACTAAAAAAAAGAGGCAGCTGCAATATTCAAATGCATAACCATTCAAACAATTCAAGTTTATTTCATAAAACAAAGTTAACATAAAATAAATACAGGTACGATTACGAAGTATAAATAATAACAAATGAAATAGAATTGAATACGAGCTTCGTGAAATATTAATAATACATAAGGTAGTGTCTCGTTGGAAGAGCCATTAGGGGTAGACTTTTGACACTTGCAGAACCGAGACGAATCACCTTTATGGTCACCTCCCCGCAAACGCGACTATAATTCAGCCTTCTACTCCGGCAGCATCCAGGGTGGTTACGTGTTACATAGAATCTCGTCAAAGGGCACCAAACAATAAGATTTGTTACGTGGCTGTGCCACGTCGAAGGGGTCTGCTTAAATTTCGTAAACCGGAAGGACTCGTGTTTCCTTTAATGCACGTTCTAAATGTACGTATAAATATTTCTACTCTTTTTAGTGCAATACTTCTAGGGTTATTCAGTAAAATAAATGGTATAAAATATTTTTGATCACGTTCTGTAGGCTTAAATTTAATTGGAAACAATTGAATATAATTGAGATGCTTAATGTAATCTTTCTACGGTCAAAAATTTCGTTGTTGAGATCACGTGCAGTCGACATATTGCTCGTGTCTCTTGAAATCGTAGTGCCATGTAACGCGACACGTGCCACTCGAATACACCGTAACACCATAGCGAGAGAATGGTGCACCCTATACTCGGATTCCTATTTAACCATTAGCCTCTGTTTGCTTGATTTTAACAGTCAATTCCAAGAGTTACCGTCTATAGAAAAGTCTATTGTCTCCATTTTAACACTTTGATGACTGCATTACGACTCTTCAGCGCTTTGTCTTCACAGTATTATTTATTGAAGTTTAAAAAACAATAATTTTTCAATTTTTCAGCCTAAAATAATACTATTTTGCTAAGGTACAACTAGAATTTTCGAATATTGACAGTGGATGCAGGTGACACGGGTCGCATGATAAAATAACGCGAACGACCCCCTCCCTTTGTTACCCCTTCTCGAGTCTCCCTAAAAAACACGATTCACTTGGCACACAAGTTTTGTGCATATAATACCGCACGGTATCGCGGGATGAACCTCCTGCTTAATTTAATCCAATACAATATGGTCCCCCTCACCTTGTCGTTCGCTGCGTATGGAATGGGGCGCGTTTAAAGAGGGTGGGTGGCTTTTTAAAACTGTACCGATCTCAATTCACCGTGAAACCTTATCCTATTATGATTGATTTAATCCTGATAGGGCTGGACAGGTTTTTTACTTTCGCGGTGTACCAAACAATCTTATCTGATTTTCAGGATGGATATAATTGAATTCTGTTTTCTTTTATTCTTCGTTGTTCGCTGAATTTTTCTTTTTTCGTTACTTTCTAGGGCTAGAGAAGCATTAAATGGTTTAAAGTTTAATTGAAATCGTTGCTATGTCGTTGATCAGTTCTTTCAGAAAATTACCGCAAATAACTCTGTCATTTTGTGACATTTTTATTTTCTAAAATCTAGTACATATCATGATGGTTTGGCTCCTGAACGAACATTTTTATTTTTCAGAAATTGGGATATAACGTGGAAAGCTACACTCGTATACCCTGGAAAATTCCCAGATTTAAGTTGGGAATGGTGCACCTTCTTAATTATCCGGGTGTCTATTCATTGGCAAAAGTTTTCACGGGAATCAGGGTTGCATTTACGCCATTATCCTTATGCAGCAGACTGTGACGTCTTCTTACGGTAATGGCAGGCACCTTTTTTCGATTAGATCTACACCCTTCGACGGGACCGGTACGTACAGGTCTGTAGCAATCTAATAAATGCTAAGGCAAGCGGTACGAAGGGCAGGTGCCGAAGGCGCCAGACCTTACTGTTTCTTCGTTCTCGGGTCTCTCTTTACCGGAACTTCTTGTCCGGAAGCTATGATTCAGAAGCTTTCATAGCCTTTCGTTTTCGCTCGAAACACGAGCAATCTTTATTACATCTCCTTAACTGCCTTACCTTTTTTTTTACCTTTTTCATAAACCTCTGCTAAGATAACGTTGCGAATGTTCGATTTTAAATCATTCGATTTTGACATTTTCTTGAAACTACTTCTGGAAAGTTTCGAATCGTAAGATTACAAGTATTTAAGGTAAAAATGTTTTTCTTCAACGCGCCACTGGGAGTACTGGACCGATTTATTTTACATTTTTGTAGCTTTGAATTTGGATTGTTCGTGATTTAGGTCGCGTGCTCGTTTTTTCTCGAACCGAGGATTTTTCTGAACCGAAATAACAGACACTGGCGGGGGAAGTAAAATAACTTCAGACGATTTTAGCGACCGATTTGTATTTTTGATTTCAGCGGTGTCACTTCAGCTGCTCCTCCGTCTACGACACCTCCGAAAGATAAACCAAGGAAGACAAGTTACCCGCCATTGGGGCAGATTCCTTAATTCCGTCTAACTTGGTTCTGTGAATCCATTTTCTTCTCAAATCAGGGAAAATATATACACGAAGGAAGGGATGGAAATTATTAAGCAATTATAAGTATATTAAACAATGTCTTATATTGTATTTTGAATTACTTCTGATGTTTGCATCGAATACCATGTTTCGTCGAAAAATTCTTTCTTCAATTTGTATTTGTTGTTTTCTGACTCGAGACGGACCTGAAATTAATTAACAAAATTAAAAGGCAAGTTATTTCATGGTTTTTTAAATAAAATGTTTTAAACAAAATTGTATGACAAAACTGTTAGTAAAAGTGTATTTTATTTTACAATGATTCAGAGTAAAAAGAAGGTCGATAATTAATATCTGATGGATGATTGTGTGGGACAGGACACCATGGTGGTTTGGTGTTTGCCATAGGGATGCAAACGCGGTGACCTGTCACGGGGGCGCGACTGGAGGAGATGGATTTGTTTCGCAGCTGTGTACACTGCTTAATGTAGAAGCCAGTGGGACCCGGGGATTGCTCCTATGACGCTGGTGAAGGTGTCCCTAAATCCGAAAGCTAACTATCATACGCTCGTTTTTACGCTCCAAGATCAACGAGCATTAAAACCTTCGCAAACGAACGATTCGGTGAGTAAAAAAAAAGGAAATCACTGCGATGAGATGACGATTATTCGGATTATTTGTTAATACGTTACTTGAAGAGGACATTTTAATTCGCATTCGCATGACAGTCGCACCAAGTCTATAGATTTAATATCTAAGTGTTTTGGGATATCCAATTGATAACTTTACGTACAAAATGTTTTAACGAATCGACTCGTTAAAAGCCGTCCGTGTTTTCTATAACTGGTGGTTGATAGTTTACGAAATTTGGATCGCAACCACCATCTTCCAAATGATCAACCTTCTTCATCCTCGCAGCGTCATACTCTTCTCCAAGTTTTCTGTAAGTCTCTGCGCGATTTTCCAGAATCTCTCTGACAATTTCTGTAACATTACAATATCGTGTTTCGATTTATCATTATTTTCTCGTTTCATCTTTCACGACTGTGGTAATAAGAAGTACAATTTTATACGTCATTAGTGTATAAATATTCAGAGTTACATTTTTATAATTAATTTTTCTTTATCTGAAAGAAATTTTTGCCGATCGATGGTCATTATTTGTGCATAATTAACAAAACAGCGAAATGACGCTGGAAACATTGAAAATGTCGCGACTAAATGGCACCAGACCGCGGTCACCGTACCTGAAATCTTACAGATCTTACCTTTCGTGGGTTGAAGAGGCTAATAATAATGAAACGGCAATACAGCTCTTTCTATCCCTTACAATACGACAAAGCCTTTCACGATAAAACTGTTAACAGCACGACCGGATTAGATCATAAAAGAACTTTTTTCTCGATGTCACTGATACCTCTATAAATCCTTCGTTGAAAAGATCGATAAATGTAAATCATACAACCACTTGCCATTCATACAGACTGTAACAATTCGTTGATTCCAAAGTGGCACGAGTCTGCTTTTTAATTTAAAAAATTCTACAAGTCCTTAACACAAGACATATGTTCTTTTGTAGTTTCATCTATATTTTAAATAAAACTACAAACGAGTAACATAGTAGATAAAATAGATAAATATTTACCCATGAGTAATTCTCTGCTCTCGATCATGGTGCCCATTTCCTTCTTCACCTCCTTCATTAACCATGGCACAAAACCTCCCTCGACATCTACGAAAGAAAATATTCGATTTAATGCGTCTCGCGTGTTTCCGTTGCTTTCCTAAGTCGCATGGTAAAATGAAAGAATAAATGATCAAATGATATAAAACAAAGAATAATTGATAAACCTTGCCGACTAACTAATTCACAAAAAGTAGCAGTGTTCTTGGGAGTTCACGAACCGGCCTTGATCTCGTCCAACAGAAATCCGGACATTTTTAATCCTTCAAGAACAGCCGGAAGTAGTTCAGCTATGTAGCCGGTGAGAAGCGTCGCCGCGGCGATTCTTTCTTCCGTTTCCTTCTCAGCCACCATCGCTTTCTCGTGTTGCCTCAATCGTTGATCCTAATCACGCAATTTTTACATTTTCAGAAAGGAAGACGTCGAGAATCTGAAAACCTTCGAGCGAGAAAGCATACCTTCTCTTCTCTGATTCTTCTTTCTTGCTCCTCTAATCTTCGAGCTTCGGCCTTCTCGGCGTCGCGCAGCTCTGTGAACCTCCTCTGTTGTTCCTTCAGAGCAGCGATCTCTTCCTCTTCGAGGACCTCCATCAACGCCTGTTCCATCGTCTTACCGACCAGCACCTCGAGGATCGGTCGCACTTCGAAGTCAAAGTCGAACAGCTAAAAAGTAAGTCATTTCGTCAGGCTAACAGATATTTAACTCTTCTTTCTATTTTTTATTTATTTAAAGAAAACATAATATTTTCAGCTAGGACTCAAAAATGGTTTTAACTTTTGAACTTACATCACCGGGCAGAATCTGCGTGGCGACATCTTCGCCGATCTTCGGCGGACAGGGTTGCGGAGATGGAGGCCTGTCCAGAAAGTAATCGGTCTGCGTCGCTACATCCGTCTCGTCTGGCTTCTCTGACAGCTGTCACGTACAATGTTTCGTTCAATCGATCGTTCGTTCAATGCTGGATATTTATCAAAGAAACGTTACCTCTTCGAGAAAGAGGTCTGTTTGCACCGGTTCGTGTTTGCGACCAGGAACCGGAGGCGGTGAACCTCTTCGAAGGACGAGTGCTTTCGTCGCGTTCGCTTGCGCTCGTCTCCTCGCCAGGTTTCTTCTCCTGGCTTCCGCTTGTTTGGCTGCCAGCGATTGTTCTCCATCGATCTACAACATTATTTGATTAACAGGTTACTGTGAGTAAAAACAATATTACAAGAAGGATCTTTTGTTAAGTTACTTACAAGGACAGGAGGAGCGGCATAGGTGCTTCCACGGACGACCCGACGATCAAACATAATATTCCCGAAAGGAATCTGTTCATCGCTGTGAAAAAAAAAAAAAAAAAATATTAAAAGTAAGAAATATTAAAAAATTCTTGAGCAAGCGTTGTAAAATAATTTAGGTACTATTGTAACAGGCAACTTTGTTCTATCTTAAAAGTTCTACCTTACTGTTTAATTAGACCACCTAATTTAAAACCTTCAAAAACTATCATTAAAGGAAGAAAAACCTCGACCGATACCGTGCTGATGAAAAAGAATGAATTATAAAGTTTGTTTCAATCGCTGTTTTCAGTAACGACCACGTCGGTACCACCTGGAAACCCCGGTGACTTACACGGTGTCCGCTTTCTTCATCGTCTTCGACCTGTCGTCCAAGGTCGAGGCGGCGATAGTGGTCGCGTTCATCATTCCAAGAGTGTAATCAACGGTGGCCTTGAGCGCGGCCGGGCACCTGGCATTGTGGCTGCTGTGACGTACTTCCGGTTTCCTGGCCAACGACACGAGGGATTTGAATCTCGACCGCAAAGGACAAACGTCGATTTCGTTGGCGCCATTCGTGGGTGGCGCAATACCAAGCAGCGCCGCCACTTCCGGCGGCGGCAGCAAGAACTCTCCGGTCTTCACGGTGCTAACGAACGGTTTCCTGCCAAGGTTCTCCCCCTTTCGCGAGTTCCTGCGCTGCTCCTGCCTCTCCTGTTCCTGCAGCTTCTTCAGCTTCGCGTTCAGAACCTCGTTAAAATTTTCAGTCGATAAAATAACGCTGGGTTTGATCGCCGGCACTTTTTCCAACGAACGAGAACTGTCCTGACTTCTGCTCCTAGTCTTCTTCTTCAACGGATTCGTTTGATTTTGTTGCAGGGCAGATTGAAGAAGATGTTCGTTGGATCTGCTGATGCGTTTTCGATCAAACAGGCTGTGTTTCGAGCCGTTCAGACCGTGGACTTCCGGTGGATTCGAATCGTCGTCGCTGTTCACGTGAAGAAGAGGCAGACTCGTGTCGAGGCCGTCTTTTTGAAGGATGGTGAACGCTGGATGACCCTCTCGTTGATGCTCGAAAGGATCACCGTTCGCTGTTGGCGCCAACGCGGAGATTCCAGCGGGCATGTTGCGTTATTCTTCAGAAAATTTCATAGGAAACTTCTTCATCCTGTATCTGTTCATTTGCCTATCTTCGTCGAGTTTGAAACCTCGAGCATCTGGCTGAAGTCATTAAATGTTTCATCGAATAGTGTTTCTATCATTTTGAAAGGACTCTCACATTGTTTTTTTATCTGTGATTTCAAGAATTTTTAAACAGGTAATTAAGGAAATCTTTCATAACATAGACCAGCGATGGTGAAGCTCTTTTGGCGTGAATTAGACACATTAAGCATCTTATAATTTGCTAATTATATATTTTAATAGTAACTTTCATACAGAAATTGGAAACGAAGGATATTAACAGTAACAGTTAACTAATATTACAGATAACTTGAAAGTTACGACAATTTTATTCTACACTGGGTCGAAGAGATCACCACGTTGAAGCGGCAGAACTCCTTTAAGTAGAAACGATCAGCGTGTGATCAGACAAGAGCGTATCGCAAACGTACGAACAACGTTGATAAATATAATGTTTTTGCCGAATTATTTAAGGGAGGACTTCATGAATTTTAAACAATACAAAGGTGCGTTGCAAAGATTTATGATATAAATATATAAATTTTATATAATTATATAAATCCAACCTAAGAAAGAACGTAAAAACCTTTAACAAACAATCATCTTGTGTTTAATGTCACTCTGTTTCATAAATGATACACATTTTTCCAAATTTTCACCGACTATAACAGCAGTGTTCATAGAAAAATCACTCAGCATCGTTTCACGATTAAAGAACACAACAAAATTAAATTTGTTTCCTAAAAATGCTTTACTTTCAGGTATTATCATCCTCTGTAACGGAACTCGTTACCTTACTATGTACATAATGATCCAAAATCAATATTTGACCCTGGAATTAATTTATGCGTGAAAAGTTATAAAGAGCGATCGTAAACATCCATTTCACTATTCAATATGTATCTCATTAAAAACATGATCGATTCAACCCAGGTTTACCGACAGAAATGGTACAGTATTTGAAAAATTACTGATGCTGCTAAACTGCAACACGAATTTAGTCTATCAAACCGTAATTTATTTACTATGATATGTCTAAGAATAAAGTATAGAAGTTAAGAAGCAAAGTTTTAAACTTGTGCTAAAAATTTGATATGTTATTTCAAGGTTACACGAGTCCATAGACGGTTAAGGTACGAAGAGATTGGAAATTGAGTTTGAGCGGCAACGGTACACGTTTCGGTACTGAACGACGATGGAACGGTAACGAAAGAGATGACGAGGAATCCCGCACGACGTCCACGGCATCACTAACTCGACAAGCGAGTTCATAGACTGGACAATGTCCTTAGAATCGACCGACACAGACCGTAGACGGAGTGTACGTATATTTTTACCCGGCGGCCACTCAATAACGTTGACCAGCCAGAACTTTGCGCATGCCTAAGTGATGCAAAAGGGTTTCGAAAACGGTGGTAGCTACGACCACGTATGTGATGCCCGCTCGAACGGCGACCAAAGAGGGAGAATTTGTCCGGCGAAGCACGCGGTTCCAACCCTCCAACCCTCCCACCACCCTCCTGCAGCGTGGAACCTCTTCAAGGTGAAACGCTTCACCGATCGCTTCACTCGTGGTCACCTTTGCTTAACCAGAAACTAACGACTACGCTCTAATTGCGTGATTTCGTCTAATCGCGTGCTTACGTATCGGTCACCGTTTCCGGTTCGGTCACCGTGACTTACGCCATTTCGCACGATCGATTGTCAATGATATTATTTCTCGGACAATGCAACATTTTTCGTCCTTTGAAATTGTATCGGCTTGAGCTTCCTTAATTAATCATGAAAATCTTATAAATTAATAGATACTAATACTACAATATGAAATTATTAATTTGATATCGTAACTACTCGACGATGTACAGTACGTACAATTTTGCAACTCCTTGAGAATGAACCGGCTTGCATTTATAATTCACGCGACACAATCATTAGTCATTTCCTTTCGCCAGCTGCTTGTTCCACTGTTCGCAGTGGGTATAACATTGATCAGAGATTGATTTACGTAACATAAAAATAGTAGAGACTAAGAGTAAGAAAGGCTAACACCTTCACGCAGCAAAATTGTATGTACTGTGTAAAGATTGATTGTACCTCGTGCATAGAAGCCTATGAAAATTATGTGATTTTGCATTAATTTTATTTTATTGTCACAGATTATTAATTTGATATAACAGAACAATTAATAGAACTTTAGCTTATTTATACTTTAAAAATGTATATAGAACTTTAACAAGTTGCCGTAGCGTTAAATCATAGAATATATCGATTAATCGTAGAGAAACTTATGGTCAAGATCGGTGAGGGGTGGTAGTCCATCGAGAGTAATTACACACCACTAACTTTTAACTTCTTAGCCGGGGATTGGAAGACGCGAATCGTGGCTGTTGACCACTCGTTTCACGAAACGATAAGTCATCGTACATAAAGTTTTAGCAGTTCAAAGTTACGATAACGAAACTTTTTCTGATCTTACTATCGATTTTTCGACGCTTTTCCTTAACCCTTAATGATTGTTCAAATATTGCCAGCTTATGTATTTAAAAATAAACTTTTAATATTCAATTTTCTGAATTAAAAAATAAAATTCCTTAGGACAAATCACATTTGCAGGTAATAGGAAATAGGAATTTTAAAAAACTTACATGGGTGGGTTCCTGTACTTCTTCTGAATGTGCAAAATTGCTCTTGGACTTTTGACAAGGGTGTATGTCTCCTTTTTCCTTGTGTCCTCCATTGGTACTTTGTAGGAACGGGGTCCACGGTTGCACATTTGGCACATATCCGTTCTGGTAGTCATGGTTCTTTGAAAAAATAATCCTTTGCACGAGACTAATGAGAATTCTGATCCGTTTTATACGTTCAACTTTTTTGGATTCGTTAACGTCGATCGAACATCTAACCCTGAAAATTCGAGTGGCCTTAAGGATAGCTTGACTTGTGCTAAGGTTGTCAGGGTAACGCAAACAAAAGGGGATTTCTTGTATCGATATAACTTTTTAATGGTACCAAGCAAGAATCCTTTATTGACCAAATTTAAATTAAAGATAAAATTTGGAATCAATTTCTTTATGAATTTGTCATTCTATTTATTTTTCTACGATAACGTGAAACCTGTATTAAACAGAAAAATATCAGATAATAATTGCTAGTCGGTATTCTTATATTCAGTGTACTAAATTATAGAGAACAGAAGTCTAATGAATTTTTTAATGCTGCGTGCATGAAAACCGCAGGTAAGGTATATGATAGACCAATCTTTTACTAGATTAACATATTTAAAGAAACATTTGTTACCTATAAGAATACTTTTACCTATATTAGACATTCAAATTTGTATCAAAAGAAAATATTATGCACTAGTATATTTTTATATGGAATCCGTATTTAAATTTACGTGCGCTTAGGAAACAGTACTACTGACGTCATCTACTGGCGAAATTCCGAATCAAAGAAACAGAAAATTGCGTTTTTTCGGAAAATAAGTGATTTTTTAATATTTCTAATAGTACTAGAGCATTCTATAGGCACGATTTCATTAAAAAAATATCATTTCGATATGCTGGAATTTCGAAACGTTTAGTATACAACTTTAAAAGTTATATTAATGAAAAGAGGAGATAAATGTAGGTTCTTCTTTTGCTTAAACAATCAGAAATTACATTCGGGTTCTTCGAGTCTCATAATTAAAGCAGAATTTGAATAAATAAACCTTTTTATAGAATTTAATTAAGAAATATCAAAATGGTACATTGCTCGTTTCAAAAAGCCCGCCATTTCTAACGATGTTTCGGATTTCTCAGTCGATAATTGTTGATCAGTTTCAGCACTTTGTTCGCAGATGGCGCCAGGGGTAAAAATAGAAAGTCGGTAAAAAATATTTTATTAAAAATCGGCTTTTTAACGCCTCTCCGTAAGATATTTTGTTGTTATAAATGCCCTTATAACTTTAGTATATCGAGAAATTTAAGTTTCATTCAAAAAAGAGGTGAAATTCTTGTCACCCATTTGTTACTTTCTACTTTATCGACCAGATCGATTGTATTCTTAGGAGTAGTAATTGTCATTAATAATATTTATAACTTTTTAAACTATCAACAATAAAAATGGCAAAATTCCGATTTCTTCTAATTTTACTGTAAAGGTATCTTGATATCTGATAGAGAAATTGTGTCATATTTGTAACAACTTTCTATTTTAACGCAATTTTCATTCTTTGATATAATGACTGCATCTTTTATACCTATTAATTTTCAAATGATTAATTTCTTTCATTTTTATTATGTTATTCTTAATTTCCGTATTCTCAGTTCGGAATTCGTCGCGTTTTGAAAAGCGAACGTTTGTATTAATTAATAAGGGAATCTAAGGCGTGGGCGAAGGAGGGCGTTTCGGTTCGATCGAAGGGTGGGTCAGGAATGCTTATTCTTCCTGATTCGACCGAAAGGAGGAAGAAGAACGTTTCGAATTGAATTAAAAAAAATAGAGAAGAGCCGGGGAAAGGGGAGGAGGTAGAGGTGGATCAACGACGAAGGTGGGACAAGGAAGAGGGCAAAGATTTTGGCACCCTGCTGGGCCTCCTAATTGCCTTGCCATCCTTCCCTCGAAACGTCCAGCACGCCCTTGAACCTAACCCTCTCCTCGGTCCAACTAAACTCCTAAAAAGCCTACCAACGCTCGAACTTCTTCGTCCTTCTCCTCTGCCGTCACCATCTTTTCGTCCTCGCGATCTTTCTTCTGTTTTTCTCTTTATCCAGGACGCCGAATAAGCAACATCATCTATCACACTGCGCGAAACAATATATTTGTTTTCGCCGGACCTCTTTAATTATTTACATCCAGCCCCCGAGTGGAACCCTTGGCTTTGCTCAGCCCCTCCCTCCTGAATCTTCTTTTAGCCTCCTTATGTTATAGATTATATTTATATTAAATATTTTCACCTTTTTCTTGAACACTCTCGATCGCTAAACAGGTGAGAAATTAAAAACTTTAGTTGTCGAGAAGCGCTACAATTTTAATTAAAAGGTTTTAGAAAATTCTGAAGGTAGATTTAACATGATATCAGTTTCCAAAAATGATGAAAACTAGAAATAGATTTTTGCAATTTTTGCAATTTGCGGGGGTCGTCATTAAAAGAATGTAAAAAATTCTAAATATGGCATGACGCTATACAAATCTCATAAGTATTTGAATTCTTTGCCGTGAAAATAGACCGATACCATCCTAATTACTTGAAGCAAGGAAGAAAAGTCTGAATCGCCAGGTTAATGACAAAAGTAGAGGATGGTAGATGACAGGGTGGAAGAGCGATCATCATTCCGTGGAATGTCCGTTCTGGAATCCAGGATGAAACTCGATCTCGCTATTGGAACCACCAGATAATGACTAGGAAGTCCGTGGGCGTGGTAATGAGGGCCAGGGGGGCCCGAGCAAAACTTTCCTCTCTTTATTTCGCTGTTTAGTCGGACGTAAACGTAGCTGCCAGCCTCCCCGACAACTATCCTTAGCCAAGGTTCTTGCTAGCACGGTGATAAATTACACCGGAGATATCGGCACCACCTCCTGTCCATTTGCCAGGGGTACGTTCGCGTTTGCTCCGTTAAAAAGACACCCCTCGCGGGTCGACTTTGAAACCTCCCCTCGATCCTCCAGCCACCAAGACCACTTCGTCTTCTTTGGCAGCTTCATCTGAACCTACTGGCCATAACGCATCAATCTTGACCCGCAAATCGGGACCATCCTGCACCTTCGAGATCTGCAGCCTTCAACTTGGTAGCTTTACTTTCGTAAACTGTGTGTTTGGCAGGCAAACGCTCTCGATCTTTTAAATTGTAAAATTACGGATCAGAGATTCCTTGATATTAGAAAATTAACGTAGCATTAATGCTACTTTTAGAATGTTCTACATTTCAAAATTGCAAGCTAGAGGTTTTCTATAAAAAACCCCCTTAATCGATTTATAATAATATATAATAAAATTACATCGTAAACTATGTTCTTGTTTGAGAAGTAAAAGTAAAACACAAGTATCATTTTAGAGCATTGCTAACACCTCTCGTCGAGGGTATCTATAGTAGAAAAAAAAGTGCAATTTACGTATTCAAATGTTTAAAGATCCATGAAACGATCGAACGGGAATAGAGTTGCAGTCGGAAAGAAAGAAAGAAAGAAAGAAAGAAAGAAAGGAAGGAAGGAAGGAAGGAAGGAACAAGGGCTGCAGAATTCGTGGCAGCATGAAGAGAAAAGAGAAAAAGTGGTAGGGGTGTAGAAGGGGGTCCGGCCAGAAGAGACCCGAGAGACTCAGGTAGATGCTAATGGGAGCCCATTGTTTTTTCTCCTCTGTTTTCCTCGTACTGCATTGTTCTTGCAACGGGTCCAGGTTCGCTCATCAGTTAACATTGTCCGCGGCATTAGATCGGCCTTGTTCCAAATTCGAGTTACGACTCGCGGGATGCGACACCGACCTCCTATCTACCGAAGAATGCTACGTTTCGAGCCACCCTCTCTCTACAGGTCGATCAAAAAGACGATCGTTCGGGTATTCGTGTTTTCACAAATTGCAAAACTCAATCTTCTAGTTCTCATCGTTCTATTCCACTTAATCGAGTATTAATGCTTTTCAAATTTTCTTACGCGGGGCTGTTAATCACTGGCAATTCTCAAAATATTCTATTTTCTCAAGTTGCAAAATTCAAGTTTCCAGTTTCCCTAATTTTCGAAAATTACTGTTTACTTCACCTGTCGAATTTTCTAAAATCTTTTACTTTGTAATTAGAAGTACGATAAGATTAAGGGGTGAACTATCGGATCGCTTCTTTTTAATCACCCTGTACGTACGTGTGTGTATGCTCTGTTTCGGCGAAACGCGAAGGAAAAAAAAGGGCGGGGGAGGAAGGAGAAAGGTAAAGAAAGAGAAGAAAGAGGATCCTGAAGGGGGAGACAAAAGGCGAGAAGCTGCTGGCGACTGGTGTAAACGAGCCTCTTCTACGTTGGCGAACGAGTCCTTTTACCAGCCACCAAGATACACTTCCTTGTTTAGCCTCTGTTTGGTCGACCGAACAATCGACCTACGCGTAAAACAAACAAGGGATCTTCGTTCGTTTTCACCGAAACGAAAGATCGACCCGTTAAATATATTCGAACGGTTTCCAACAACCTTTTTCTTGATTCTTCAACAATTGTCCTGTCCTCCTCGACCTCTTGCTGTTGTCCTGACCACACGTCGATCGTCTTACTTCCCTTACATTTGAATATTGTCAGATGTAACAACGAACGTTCCTTTTTCCTTCCTTTTTCTTTTTCTGGAAGCTTAGCAATTTGGAAATATATTGTTACTGTATCTGAAGAGAAGCTATGAGTGTTTCCAAAATTTCTCTTTTTCTCCAAAAAAGAAAATATTGTCGAAGTAATAGCTATCGTTCTAAAAAACGCTTCGATATCGTTAATTTCTATTTTGTGCGAAACTTGCTTCCAAAAATGAAGCGACAAGGGGGCGAGGGGGAGGAAAGTAATATGTCGTTGGAGGAAAAGCGAGCCAGAATGAAAATACTTGGCAAAGAGAGTAGAAATACTTGGTGGACTGGTGGATTCCGTGGTTCAGCGAAGGTATTCTCCTCGGACAGGTGGCCCCGAGGAATTCCACGATCGTTCGTTCTTCTTCGACTCAATTTCCTTCGGCCATCTTCTTTCCTGCCACCCCTTCCTCCGCTTCGATTTCTCATAAGAACGTTTTCAATTATTCCCTCGATCCGAAACAATCTTTGACACCAGAAACGATGCACGCGTTCAACCACGACACCCGACACCCGACACGAGCGTTTTACACCTGTACGATCGTTTTTCTCTCCTCGGGGTGCAAGTCGAAACGATTTGCCCGGTCCCTCGATGACTTTGCTGTTTCCGATGGATCCTCGACGACGCCCTTGGAAGATTTATTCAAATTTTTACTGGTACCTTTCAACGTGCCGTTGTCTTCCTCTCGTATTCCCTTGTAACCCAAGGGGGTGGTTTTGGGATCTTTGGGATATAATTTGAAGAGAATCGTGAGACATTTTTCTAAATAATATAAATTGTTATTAAGAAACTTTACAAGGAAACGTTACTAGGCTCGAAAATCGAAATATTCGGATGGTTCGAATAAATCGACTAATCGAAATTTCAAATTCTAATTCGAAGCGTCGAATCGAACCCATCTTCTCATGTGCTCGTACCACCATATCCTTTTCAGGAGACGTACGAAAAGAGATCACGTCGTTGGCACCGTTAGCTGACACGTTAAAAAGGCTCGTTAGCTTGTTGAACAACGTGGTAAACATTTATTCCTGGAGTTACCTTCCGTTCTTAGAGGGGGTGTAAGAGACACGGTAGGCAGAGTGGAAAGGATCCCGAAGGACAAAAGCGACCAAAGTTAGTTTTTCGGGGCCAACGACGAGTAAGTATCCTCGATCGCCGCGAGATAACGGGAGCAGCGCGTAGATCATGTAGCAGGTTCGCGATCGTGAGCAGATAGGCGAGCATCGCGTTTTGTTCTTTCGGCGATGAGAGCAAGGATCAGATAATCCTCGTGGAAGGGCACCACAGGACCGAGAGGGAGGGGGTTAAGGGGTGGGGGGAGGGCGAAGAAACGTATCCTGGCCGTTGGTCGTTCCGCACCAGTTCCCGGTACCGGAAAGCCAGTCACCGGGTCAACCTGTCCGCTCCTACGATTCGCTTCAGTTTCAGGTACGGAACCCTCTTTGCTTTTTCTCCTACGTGTCGTTGCGGTCACGGACGCGAAACAGTTAGAAGAGGATCGATAATCCTTATCTGTCGTGGCGGACAATTTGTCTGCGGATGTTCTGCTACGTGGACGAACGATCCTTCACGAAAGATTAACAATACGAGAGGAAAATGACCAATTGGGTGTTTTCCTAAAGGAATCTTGTTTTCGAAGGTACATTGTCAACTGTCCAGGAAAAAGAATGTCCTTATTTTCGCCTTTATCTAACCTTTGCGCAATAAATAAAGCTACCTCTTCTAGCTAAGAACTGCGATCCTTTGCGATTCTAAACTTCAGAATTTCAATGAAAAATATGTAGCACGAAAAAGAAATAAAAGTAAGTACTTAGTTAAGTTTTCGATCGAGTCGAACGGAAGATTACAGATTCTGATGGCAAGACGCTTGTCGCGGACGGTCGGGTCAACGGCGAGGTTATTCGACGGACGATATCGACCCGATCTCTCCGGGAATTAAGGAATCGTGAGCAATACGGTGATACGCAATGCAAATCCGTCGAATATTCGAACGATTCCGAACGACGTGTCGTCCGTCCATGAATAGATCACGATGACGAAGAGTCCGTGTCTCCTTCGAACGACGGAAAGTCAACCGAGACGAAGACGAGGCGGAGGATAGGAGAGACACACCGCGTTGATCGCGACGGATACATAAATAAATATACATTAACGAAAGCGTTAACCAGGGACACTTTTTCTCGTAGGACGTATCGAAGTCACTGTCCGTTCCTTATCGCTTTATATATCCTACGATGATGGGCATACGGTCGCTTACATAGATAACACCCCGAAATACATCCATTATTCAGCCGTTTGTTCGCATGTTACGTATGTGTACGTATCGGCGTGCGTGGTCAGCTTATCGACAACGCTCTATCAAAGTTCACACTTTTACGTAAGGACACAGACCGTTTACGTATGCATCCGAAGGACGTTAAACGATCGCCTTTTTTCTGTTTTCTGTTTTCTGTTTTCTGTTTTTTAATCAGAATCGTAATAATTTTCAAAATACTTAGATTTTCTCAATTCTGGTTGGAATAGTTATTTGAAAATGTATAAGTGGCAGCCGTGATCCAGGAATCTTAGAAAGTGTGTCGAAACGATATAGCAGCATGGCAGAAGAGAAGAAACGCGTCAGGTTTCAAGGGGGTTGTCAGGGGGGTGAAATTTCAAAGCCGTGGGAGTTTCGGTTACGAAGAAAAAGAAGCGTTTAGCCGCGTTTCATGGTGCGGGACAAGCCCCATAAATTGTCCATTTTAGCTATTTAAGCGATAGATCATGTTTTAAACAAAAGCGTCGCTGATCCTGGCGCGGGTTCGAGGAGGACGCGCGAGAGAAAGAGAGGAGGGTGGGAAAGCCGTGCGAGAGTTTTACACCGGCCACAAACATATACACACCATACACTGGACCAACCCCATAAATCCTTCATCCGCCTCGACTCTGCCATCCACGCGGCTGTTTTCTAATATTTTGATTTATGCCGCTTTCACTCGGCTAATTTGCTGCCCTTCTATCCTTTATTTGCGCGTTTAGGGGTGAAATTTGTCCCTCGAGCTGGGGGGTTTCCACGGGGTTTCCACAATGCGACGCAGAGGATCGCTTTCCGTCCACCATTGTCGTGGAAACCTCTTCGTACCGCGTTTTTGTTAGAACCCGAGGAAACCTCGGGGAGTGAAGATGCGAATCCTCTTCAATAGAACATACCAAAATATTTTTCAAACACCCCCTTACCTCTTCAAAGTTTCAGAGAAACTTTGCTCCCCTATTTTATATTCATACTTTGACGCAATTGTGATTTCGATCGCATCGCTTTTTGGGCCAACAGTTCTTTATTTTATTTTCCATAAAACTTAAAAACTGAAATAACCCCTTAACATATTCAAAAAGTTACTAATAATAGCCGTAATTAACAAACGTAAAAAAAATGATTGAAAGTATATTAGAAAAAGGTTCAGGGTATTTTTTCGACCCCTTATTCGATGCATCGCGATCGTATTTAGGATTGACGATCGCCCACGACGCGTCGCGGAATTCAACGTCATGAAAGCAACCCCCTGAAGGGGAGGAGGGCCAGGCCGGATCAAAACGAATCATTAGGAACGTTTCGACACAATGGGACGGCCACGTGGATCCCCAGGAAGTTTAGCGTGGAAGAGCATATCTCTGACCCTATTCGTCCTTTCTTCTCTTCTTTTTTATGCTCTTCCTTCCTTCCAGCGACGGGCACACGCGACGCGACCAAAGATGGCTCCGGAACGAAAGAGGAACCGCGACGATGAGCAAGCATAATTTACGAGTGCCCGTTCCGTTTCGTTGCTTCGTGAGTCGACTATTGCGAACAAAATTATCATTGTTTTTTAGGGGAAGAAAATCGTGTGTTTAATCCCTGCGTAGAATTTATTTTATATGCTTTCTATATCAAAAATCGTATAAACTTTTAATCCTCTTTGAACGATTGTGAATGTTTAGTAGATATTCGTCAGATACTAAAATAACAATTTAACTTTGATAAAAAATTCAGTTCTTGGATGAAGATGCGTGAAACGTCAAAAAGATCAATAGTTATATAAAAATACATAGGTATTTTCAAAATCATGTACGAAACATAACTGGTAACTGATTTTTGCTCGAATATCCCCCTCGAAGTCGTGGAACGAACATGAGGGGGGTAGTAACACGAAAACACCAGTGTCAACCCCCGTTATGATCTTACAGGGTGTTTCTTTGGACGATTGGGGTGGATGTTTGGCGAGGGGATGACTGGATGGTACCGGATCGGCCACGGACGAGTAATGGTTCGGTAATATGACGGGGGGTGAAACACGCGGCAACCGGAAACGATTCAATTCGGAGACGTCTATTTTCGTTCTTCCACCCCGGCTGTTAATTTATCGTTCGGCAAGTGACGCGGCTTATTGCGATCGACGAGCATACACAATAAACTTCCGGGAATAACGCTATCTACAAGAAACTAGTTCCATCGCTTGGGAATAATATTTTATTCAATTTTTATCAAATTAATTCTGTCCTCTGCAAACAAGTAAAGACCAGCGTCGTCCTTGGTGTAACACGTGGTGAAAATCTATTTTCAAAAACGTAACCTGCAACAGAATCGAAGGGAATCGTTGACCTCTCGACAGGAACGTTGATTAAACACCGTACTAATTAAATAATTTATTACGGACGGCTGCGCACCCACGCCCAGCTGATAAACGACGGCCCATTGCTCGTGACGGGCCCGGAATGCTGACGAATCCGTAGAGAAGAAGTTTCTTCTTGGGCGTCGCGATCGGACGGCCCCATTATCGTTCGACCAAAAGAGGAGGAAAAAAAATCAAGAAAAATCATCGACCGTGAAATTAATCCTCCGACAACGGTCCACGTCGAAAAATTCCCTCGGAGAGTTCTCTGACTTCCAGAAGGTCTTCGAACGCGATTCGGTTTCAACTTGCGATCGATCAACCCTTTGATAGACGGAGTTATGTATTCGGGATTTCGGTTAAAAACAATAGAAACAGTGACAATTTTCATTTCATTTTATTTTCCAACGATACATTTTACAATGAAACGATTAATAATATTAACACAGTTCTTTTTTTACTAATATTTTATTTGAAAAATGTAAAATCTTTGTTAGCGAACGAAGCAAAACCACTGCACCGACGTTGTTCGCTTTCCTGCTAGTCTAATCGAGCAGATGCTTCGAAGATGTCACCAAGGTTCCATTGTTCCGACGGCGAATCGAGCCGGGGAGAAACGCTCGAAGCGATACGTCGAGAAAATGGCTCGTATAAAAGAGAATCGCGGGACAGATGTCTCCCGTTTAACGTCTTTTTACAATAAAATGGACAAGGAGTTTATTGAGCGAAGCTCGTTGCTTAAAACTCGATACGAACAAAAGTTCCCTGTCTGTCGATCGAATTCTTCGCGAACAACAGACGATTAACCCTTTCATCTCGCCTCTTTAATAAATATCCTGAAAAATCTTGTCGAGCACTTTTATTATTCGCTTTCGAAGATAGAGGGTTAAAAAATATTTTGATCACAGCGCTGTTTTGACGGTTTCTAATAACACGAGCATACCCCTGTACGTGAATATGAAAGACGACTCTCGTAGACGGTTCCCGGTGCCCAAAGGTCGAGCCAAGACAATTTCGATGATTACGCAAGAGAAGAAATATCAGCGTCCTCGGGGAAAAAATGAAATCGAGTAATGGTTAGGAGGATAGAAGCGGCGCGAGTCCCGAATCCGGCGCTGAAGCCAAGGAATATCGGGGATAATGCATTGGGGTCCAGACAGGCCTTGTTTATAATGGGTTGAACAAGGGTGCTAGAAGCCAGTGGGGGCTCTGGCCCCCCTAAGGCGCGGGTCTTATGGGGCCCCATAGGAACCGGCGGTGTTAACCGGCGGGCAGTCTCACCGCGGTCGGTGTTTGCTCATGAGCCGCGCGTGGTATTTAGGGATAACAAGAGGGCCACTTCATCATCCTCTGGAACGACGACCCCACGATACTTTTCTTCTTCTTCTTCTTCCTCCTCTTCCTCCTCTTCCTCCTCTTCCTCCTCTTCTTCTTCTATCGTTGTTTCCTTCGATTTTAGTTCTCCACCTCTTCGTTCTTTCCGCGGGCTTCCATCGTCTAACCACCCTCGCCGTTCTTTCTTTTGTTTCTTTCCCGTCTGACTCTCTCTTGGTTCGAGTCGCGTCGGATCGAACGTCTTCCAGTTAGCGTTTCGACAAAATTCACGTCGTTTAGCGGTTTTCAGGATTCGAGGAAATGCATTCGTTCGAGAGGTTGTTCGTTGAACAAGTAGGGAACAGGTTCCCAGTCGATGACAGTACTTGAGCTCGGTACACACATTATGACCCATCGAACATTTCACCGCCCTTTTTCTTTTTTTTCTTTTTTTTTTTTTAACCTGGTCGAAATGTTACTTCGAATCGTGAAATTTCTTTGGATTTGTTCGCCCATCTTACCCATTAACCCTTTCGCCGATTAAAATTTTTCGAACGTCAACGTTGTAAATAAGATTTGGCGATGAAAATTATTTGGATATAAAATCGTACGGCACAGGGATGATTTTAAGAAAGCGTCGATCGTGGAAACAGATTCCCGTCCCGAAAAATCGCCGTCTCTCCGAGGCAGCGCCGGGATATGGATCCCCTTTATGGTAATGCGGTGTTTATGCGTTGACAGTCGGCGGCGCTTCCGAACCGGGAAAAGTATGCAAATCCGTCGTAGTCAAAGATTGAATTTCATTCGGTGCGTCTAGGAAAGGGGATGACCTGGATGTCCGACACACCCGCGTCCACGTCCGCGTCCACGTCCGCGTCCGCGACGTAGATAACCTTTCGACACTCGAACGACCAACGACACTCGCCGACCTTTTGACGAGTGCCTTCCTGTTTCCATATGCATCGAGACCCCCGTTCCACACGCCTGCACAGACACAACCGGTCCTTTTCATTTTCGACCGGACATTATCGACCATGCTCCTCTCGCTTTTCGGAATTAACCTTCGCGGTTAACTATCTAATTGTATACGTAATTTATTTTGGAGTATAGAAAATGATAATGTCGGTGTCATTTTCGATCGGTGGTTCGAGGATCAACAGTAGCCGAAGAAATTGGATCGCGTTGCGAGAAGATCGGAATCTTTTTCCAGATGTTCATGAATTTCAACGGATCCGAGCCACCGTCGGGCATAATTTTTCCATTTATCCGAGTGACCGGTCGAATACCGGTGGCTCGATCGGATCGATACACGTAAACAAACGCGGACTAATGCGAGAACGCTAAACGCCATCGGTTTCGGATCGGTCCGGTCCCGAAAACTAACGACCCGTCGTCTCGTCAAAGGCAAAAACCTTCTGGACAGGTCAGCGCAAGAAGGAAGGGGTCGAAGGTTTCCATCGAAGGTCCCGGGCCATCTTTTGCATTCTTCATGAAGATCGTCGCGGCCGATCTGTCTGTCTGAACTTCTTACTGCCTCGAGATAACCACCGATATCGCCTCGAAACTCGATGTTTCTCCTCTTTTCGAACGATCGTTCACCGTCAAAATACCTTTCCTCGATCTTTTAACATTTCGCGGACATCTGGAGGTTACGTAAGGTGCCGGGGAGGAACGGAGGTGAAACTAAAATTGAACTAAAAGCAAAGCTAAAATCTTTGATACTAGTTCATACACTTTTCGTCCATATCCTCCAGACGTTGGAATAATTTGCTTGAAAAAAGAAAAGAAAGAAAAAGAAAAACATTTGAAACAAGGATGAGCATCTTGTCCCTTGTCTGAAAAGGGTTAACACGTCCATTCGAAAAAGGTAATCGGTACCGGTACAAGATGTTTCGGTTCTCGAACGTTCCTGTTTATTTTCCGTGTTCGCGGCCGGATCACGGGCGAATCGGAGCCGGTACAAATTCAAATTTGTCCAAGCTCGAAGGAACACGGTCGTGGAGCATCGGTTCCACGATAAACAACGCGTTTGATCGGCTTGTAAACGTCAGATCTATCGGATTCGACACGGCCCGGGTCGGGGCGTATTCAAACGAGCGCGATCGCAAGATCCTCCGAGCGGAATGTTTCGGGGTTGTATAGCGTCCTGGGAAATATCGATGACGGCGACGAACAAGAAGAACAGGAGGAAGAAGAAGAAGAAGATGAAGGAAAAACCGATTTCAGATATTGCGCGAGCTATTTCTCAGCGTTTTTATTAATACCCTTGGTCCGGGGGGGGTTTGGTGAGGGAAGGGCACGGCCTCGGCAAATTAGGGTGAAGAAGCCTGCTTGCTACGTGAATCTTTTCGACCCTTCGTGAAAGGAGATGACTATCGTTTTGTCCTCGAAAGGACTACCGTTGCTACCGACGAAAACTCATGAATTCGACGCTAATTTATCGTCGAGGACCGCTCTACCCTTCGTCCCGTGCATCCGGGATGACGCCTACTTGCCTCCTTGCCTCCTTGCTAGACTTCGAATTCTCCTCGAGATTAATCGCCGCCGGGTGCCGATCTCACAGAATCGACGCCGCGCCGTTCTTATCCCTCCGTTCGCGACAACGATTCCAGGATCGCGGATTCGCGACGAGTTAATCGGTATCGAATTAAAATGTTTACCGCAAACTAAGGAACATGGAAACGAGGAACTATGATATGAATATTATTCGAAATATTGTAGAAGGGGACGCGTCGAACGGTAAGGAAGAAGTAGCGAGGAGCAACGACGAGGAAAAGAAAAATTGAAAGCCGAAGAAGAAGAAGGTCCGTGACGCGCTCGTGATTCCCTTTAGGCTCGAGCTATACGGTGAATCTGCGATCCAGCTCGGCATCACACGCGTGCTAACGCACACATGTACTCGAGGGGGATAATAACCAATTATTTTGGAGGATATAATTAGAAAATTACGGAGTCAGCTCCGACACAACGTGCAGGAGACCCGTTCGGTGTCCGTCCCTCTCTCTCTGCCTTACGACTGATTTCTTCCGCGTCCTTTTTTGCCCTTTTACATCCATCCCTTTTTCTCTGCTTCGTGTGGCGTCAGAATTGAGATACAGATACCACGTAGAGCCAAAGTATAGACCGTGCAAGCTCACAGTCGCATGTGCTCGATCTTTCAATCTTCTATTTCGTTCCTTCTTGTACGGTTTATCTTTCTTCTTACACCATCAATTCCTCTTCTACTTCTTGTTTTTTTCCCTTTTCCACCTTGTGCTGCTGCTGCTTCTTCTTCGTCTTCGTCGGATACGTGTAGGTGAGGGCGTAGAAGGGGGCCGACCTTATGGCCCTGGGCTACCGGGCTTCGTACCTAAGCTGTTCTTCCTATACGGGGTGGCTCTTGTCGAAAAACTCCTTTCAACCCTTTGCAACCCACATTCGATATTTTATTCATTATGTATTCATAATTGCTACAGCGAGTAGTGAAAAATATAAAATGGAACGATAGAAATTTCATTTGTTATTTCAAGGTTCAATCCCTTTAGCTATTAGACGTTTGTCTAGAAAAATCTGAGAACGTGAAAATTTCATTCAGAATAAAACCTTTGATACCATAAAGCTTAGTTACTGTATTGCATTTGGATCGTTAAGAACTAATTTTAGGACAATTATTGATTAAAAATAAATACCTATAATGGTATTTGAGTATTTTTAATGCAAAATATATCAGAAAGCTGTAAATTTAATTGGTAAAAATTCGAGTGAATTTGTCACTAGATTTCTTAAGAGAAACTTTTTAATGGATCGAAGAAAAGGGGTGACGATGCTGAATTTCGACCGCCCTGTATAGAAAAGAAGCGATCCGCTCGGCATGCAGTCCGCAACGCGTTAAATTATTAATCCTAAATTCTTAGCCCGCCATAATTCTCGGCCAGGTGATTCGTCTCGAATTAGTTCCTATTAGGTGGTAGTCGTGGCGGGTTAATTCTCGGCCACTCGCAATTTAAAAAAGTCGACTTGTCGTCGTTGGCGGTTCATTCGTGAACAAACCCGATCGTTTCGTTATTAGAAAACGTTTCGTAACGAACAATGATGGACGTGGCTGGTTATTCGAGAGGTAATCGAGCGAAACATTACCCCATTACCGTTCAATCTTCTTCCGTTTTTCTTCCACGAGCACAGCCAGATTTCACTTGATCGTCGTTAACCTGACAATCTCATGAAATTAACTTCGATATCCCTTGAAACGACTCATTCAATTATCGTCTGTACGTGACAATAGAGTGATTATAAGATCTCGATTGATTGGCGATTTGGAAATAGGATTTATCAATCGTTTCGGTGTAGGAAATTGAAGAAATACGTTTTACTACTTTTTCAAACAAATTGAAATGAAATAAATTGTATTAAATTAAATTAAAACTTTAAAAAAGTTAGTATTTTGCACCGTACGAGAAGAGAAGTTCTTAATACAACTTTATAGAGCAGAAAAATGAACGTGTTAAGTTATTACATTTCTTTTCGATCTAATAACAAGACGCATCGGAAAGGAAAGAAAACAAGAGGTAAGGTAGAGGGGGTCAGGGTAGGAAATCGCAGGTTTCATCGAGGATAGATTACACACCCGGTACAGAAGCTTCACCACCCACTCGAAAGGCAGGACCAGCCCCGTCGGATCGTGATACCCCGCGGTCAAATGCCGATAATTGCATTTTGCAGTTCGTGAATTCCTTCTTTCCTTCCTCGACCGTGCCGTAATCGTTTCCTCTCCGGACTACTCTTCCTTTCTAGCCCTTCTTCGGCTACCGTCCATTTTCTACCTTAACCATTTCATATATTATAATAGAAATCTATTAATTAAAAAAAAAAAAAAAAAAAATTAAACAGTACTTTATTAAAAATTTGTACAAATTTTCTAGGAAAATTGACAATGTACCTATTAGCTTTTGCAGGTGTGTACTTCTGCTTGTAACTTGCAGGTAGAATCAGGACGTCGTAAATACGTGGTCGACATCGAGTTGCACAAGTGGCCTAGCTCCTCTTCGTGTATTCGCTGGTGGTTACAATGTTGCGACAAAACAAGATTAATTCTTGTCCAACGGATCTGTGTTCATCGATGAAGAAGGCAGAACGTTCGACGAGTATCCTCGCCCCTCGAGACTCGTACTCGTCTGCGAATTTCCATCGTTCCGAGCTTCCTATCGAGACGTATTCCGAGGGTAATAAACATGGAACAAGCGGCTGTTATCCGTAATAACGACTAACGATCGTCTAATTTATCGTCGGTGTATTCACGATTAGTTTATCGTGATCGTTCGTCGTACTTCTTCCAAGGTAGCCAAGGACGTTCGATTCAAAGACATCGACCGATCTCTAGACGCAATTTGCAACGAATAATAGACACCTTTCAATTCTTAGATTTTAAGATCTAAGATTTTCTTAGATTAAAATGAAGGCTAATTGTCCGCGAAAGGGTGTATCGGGCGTCGAGAAGGGTAGCAAACGACGAACGATCCTTACGAGGAACTTCGTACGTGGATATCCTCGTTCGTGTACGTGCGTGACGTCAATATGTCCAGGATAATAAGATGGCCGGCGATAAAGTGGTGGGTGTAGATACAAGATAACAATCAGCTGCAGTAGCTCCTGGCAATCTCGTGATTACAGGCTTAGCCTCCACTCTCTCGGTCTCTCTTTCTCTTTGCTACGCTCGCGCGAGCACGCTTACTCTCTTCTTCTTCTTCTTCTCCTTCTTCTTCGAAGCTTTACGATATATTTTACAAACGATATAGATGGTCTACCCACGAGAGAAACCAGCCATCCTTCTTTATCCCTGTTCAACCTGCTCCCTGGAATCGTTTCTTCCCTTTCGCTCCTTCCTGTCCGATCTTTCCGATTTTCGCACATCGAACATTACGGTCTGACGACGCAAAATGAGCAGAAACATCGTTTTCACGAGAGTGAAATGAACAAAAGTATACTTTTCAGTGATTTCTTACATTGTAAGTTTGAATCTTCCCACGGCTTGTTTATTGATATTTCCTAAATCAGATTCGTATGAAAAATAAAACAATGATAGAATAAAGGAATAAAAAAGATTGAAATTTAGTGAACTTTATTTTAGAACATAAATGAATTTTTGTAAGATTTCGTGAGGTTTGAAGCTCCCCTCTGGATCCACCACTGCAACGGCGACGGTGGTAGGGCGTATCCGACTGCCGGCCCTTTCGCCAGGGGTACCTCTTAATAATAATTTTGATCGGCAAATTGGCGTGGTGCATACTTCAGCTCTTCGATCGTTATCTCGCGAAACTTTCGGCCCTTCTGCAGGTTCTGTTCTGCGACGGATGCCAGGATGCCGATACAGATCCTTGATATTTGAGGGAGAGACGAGGAGCACAGACTTCGGTCTCTCCCTACAACCTCCCTTTACCTTCACACTTTTCTTATTCAGTATTTCGATTATATCGTTTCAAAATGCTTCTTCTTCCCTTTACAATTCATATTTTTATTAATTAAGGGATGAGTCCTTCAGGATAATCAGAAGAGATCTAGTTTTTCTTTCTCAGTATCTTTTTGTTATTTTTAAATGTTTCTCCGTTCATCGAAAGTTCGACTTTTGGTTAACACAGAAATGTATCGTCCGGGATAGCGAATAGATACGGGAATCTTGTAGCGCGTATCCTGGTAATTGCATCGCGTAGCCGTGTCGGGGAAGTTTGTCACGGTGGAAAGTTGTTGGTAGCAGGGTTTCGAATAGTTTGGAGGAGCATCAGCTTCGAAGGTGTCCAAGTCGAGTCGGCTGAAAGCCAGGGTGCTCGATTTCAAACGCAAATTCGCGTCGGCCGCGAGTCCCGTGCGAGTTCCTCCGCCGTGTCGCCCGCCAAGGATCCTGCGGTCGAGGAAGTTAACGCGCCGGTTACGATTCGATCCTCCGCCGCCGGCTATAATCGAATCCCATCCCGGACAAGCTTAATCCATTCCTGCTAGCGACGCTTATGACGCTTCAACGAACGATCGAGAACCCGAGAGGGTCAACTAACATCGTGTTTCCGTCTCTACGTTTCCTGCTTACCTGGCTCGTCTCCATCAACTTTTTAACCGTACACTACTGCTATCAGACACCAATTCTGTCTTCTTATTTTAGTAAAAAATCTAGCAAAACCCATAATAATATTTAGTATTTTCATTTTTCATTAAAACTTCTGTTTAGTTATAAATATTAGTTCTTGAGGTACCAAGAGCTTTTAATTAAATAAAATAATAATATCACATTTATTTTTGTAACATAATGTTGGTTTTATAAATGAAATTGTCAAAGAAAGCCGTTCCCGTTTAGTTCCTGGAAGGGAAAGAAACAGCTATATACGAGGAAAGTCGCGATCCTCAAGGAGATGCGACTTTGCCTGGTGGAGGTGTTTAAAATTCGAGTCACGGATGTTTGGCGGTAAATAAAACCATTGTCTTTTTCTCCCCACCATCGTTGACATATTTTTTCGCTCTGCTCGCATCGTTCCGCGCGCGGGCTATCGATTTCCCCTCTCGCGTATCTCGACCAGACCACCATATTTATTTCTCTTATTCTTCTATTATGCTTCTTCAAATAAAATATATGCAGAACAGTTATTAAAGACTCGATTAAAAAAATAAAAAAGAAGAAAATTAATGTTTATATAGTTGATGTTTAAAATTGAAAATTTAAAAACCCGAAATTAGAATTTGTCGAAAGCGTACACTAGGTCATTTGCAAATTCGGTACCGAGGTTGACGAATTTTTTCCAAAAACTTGAACGAAATGGATGGAAAGGAACTTATTTTTTCCATCGGCAGTTCCCCGTGCTCGACGGTCGATCATTTCGCATCTAGTAATTTCTTTCCTCGTCGAAAGTAGTTCGACTCGCTCCCAGGGGATGGCAGCACGGTTATCGAGAATCTCGCTGGAAATGTTCACGAAGGGGTTGCAAGAGTAATTTTTGTATCTATCAGGGGATGAAGAGACCGCGCAGTGCTGCCACCTTCCGAGCGATTTTCTCACCAGCGGTACACCTTTCTTTGTCTAAAACGCACACTTTCCTTTTATCCCTCCTTTTCGATCGCCGTATCCCCTTCCTCGTTCGCGTTTCATCCCCACTCGAGCCGTCGTTTCTTCTCCTTTCGTACACAGTTTGCCCGCGTTTTTCTCCCTTTTTCATCGCGCGCCCAATCCCCTTTTTCCTGCCCCTCTCTTCCCGATTCTTTCGTCGTCCATCCGTCGTTCCTCGGCGACGCGCGTGCATGCCGTTTCGCGCGAAAAAGCCGCGCCGCTCCACGGCCCGTCGTAAAAATCGTTTCGCGTATTTCGTATTAAAATATTCAAATATTCATTCGAGGCATAAAGTCGACCAAATTACGCCGGTTATCGTCCTCCGTTCACGTGCTCGGCCCGCGACGATCCTGTTATTTTTACGCTTGCCACGACCTACGCCACGTTTTCTGAAGGGGTCTTTTGTAACCTTACAAAGCACGCGTTGTACTTGCGAAGCCTACGCTATTACGATACATATATTCTTTCGAACAATGTCGAATGTCGAAGCCGGGTTAATCGTGACCCAGACCTAGAACGCAAGGCCTTATAAAATGGATACGAAACACGATCTAACCTTTCATTTTCTTCGTCTTTTGCTGTTCGGGGGTTAAGAAATATAATATAACTCCGTCAGGTCTAACGCGTGCACAGATGTAATTTTTGTACTTGTACAGCACAGGATGATCTGTTATCCAAGGAGCGGAAATGGTCGTGCAATTTCATCGCGACAGTGACGGCACGGACGGTTGGGTGTTGTTCACAAATGTTTTCGCACCCCGCGTAGATCCTGGAGCCACCGGGGGGACAAGGTGCAGTCAGGGCGCGCCCCGTAGGTCTGCAGGCCCGGAAAACAGGCGAGTAAATTATGCAAGCAAACGTTCAGGTAGTAAAGCGTTTTCATGTGGCACGTAGCAGCCAGGCAGTTGTGCCTGCTTTCGTTTGATTCGTCTCTGGGAGTGGTCCGGTCCGCTCGTTTCCTTCGCTTCACCCCTTGGGGCGTGCGAGCAGCTACCTGTCGGATCCTAAGCAAATATTTCAGAACGTGCTCGCTCTCATAACGCGAAATCGAATCAAGATTGCGCCGTCGTCGTCTTCGTCGACGACAGGAGCATCAGAGGGGGTGGGTAGTGTAATGGGGACATTCGATGCCCGCTCGTAGAGCGTGATCCGTACACGTTTCGTGGAGCGATATCACGGTATGAGTCAACAGCGTGTATCACATGCGATTCACGGGACAATGAACGTGTTAAAACGTTGGTAATTTCAGCGAAACAGACCGTGGCGGCATATAATGAAGGGCCGCGCAAATGACAGAGTTGATCGAGCATAATTGGCATCGGTGGTGCGTTCGAAATTCTTAGCTTCGTTGGATGGTCAGCTATACTTTGCGAGGCAACCACGGCGAGGGTATCCCCGTGGGTACCCGCTCGTTCACGACGCGTTTGCCCGAGGAGGTGCGTGCGCGGGCGCTCACGACGATCCGTCCTTCATGCTTTTCTTGCATGCGTATACATACTATACAGAGCTGAAGAGATTGCACGCGGAAGGAACGGAGACGCTTATTCGATACAAGCAGGTTCGCGTAGCGCTTCGATCTCTCGAACAGCCAGCGTCCGCGAAACACGATGGAGAATCGGATAAAGAATCGACTGGGCCGATCGGGAGAAGTCGAGGGTGCCCACAGGTGCGAAGGCGCAAAGCCAGCTGGGTAGTTGAAACGGTACGACACAGGGGGATCCCCGGCACACGATGATCTAACTCGCCCCACCCGAGGGGTGGCTGGCACGTACTGCATAATTCTGCTACCTGTGGCTCTCATTTAAATGTACTAAACCTCGCTCGCTCGCCTGTTCGCTCTCCCTTCCTCTCCCTCTCGTGTACGCTCGCCTGCTTCGCGCTCCACGAAACAGCCTTTTTTATTCGCTCGTTCCTATTGATACACCACCCCCTCGGGGGCTGCCGACGGTCCGCTTTTCTCCCGCTAATTAATCGCTTCGCGCTCTCTCGAGAGAGCGAGCTGCGAGTACCTGTTGCGTACGCGGCACGCGATTTTCCATTTGCTTTTTCGAAAGAAGGCACCCCCTGATTCTGGTGCGATCGTTCGTTGCACCTGTTGCACCGCGAGCAAAACAGAACAGAACAGAACAGAACAGGAAAAAAAGAAACAGATCGCAAAGCAACTTTTGGAAATTAGAACCTGTTGCGTGCGACTTCCGGTTTCGAGAATAAGGAAAAGAAAAGGCTAGGATCGCGAAACTGGGAGCGCATCGAGATCGAACGAGCGACTCGACGGTTCTGACAGGCTCGATTTCGTGGTCGTAGGCGGTTTCGTTGGCGCGCTGGCGCGGACGCGTACGCGAGCGAAGCCAAGCGAGCCACGGCGCGGCGCGGCGCGGCGAGGCGAACGGAACGGAGCGGAGCGTTCGCTAGCCGAGCGGTGCGCGGTTCAGGTGAGCTTAGGACCGCGGAGAAGGGTGAGGAGCGAGCAGGGGTGAGAGCAGTGGCGCCTGGGGTGCGTAGGCTGCCTGGGAGGCGCGGTCGGTCCAGGTTCCGCCCGACGGTGACGTACGTCGACGGCCACCTTGCGAGCGGGTCCAATGGGAGAACGAAGGTAGGGGTTGAGTGGGGATGTGCAGGACGGTGGCGCGCATGACTCGCTTCCACCGAACGGCTCCGGGAGCCTCGGGAACCTCGAGCGAGCTGCGAGGCGAGGCAGTCAGTCGCTCTCAGCTACGACATGCATAACGCATGAGAGAGCCCGAGCGAGATCTTTTCTATCCGTTCGTTGTGTTGTCGTCGTCGTCGTCGCCGCCGTCGCCGTCGTCGTCGTCGTCGTCGTCGACGTCTTTCCTCTCGCTCCCGCGTACGCACACTCGCACGGGAGACATCGCGAGGAAAACACGCGCGCGCCCTCGTATCGTCCTGTTCGCGAATCGTTCCGCGCCGAGTGTCCGTGAGTCCCTTCGCGTCCTGCCGAGACACCCTCTCGGCAAACGGACCGCGAGTGCCGCGCGACTCGCACGACTCGCACCCTCTCTCCCTCGAGTCGTTCGTGATCGCGAACCAGCGATGAGTGATCGTCCGACACGCGAGTGATTCGCTCTCTTCTTGGAGTACTACCGCCAGCAGCAGTCTTTTCACCAGCTAAGTAAGGTGTGCCGGTTCTCGTGTGCCAGTTCGACGAACGAGATCCTCCTTCGGGGAGGTTGTCGCGATCGTTTTTCAGTGTTTGCACCAAAACGAGTAACGAACCTATCAGAAGAGACGAACAAACTATGGACGGGCCGATTGCCAGAGCAATAATGTCTGTTGATCGGAATTTGGTGCGACGTCGCGAGAGATGGACTGTTGTGGTGTATTACGTGTGATCGGTGATCGTTGATTGTTAACGATACCGAGCCTTAAAGGATATTTAACGCCAATCGTCAAACGTTTCGAGAAAGAAGAAGAGAAAGAAGAGGCAGAAGCAGCAGCAGCAGCAGCAGCAGCAGCAGCAGCAGCAGCAGCAGCAGTAGTAGCAGCAGAAGAAGAAGAAGAAGAAGGAGAAGAAGAAGAAGAAGGTGGTGCTAGGACAGGGAGCCCGTTAAGGGTGAAAGGGAAGGAAAAGGAGTAGGGTGCCCTGTTGGGGCAGCCCTAGGATCGTGTCGAATATACATCGATTGGAAGAAAGCGATAAATTAGGGAATAAGAAAAAATAGTATATAGGAAAAGATTGAGGACTGAGAACTAAGAACAGGTTATAGAGAAGAAAGAGAGAAAGAAAGAAAGGAAGAAAGAAAGAAAAAAGGACGTCAGGGTTCGGCGGAACCTCTGTACGAGGGGAAGTAGATGGCCGCTACCACGTACATGCCGATTAGTAGCGCAGTGTCGTCCGAGCTGGATGGTGGTTCGGGTACCGCGATCGGGATGAACATCGCCGTGGGTGGCTACTCGTCGGGCTCGCCTCGCAGCGCCGCCGACGCCGGGGAAATGAAGTACATAACGACGCCTCCGCATCATCACCATCATCATCACCAGGTGACGTCGTCGCCGTCGCCGAACGGGTTGTCGCACCCGTCGGCGAACCTCTCGTCGGCGAACCCCTGGGTAAGCTTGCAACCGAGCAGCGACCACTGGGCGGCCTCGATGGGGATGCACCACACTAGCCATCATCCTCACCATCATCCGCACCAGACGAACGCCGGTTTGGACGTGAAGCCGCTCGCGGTTGCGGCTGCCGCGGCGGCCGCCAACGACCAGTCGATGCACTCGCACCGCGGAGGTCCTCACCAGTCGCCGGGAATGGCATCGCCACATTCCTGGCACGCGCCCGTCGTCCCGTCGGCCCATTACAATCCGAGCGGTGGCGCGGCCTCGCCCACCGCCCTTCAACAGTACCACGCCGCGATGAACGGTATGCTGCATCCGCATCCCCATCAGCATCATCCGCAGCTGCACAATCACCAGACCGGATTGCATCCGAACCTAAGGGATCCCGGCTCGCCGGTCGGCCACTCGCTCCATCCGGGCCACGCGCACGACCGGGATCACAGCGCGGGCGAGGAAGACACGCCGACCTCGGACGACCTCGAGGCGTTCGCGAAACAGTTCAAGCAACGGCGTATCAAGCTGGGCTTCACTCAGGCGGACGTCGGTCTCGCGCTCGGTACTCTCTACGGCAACGTCTTCTCCCAGACGACGATATGCAGGTTCGAGGCTCTCCAGTTGAGCTTCAAGAACATGTGCAAACTGAAGCCGTTGCTGCAGAAGTGGCTCGAGGAGGCGGACTCGTCGACCGGCTCGCCGACCAGCATCGACAAGATAGCCGCCCAGGGCAGGAAACGGAAGAAGCGCACCTCGATCGAGGTGTCGGTCAAGGGTGCCCTCGAGCAACACTTTCACAAACAGCCGAAACCGTCCGCCCAGGAGATCACCACGCTCGCGGACAGTCTACAGCTGGAGAAGGAGGTGGTCAGGGTGTGGTTCTGCAACCGGCGGCAGAAGGAGAAGAGGATGACGCCGCCGAACACGCTCGGCGAGGGTATCATGGAGGGCATGCCGCCCGGCCACCAGGGACAGGCGGGCCTCCACCAGGGTTACCATCCGCAGGATCACCTGCACGGCTCGCCGATGGGCCACAGCCACAGTCCACCTATGCTCAGCCCTCAGGGCCTCACGGCTCACTCGTTGGCGGCTCACTAGCGTTCGCCCGGGCCTCCCCCGTTGGGCCTGTCGATAACTTCTCAAAACTCGGTCAACAACCCGACTTCCTCGCCGCCGGATACCCTACCGCCCTTCTATCATCACTACCTGCAGGCGCGCACCGGCAGCTACTCGGCCACTTCGTAGCCACTTTCTAGTGTCTACGAATCAGCCGCCTCGCGTTCGCGTTAAAGAAACGCGCTCAACCGACGATCCAGCCTGTATCGACGATCCTAATCAGGCTGCTTTCGTCCGTTTCAACGAGGAGGTACAACGGGGTTCCACGAGGCCGAAAATCCGGTCCAACGGGGAGGCTTGCTTCGCGCGATCCTGATCGCCGCCCGCCGCTCGCCGCTAAAACGCCAACCGCGTCGTCCGCAACAAGTCGTCGCGGAGGAGACACTTTGTCCATCGAACTCTGTTACGAAGCCGATTATTCTGGTGTCTATACAGTGAGTAATTCGTATACGGCCAGCCGATACCGTCGTCGCCAGTTCGTCGTGCCAGTGAAGTAAAAATAAAATGATAGGAAACGAGTGCGAGAGGACGTTTCCGGTGCGTCGCAGACCTCGACGGACGCGACGGACGGTGGATGGCCGTGCTAACCGAAGCCAAAGGCGAACAGCGGTGTGTTCGAGGCGGGCTTCGAAGCAAACCCGCCGGATGATGTAACATAAGTAAATATGGACTGTAAATAATGTACTAGATAATGCTAGTAAGTTAAGTGAGAGAGCCGCGCATCGTTCGTCGTTTTCTTCGTCGTCGCCATCGTCGGATATCGAGGGCTCCGATTCAAGCTACGGAAAGGAAGGGAAACGAAAAATGGTGTGGCGCGACGAAGTAAACGAGCGAAAAAAAGAGACAAAGAAATGTCGCGTATGTCGCGTATGTCGCGTATGTCGCGTATGTCGCGTATGAGGGACAAGACACACGCGTAAAAAAACGGGGAACTCGCGCGTGTCGGGAAATGTGTGTGCCGAATCCTAGCGACAGCAGATCACCTTAAACCCCTCGCAATGAAAATACCCCTTCTGTATAAAGAGTAAGTATGTAAACATATATACAGACACGCAACAAAGATATATATATATACACATACAAATGGATATAAATATTATACATAAACGAGAAAAAAGGTCTATAATGTATATGAAGAGAGAAAATTTATAGCGACGTCGAAAGGTTGTAGCTAAAAATATTATAATTAATTGCGATTGTTTATCATCGTCGAGGCACCGTTTTCCGCGTGTGAAACTATTGTAAAACGACAATAGAGTCCGTCATTTATTTGTCATTGCCACGATGATTCCTTATTTTTTTTAATTATTATTATTATTATTATCATTATTATTATTATTATTATTATTATTAATATTATTATTATTATTCATAATTATATTACTCGTCATCCTTTATTGTCACTTATTATTATTATTCTTTATTATTGCGATTATTATTATTAACATTGCTATTATTAATGTTATCGTCATTCTGTTGCCCGTGGGGCCAATCGTGGAGCGACAGTCTTGCCCCGTCGGGCATCTTCCCCTTATCTTTTCTCCTTTCGTTACTTTCGACCGAACCACCCTTCTTTCGTACCAGTATTTGGTGTACGCGAAACTTTCGACCCTTTCATTGCCATCATTTTCAACTTGTCAATAAATAGTATATATTTCAGAATAATTCTTCTATTTTATTCAATCCTTTAACGTCCGAGTAATTTTTAGTTTTCTTTCGCTGCTCCCGCAAAGATAGAAACTTTCTAGCATGAAGTTTTTCGCTGTTCAGAGCTTAAATTATTTATTATCGATTTTTTGAACAATTTTCCATAGATGCGAGACTGGGCGTTGAAGGGCTAAATTAAAATGGCAAAATGAAAAGATCAGAGAATTGGATATATTTCGAATCGAAATCGACGCGCTTGCTCCATGATTGGCCACGGGAATTCGTATCGGCATTATGTTTTTATCCACGATGGAAATACTTATTTGCGTTGTTTTTAATTTCTCCTCAACGGGTGTTGGCGTCGCGGTGGCCGACTCGTTCTTTTTAACTCTTTCCCTCCGTTCCTTCGATCTACTGTACATAACTTACACGTTAGGGTTAAGAGGTCGTCGCGACGCGTGCGAATCAGAATCAGAATCACTTGCGATAAAAGATTTCGTCGATACGCGAACACTCTCGTTCGATCTTTGCATTTCTCCTTTTGTTCCTTAACCGACGCGAATCGAACTCGTGGAAAATTTCGATTAGAAAACTTGTTGTGTAAACGAATTAGAATCATTTGGGAAAGATTTAAAGGTACGAAGCATGTGTGCAGCGTAGTATTCGGCCAAAAGGGATGAATGACACTTCGTGCGTGCGTGATGGTCAGGAATTTAATATCGTCAGTTAATAACCGTGAAGATAAGATCGTTTTCGAACGAAGTAAAAGTAAAAGTTTCAGAATTTCGACTTGTGGCGATCGTTTTTTCAAATCTTTCATTCGAGATCGGTTAACCGACGGTTACGAAGGAATTAGATACCGCGAAATAGGGGTTGAAACATCGCGAAATTGTTGTAATTTGCAGAAACGAGGACTCTCCTTTTCATTTACTAACCGATAGCCAAATTTTGTTCTATAGTCAGAGGAGGAATAGAAAGATTTCGTCGAAAAGATCGATTCCTATTTTCCTTTCTGTTTTTTATTCGCTGCTGAAATTTTGTTTTTCGAATTAATGTACATAAATTGGCAATTAAGGCGCCGTATGAATCAGAATCACTTGGAAATGATTTCATCGAAAAGTGAAGGTTCAATTTCAATATTAGCATAAAATTAACATCTCCTACGATGCGTACAACTTGAAATCATCTCGATAATATTTCATCTCAAAACACTAAGACTTCTCCAATCTGTAATAAAATGTGATTCTCGAGCAAACTCGCGAAATCCAAGAGACGCGCTTTCAGATTCGATTGGCGTACGTTTAAACGATTCGCCGGTCGTGTAAAACGACGAGACTCGATCGTAGATTGAACGGGGCACCGGGTAACAGGGTAGAATTCGTGTCAGGAATGTCCAACTTGTCTGGACAAAGGGTCCTGCTGTCCACCCTCTCGATATTTCCCAGGGTCTGGAATTCATCCTGCCCCGTTGTCCTCCTCTTGTAAACGAGCTGCATTTAAAAAACCATAAAACCCCCTTGCGGCGAGCCTCCGAGGATCGTTGGCTGGATTCGAGTTATCCTTTCGACGACTCTATTCCGCCAGGAAATTAACACAAAACGATGTTGCCTCGATATTTCCAAAAAAGACGCTTAGTTTTCTTCTTCTAATCACATGTTAGGATCCACTGATGTTTTTTTACTCGATCTTTTAATCTTTTTTCTACTACCGAGAATTGAAATTCGTCCGAGGGTTGAAACATCGCAGGCCACAATCATTAAGAATTTGATATGCGACTTTGTTATGTTACCTCGATTCATCGTAATTTGGAAATTGCTCGGTTTGCAGCGTTTCAGTAATTTAATATCCTAAAATAAATTGATTTCATAAATAAGCACTGAAATACGGTACAAACAATTTCTACTCGTTTCGTAATTCGAAATGCGTTCGTTGTTGTGTCGTGACAGAAGTTTGTAGCGAGAAAGAAACTTAGAACGCTGTTCTTTTTAACTCGAAAGTTCCTAATTTTAATTTGAAAACGAATAAATGAAATATATGAAGTCGGTACGCTACAAAGTAATTTTAAGAATATGATCTCTAACACGTTCGCTGATATCTGCTATCACAATCGACGAAATCGCGAATTATTTCGTCATATGAAAAGAGATTTTTAAAAGGACTAAAAGTAATTTCGAAACGGGTCTGTTTAACTCGCCTTTAAGGCTGTTGTGTAGAAAAACAAAGATTTCAACTACGGATTTAATGAAAATTTGCCGTCGATCACGCGAGAAACTGAAGATTCATAGCGTTAATATTAATATCCTCGGTTCGCAGCGAACGTGTCGAATAAAAGGTGAAGCGAAATTTTGGTGAAACCGCACGTGTTAAGGGGTTGGTCCGAACGTTCGATTTACGACGGCCGGTGGCGACGTTTCCCGTTATCGGTGACACGGTTTCCGCGATTATTTGCTCAACTGGGCCGAAATACGAAAGAAAAAGAGAAGCATACGGCAATGTTGGCAGCCAGAGCCTCTATTATTCGCGTTTGGCGCCGCTAGAACGAAAGGGAGAGCGACGAGAGAAAGGAAGGAGCGAGATTGAGAGTTTGACAGCCAGGAGGAAGGTCGACGTAGCAGGGTAATTAATTTTCGCGCCTTTCCTGCGACGGTAGCCGTTCGTACGATCGCGAAAACGTGTTCCACTTATCGGTCGATCGATCCTCGCATTTTTTCTTCCTCTCTTTTCATTTTCTGTCGCAATTTTACAATTTTCAAACGACGATTTAATGGAACTACCACCGGCTTCAAAATGAACGTTTAGAGATCGTTAGATTCCCTTTTCAACTAATTTCTTAAGTCAAATATTTGGTAAAATTCGATTCGGTAACGCGTTCTTCACCGTTTGCTATTACAATTACTAGAAATACAAGAGCTTAATTTCTTAAAAATGACGAATTTTCAAATTAATAACAGTGGAATTCGTTAGAAAGTCGCTAATACACGTCCCGAGCAAATTTGAGCGCAGAAAATTATCGAAACGATCCGACACATGGCCGTAACGAAAAGCTTAACGAGGAGGGCAGAGAACGAGCGAGCGCGATTCGTCGAGCAAACGAAATCTTGCGATGTTTTGTTGATAATTTTGTTGAATACGCGTATCCTCTCGCGTGCGAAGGATACCTCGTCGAGAAACCGCGACAGGATACGCGAAAGGTGTTTTTGTAAATGTACAGAGTGTTCCTGAAGTTAAGCGATCAAACTCCACCGGTGTATTCTATAAACAGAAATAAGGAAAGAAAATGTGCGCACGTGGATCAGAAAAAAAGAAAATTAACACATGATTTATATTCAATCTTCTTGCGGCTACCTTTTTACTTTTTATTGTCATCGTGAAACGCATTAAACAAGCAAGAGGACTATAAATTTTATCGCTTAATATTCGAAACATACTCGAGCATTTTTATTTCAAAATATTATTATTAATCCTTGGGTTGATAACCGATTATTTTCAAATTAATATTTCAAAATCGTGACTCAGATATCAGAAAAATGTGTAAAGATTCTTACGGAAATGAACGATATTAAAAAGTCTGAAATATACAAATAAAATTGTCGTTGTCCCAGCAGTCGATAGTTGAAGGGTTAAATTCAGTTCTGAAATAAAAAAGATACAAATAAACTTATCCTTAAAACTTAAAATCCTTTTTCTTATTTTCGTTTGTGGAGTGTATCGGTGAATTTCGATCGTCTAATTCCGTGCCACCCTGTATATGTATAGCCGAGAAACGATGCGTGAAATGAATTGACGAGACAGAAATCGAGTAGCGTGATCGATCTTCGATGTTTTCTGTTCGATACGAGTCAACGAAATTTCAAATCGAACTGGTCGATTTCTGTCGCGAAATTTCACGTTCGCATCGGTTTTGTAAAGGATAACGCGAAAGATGATCGAATATGTGTACATGTGCGCGTGTGTGAGCGAGTTCGAAAGAAGATTAAAAAAAGAAGCAAAGGCGTATTGTAAAGATTTACTTCAATCAGAACAGGACCGAAAAAGAAACGTGAAAAAAAAAATACTTGTAAACATCTCCTCCTTCTACCTGTATATTATTATAATTAAACATTAATTATTATTAACGTAAAAAAAAGTATAAAGATCCGGCGAATGGTGGCGAACACGTTTTGTTAGAATGGCAGAAACTAAATTACTATTGAATTTTAATTAATAAACGACATGAAAGTAATACAACGTATTTGACGTATTTTCTTTTCTTCATCTTCATCTTTTTCAGAAATATACGAAATTATTCACTCGGTTACGCGTAAACAATATTGAGCAACAAAATGGCCGTTTTCTTGCGTAAAAATTGCCTCGGTAATTGGTTTCGTTCCGAGATATTTCAACTTTTGCCTTCGGCCGTGTTAAAAAGTACGCGTATTATATAAGCAGAAATATTGAAAAAATGTCTAATTGAGAAAGGAATAGATTTTATGCCAACAGTATGGAAAAGTTTTGCTAACAAATTTCTATTTTTATCATAAAAAATTTGTAATATTTGCCAGAATGAATGATTCCTGAATTTCGTTAGATTTTTGTAAAATTTCGAACAATAAAAGATAACGAAGAATGAAAACTTTTGCATACTCTTAACAAATTGAACGAACATTTTGATTTTTTTCACGACTGGTTCATCTTTCGTATCGCAAAGATTTCGATTGCTAGCAGCTAACCAAAACGGGATTTCATAATTGCGAGACCCACTCATCCCCTTTTGCCGACGATCTGCTCGAATCGTTTCCAATCCCTGCGGTGGCCGTCCACGGTTCCAATCGGCCGCGAAATAATTGGAGGTAGAATTCTGGTTGGTCCAATTTTTGTTCGCGGAAGCCGAATCGTTCGGTTGGAATCGTGTACCTTTTTACCCTGCGCCCGAGTCGTTGCCGTCGAAGAGACCAGAAAATTCTTCTAGCGTTACGTAATCGAACTTCGAGACGTTGAACTACTTTGCACAGCTGGGATTCCTTTTATTTTTCCCGTTTTCGAATTCGTCGGGAATTGCGTCGAACACGGCACATGATGTCGATAACAGACTAAACATAATGTTGATTCAAATTCGAAACGTCTAGCGGTGTTATCAGGATTAATAGATTTTTTTTTACTTTTGTAGAAAACATATTTGATACCGCGATTTGGTATTTCCATTTAGCGATATAATTTTAGCGATATTCACAACATCGACTAACACAAATTTATTTCAACAAAATAATGTTTACAGAAACGATATAAAATTAGAATGCTATTTCAACGACACATGATCCGAGTACGAAGGCGTTTCCAGGACGATCGAATAAATTTCGCAGGATCGAGTCCCGATCCCTCGGGGTGGAGGTGTTGCTGAAAGGTGTCGCGTTACGATCTTTCAGCTACTCGAAAGCGAACGATAATATTAATAATCGGACAAGGTCGGTCGCTGATATCCTGATGGTATCCTTGACAACTGGTAATCCAGCGTGGACGGACCAGATTTGCTCGCGAGTTAACGCCTCCGAACTATCGTAGAAACGATTTACGGACTCCTTTTTCTATCTCGATATCCTTGCTCGAATTTTCATTGCAAATTCCTTTATACAAAGATTCGAACTCTTTGCAGTACATTTCTCGTTTCGATTTCATACCTGCAATTGAATTTTGGGCTTATCGTTAATTCAGTGATAAATTAAGCCCAACGGTTTTGAAGTTTAGGAGCGTCTTAAGTGAAATTGGAGAAGGATTAGTTAACTGGTGAGCAAACTTGTTTCTTGCACAAGAATTTTTCGTGGATGAATAACAAGTGGTAATCTAGATTATAAAGAGGACGTGGGATGGAAGTCACCCTCGAACGTTCTTTACTTTTTTAAGAGTCAAAGAAGCGGAGAAGGATATTCTTCTGATTCATCTTTTACATTAGATCAGTGCAGAAATGTTGACCGGTTCCTGCTGATTTGTCGCCTCGAAATACACTAATCTGCATCCGTATTGATCTTGTCGACAATTTCTTGTTACCAAGAGGTTTCGTAGAGATCCTTTCTTCTTTCCTCGTCACAGAATTCCTCGTCAACTTTGCGGTTCGAGGAAAATGAACGCGAACCATCTTCGGTGACGAGTAACCGTTAAATCAATTTTAAGAACAGGTTTTGGTCCGAGACGCTTGTTTCCCTATCGATTCTATGGACATCTCGACGACATTGGCGTGAATCGAAATTTCAATTTTTACGAGACCCGCTGACGTAACGATGTTGCTCCCCCGTGTCGGGATTCCGCCATCGAATCACACTGTTACGCGGCTCGAAACGCCATTGCGAGACGGTAACCACGATAAAAATGTTAAGGTGATGAAAATTGAACAAAAATTCAGATATTAACAGCTGCGATACTCGCAAACAAGCACGATTCGAATTAAAGATCTCTGGGCAAATTAGAAAATTTGAATAATTTCACCGCGAAGTACAGAGGTGAATCACGAATTTACTTTCCAAGCTAATATAGCGGACGCACGAGGAATATTCGAACGTGGACAGGGTGGAAGAAGAAAAAAAGGAAAAATAAAATAGAAGGAAAGGAAAGGAATTTGCAAACGGGATAGAAAAAGGCGCGAACGAACCAGGTGTCGAGGAGGAAATCTTTGCCGGTTTCAGCTAGCCGGTGCGTGACACGCGCGAACAATGAGCACCGCTTCGAAAGGGGGTGAGAAAGCGGCAGGTGGAGGGGGCTGGTTCGCGAGGGGGGATACGACGGATAGAAAAAGAGAAAAAAGAAACAACAGAGGGAAAATGCGGAAGAACTCGAACGAAAAACAGGGAAAACAAGGTAGACGGCGGTGACAGGTACACTATCGTTCAAAATCATTCGAAATATTTTATTATGTACGCAATATTATTTATTTATTTTTTTGTACCTACATTTAACAATATATTTCATATTAAATTTAGCAGTGCAGTTACTACTTCAAAGCGTTCGAGAAATTAACCCTCTGCAACTCGAGTTTCTTTCTTCTCTTATTAATTAACTAATTAAAGTTCCTTTCTATCCACGGATGACGAGATATCTCACATTTTCTAATTACCAATTAAAAACAGCTATTTGCTCGATGACGAACGACAGTGATTAAAAGCTTCTTAACGATTCCTGCACCCTTATAACGAAAAATACGAATTAATTTCGATACGATTTCACAGAGTAGGTGTACAGTCTCGAAAAATATTTGCCCCAGTCAAATATTTATTTAACGCGACCAGTAGCGTAATATGTATAAATAATCGGTGTAAAAATATAGCCGTCCATCGAGTACGGGTTGACTGGCACAGAGAAAATGGTCGCGTATAGCGAGACACGACGTAAGAGCAATTATACAACCTTCCATTTTCCAAATTAAAATTTCCTCCTTGCCACCTTGCGTAATTAACACGTTGATCGGTGTGGCGCGACGCCTCGGGTCTAATATAATCGAACGATTGAAAAAAAGGCAAAGAAAGAAGCGAATAAGATTACTATTACGCCGACGAAAATTGAGAGGTTGAATTCGAAAATTGACTATCCGCATCCTTGGTAATTAGGGTTTCAGCTTGTCGCGTTCGCCCTTAATGCACTTAACGCGTTAATACGATATAAATATCGTGTCTAAGTTTCTTTTAATTAATGAGTCGGTGACTAACGCGAAAACGATCGTGTTAACTTCAAATATAATATATTTTGGTATTCCAGGAATCAAATTTTTAATTAACACGATATTTACATAAGTTTCTGTCAGAATAACAGACCCTAGATTTCTTATTTGAAACAGGAAAATTTATTAAGACACTTTCAACGAAATATAAATCGATCTTCGTCAAGATAAAGGAGTAGGTACCATGCACGCTAATTTATTCCTCCACTTTATTTACCAATTTAAAAGTAGGCAAGTATCCGACACCGGTTGTTCCACCGTTAAATATGTTCTTCATTAAGCATTTAACGCGTTCACCGGCACAATGCAAATAGCTATACGTGGTAAGACGCGTTATAATTGCAGTCACTCAAGATACGATCGTTTCATTTCTCAGATTAACCTTTTCACTCTTTACTTTCCACAAATAGTGTAACGTTAAAACCGATCCCTCTGCGAGCTCTATCTATATTTCTATTATTAATCTCAAACTTTTCCTTTCATCCAGTTCCTTGCAAATTATACCTTAATGGAACAAATATCATTTGTGTCATTTTTATATTTACGTTACTTGAAAAATTCCTTATCTCGCGTCCAAAGTTTACCAACTTTTTGTCGTTTCATTAATTATTCAAAACGTCGATCACACATGACCTCCATGATAGTAAACTTGTCAAGGGTTGAGGATTAACATTTCCGATACGAAATTATAATACGTAACTTTTGAGGGGGAGTGTATAGACGGCGAAGAAGGAGGGGGTGAAAGGAAATAGGCAGAGGCGCAGGCGCCAAGCAACCCCCTTCGAACCGTGAAGACATGCGCTTTGGAGAACCACCCCTTCCATCGGTCTGCCGCCCTCCTCGACCTTCTTACTCGACCACCCTCGCCACCCATGTCGACGTTTCGTTCACACCTACCGAAATTATCGTTAGAGGCGTACCGTGACGTCTGCGTACACCGGCTCGTGCACGCTCGCAATTCGTGTCGCGGCTTATCCTCCCAATCCCCCCGATAACAGTTTGTCGATGGAGCATCGTCTCGATCGGGATCGTCCTTTATGTCTTGCGGCTTTCACTGATTCTCCGTTTCTGGAAATCGACTAGATTACGCGTTTATGGCTCTTCCTACCACGAACACAGCGAAGGCTGATTTTACTTTAATTCCCTGCTATTATTTTTCTTTACGATCTGGGACCGTAGTTGCCCCGTCGTTCGAGAGTTAATACGATCGAATAATTAACTGAACCGTACAATTAACAAAACAAACCGAGAATAGTATTAATATTGATCTAATAACGAAGATACCAGATGTGTTGCAAAATCGGCAGAGGCGACAGGGCCGCTGTCAGGAGGGTAAATTGTGGAAACGGAGTATCCCCGAAGATAGAAAGTGATTTCCGCGAGTCGAACGCTCGTTGACATTCCACGGACGCGTTAGCGAGGCGTGAACAGATCCTGACAGCGGCGCATTGATTTAATAACCGATTGCCCACGCTCGAGGATGGTCGTGGTCGTCGCGGAGTTCGTTCGGGAACGGACGTACGTATACCTACGTCCGTCGACGATACGCGGCACGCGTGTGCGGAGGAAACAATTGAATCCATCCGTCCTTCTCTTTCTTTATCAGGCCTCTGTCGCTTCTTCTTTACAGTGTCTCTTTGTCTCTTCGACGCCTGTCCAGTCTCTTCCTCCCCCTTCTCTTTCTCTGCCTCGTTCCCCGTCTCTTCCTCTACGGCTCGGCAGCGAAGCTTAATAAGCACAGCTACCTACATTCCATTTCCGGTGGGCTGACGTCACTTGACAATCCGGCTACGGACAGGCTCGTCGAGCCACGTACCGAGAGCCTCGTCCGTCGTTTAGGTACGTACCCACACCTATGCCTAACTTGAACACCACCAAAGGCCATGCCGATTTCCTCGACCGACCTCCGTCCGACGCCCAGCGTCTTCGAGATCGAGGACGTCCCGATTCGACGCGTCCCGCCTTACACGCGTCTGCGTCCGCGTTTTTCCTTTGCCGTTTCAGGCCTCGATCCACGCCAGCCGATGTACTTATTTTATCCTGGGATTTGGTACTCTGTCGACCTTGTTAGGCTTCTCCGAGGAAAACAGTTTTATACTTGAAAGTTACTAGCCACTGGTCAGAAGGGGGATTTAGAGGTAAATGTAGCGTGTAAACGGTAAATTACAACAGTGTTGCAATCGAAGGTAGCGAACCTGATAAACTCACGGCGATTATCGAACACACGGCGTGTCATTCGTCTTTTTGGTTAGGCGTTGCATTCTATAACTCGTATGCAGTGTGTCTTGGGTAGGTTAAACTTGACCTTAACCTTGCGAGCATTTTTCGCCGTTCCATTTTCTAGCCGAAACTTTCCATATTATACGTAGAGATGTTCGCGTATCCAGGCGCCACCGTTCGAGCTTTTCGTCCTCGGGTACGCCCAATATCCTGCGACTGTCCGCAGAAGGCTCTGAAATGAAAAAAGAGAACTATCTGGTTCGAGTTTCCGGCCGGTCGTTTGATATTTTTTCTTCTCACGACGAGTGTTCGATATTGCGTAGAATAAGAAAGAGAGAGGCAAAGGTAGCAGCAGGTCGGGCAGGGAGGCAGGGACGAGGAAGAGAAGGAATCACCGCGAAGCAGGTAGGCCTTGAACAGCTCCGCGGACCCACGCGTACGTACAGGCCTCTAGGAGCGTAGTTGGGTGTGCGGTGCCGGTGTATAGAGGCATTCTCGGTCCGCGCTGCCGGCCAAAAGACAGATAAATAACTCAGCTACGGCATTGGCTAAGTAAACGAGCCTACGCGCGCATTCGTGAAACGTACACCTGTACGACACGTCGCGTTTCCACTTTCGGCTCGATCCTCCTCGCTCCCGAGCCGGCTTCGCGCGTAGGCGTGACTCGCCAGAGTTCTTACCACGTTTTTCTACGCGACTCGAGGAAGATCGCATCGAGGTCGTGGGACAACAAAGTCCAGATTCTTCTTTCGGCTCCGCAACTAGTTCGGATTCGACGATGCCCGCGATATTTCGCTTCTTAGGTTTCTCGTCCTTCGACGTAGGAGCGCGGATCACGCGGTGCGGAATCAGAGCGGAAAGCCGCGGCTCGGCTCGGCTCGACATTTACGGCGACGACTGCTCCCGATCGAGGTAAAGCTCCGATTCTGTCGCCATCGAACCATCCCCGTTTCAGAACAATCTCTTAACGCGTTGTCTATCTGAAATAAACGCCGTTTCCTTGTAACAACTCTAGGGTTAAGTTTAAATATTAAACCTACTGGGAACGAAACGACTAATTGGAAAGATCTTCTGCGATTTGAACACAGCACTGAAAGCGACAAGACACGTTATTAATAAGGGTTCGATTGATTAACATTGAATCGTAGATTTCCAGTTTCATCGCCAATTTAAGGCGCCGGTCATTGATGACCCCCATGACAGTGAACGCGTTAAAGCGTCGCGATCCGGAACGATTTGGCGCGTGTACGCGCGTGTACGCGCGAGATACGAGCGCACTGACGGACGGCCTCGTCGACCGCACGCCTCCTTACTCGCTTATGAAGTTAATTGAGGGCAAACGTCCACCACCGATCTACTGACTAAGCCGAAAACATTTGCAACCGAGCCGACCCGTTTTGCGCTACCGTACCTACTCGAAATTTTTAACAATCCTATTTTTAACGAAACCGAAAGGAAGTGGGGTTATAGGTCGTTCAGCCTTCAAGATATTTGAAAATTACTGTTTTATCGAATAGCAGATTCGATAAGGTATCAATGAAAATTTAATTACAATAAGAACAAAAGAAGAATAATTATGTCAGACGGCTACTATAGAAATGCTAGCGGCGCAAGACTAAAAACTTCTTATAAAATTGTAAATAATTTCTTTCCGACGCTTAAAGTTCGAATTCGCTAATTCATAACTTATAATTTTGATGTAATTGACTGGACAAAAATAAAATAAAAAATAGCAGAGTAAGAAATGAAGTGTCAAACTCATGAATATGTGACAGCGGGTATCAAGGTGTTAATAGGTTGTCTGCCACGTGAAACGGAATGTTTATTTATATATTATTATTCATATCCTTTAATTATACATTAGTTAACTTAAAATTCTATCAAATAGATCACTGTTCCTGCAATCTGCAATTATAATGTTGAGTAATTTATAAACTCTGCGATTTTCAAGGTATCAAGGCTTAATTTCCCTTCAAATTCACGATTTAGTTTGTGTCGACGACAGGTTTCCTTTCCCCGCGCGAAGAAAGCCATTGGAGTCGTTGTTTATTAGCATGATCGCAAAGAAAAGTACAATGGACACGAATCCCCTTGGCAATTCTGTCCAGCAGATCGTCGAACAGGCCGTGTACGAGCGGTACCGGATGAATTATACTAATGGCGTGACAAGTTACAAATATTGAATCTAATTATGGTAATGCGCCGGTAATCTATTTGCATTGCTGAATAATGAAGACACACAGGTGGCACGGAAAGATCCCACCCAGGATCCCCGTGCGAGTGACCCACAGACAGAGAAAGAGAAGAGAGAGCGAGAGAGGGGCTAACGATGGATGTTTCGAGCTCCCTTTAGATCATTTTCAAATCGTTTAATCGTATCGGTCTTATCGCGATTCCGGAATCTACGACGGCCTTTAAACTTCCGATAGAAGGGCTTTAAATTTTGACGAATACATTATTCCGTCGTTTGTCTTGTTTTAAGTACTTTTCGGAGCTACCGCACGCTTATAATGTAAGCGGACAAACTGGCGCGTGGTTTTACGATGGCCCGAAATCTGGAAATAAAGCGAGAACGAATCGCGGTGCTAATTGAATCGTCGCTCGTTCGAGATTACAAACGCTCGGTAGGGCATAAACGGGCCGATTTTATGGGCCATCCGGTTAGCTGGCTAAACCTCCGCCAGGTATTCCCGTGCAATAATAATCTATGGAATTTTGTCCCAACGCGAAAATCATCTACACGCGGCGCGACTCGCCTCCGATCGTCGAGCCGACACCTTCTCCTTGACATTTTCCTTCGACACCTACGGGCTGGCTCCGCTACGCGGAATTCCATCGTCGAGTCACCGCGGCGAGGATCGCTGTTTTCAATTGTCGCGGAGACTGGAAAAATCAATCGTGCGATCGTGATCTGCAAACTCGATAATGGGAGCGATCGTGAAAGTAGAGACGTCTGTTAACCGACGCTGTGTTTTTTATTGCTTCAGTTTTTCTGGATTCAGCCTGGATACTGTGTGTTAGGGAGCGGTTTTCGCTTATTTTCTTAAATACCGTGGTTAGACATCCGTTTATCCCTATTTTTTACTAAATAAGGAATTTGAAAATTCACCCGTGGCAACCCCCGTATTCGTGGTCTTAGTATTCCAAGTTTGCTACATTTCCAAAAAATTGGACAAAAACTTTTGAAATTCCCGCAAAACCGTATTATTATTGAATAAATTTTCATATTTTATTACCAGTTACATCCATCGATTATCCCATCATTACCGCTACCGAGAAGATTATAATTGAAGAAAATTGTTACTCTCGAAGCCCGTGTTTTCAATGAAATCGTTGCTGGAAAGCCGAGGCTCCGTGCTCCAGTTATCCAGCAGCAATTTACCGGACAAAAAAGCCTGGTGTCGAGGGGTTGGCCCTTCGAAGGCCGCGTGCGATACGATTCGATCGATCGAGGAGCATCGATAAAATTTCGTATTCACGCGGTCTCCCCGCGTTTTTAATGAATGAACCGAAAGTCTGGTGGATGCGGTAAGGAGGCAAAGTCTGCGGAGGGGTGCGTACAGGGAGCGGGAAGGGAGGGGAGGGGACGGGTCGTTGGTGCGCACACACATCTATAGGAGAGTTTAATAGCGTTTGTGTTACGCCGGGACGTAGCCGGAACGGATAGCTCGCCACGGCGTGCCCGTACGGATCTACATAATGTTTATTATGCTAACCTAGGCCAACGAGCTTGCATCAACAAGTGTTATATTATCATTCAAATAAAATGTTTTAATCTGCATACGTTTTATCGGCCTCCCGCGGCCATGCGGAACGCGATGCCAACTGAAACAACCAGACACGCGTCCCCAACTACTTTTTCACTTTTGTCATTCAAGAATTCGGATGCAACTACCATTTAATACAATTTTTACTACGAAATAAATGCACGTGTCTCTGCCGGGGACTCTTAGAAAAAAGCTATTATCGTTATGTTATCGAACGTTTTTCGTATCTTGACAAACAATGGAGATAATTTAAGCGAATAAATTCGGTTGTAAATTGTTTCAATCGGCACGGATAAGGATAAGATTATTTTCTTTTATAGACAAAATATTATTACGCCGCCTGAATTTCGAATCTCGAGATTTTTGACTCGGCACTTTGGACAGCAGGTGTTATCGATCCGCGGTTGAATTACATCGTCTACAAGCTGCGAAAACGCGTGAAAGGATACTTCGAAAGTCAGAGTTCGCGTAAAATCGAATGCAAGATCGTCGTCGAGTTAACCGTCTTTACGACCCGTTCCACGAGAACGTTTTATCACTGTCCCGTTGCTCTCCGACCGAACTGCTCGAGTGAAACGGTCTCGAGATAAAGAGGAAACGCGGAAGAAAGGAATTGAATCGCGCGAGCCGAGAGCAAAGATCGAAGGACGCTCGAGTGAACGTTTCAACCCTTACACCCTGTGTTCGCTGTTTTATGATTTTTGCTCACCTCAAGCATATATATTTTTGGTTTCGAGCCACGTTAAATGCGACGATCGATGGCGCGGCCCGGCCGCGGTAATAGGACCTATGACACTCACGTACGCACACGCGATCGGTCGAGCGAACTTAAGTGGCCGGCACTCGCTGAAAATAACGCTCAATTCCGACGTAACTGCACCTATGACCCTGACTCTTCTCGGTTTACCTTGAGCCCTCGTTCGGAAATCCCGAGGAACGGTCGCGCGAGTGGGCGTCCGCCTCACCGACCCTCTTCGAATTCGCGAGCAGATCGTCGCGGGCGCTCGCTTTCTCCTCTTCGCCTTTGCGTTTCGACACGACGACGACGACGACGACGACGACGACGACGCGACGGCCCGCGTAGGACGATCCCAGCGCGAAGAAAAGCCCGCGTGCTTTCGGGTTGACGCCCAACGGGGCGCGTCCGGATTCGCTAATTGGAATGTCCTCTTCTTCTCAACCCTTTTCGTTCCAAATTTTTCATTTCACCCTGATCAACGCAAATATCGCGGGGATTCAACCCTTATGTATTCTTTTTCAAACCTATAACAATAAGTTGACAATTTGTTTAAGGATCACGAAATTTATTCTTCAGTTATCCTTCGTTCGCTCTGAGGGGATTAATAAAGAACTTCTTTTGTCAGAGAATCGATTGAACTTTAAGATGAGAGAGTAATAATTGCAAATTGAGTAAAAGATTAGTATTGCACAGGTATAGATAAAAAATTGCTTGTCAAGAATTAGATTAAATAATTGTCAGATAAAAATGCGAAGGTCGGGAATTTAGTCGACAGCCTTGTGTTCGGAGATTATTTTAATAATGTCCAAGGTCGATCGTATCGTTCGAAGGTCTCCTAAGGTGCAACAATGAAAAAAAAAAAAAAAAAGCACAAAATACCCGAGACTTTGGTCGCTTTTTTCTAACGTTAGCAAAAATAGCGATAGCGCCTTTTAGTGTGATAATTTAAAGATTAAGTCTTGTTAAAGTGCCATTTCGCTATCGGTCCCGTACATTCTTAACGTTTTATTTATCTACTAAAGTACTGGTAATATATAAACAAGCAATTGTCCGCGCATTTAACTCGAGAAATTACACAAATAAATTTCTCTTAGAACAACAATACCCTTTCACCTACATGCTGCTAGTATCCTTTTTGTAATAATTATGGGCAATAATTTTTATTTGATTACGGGTTAAATATCGGTCCTTGTTCAACCTAATATATTGTAATATTTTCAATATCTTTCTGAATTTCTATACTTTTACACTCGCGAACTTATTAAACGGTGAGCCTGGTTCGATGGAAGTTTGGTACACAAAATTTGAAGTAAAAGGGTTTTACAATAACGGCAGAAAATGTATAAAATGTAAATTAAATTGAAATTAGCCGCTGTTTCAGCGGTTCGCCGTCCAAGGGTTAAATCCACTTGAGGGTTAAATATGGATATTGCGGTTGCAAAGTATCGATATTCGTAATATCGATGTTCGCTTATGTATTCAGCGGACGTTGTCTCTGCCTCCCCATACCTCGATCCTATCGATGTCCTCGTATCTTTAATTGCCCGATTAAGGAATAGTTGACTTCGTCTTAAGATATTCCTTCATCCGAGTCTTACGTTATCAACTAAATTTTCCCTCAAAATATTAAGTAAAAATTAAGTGAAAATTAAGTGAAAATTAAGTGAAAATTATTCTATTCATAGTCATCGATCTAATATTTCTGCTTGCATTTTGTTTTTTGTCACTTCTGATTACTTTTATCGGAATCGAAAACTCGGGACGAAGGTAACGCGTACGATTAGATCATTATCGTTCGCGACGAAAAAGTCGCCCTCGATTCTCGAAACCGGTATATCGCGCTTTTTGCCCTCGTCTTCGATCGTAGCGTAATTTATTTGTTTTCGCGCGTACGCGCTCGTTAATCGTCGCCAAGCTAGAAACGCGGTTCACCATTCGAGGGATTTGCATCGGAATCGAATCTTGTCGAGAGAAAAAGTATTAGGGATACGCAAAAGTTTCCAACGTCCGTAAACGGATGTTCCTCTGGTTCGTACGATCGAGAAATATTGTTAATTCGTAAGAAGGCTTTCCGGTTGAAATCGAATGGCAAAAAAGGGCGAGAAAAACTAGGTGTCTCGAATCGAAAGAGGCGGAGGGAGGGTCTGGTAAGAGCGACAGGGTAAGGGGAAAAAACGTGAGGAATTAGCGGTCGGACGCGTGCAATGTGGACGGGTCCGCATTGTTGTCCAGTCGCATTAGCGGTGGCAACGGTAGGCGTGAAAAGAGACGAGAGGGGTGTTCGCAGGATAACGGAACAGGGAGAGAAACCACCTCCCCCCCTCTAGGATTTTCCGCTTTTGTTCGAGGATCGTTCGAGGGAAGGGCTCTTCAGCGATCGTCGACTTTTCCGCGTCGCTTTCTTGTCTGTTTTTCTTGCGTGCCTCTTTTTTCGCACCCCGTAGGCGTCAACCCTTTGCGCGAACGAGCGACGCGCGTACGCGCTCATAGTCACAGGGTCAAAACGTTTACTTTACATATTAATGTATTCAGCGAATTTATTGGATTTGCATTTTCGAAGCAAAGAGAACATTTTTTAAAAGTCACCGAGTTAAAAAAGAAAGATTGCTTTAAAAAATATGTAAGCGTTAAGAGGTCAAGCAATTTTTTTTCCCCCCTCGATTTTCCGCGTCACGAGTTTTTCATCTTCGAGACGACGCGATTGTTTCAGGCGGTCCGCCTTGAACTTTAACATCGTTGCACGAGTCTCGTCCAAGATCGTAAATGAGATCGTCGAGAGATCGCGACGCTCGGAAAAATCGGCTGTCGAGCTCGATGACTGATCCCCGTGCTCTGTCTCGCCTATTATGACACGTCCGCGGTGCCATTGTGCCCGGTTTTTGTGCCGTCGACCAGCCACGTTCCGCTTGCGACAGGGATCGTTTACGGGGGTCCACGTGTTGCAGCTGTCCACCAGAATATTTTCGATCGATCCCGTGTTTTTAGGCTTGATTCACACTTTAGGTCCACTCGCGTTTCGATCAAATATTATTCTGTTATTCGCGCCACAACTCTCATTCATTCTTTCGCCTTCGTTTATTAATTCCGCTCTGTTTAGCATTTGTCATTTTTTTCATTTAAATAAAATAATTCTGTAACTTTGTAACCAATATTTTTTACTGCAAAGGGTTAAAATTTTACAATAATTTTAATTAAAGAGTGTTAATCATGCAAAACACGCTATTACTTTTTATTGTAGTACCGTATCGAGACCCTCCAGCCCCCCTAACAATATTCCATTGCAAATAAAATTTGTCGGAAGAAATGAACGACTAATTAAATATAACGTGAAGAAGGGGGTTTCTATCGACGCGTTCCAGCCACTTTAAGCCAGCAATTTATCAACAAAGGATTGTCAGGAATAATAAATAACGGAGGGGGGTAGGGGGTTATCGCGAGGAGGACCGCGAGAAAAAGTAGCAAGAACGGTCACGGTTTTGGACTTTAAAAGCGTGGATGCGGCCCGATGCGTGGATAAAGGCGGATCCATAATTTCTCCGGCCCTTTCTCTTTTCCCTGTTGCTCGTAGCGTACGTAATTAATGAACAGCTCGCAGAATGGGGAGAATTATTGCCCGCTTACCGGCTCGCGCCGCGACTTCTTTTATGAAAGGGCTCGGAGATTGAAATCGTGCCCACGGATACGATGCTCTCGCAGAAATTTATGCCCGGTTTCGTAAAAACCGAGAATGAAAACGCGTCACTGCTTTTCTCTGATTCTTCTATCGTTCTTGACCGATCAGAAATTCACCCTCCCCGTTTCTCGCTACCTATACAGCTTTAAAAATCTATTTTTAACCAGCTTAATTTTTAATTAATTCAACGAATATTCGTTTTTATATCGTCCGAAATAACGATACGAAACGCACAGTTTCCGTTCCCGTGAAGAAGAGGTGTCTGAATGTAGGACAGGGAGAGACGGAGCGTGTACAAATACGTTTACCTGGGTCGTCGCGTAATCCTGTAAGCGCCCCTTATTACGCTCCGCGTGCTCTATTGTCGGCGGATCTTAACTTCTTCGGATTAGAAAGTGTTTTTTCGTTCGGTATTAACGTGTTTTTTTGATATTTTCTGCTCGGTCGTTCAGCTTCTGTCGGCTTCTCTCGCGGCGGCACGAGTTCCCCGCTGAGCAGCCTCGCTCTCGTTTCGCAGATCGCATCGAAACCCCGCTGTTGCTGAAAACCAGCCTTGTTTGCCAGCGAACCTACTCTCAAACCAACGAATTCCATGCCCAGATTCAAAATTCTGCCCAAGTGTTAAGTGCTGCGAACCAGATCTAACAGTACTTTTTACTTCCTTCCTTTCGCTATCACCAATTTGCTTACCCTTTCGTTACGACCGATTTCAATATTTTTCAAATAATCTCAATCCTCTTGTAACGTGGCTCGAACAGAATGACGTAGTAGCGTTGTTCCAAAGGAGGCAGAAAGCGAAGGAATTATTGTCGCAGAGGACCGGGTCGATAGAAATCAACGGATGATATCGATTCCGATCGATCAACGGGGGTTTCCCCGCACGATTAGTAGGCGAGCGACGTTTAACCGTTAAATACGACGTTTCAGACCGTAATAGCGGCAATTATCGTGTTAGTAGCTATATTCCAAAGGCATCCGTCGCCTCGTACCTTTCGCCGTGTAATTACGTCTCGTTAAGTGGCCGGGAATGTAATCCGGCTCGCGGACGAAACTGGAAAACCGGCGTTCGACGATACAACCGATTCGAAACTACCCAACCTACAGGCTGTATCAACATATGTCTACGTAATCTCGATAATATCGCAGTGAAATTAGTACAAGTGCTATAGCAATGATTTGAATCAATTATATTTATAATATAATAATGAAATATTTACTTGAAATAATGTCTTAGGATTAGGATTAAGGAAATCATTAATTTTAGGAGTTGACCATTAATTTTAGGAAATTTACTAATTATTGTTGTCTAAAAGGATTATATAAAACAGATTTAAAACAGAAAAAGAAGTTTCCACAAATGTATCTCTTGTTTGTCTTTGTTTTTCAAATTACAGTCGTAGTTTTTTCCACCTTCGCTGAAATTATTCGAAGCGTCCACCTTCGAGACATCTTATCGTTGACCTTCCAATTTTCTATTTAAAAAAGAAAGAAAACACCGTTTACGTAATAATCAGTATGGTTAAGCACTGGTTCAATGTACATAACATGATTTTCTTTTGTTAATCCCTTTCGTTCCCCCATTATAGATTCATGATTATCTTTGAAATGATTTTTAATTACACAATGAAACATTAATATTTTGTATTTTTTTCATATTAACGAGCGATACAATAGTTTCTTCTGGTGTTGTACTTGTATAAGTATAACAAATTTTAAATGCTGTTTAAAAGCTTATCAGCGAAATGGAACATTATCGGTCTTTATCTTTAATTCTATGCTGTAGACTCGCGAAGGGGATTCATCAACGATGACTTCATTTTTTCGTCTAATAGGTTGAAAAATCGTAGAAGAATAGCATTATATTTGAAAACAGATCGTTTTCTTCGAATAACTGTTTAATAATTTGAGGTTGAAGAAGGATTAAAACATTAAAATTGGCAAATAATGGAAAGTTTCTGAACAGAACGACTAGTCGAATAACATAGTTATGTATGCCCGCGTGTTATGGTACAGCTTGTAGATCCACACACTCGGGCCCGTTCTTTTTCCATCTCCGCTTCCTTTTACCTTGTCGTTCCGTCGCCCTTCTACCATCCTCCCACGCGTTTCACCGTTCACCTTGCACGCGAGTTTCCCAAGAAAGGTACGGCGGCGAGGAGGAATCGGCGTCCCGTCGAAAAAGCAGCGAGCGTCGTCGTCGTCGTCGGTCTCGAAGGCGAACTTTCACGACGCGACGACGGTAATCCTTTGGACGCGTTTGTTCGTCACGATCCTTTCCGGATCCCCCGTTGCTCGGAGCGAGCCTGCACGTTGCGAAAGCCTCCGTATCGTGGCCGGCTATCGATTCGCCGCCGTAAAGTCCGCGAACTTATTAAGACGTCGCGATAAACGTCAAGATCGACTCGGGGGAAAGTCGAGCGGAAGATCGGGACCGTTGTTAGCTTGTAAAGTTACAGGCGTAACCAGCTCCGTTCGACAAAGTTTCTGCAAGGCCGTAACGAGCCTCTCGTGAAACGATTTCCGCCTCGCGCGATGTCTAAGGTTTCCAGCTCGTTCGATTCGCGATCGGTTAACGCGAAGGGTATCTCTCGTGAAACTTTTTATCGAAACAGCTACGATCGAACTGTATCGATGGAAAAACGGTCTGGGAAGATCGCAGGATCGAACGTCTGTATTTAATGGTGACGAATCGAGGGAATCGATCTTGGAAAGGGTCAGGGGTCAGCCGGAGTGCCGGTGGTCGTTGGATATTTGTCGTCGCGTCGACAGCCACCGGTACGACACCTTTGTCAGAGCGAGAGAGGAAACGAGCAGGTGTCCTTAGGTGATTCGTCATAGGCGTGACCCAACGACGACGACGACGGCGACGACGGCGACGACGATCACGTTGACGACGTTCCTTCCTAATCGCGTCATCGACGTCCACGACGCCCGACTTCTTTTTTCTCCACCGCTCGCGATACTATTTCGCGACGTTGTTACCGCATACCGCTCGATACTCCACCGTCGAGGCCTTCCACTCGAGCCTGCCTGCTCCAATCCGCTCCACCACTGCGAAATCCTCCCATTTCGACACCGACACCATCTACCATTCTTATTAACCCTTTGGAGACTTACGATATTTAATCAGATAAAGGGTTAACAAATGAATAATTATCGATGGTCAGACGTTACCGAAAATACGCTTTCGAAGAGACTAGAGCAACATAGTCGGTGGTGAGAAGGAAAGACGAGGAGGGACAGGGGCCAGGTAGTGGATAGTTGGCAGCCTGGACTGACCAGCGGGTGCTCCGGATCCTACTGGACCGGTTTTGTCTGAATTCCCTAGGAGTTCTAGCCTTCGGGACTCGCGAGCTTTCTCACCGGTTGCCACAACAACAGACCGTGTGTTCCTCTTTCGGCTTCTAACTTCTCGAAATATTTCGCAGCTTGTAAAAATATATAGTAAGTACTTCGAAACGTTCAAGTTCCAACAATATCCAGGCTCGTTGCAAACGGACCGTAGCTCATCTTTGTTTCCTCTCGTATCGTAACCCCAGCGGGGAGGAAGTTTCGTTCCCGCTGCTACCCGCCAACTTTCAACGTATCGTTTATCATCGTACAACTCTGCCTCTCCCCCTTTTCCCGGCCGTGTCTCCGAAGCCCGCGGCCGGTTGGCTGTCTGATGACTTGATACCGGCCTCGCGACACCGATACGACCGGCCACTATCTGATCCATACGGCCGGGAGGAAACCGAGAAAGAGAGGCTCCTCCGGTTGCTTTTCTTCGGGCAGGACGGTAGCACGAGGATGCACACGGGTCTCGGTTTCTCCGCGATCCGAGATATCGCCAGCTCGCTGCCTACCGGAACTTTAATTATAGCGCTGACCACGCAATTTGTCTTATTATCGATTCGAGATTTCCGTGCTCGCCTCTACGAACACCGTGTCCCGCTCGGCCTTTATCGCGGCCATCCTCGGGGCTCGTCTTTCATGCAGCGGGTTTCGAGAAACGCTCGCCGCGATCGTGTCGCCGTTCAAAACCCTGTCTAGCCTCCTGCGTAGCAAATGTTTTTCTCTTGTTCAACACGCCGGACTTTGCGGTAAATAAACTCGAAAACTTTGCTTCTGCCGCTTAATCTTTCGAGGACGACGAACGCACGGAATATTATTTCTTTCGAATCAAATCTTTCTGTCATAGGACAACGTTTGTGGAATTTCTAACAAATCTGTTGGCATATTTGCGCTGTGACTTTCAGGTGTTTGTAAAAGTGTTATAAAAACGACATTTGGTATGCACCAGCCCCAGATACGTCCCTGAGTCGCGTAGAACCCCTGGCCTCTTTCAGTCGGCGTCTGAAATCCAGTTTTCGAATCGAGTTCATCCTCCTGAAACGGTCCAGGATGACCGTTGCCGGAGACTATCCTAACCGTCCCACGGTTTTGTCCTCGCGACAGCTTGCACGAGCAAAGGTGTCGGCCGGGGAGCCGGGGGGGAAGGGCAAGGGTTGCGCAGGGGGTCGTTGCGCGAACTGCCACGTCGATCGAGCCTAAACCGATCTTCTTTCCTCGGGAAACTTCGCCGGGAATACATATTTCTTTTTGTTCTTTATCCTCGCGCGGTGGCTGCTTTATTTACGGTGGCCTGTTCGTCGCGGCTATTTAAATTAATAACGCCGCGTTTCCCTCGGCCCGCGGAGATTAATGGCCGCTCGGCGGAGTAATGGAAAAAGAGGACGATGCCTGGCTCGAATCCGATGCCAATGTTTCTGTCGTAAGAATCGTTTTGTCGTGGAACGCGTCAAGGTTTACCACTCAACGACTATTTAATTCGATTAATTGCTCGATCAGCGAGTCATCGGCGAACGATTTCAGGAATTTCAGATAATTGGGTGGACGGACACGGAATTGGCAATAATTTAGCGTTGATTGACAATATTTGACTCGATGATGTTTCGATATTGGCAATATTTTAGAATCGAACGATACAGGAATTCTCAGGAATTTTAACCCTTTCGTTGACGAACGCGCCGGTACTTAGTCGCTCGTTTGCAAAAAGAAAAAATGACAAACATCATCGATGATACGTATTAAAGCGCTTCTGTTGAAAATGTAACAGTATCGATATAATCGACAAAATCACTGAAACTAGAAGTTACTCAGAAGTCTATAACTTGCTTAATGACACTTCTGAGCGAAGAAGTTGAAAAAAAGCGGATACAGAGCAAGCATTCGTTACAAATATCACTTATAAAGCTGTTAATATCGTAATGATTTCAATATTCTAGATATTATCTATCAAGCGGAGACGTAACGTATAATCGATCAGATTACGTTAATTACAAGCAACGGGCGGAAAGGGGGCGGCTCGATCGAATAGGTCGTGTTGAGGAGAACCGGTAATCAAAACGATTCAACAGCGGAATAGCTTCTCGAGTGTTTCTTTCTTTTTTTTCTTTCCTTTTTTTCCATAAATCCGCTCGAGAGGACAGGCGCGTGGTTCTCGTGCGAGTTCCACGTAAACGCGGCCTATCGTTAACGCCGCGCAGCACCGCGCCGCGCGATCGGAATCATTAGCGGCCGACAAAAAAAAACCGTCATTAGCGAGATATTAAACGGCTATCGAAGCCAAGTATCTCGGGAAAAAATACAATCGAGAACTCGACCCTGATTCCGCGGATAAATTGGACGGGAATACGGCGCTGCTGTTTGTTATTAAATCGCGCGAGTCGATTCGTTTCCGGTCTGCCGCGACTCTTACCGACCGCAGAATCTGAAACCTAACCGCGAACCACTCGTACGAGCTTCCGTTTTACCTTGGATTTTCTGGAATTCAGAAAACCCCGGTTCTTTGGAAGGTTTTTTCTCTTCATTTCATGCCTTCGTTTGAAATGTCCTTTTATTAACAATGAGAAGCGTATATTGCAAAATCACAATTCTTGAAATTGTGATTCAGTTTTTTTTTAAATGTATAATTTACATATGACACTCTAGAACGGTGGACTACTAAAACAATTGAAATGATTTCAGTTTTCCTAAGATTAATCGAAATCTTTCAAGAGTCGACGTTAAAATCATGAATATTATATCTGTTGATGTTTAGCGAAGTTTCATAGGCCGGTACCCGAGGATGTAACGAGCGAACACGAGTGTATAATGATATTAATCAGGGCGGCGCGTTCGGCTTCCATAAAATTGCCGGCAGGCTCAATTTCTCACTTAAAATCTAATTAGAGCTGGCCAGAGTTGCGGGGGACTGCGGCGGGCCCTCGGTCAACGCGTTCGACCTCGGGACCAACGGCCCAACGGCCCAAACGTCCATAGCTAAACCTGGTACTTTACGAAATTGCAGTTTCCTGCCCACGGATCGTCCCGAGGATCCCATCTTGGTCCCAACCGGCTGTGTACTTTTGGATCCTTCGTCGACGCGTCCTCTTCGTCACTGGAATCCGATTCTTGACGCTACTTCGGCCCGTTCTTCGACGTCCGGGACCACGAGCCCTCTGGACACTCGGCCGGCCTTTATCGTCCTTGGATTCGAGGTAAGAATCTTTTTGATAAGATAATTCCTAATCCGTAGAATGCGCAGAACACGCGCAGGTTGCAAATTTAGTTATCAATGTAGGAAATCAAGGTGAGCAAATTGAGTGACCCACCCTGAACAATCTTCGTAGTTGAACGTGCATTATTCGAGGGCGTGTATATACGCCCTGCGGGGCAAAAGAGTAACACGTGGCCGTCCGTCACGGGACGTTGAACGTCGCTGAACCGGCAAAGGGTTAAACGGTGTACCACGATTCGAATCGTACGGGGGTGATACTCAGGATATTTCGTCGGCGAAGGGTAATCGACACGGTGGCAACGAGCTCGTGGATCAACTCGTTACGATTCGTTAATCATTAGCCTGTCGGTGGGAAGGGGGCGAGGGCGAGGGCTCGGCTCGAAGAGGCGAAGGAAAAGAAAGAAAAAAAGGAAGGGAAAGGGAAGGAAAGACGGTGGATCGTTAGCAAGGTACAAATTTCGCCATTTGCCGCAATAAACCTTCGAACCCGCTTGTAACTTCTTCTTATGGGAGGCATGAGTAATCGCCTTGTTAGCCCTTATGGCCTATAGCGTTCATACGAGATCGCTTCCATGTCCATGGGAGGGACAACAACAACGCCAACAACAACAACAACAACAACGCCAGACATGCACGCACGATTGCAAAAAACGACAGTTACAAAGAAAAACAACGGAAAGGGAGACGAGGAAACGATAGGGGTACGAAACGGGATATACAGGGTGTCCCGTCGACCTGCTCGTGTATCTTTGGAACTGCTGATAAACAAAAGTTTAATAGTTCTAGAGAGAATGGTACTTGTTTTAATTTTACCATTCGATGCTTTAAGGAACCCTAATCCTGAGTACTCTAATAGTCGAATAACTCAGTATCCAGATACTCTATTACTCGAATTCTCAGAAGTCGGATACTCCATTATTCAGTGCTGGAATATTTGACATTTCAATAGCCCATTAGTCGAATACCTAGTATTTCAATACTCAAATAGTGGAGTGCCGAGTACACGAATACTTGGATACTTGGATACTTGAATACCAGAATAGAGGAGTACTCGAATTCGAATACACGTATTAATATCAGCAACAGTTTCGAAGTTAGTCGATTGGTTTGACTTAAATGGAACACCACGTATATGCGTATGGTGTACCCCGTGTGTGTAACGAGCGGAGCAGAGGACCCGCCGCCGATCCCCAGGTACAGGTAGAAATCGAGAAGGGAGAAGCAGAGGGAGCGACTTCGAAGAGGCATTCGCGTTGTAACCGAGAAACGAGCAAAAAGCGAACGCGTGCGCGCCACCGACCAATGGACAGAGACACAGAAACGACCCAGAAGAAAGAGGGAAACAAAAGGGTGGGGGAGGATGGGACGCAACCAGGGGGGATCCCTTTTGTATTTTCACGTTTCTTTCGTTCTGTGTGCCACGCGAAATTTAATTACCTCGCGCCAGCCGCCTCTACCACTTAATTAGCGCCCTATAAATTAGAATATCGCCGCGAAAAGAAAAGGGTGGTGCTGTCGGTGCACACGCCTTTCGTCCTACGATTGCTCGTGAGCTGATGCTACCCTTCAATTATTTTTTCAATTCTTATTCACGCTGTGATTTTACTTCAACTTTTTAAACAACTTCAACCCCATTTTTAATGAATTAATATTCAACATTTATGCAAGAAATACTATAAAATAGAGTACTTGTATATTTGAAAAATATAGTGTAAATATTCGCAAAAGGTAACGAGTTAAGGAAATAGTCTTAATTTCTGAATTCGAAAAAGGGTTAAAGACAAACAAGGAAGGAATAAAAAGGCAATTACGATGGTGAGCCTTGATCGAATATTTTAGGAATCGAGTTACGCTCGAGGACGAAGGATTCCTTTTCCGTGAAGGTTTTGTCACGAGACCTCCAACATGGAGAGACAGTGAGGGAGGGAGGGACTGGTAGTATAGGTACACGCGTGCTTCCAAGTCGCGTGGCTCCATATCTTAGGACGAAGCCAAGGGGGGTCCAGCGAAGGACACCGAACGGGGACTAACGCCGTTTTATCGTGTAGCCAATTAATAACCTTTCCTTTGGCCGCCTCTCTCGCTCTTTTCTACCGTCTCTTCGCTTTTGTCGCCGAGAACAGATCGCGCCTTCGAGATATCACGGACCATTCAGGACCTCCGTAACGCCAAACCGAATTCAAGCTGGAAAAATTCGAAAAATTCGAAAAATTCGAAAAATTCGAGAAATAGTGCAGTATTAGAATACCCCGATTATTCAAATAGCTTAATAATCGAAGACGAGGAGTATATAAATCTTGAATCTGAATTAAAATTACTCGGTTTATAATCAATAATGGATATTGGATAATTTGTTTTGCAAGTTTGCAAGAAAATTAGAACGAGTTTGAGTTTCAATTGACTCGGATAATTATTTAAATTGAAAAATTCTTGGAAGTGTAGAAATATCACTGATTCCTGAAGATCAAGAATATGTAACTGTATGCAAATGTTAAATCTGAATTAAAATTATTCTACGCCCAATTAGCGATGGTAAACTGCGGGTGTTTATGTAAATATATATGTTTCTTTTTTTGTTATCAAATGTTTTACCTCTTTTTGACTAAGTGATTTCAACTGTTATCTTAATTCGCCCATTTTGCATATTCTACACACTTTGTGCAATTTATCTCGTTTTTTCTTTATAACGTATTTACACGGTACGTATAAATATATAGTTTACATATTTTTTTCACATTCTAATGTACTGCAAATGCATAAACATCCGTTGTTTATTCGCTGATATTCAATAATTAGAAGTAGAAGTTACTTGAAAACTTTGAATAAATAGATGTAAGAATTTCGAACATCCATTAATGTTAATTGTTCGCAAGCAATCTGGCTCGTCAGCTACACATAAATGCGGTGGACACTTTGATGAATGTCTTTTGCGTTTTTCGAAAGATTTAACGAACGAGCCAGCTTGTCTGCGAAACGTGAAAAAATATATTTTTCTACGAAGGGTTAAGAGGGTGCTTTTGTTTGTGATGTTGCAGCTTACAGATTTGTCTCGTATCGTCCTGCTGCAAGCGATCGTTCCAGAATCCTGTCGCAGCCAGGCGTCGTGTCAGTGTGGAAATGCATGATTACAATAGAATTACGGTATAAGTTGTGTTAAATATCAATGTTAATCGCTGTAGCGAAGTGGGGTATTACAATAAATACATTATTTTATGTAAAGTGTCTTCCTGTTCTCGTCTAACAACCTTGGAAGAATGATCGTTTCGGTATTCATCGCGAACTTCTATTCAAAAACTTGGAATATCTTTCTTTTTCCTTTTTTTCTTTCTTTTTTTTCGTTTATACGATCGTTTGAGAAGAAAGAGTGGCTCGTAAAGAGCGGCTGCAACTGCCAGCATCTGCGATGCGCAATTAACGAAAGGGTTTTCACCCCCATTTCGCCTCCACTCTCGTTGACAAGTCGTTTTGATTTACAACCTGCTTTTATTTTTTTAATTCCAGCTCGCGATCGTCGCTCCAAAGCATTGCAACACTTTGCTACGTTCTCTGACCTAATCTTAACACGTTCAATTAATTACGAAACTTAAGCTTTCATACACTACGTGGCAGTCGATACTCGGCACTCGAATGTTCAGAATGCTCGAAAAGACGCAGACAACGTGTCAAGAGTAACAGTTAAAAGAAATGAAGACAGACGGCCGGACATGTCCTGGAGAAACACGAAGACTGGCCAGGTTTCGCGCTTAAACCAGGGATTCGAGACACCAGGGGTACTTAACCCTCGGGATGGGTTGCGAAATGACTTTATGGCGGATCAGAGGCTCGCTTTAGATTGCATAAGGGGGTCCCAGCGACCCCTTTCGCGCTCGCGACGCGTCCTACGATCGTTTCCACGCTGCGACAACGAGCAGCCAGACCCTCGAGGATTCCGCAAATGGAATCCTGATTGCGCGTTACGTGCTTTTTGTCCTTCAACGTTTCAACTAGTAAATAATCGTCCACTATATGTTAAAAAATATAATTCTGCACGGTAATTGAATATTAAAGGAATAATTAGTGGAATGAACGCGTCAAACAGGAAGCTTATTAATTTCTCGTGCGGTGAATAATTAAAAAAAAGGGACGGGTAATCGTTGGAATATCGTAAGCGTTCTCGCAGGACGAAGGGGTCGAGAGGAGCGAAAGGGGCGAAAGGGACGGCGTAAAAGGTAAGGTCGAAAGTGCAAGCTCAGTGTTCGGTCGAGGAGGAGGGCTAAAGGAGCATCGAGAAGAAAAGGGAAGGGGGTGCGGGTCTCGTTCGAAGGTTCGACGAGGCAATTTCGCGCGACGATCGGTAGAAAGGCCGAGTTTGAGCACCTCTTTGTAATTTTACGTAGCCGTGGCCAGCGTGGGGTGGCTAAAGCTGACGCAGTGGGGTAGGTGGTCGAGGTATGCCCGGTAGCCAATTCCCGGCTCTGGCCTCGACTCGCCGGGTCCATTCATCGCCGAGCACTACGTGACCGGTTTACCAATCCACCTCTCTTCCTACACCAACACCGCTACCCTGCCCTGCCCCTCTCCTCTACTCTCCTCTACTCTCCTCTACTCTCCTCTACCCTCTTCTCTCTACCTTTCGCCCGCTATCCGCCAAACAACCCCCAAACTCGTATCGACCCGCGTTCCAGCCTCCCCGAGTCAACGATTTTCCCAACTTTCCTCTTACAATTTTTACAAAAAATATATTGTTAGCCCTAAAACGGACACTAAAAAAAGGGCACGCAAGGTTTGGCTAGGCGGAAATTAAAAAAACATTTGAAATGTTTTATTTCTACCGAAGAAACAGCTTTTCTCGTGTCTTACGACACACGTCTGTTTTCGCTGTGGCAGAAATGTGCTTTACATTCAAGAATCCTTGACTACATCGATTGTAATTAAAGAAACGAGCCTAGTTCGCCAGGATTGTACGCGTTATCGTGGGGCAAGGGGTTAAACCGCGACGACCAGGTTTCCTTCGAGCGTATCGAAAACTCGACACCCACGTCGGGCGGACGGATCAGAATTTCGAGGAACGATTGCTCGCAGGGGGCGTTCGCCCGTCCAAACAAGAAGAAGAGGAAGAAGAAGAAGAAGAAGTAGGAGGAGGATCGGTTCGGTTTCCGCGCGCGCGATGATGACATGTTAATGTATGGACGCGTAGTACGTAAGAGCGTGTCTGGAAGAAAGGAGGGCGGAAGAGGACGAGGTGGAGGGGTGAAGAAGAAGAAGAAGAAGAAGAAGAAGAAGAAGAGGAAGGTTAAGGTGGTGGCAAGCACGAGCCAAAGGAAGGCCCCCTTTCCTGTCGGGATAGCTTTCTTTCGGTTGAAAACGAACGGGTCCTCGGCCCCGACGTCTCCGAGTCATTGTCGCCCTGCCTTCTTCATCTGCATACAATGCAGGAGACACATCCGCGGCTCCGATCCCCTCCCTCCCCGCTCCCCCTTTCTTCCTCCTCTAGCCGACATATTCCAGCGACGACGTATCATCGTTAATACGAGCGTCCTATCGAAATTATCCGGTCGAGGAGGAACCGGGAACGCGCTCAGCACGCGTCGAGCCTTCTGCTCGGGCTCTCGAATTCTTTCTGGGCGAAGTTTTTGCCCCGCGCGTCTGCCCGAGACATCCTCTCCAACGGGAAGCCATCGCTTTCGGGCGCAAAAACGATTCGTGGAACGGAGACTCGCTCGAATCGACGGTTCGATCGCGAAATAAGGGGGGAGGAGCAGGGGGATGGTCGATCGAGAACGATCAGGCATCGGGCCGTTACGTGGAAGAGCAGGGAGCTCGTCCAAATTATTATACTTTTGGAAAATATATCTTTAACCCTGGTATATTTAGGCTTGGCTAGGTTTTTTGGATCCGGTTAATTTTATTAGCTTTATTTATTTAATTAGAGTAAGTTTTTTATTTCTACCCTCGAAAAGTCGAAGCAGCGTACATTATCATAGCAAAAATTAACAACGATTTTATGAAATTTTGATGTACTTCCAATATCTTCTGTCCAATGGACTCGAACAGCCCTTTCCCCCCTCGAGAGGGCAGGAGATCGAGCTCGTAACCGTGGCCCGTGCCTCCCTTTCGAGCGAAATCCTGGCAACAGTTGCGGTTTATGAAATTAAATCCAGCCCGGTGGTTCGGGACACGCGTGGATCGCGGTTCTTAATAATTGCATCGATCTTCCGTCCCGAATCTGAAAAAAGAATTACTTCGGAGAGCAATTTGACGTTGTCATAACCGCCCTCGAGGCGCGGCTGGAAATTAAGTAGCGGGGCGAGCAGTTTTTCGAGCGAGAGTAGGGGCGGTGCTTGTCGCATTTGTCGGCAAAGGGACGATTTATTCTTCGGAGGGAGGGGAGTGGTTGCAGAGCAACGCCACGCTTTATAATATCCAGCACGAGCCACCTTTATCTCTATCCACTATTAACCCCCACAAAAGTAATTAAATTAAATGATCCACGCTCCCTCGATCATCCGGCTCGTAAGTGCCTATTTATTCCGACACCCTTCAAAAGCGCCACGAAATCCTCCGTTTGCCCTGTATGCGACTCAAATTCCAAACTATCCCTTCCCTCTTGGCTCGCCTCGACAAAAAACACCCGTATCTAATCGCTGCCCACCTCCGCACACGAAAACGAAGAAAAATTCAGCAGCGCGTGTAAGGAAAGAAGGAAATCACTTTTTTTTTTAGAGAGACGAGGGCCCCGAAAGGGGTCGATCGTGGCTTCCTCGAGCAAAGAAGAGGACCAGATGGGAGGGGGAGGTTTCGCCGAGGGGTTTGGCGCGCCACGAACCTCGCACGTGTTAGATAGAGGGTCGAACGGAGCCGCGAACATCCCCCGGGAGCTGCGTGCCATTTTGCATAAATCGCGAGACACCCTGCTGTACAGGAACCTCGGGGAGATTCGGGAATAGCTACGAACACGTTTCGAGAGCTGCCTCGATATTTTCTTCCCCCTATCGTTTCTAGCGGTTTCCGTCCCCGACAAACCGTGTTTTCTCGAATCTCTTCAAATACTTTCTATCCGAGATGCACTAATGTGTAATTTACATTAATATAATCAAACGAATCACGATACAATAATGAATTTTTTAATATTTCATATTAAACCATCTTAAGCCACGTTCGTTTTCTTTTTGATAAATTATCTTTCAAAGAATTACGATGGCACCGACGAGAAGAAGAGCTGGACACGTAGGCGTGCGAGGCCGCCCTCGTTCGCGGATCGGATTAATTTGACAATAACTGCAATATGCTTTCTCTCGCGGTTACGGAGCGGTATCGTTTTATAGCCGGCGCGGTAAGTTGAAGCGGACCGGGGATATAAGGCCCCCTTCGCGATCCACGAGGGGACGAATCGCGTTGGCTCGCTGAAATGAAACGAAACGATAGCTCGGGGTGTAGTTAATGTTCCCGGTTACGCCGCGTGTCCCGTCGAGGATCGCAACCCTTAAGGTGGGACTTCCCATCGACGTCGGGTCATTTTCAAGCTGTGAACTTTCATTTCAAAACATCGTAACCGTTCCACTAAACAAGGCAACGAAAAATTAATTTCGTTGTTTAATTTTTTACATTGTATTCCGATTTATTCGATTATAATCGGAGCGATTAAGATATCGGAGCACAAGACTGGCCTATTGTCCGAGGAAAAATAAACTTCGGTCTCGGAGCCTGGATCTTTTCTTTGGACGTCGAAGCACGGAGCTGGATCCCAAAGTCGAAACAGAAAGCAAAAACTACAAAACCATTGACCAAGAGGACCGACGTTTTTGGTCGAGTCGCGTTCCTGGCTCTCCCGTTTCTCCTTCATAAATCCTCCGCACCGGGAGGTACGTTTTTTCATTCCTCCTTTCTTCTTTTATTTTTTTTTTAATTCGAAACGATCCTCGCGGCCATTAGCGGGGACAGTGGTACAGCGACGCGATTGACGAGCGATCGATCGATCGATCGCGATCGAGCACCGGATAAGGCTCGTCCTATGGAACCGGTAACGCGCGGTATCCTTAGACGCGCGTTTTGGTAAGACGACGCGAGCGACCCGGTTTCCCCGAGGATTTTCAAATTTCTCGATCCTTTATCCTTGCGTTTACACGCATCCGAATGATTTTCTAAACGATCCGTGGACATTTCGAGGAGAAGTTAAATGGCTTCTTATCCACTCGGTCGAATTTCGGTCGTCGATCGATCTTTGAAGGAACGAGAAGGCGCGACAGGGACTTACGCAAGTCCCCGGTGCCTATAAGTTAAGATTAACCTTGCTTAACGGCGCGGAGAGAGAAGCAGGGCCGGGCCGGGCCAGGTTGGTTAACGAACGAGGACATTTGACGGGATTAATTTATGTTCAGTTTGGTAACCGAATGCTCTCCGATACGGGCCCGTCTTCTCGTCGTGTCAGTCGGGAGGCCGCGGAGCGAAGAGGGGAAGAAGGTCGATCACGATGGGTACAGGTATCATCGAACGCTCGTGTTCGACCAGGGACATCGGTTTTTAGGGAATAACGAGTCTCCTCTCTCTCTTATTTTTTCTTCTTCCACTCGGAATCCCCTTTCTCTTCGAGCTGCGAACCCGTCTAGAGGGTTAACGGTGAACGGGTGACCGCGCTGCCAAACTGGAGTCACCGTTTCCGTTTCAGAAGACTTTCAATAATTTTTCAATAAATTTCTGGTGGCTATCCGGCGACAAATAATTTTATTTCTAAACTTTTGATTCGTCGATAATCGCGCGTTGAATTCCTGAAGCTCAGCGGCTTCTCTGAAACAAACACGCCCAAGGATCCGAAGAAAAGCGGTTCGTTCGACTGAAAGAGCCGCGTAGCGGACAGCTCGATGCAATGGCCGAGAATAGAGCAGAGTTTTTCAGCTGGACGTCAAACGAGCGAACAATTTAATCGAGAGAGAGAGAGAGAGAGAGAGAGAGGCGAGCAGCGTGCCCGCATTTTGTCCACGGCTGTGCAGCTGTTCGTTCGACTGTTAAACGATAAACGTTGTTGTTAGGTATCGGTAAAGCTTTTGCTTCTGTCGCGCACGCCTTATATTTCGATCGTTTATAAATCGCGGCTCGATCGTATCAGCGTGACAATAATAAAGGTGCAGTCGCGGCCCGTTGCGCACCTTTCAACCGCTAAATGATCCAGACCGAGATCGATCGGGTCAAATTCTTCCCACCTTTTACCTTCGTCTGATAACGTTCTTGCTATCGCTTCCTGTTGCGATTTAACGCTAGAGCAACGTTCATTTTTCAATTGGAAATGAAAAATTCGAATGCTGAAATTATTGCTAAATTCGTTACATATTTTGCCCTGAAACGGCAAATATTCTTGCACCAAGCCGCATTACTTTATCGGGAATACTACGTTCCTCGTGGCCAAACATCAGGCGAAAAGAAAAAAAAGAAGGAACGGAAGATAAATGCAGGCGTTCGCACGGTTGAAAGGTGAAAAATTTCTTTTAAATCGTCCGTCTAATTGCGATTTGACGAGCTCCGTAGCCGCAGGCTTCCGTGCGAGTGATCCGTTGTTTCAGGCCCCATCAACGGGGCATGATCAATGATCCTCACCGAGCACCGTGGGGCTCGCCAAATTTCACGCTGTATCCCTACGAGAATTCACCGAGCCTGCCGTTCAAAATTGCCAACAAACATCGGCCATACAATGCTTTCGACTGATGTATACAACAAAACGGAACCGATCAGGTACTTAAGGTTCTTTGTTTCATCAAATAACATTGTTATTTGATTATTAAGCAAATTATTTTGCAGAATTGTTATAGTGTAATCTTCGGGGATAGTTTCCTCGTTAACAGGACAACTTATTATCTTTGATATCGTATATTTTACCTATCAAGATATTCGGTAAGAAAACATTCGGTTGTTTCTGTTTCAATTTCTCAGTAAATTTAACGTTAATTGCGTGTGGTCCCAGGTGGGGCCGTTTCGAGGACAGTGGCGTAGCGAACGGGCAGCAAGGAGAAGAAGTCGTTACGGTTTTTGTCAGAGCGTTTTGATCGACAAACACCGGGATTCGTTCAACGGGGAAGAAGGTGGAATTCTTTGGCCGAGCACGCGGCATTCCGCTTTGGAATCGGCTCTGTCCCCGGGGCGGGAGCGCGAGAAGGACGGACAAAGAGGCAGGCAGGGCTCGTTAAAGTCGCTAGTCCGATTTATTTATCGCGAGCGGAAAGGAGGCTTAGCGGGGATCGGTTCGAGAGGTTGGTTCATTGAGCGTCCCGCGTCTGGATCAGCGGAGTGATTGATAGTGATTTGGCAGATAGCGATCGGAGAACGCGAAGAGGTGTGCACCTGACGGTGCGCACGCCAGACCCGGCGAGAGAAGGATGCTCGAATCGGCTCCAGTCGGTCAGACCCAACCGCTCTTGGCTACGGATGGAACCGGAGGGCTAAAGGTACGTTTTCACGGTGACGCTGAATCGTCAATTGTGATCGCCAAATCACTTGAATGTGAATCACGCTTAAATCTCGTCTGCTTAATTAAGTTAGCAATTTCTAACCCAGCTACTTTCATCCCATCAAGGTGCACACAATTGCCAATAAAGACCTAATACTAGAACTACTAAACCCGTCAAAATCATGGATCGAGGATTTCTTACTTTAAATCGCAAAATTCATTAGGATGCCTTTACGAAGATTAAGTATTTATTTATTTTTCCATTTGATTTTCAAACGATGACGCGCGAGGCACGTGAAAACGTACCTTAAGACAGGGGAAGGGAAGAGAGGGGAAGGGAAGGAGAGAAGGTGGCTTCTGGGGGCCTCGAAAACCCGTGGAACCTATTATCCGAGGTGGGCAACGGCTATCGGGCAGCAGCATCTTTCCGTGTGGGTGTCCGAATACCCTTAAGACCCCATAAGTCGAGTGCCACCCTGCCGAGAAAACCGCCCCCGCGAACTGCTCGCTAGACACCTCCTTAGACACCCTTTCAATTTCCTATATGCCCGATAATCATCTGCTCGGCCGGATCTCTCACCGCGGGATGGAACCGCCTGTCCTCTTTTATTTTCTTTCTTTCGAGCTTCTCTCTCTCTCTCTCGAGAGAGAGAGAAGGCCTATCCTCTCTCCGGAGGGTATCGAGGACATCTCTCGACTGGACATAATTGGAAGTATCGAGATTAACGCGTCCCGATAGCCCGATACGAGAGCGTCGGAGTTACTCGCGCTCTCGTCGAGGGCCGGAAATGGCCGGTGAAATCGCATCTGGCCGTTCCGGAAACCGTCTCGAAGAAACGAAATCTGGCAACGGTCGTGAATCTCGAAAGGAAGCTACGTGACAAAGCATTGTTTCCCTCGGCTCTTCTCGCGGCTCCCGTAATCTATAGCCCTTAAATTTTCTAAAGTACTCAATCACCCGGCGTATTTTTATGCAAACGCCGCGCTGGCTCACCGGGATCCCCTCTACCTGCCTCCCCTGGACCTTACAATAAAGACGTGACGTATGAATCTACAGGCGACATAAACTTCGCGCGCATATTATTAGCCGCTATTCCACGTGACTTATACGCCACGGCCCCCCTACCCTTACCTGGGGGCCCCGTCGACCCACGGATTTTCTTCTCGTTATCGAGTCACGACGCGATCGCTCGCTCCAAACTGATATGTCGTCGTATAAAATGACAAATAAAGCCTCTGTCGATGTATTTATTATATTTATTGTACGCACATAAATTACGTTGAATTTTTCCTGGTAAAATAAAATCGCCAACTACCATAAGTATCAATACTTTTTGGTCGTTCACGAGGAGTCCCGAATTTGACGGTTCGTGAATCCGAAAGATTCCCACAGGTGTCGAGGTAGCCGAGGCCCGTGTAATCCGGAGCGAGCCGGGGCGGGGGCCAGGAAACCGCGCGGCGTGTAAACTGTCCAATAAGTAAGGGAGCGAACACGAGGCGGCACGACTCGTAGCCGTTTCGCTTGTTGTACCGCGAGCGGGTACGCTTGCTGGGCCCGCGTTTCATAACGTACGGCACACGTACGGGGCCCCTCGGACGCCACCGATGCTATAAAGAATACCCGAGAGACCGAGAATAAAAGCTGCTTGACTTATTTCAACCACCAGGACGCGACGGAAGGAGAAAGAAACGGAGGACACGGGGGGAAAGAGACGGAGATGGTCGGAGTGGCCGGGTCCTGGGGCCCAACCGGCCGCATCCACCGGGTTACAACAGCCTCGGATCGTTGCAGAAGCGGTGGCCGAATGCTGCTATATTGCTCGACCTTTGCGATCCGAGCACGCGTGCCCACACACGTTGGTTCGCGTACAAACCGGCCATCGTTTCAAAGAAATTCGTCTCGAGGCCCATTTTTGCAACATATTAACGTCTAACTTTGATAATATTAAGGTATCACATCAAACTCCCCAAGGCTCGTACTTAGAAAATTACCTTTGTAGCCTGGTAACTTAAAATTATAAATTGTAACAACAGCTCGAAATGTTTGAGACGAAAGGGTGTCTCGCGGAAGAGAATAGTTAAGCGCGTGGATAATTTCGGAACGGATCCTGGTGTAGAAGTGGGTCGCGACAGGCGTTCCAACGTTTTTAGACCTTCGGGCTTCGGATTCTCTATTGTCGACGAAGAAAACTACCGGGTCTGGAGATAATTGAAAGATAAATCGAATCGTGAACGAACGCCTCGTTCCATAATAAGAGTCGTCGCACCTACCCCTGCCCCGGACCGAGATTACACCTTCCTGCTAGATGTGTTACCGTTCTCCATGCAAATCCTCTTTCTCCGACTCTGCTGTGACCAAAAATAATAAATAACTCGCATTTATCGATCGTGAGACTATAAAATTGAAGATGTCCAATTTGTAATGTTAAGCAATGTGAAATTAAAAAAGTTCAAAATACAGGAAAAGATTGATATTGCATTTTCGAGTTGCTCGACACAGTTACATTTCATCGGGGAACATTATCATTGAACCGAATGAGAAAAAAATTAAACACAAGCAGCATAATTGATCGATTCGTTGAATTGAGACGTATGGCGCGGTACTCCGGGAACAATAGAGCGTACCAAATAGACGACAGAATATTTGCAAGACAAACGTACACCGTATATTGAATTTCGACCTTAAGCTTCATTTTTAAAGAATCCAGATCGTCGTTGGCTGGCGAAACGCTGGCGAGCGATAAAGTCATTTGCTTATATTACCAGTCTTATTGCAACTTTGTAACACGTTCTTAGACATTTTAATTACCGATCGAACAGCTGTGACGAGGCACGCTTCTACAATTCCCTTGTCGAATGTCAGTTTATTGAAACCCGTTATCGACGACATTGTTATCACAACAGAAGTTGTTCCTTTAGAAAGTAAAACTTAAAAATAAACTCTGCATCATTTTGCGTATTCCTCGAAGTCGCATAACATTTGGCTGATAGGAAAATGTACTATTTGGTAAAACGCAAAATACAAAGTTCTTGTTACATAAAGTGAAATTTAAGAGGACCTGGCCCAGCCTCTATAATCCTTGTTTCCTCGGCTTCGGTAGCGATGATATTTGAATACTGAATTACTCAATCACGTTTGTCACTTCTGTACTCGATAAAAACGCCTATAATTGTGGGTTAGGTTTGACGCATCGGAGAGGTCATGAGTATCTCGCGAGTCGCGACGAAAGGAACAGGGCTACTAAGTGACGGTAATTATCATAAAAACAGTGATTTTTCGCAGCAGCTGGCTATTTTTAGAGGCCGACTCACGTCGACAGGTATCCTGTCGAGACAGCGATTGTCTATCTGACGTAAGGCAACAGTGTCCATTACTCGCCCAATTAAACTTTCGATTTTTTTTACAATGAACAGTTTATTGAACCATCAAGAGTTGTAAAAAAATTTGGTAAACATTTTATTTCTTTGCCGATCGAACGATTAAAGGATATCTCGCTGCTGTATGTAGCTCGCGTCGCGGAATCGTCGCCGTCCTCTCGATTTTATTCGATTTTTTCTTCGTCACAGCGTGTTACGATTGCGCAACGCAGCGCGTTTGGAAGCGGGTCCCCTTTGCTCGTAAAGTCGATCAGGCTTTTAAATCTTCCGGCGGAGACTACGTGTCCCCGAGGCAGCCTGTATAACGTTGTAAAACCGGTAATTTTCTGTTCGCAGGACGGTCTGTCGAAACACGAGGAACGCGTACTTTGGTCGGCTAGGTGACGGGGCCAGCGGTTCAATTCACGCGACCAAACACGAGGATGACGACGACGACGACGACGACGACGACGACGACGACGAGGAAGAAGAAGAAGAAGAAGGATGCCGTGGTGAGGTCGAGGAGACGAGACGCACAGCGGATCCTTTCAGAAGCGGCAATGTTTATCGACGTAATATTTGCTCGCGCGTCCGCCGTACAGCGAAAAAAAGAAACGTACGCGCGCCGCGACGGTGAAATTTGTTTAGTTTTCGCTTGGTGTTAATTTTGTTGAATTTTTACGGCAAACCTCGCGCGATCGCGAACCACCGCTCGCCTCGACGACACTTTGTACCGGCGTGTAGTTCGACCGTCAACTTATCGGCTCTACCAACCACTTTTTCAATACTTCCTTTTTAATCGATTAACGATCTTACATTCATAATATTCCGAGGTTTGTGTCGAATTTCTTAACAATTTGTAGATATATATACGTGGAAAAACAATTTGGAAAATGGATACCTGTGTAACGTGTTGTAAAATAAAGTACGATTCGAGCTTAATAAAACTGCTCTTGTTTTATTTTTCACGGTGAAATTCAATTATCCCAATAACGTTACGAATCGTTTGAGGAAAATAGAGGAGGACAAGGACTCTGAATTATTTTCAATTCTTTCGATAAATATTTTGATAAGGTTAAACGTGTGTTTGTTTAATATTTGGAATATATCGAAAACGACGAGAACTCGGGAGGAAGCCTAGCGGAGCCAGTCCTTTTCGGTCTCGTTATCCGAAATCGTTTCATGCCCCGTCGAACAGAAGACCGACGTCATGCCTTGGTCCGTCACCTCGTGAAAATCGAGTCCACCTTCGAGATTCGCGCACCCGAAAACAGACGGCTCCTCGAGGTCGTCGAGGATGTGTCGAGCTCGTAAACAGATTCGCGATTCGACAGAAATTCCGCCGATTGAAGGCAAAAGTCGTGATTTTTGTCGCGTCATTTTACGACAAATATAACTCGTCGTAACTTTCTTAATTAGAACCGAAGTAGTTATTCAGCTTCGTGCAACAAACTTCGAGGCGTTTAGCAATGTCGTGACGGCGCAACGTTCATGCCCATTCGTATTTGAAATTAAAATTGTTCGAATTACATCGCAGACGAATACAAAATTAGTCGTTTCGATGGTGTGGCTCTGTTTAGAAATCTGTTAAGTTATAACAAACATTTGTAATATTCGCAAGGAATTTAAGTGAAAACGTACTTTTGTTTTTTTCCCCCTTTCTGTACGTTCGATGGCACAGTTTCACCTGTGGAAAAAACGGAAAGCTGGTTAGCCGAGGATGTTTGTCGCGGGAACGAGGTGCGTCCATTAAAACCGGGACGTTTCAATTAATTTCGTCGGTTAAGTGGCAATCGACGCGAACGATTATGTCCACGGGAACGGCGTAAACAGCAACACAGAACGGAAACCAGTTCGAGTTTCAATAACTTTATTAAAGTCGGTAAAAGGTCTACGGTCTGCGAACTTGATTCTTTCTCTCTTTTTGTCCTCGCAGGAAATGAATTCAATTTCCCGCGGACAAAGCGATTGTTTTCGTCCAATAATAAAACGAACCGGTCGAGGTTTCGTATCGATATTGCGAAATAATAATGCGTGTTCGTTTGCGTTTATAATGAGCGCAGGTAAGTAGAGCAAAATGACTGTCAGTGGATTTTTTTTAACGAAAGGATGAATTTTTCTCGAGTCGATAAAAGTATCGTTTGGAATAGAAGAGAGGAGATGAAAAAGGGAGGATAGAAATTTGAAAGACTAAACTTAGAGCAAACGTAGGACCCGTTATTTCGAAAGGAGCACGGTAATGCGGCAGGGCCGTCTCGGCCCTGGAACGAGCGGGTTTCAAGCGTTTCGGACCTCGGGCCTCGGGCTACAGACACCGATCGCCTTCTGACCCACACCGACACCGAGAATTCCACCTAGCTGACCCAACTTTGTGCTCGGTCCGGCACCCACACGTCGAACACGCTTCTTCGTCTTTCACGAAGACGCACGTGCGCTGCCGGCGCCTACGCGACAACCGTTCCTCGTCTCCTCGATTTTTTTCGGATTTTCGCGTACATAACGGCTCGTCGCTACACCGAGGAATTTCTCCTCTGAACTTTTAACTTGACTCGCGTTAAACACTGCAGTGGGAACGGCCACGGGTAGAAAAACACGGGATAATCGCGATTATTTCAAATAAAATCGTACGATTTACCGGTATTCCGATTTTTAACATCCGGGTAAGGATACAAGAACGTTCGAGGAACGAAATTTCAAAATCGAGAAGAAATTTGTTCAACCTGCAGCTTCGATTCCTATGTACCGCAACATCTTTCGTCGAACAACGTAGCGGAATAATTTGCCTTAGCATAAAAAAAGAAAGCGAAAGAGATGAAATTAATTGGCGAGAAGCATCGTTCGCGGTGCGGCGAGTCGAATCGCGGGGATGACGTATCGCGTTGGTAGCGCGAATTAATTTTCGTTCGAAGACATATAAATCGCATCTTGGCGCGGTAAAATTTATTAAGCGAGCGCGAACGACAAACGCGCGCATACATTACTTAAAGCTCGATGGCCGCGTGGCTCGGGTTTCTCTCGCTCGCTTGCTCGCGAGGCGGCACAGTAAGACGTCAACCCGTGGCATTCTTCTATGAAACCGCGCGTCTCGTTTTGTCACGGTTAATGAAGTTACCAGCTACGTTCGAGCAACAGCGTGTAACGGGCTTTCGTATTCACCGGTCAATTCGCATTAGCATTATATACGTCCGACGATCTCTCGCTCTCGCTCTGTCCCCTTCTACCCCACCCTCTTTCCCCCATTAATCCTTCACCTTCCACGCCGGCACCATTAATCACCGGTGCTTTATCATTTTCCTATCGTTTTAATAGAATACACGGAGGGGGACACTGACAACCGCTGACCTACATTCGAACGCCGCTGCTTACCTGTTTGCTTCTGATACAGAAACGGAAAGTTCGGATATTTCGACGGATGCAGGATTACGCAATTTTGCTCGAACTCTCCTCCATCGTAAAGAATACAAAAAATAATGATTTTGCACGATTTTCATTTAGACTTTCTCTACTAAAGTCGGGGTCACTGGGATCGCAGGCATCCAATGGCTTACTACACTCTCGGACGGCGAACCACTTGTCAAACAGCGGCAATTTTAATCTTGCTCCACTCCCGAAACTCTAGAATCACGACTGACCCAGATTTTCTTAACCTTCTGCTGATTTATGAAAGAAGGAAGGCGGAAAATGGATCCAAGAAGCGATACTACGTTCGCACGTACGCGAAATGAGAGGGCGAGAGGACGAGAGGGCGAGAGGGAAAAAGAGTGAGGAAGGGAGGAAGGGAGGAAGGGAGGGTAGGAAGGTAGGAAGGAAGGAAGGAAGGAAGGAAGGAGGCGATGCATACGCGGCATACATTAGCATAGGTTTACTCCGGGCATGGGCTGCTGCTGTTTCATAGGTGGTTAGTTGGCACGCGACCGTGAGAGGTCGAAAGCAAAGCAAAACAAAGCAGAGGAAAGCAACGAGAGAAGGGATTACGGGCACGCAATCGTTTTTGTCGGCGTCGAAACAAAAGCGGGGCCCCGTCGATTATTAGTCGAAAGGCAACCGGGACGCGTGTCACGAGGAAACGCTCCGGCCACGGCCTAGCATCAAATGTTCACAACCGAGACGAGCGGATCGGCTCTGGACGGCCTTAAAGCTTTTAATGTTATGCGGGATTCCCTTACCCCGTGAATGAACCGCGACAGAGAGAAAGAAAGAGAGAGAGAGAGAGAGAGAGAGAGAGAGAGAGGGGGCTCTCGGGCCCCCGTGTCTCTCCTGCTCGTAGCAAGCCGTTAACCCACTTGTTCCTCGTATACTAATGAGGATGAAAATGAGATGACTGCGTTTATTTTAATTTCATCAGGTGCAGAGAACGTCGCCCGTGCGGTTCGCTTTGTGCACCTGTCTTTGCCCTCGATGGACCACGAACTCGGTTCTCCAACGATACGGAAACGGCAGGCGGAAATGCAACATTTTCTGAATATTTTTTACCATTACCGACATCTTCCATGATTCTTTTATTTTGAATTACAAATTTCTTCGAACACTTTCGTTCAGAGATAATTTATTTTGTATCCCGTTGTCGTTTATTCTCAATTTGGAAATTATTCATCCAGCGCCGCTAGTCCTAGCGTTAAGCTTTCCATTTCCACTTGGAAATATATTGACCCTCGCCGGCGAACGCGTTAAATAATCATATAACATATTTTAATGAAATACATGACTCATTTCCTTTTGTTATATCATAAGACAAGTCATTCCTACTCGTATAATTAAGTGCACGTTTAATTAGCAAAAAGTGGCTATTGAAACGATTCAAAACATTTGCAAAATCTATCGGCAATTATTATTATTTATATATCTTGCATAAAAACTAATTTAACTATTCAATTGGATAAAGGTCAACAACATCAAGAGTGTCAGCTCCATGAAAAATAATAGTAAATATTAATATTTTCATTCTGAGTCATTGCGTTTTCTTTTTCATTTTTTTTACAAAATTTGTCGCCGTGCAATTCTATCTCGCTATTAACATTACAATACTTCGAGTTAAATTCGGAGTAAAATTCCAACTTTCGTTTTCGCCACGAGTTTATATTACGACAATGCGTGCCGTTGGCCCGTCTAGGACAACCCTTTGCCCTTAAAATGGGACTTCTTATGCAAAACGGTCTTATCCCCGCGTTTTGAGCCGCACCATTCTCCGATCGGTGGTGAATTGGAAGAAACGTCTCGACACCGTGTTCGTTGGCACGATGATCGAGAGCCGTGTAAGATCGGAAGAAGAAACGGTCGGCGGAAAATCTCTTGGAGCAGCATCTCGGCGGTTACTATTTTTGCGTAACAATAGGCTGAATCGTCCCCTTAGGTTTTCGCGCCGATTGGTCCCGATCCGGCATCGAAGCGGACCAAGATAGAGACAAGCTCTCGTTACGTATGCACGATTTCGTCTCCCTTTGCCAAAGGGGGTGGGAAGGGTGCAAAGCAAAGCGAAGGAAAGGAAAGGAAGGAAAGGAAGGAAAGGAAAGGGTTTCTGCATGATCACGGTTCGACGAGGATACACCTCGATAGACGACCATCTATCTATCTCAGGGGTGTGATCTTTCCGATGCTACCCCCTCTCCCCTATCTGGGTCCTTTCTGGCTGGTAGCAGAGGACAGACGCGGGGGTCACAATGGTTTGCATACACTTTCCCATAGGGATGACACCGTACGGATGTATACCTGGACCTTTAAACGCCGCCGGAAGAGAACGGAAAAAGAAAAGGGATACGTAACGTATGGAGATCTATGCAAAATCGCGCGTACCTGAGCCGGAGGATACATCCGTCCGATATATCCACGGGGTCACCCTTTCCACCGCGCTGTTTATTGTTCCAGATCGGGCAGAAGAAGGGTTGCCAGCGCGCTGGCCCCTACCCTCGTCCGCCCCTACACCCCTTTTACGCCTGTTGCCTGCGCCTTCTTCCTAGCTGTTTCTCTTTCCAGGCTGCTGGGGCCACCCTTGAATTTTAAATTATGCAACGAGCTGCCTCGAACCAGGTATATTCAAATGGGCACCATATTACCTGGGCTCTTCCTATTCAAACAGCCCGAGCTACCTCGTAAAAATCCTCCCCACCCCTAGCTGATCATCGGAGATTTATATAATAAAAGCAACCACCAGCGAAGACTCGGGAAAAGATTCTCACGGTGTCGTCTACTCTTTTGCCGCTTCCGCTTCCTCGCACCGCCTCGCATCGCCTCGCACCGCATCGCACCGCATCGCACCGCTGTTTTACGTATCTGTCGCGCGGCGAACGGAGACGTCTGCGTTTCTGTCGAACGATCCGCCGCGCTGAGCGTTCGAACGAAGGGTTCGATCGGTCGACGACTCTCACGGAAAACCGTTAACCACGCGACCACTTTCCAACGGACTTTCTCTTAAAGTCGTTTTCACCGTTACCCGTTTCGACACACCCTATCCTAGCTTTTCGATTTCAACGATTCCCTCCCGATTTCGGAGGAAGTACAACCGCTCTAATTTTAATCGCGAACCGACACGACTTTGCGTCGCAATCGCTTCGGTAGCTCGACGAGTTAATTAATCGCTAATTGGATGCTGGTAATCGAAGAAATAAGCGAAAAACTGGCGAAATTGGCATTTAGTGCAGCGTAAATTGACGTTTAAGGCGTGGAGAAGAGGAGGAAAGAGCGCGTGGCGATTGGTAATCAGACGCGTCTGGTCCTACGGTGGGTTAAGGTCATCCCCCTTGTCACGGAATCGGGAATTAATGCAACGCATCGCCAGGGACTGGCTACCTAAAGGCAGGCGTAATATGCAAATGTCGAGGCCGGCTCGCGCCTCGTCCAAACGAGGAAGAGAATGGAAGATCCCCACCTTTTCCTCCTCCTCCCCCTTCTTCTTCTTCTACTTCTTCTTCGTCTTCCTTTCTATTTCTCGTTTCTCGCAGCGTCTTCGAGAACGAGCAAAGAAGGAACCACCGATGCAACAACCTCCTTTAATGCTTTCTCCTCTAACGCGTTTCTTCTTCCTTCTTCCTCTTCTCCTTCTTCTTCTTCTTCTTCTTCTTTTTTCTTCCAACTCTGTCGGTGTAGTATCTTCGTCGTGCGCGCACCGACTCTTCCGACGGATAAATAATTCATCGAGGCTGCATGCTTTATGACGATTATGCTAATCCACCGGTGAACCTGTTACCACCGCTTACCCGACCGAGTGCAGACTGAATGGACGATGCAGGAATTGTAGGCGATCCTTCGCACGCGTCCGTGGGACACGGGTCAGGATACACCTTGTCTCTTGTCCGTCGGTCAACGATAACCTCCTCGAGTGGCCTCGTCAGATTTTTCCTCGCTTTTCGCGCCAATTTTGCCAATTCCGTTTCATTCTTTTATCGTCTTTTACTGTTGCAATTGGAACTAATTTAAGAGTAAGCCCTTTTCAGTAACCAGCTTACGAAGGTTCTTTCATGCGTTGCTGTAAGTTCAAGTTGGAGCGCCAGTTTACTTCAGGTAAAACTACAGGTTTGATGCGTTCGCAGAAACTTGTCTGTAAAGAATCGCGCATTCCCGGGTAACAAACGAAAGATTTTTCTCCAGAAGAATTTCGTTCGATGCGTTTTATGCCCCCTTCGAAGTCGTTTTATACGTAACATCAGCTGACTGGGTCTTTAAAGAGATGATACTTAATTACCATTAAAACCTGACGGGGGACACTTTGTCAACATACGCATGGTGTTTCAGGTACGCATGGTGTTTTTCTTCTCGGAGCAAATCGTTTTGGGAGAAGAGCAGAAGAGGTGGACAGGTGCGCGAGAAGAGGGTTCGTTCTCAAAATGTGGGAAACCGATGACCCACTCTCTTCTTTCTCTATCCTTCCCCCTCTTTCTACGCTTGTCCCTTTTCTCCGTCCTTGGCACAATGACCCCTCGGGATTCCTTTTTCGTTCCATTAAAGTTGCATCACTCTCGAGCGGAGTGGAACCAGTCGATATTTATCGCGCGATGGAAAAGGTCTGTCAGCTTATCGTCAAACGACGCGGTGGTGGCGGCGGCTACGATTTACGCGCGAAACCATCCGCCGTGCTTCGAAACAGCGAAAGATTTTTCGACGTTCGTTCGGATCCATGGCCGTGACGATAGGACACGATTTACGAGTTATCTGGAAGACGTTACTCGATTGGTTTCGATCGGGCTGCGAGATCGAAACGCCGACACCGACTTTCCCGCCTATTTCGCGACAGCTTGCCGTTTGTCCGCTGGATGATACAGTGTAGTTACTATTTTTGCAATTTCCTTGAAACTAGGAGTCGAATTACTTGGATCTGTAATTTTGTCAAGATTTTCTAAAGCAGACGATTCTGAGCCTCGTATTTCCCCGGAAGCTCGATTAAAGGTATCTTATAATAAACTCTAATCAGGAAACAAATGTATAAAACGTTCTTGGCGTTTCTTCTCCAGATTCCAAGATCACCGGAAGCCGCAGCCAGTCGTAGCCAGATCCGTTCTGGCTTCCTCGAGGCAACCTTTATTGGCACTGCCAGTTATCCAGAACTGTCTAATAAATTGTTCGCCAAGAGAGGAGCGAGTGCGCGTGTGTGCGTTTACGGTTAGACTGGTCGCGGTTCTCCAGCTGCGAGCCGTTCGCGTGGCTTCTGTGGACTTTGTAGTTTCTCGCCAGGAGCGTGTGCTCGAATCCACTCGAAATTTTAACCAAATACCATATCGTTCATTTACCGAAACAACCACCGAACTCGACGATCACGATTCCCTCGAAATTTTATTTGAACGAGCACGCGATCCGCTCAGGTGACAATTCTTTGTTGATATTCCGATAGAATCTTACCGGTACACATTCCTATTTGTTATTTGGTTTTTAACAAATAAGCGATACACGTATCGAGGCTGTTTCTGGGCGAGGAAACGCGATACGATGAGGAAAAAACGATCCGCGCAGCCTGCAACATCGAACTTCTTCGTGCACGTTCACCTGAGAAACCACCACTTCCTCCAGGTGCTCGAGCGACCTGTCTCCTTTTTGTCATCGCGCTGTCAATAGGAGACACTCGATTCCTCGAAACCGGGACACCCGATCGTCCCATTTCTCGAGGGTCGGGGGGATGCAGAATCGATTCGACAACCTCCCGGCGGCGTCCCAATTTCGATATCGTTGCGAAATGTTTATCATCCGGCGAAAGTCTACCGCCTGCTGGAACGAGTTACCCTCGCCGGTTCCACTGCCACCCATCGATGTCAATAGAGCAGGTAGGATCGTTTACTCGCTCGCGAACAGCTTGGATACAACGTGTTTCGACATAATATTCTCAACGTTTCCTCTTAATTGGGTAATCTTGTACGGCTAAGCTTTCGAAAGGAAACTATTGACGGCATAACCTAACAAAATTAGAAGTGAATAAAAGAATAGACGAATTCTAGAAAATTAAAAAGTAGAAACAGACAGGTGTCCATAAAGTTTTCTGAAAGCAGAACGTTCAAGCGTGGACGAGGAGCTGTATCGCGCGAAGGAGCGGCAGAAGTGGCGGGAAGATCGCGAGCCGGGCGCAGAGAGGTCGATTTAATGCGTCTCTTTTATAATGGTTACGCAACTGGAGCCGGGGCCGACCTGCGGAACCGTTTAGGGAAATTTCCTTCTACTGTTATTCAAACGAGGGGCCAACCGAAAATTCGTCCGCCGCTGCCCGTATGCATATATCGATTCTTCTTCGATCGGATGAATGCGTCAACGAACCGAACCGAACCAACCCTTCTTCTCTTCGGCAAAAGGCGCCAACGGTTTTTTTTTCTTTTCTTCCCTCGACCGCCACTTCGTCGTCCTTTGATTCCTCTTCTTCTTCTTTTTCTTCTCGAAGGAAAAACGATTTCATCGGGGTTCGAGCGTGTCGAACGTTGTTGTCCGTTGTCTCCCGTTGACCCCGGTCCGCTCGCCCTTGCTCGCAGTTAAACGAACGCTATTCAGCGGGGTTCGTCGATGAATTCACGAATTTTCAGCCCGATATGAGGCGTGCGCGCGTTACGTGGCCCGCGTACAGACGCCTCGCCGACGCCTTACCCGCAGACGGCGCTCGCAACTGTTTGTGTTTCACAAGTAAATTACAATAATTGAATAGACCACTAATTCCCCCTCGGTTTACCGTCTGTCTTCCCTGTCGGCCTCATCTTTTCCAGCCCGAGCTTCCCTACATCCGTTCCCCGTTCTAGCAGCTAGTTTCATCTCTCCGAATCTAGAAGAAACATTCTGCGCGACGATCTTTGGTCGGTGAAATTGATCTCTTGATATCTTAGAAATAAAAGCAATTAATTCGGGTTAAAGGGGATATAAAAAGAAACTGATTTTCGACGTGTTGCGTTCTCTTTCGCTGTTGAAAAGAAGAAAAAATGATACGCCTTGGGCAACGAACGATACGCGACGGTGTTTTGAAATAGCAACTGGGATAAATCCGATGGATTTATTTCAAGAAGCCGAGTCTCGGTGACCGGTGCGCTTATAACCGGACGCATTAGATATACGAGCGTGGAAAGAAAAGAAAAGAAAAAAGGCAACGCCAGGAATGTCACCTGTTTGTGCAAGTATCGACATTATATCCCATTGCGTCGCGATAAAATCGAGCTTAAAAGCAAAACAGGATATTACTTAAGCGCGAAAACATTTTGTCTTGGGAAACGCGGCCGACGTGCGCGTGCGATTGATTTATAACCATCGATCAGAGCCTTCGTGGACGTTCGCGAAGAAACCTTCTTTTTTTGACATGCTATGTTTCTAATCGCGACTCGATTCTTTCAATCGGGAATTCGAATAATTTCGGCACGAAACGCGCGCTTCGCGAATTCGCTCGCTAATCTTACAAGCGCTTCAGGTTCGCCAGACGTCGAAAGATGAAAACGCGTTTCCGGTACCTAATAAATTCCGTTCCGAGCATCGTTCGATAAAGTCGATCGATTTTGATCGATTCATCCCGAATCGCTGACGATCGTTTTACGAGCTCGTAAAAGCGTCGCCGCTTTCTCAGCTCGGAGCCGGTGAACGCGGAAAATTTGCGAGCGGACACCAGAAGGGAATGAGGAAAGGGGGAAAGGGGGAAAGGGGGAAAGAGTGACAAGAGGGACAAGAAGAAACGTCCGGTGACGTTGTTTGGTTGCGTTGGACACGAGTTCCTGCGCAGTTTTCAGGCGTGCTCGCGCGCATTGTGCACACATCGCGAGCCGCGAGCAAAGGTGAAACGTATTTGTCCGTGGCGGTGAAACGAGCGGCGGGGAATGGGGGGGACGGGGTGGAGGGACGTCAGCAAAGCGGATGAGTCTCGCTTTGCTCGCCATTAGGCTCGAACGTTCGTTCCAGCTTCCAAGTATTCGTTTATTTGGTTGCTGGCTCGCGTCGGAGGACTATTCCGGAGGAGAGACTTCTCGCTCCGGGTACCCGGAATTTTTCGGCATCGACTAGATTCTCTCGGTAGCGAGCTGGACCGCTCCAGGTCCTCCTCAAGGTCAGCCTCGCGTTACCTCTCCAGACTTCTTCGGCTCGCGAAACGGGAACAATAGCTCGACGATCTCGAGGCTATTTTTACACGAAAATTCGAAAGATCGTTGCACGAACAAAGAATGCAAGGACAGCGATTTCTCTATTTGACATAATCGTATTATTAGGGGTTTATTAATCAAATTTAGTTATCAGGAGTGTGCTGGCATTTACGCTTCGTTACTAAATCGACCCATTCAATTTTAAGCGAGTACTAAAGCAGGTATGCTTATCTCGTGTAAGCTAAGCATAATGCTTAGTAATGCTTGGACGTTGAAACTCTGGAGGACACTAACGCGTCGTCGCTCATTTAGAACAAAGAATTTTGGAGTTCAGAGCTATGGAGATTTGAATAAAGCAAATTGATCCCGCCACGTCGGCGCGGTTCGAGGGTTGAAGAGTAAACGTTAAGGGTCGCGCGAAAAGTCACTCGACTTTGAAAGAAGGAAAAAGCAGATCGAGTTTAGCAGGATTTCGAAGCGGGGCTCGAAGTTAGCCGGTGCAAGAGACGAGGGCGAGTCGAAATAGCGGCGCGGCGGGGAATGCTCGCGGCTAGAGGCGAGAGAGAAGGCAGCCTTTTGGGACCGGGTCCCCGGAGTACTGGCGACTGGCGATTATAAAGAACAGTAAAAAAGAAACGAGAAGAGACACCCCGACAGAAAAGAAAGAGAAGAGGAGAGGAGAGGCGAGGCGAGGCGAGGCGAGGCGAGGCGAGGCGTGTATAGGCATCGTTGTTGGCTGCGTTTTAAAAAACCAGTTGTGCGAGCCGAGCCGACAGCCACGCCGCGCCAAGCCGAGCCGAGGAAGGTGCGCGTGGGCCGCACGGGTCCTATAAGGACCGCGCTTTCGAGCCCTTCGCCGCATTCAGATGCTTCTACGCTTTATTTTCTGCCTGGATAGACCACTCGACTTCTTCTCCACTTCGTTTCAGAGCTTATTCGAATCCACGTTAAGCTGCTTTTACGTTATCGGCCAATTAACTCGCGTTACCTCTAAATCGAAGCCTCGCTTGTTATTAAAAAATAACAAATTACAAAGAAAAAATATTGGAAAGAACCGGTAACCATGATTTTACGAATTTTCGGGAAGAATCGATAAAGGGGTCGGTCAGTAAGTTCGTTAGCGAGATTCGAAGCCGGGCGCGCAATCTCGTAAATCTCGATTTTACGTGTCCGCTTTTCTCGGGCGAACATCGGGACCGAAGTTGCACGCCCGAAGAAGATCTCGAGGTACGAGACCGAACCACGTCATCGTTGCCGAGAAAGATTACGAGAGCCGACGATGCAACCGAAATTATGCAAATACGATGCAAATCCCGGAGCGCCGTGACGCTAATCCGCATCATGGTATCGAAGGTAATTGGTCGTTGGTCCGCCTCTCTCTTTTTCCCTCTCGTTGTACCGCCACTGAAATTTATCGACTTACCCTCACGGAGTTACAAACGTTTCCGCGTTCCTTACAATTAATCCTATAAATTACGTAATTACGTCCCCGTCCCCGTCTCGTTGCTCATATTAACCCTTCTCATTCTCCTTCTCATTTACACCCTTAATCCGAATCTGCCCACAAACTGCCTTTCAAGTTCACTCTATCTGTTCGCGAACCGTCTCGAGGATGACGTTCGTTTATTAATTTACGTTATTACACGTAGTCATTGGTCGATTTACTTTGTTGGGACAGCGGAGCACAGCGGGACAGTGACTATTTTGTTATCTTAGATATAAATCGAGCGCGAGCTGTCACGAACGGGGCCTTAACGTCCTGAGGAAGCGGAGTCGAATACTTGTACCGTGTAGAGGTTGTCCGGTTGCCTCCGAATTCGATTATCGCGGTAGATCGTGGCTCGTGTTCGGCGCTTATCGATCCTCGTACGGATCCGCGAGGGGCAGGAGGGGCGGGTTCATTCATGCCGCCGCCGCCGCCGCCACCGCTGGAAGAAGAGGAGGAAGAAGAATTATCCGAAGCGGGGCCCGTTATCTTCGCGACGTACGTGCGTGTACAGCGAGGCCGAGCCTGGTCACGAGACGCCGAAAGAGATACCGCGATTCAGAGAACAGAGAGCAGAGAGCAGAGAACAGAGAACAGAGAACAGAGAACGGCGTCGGAAGGGTGGGGGGAGGAGAGAGAGGGCTGGGATCGCGAGGGTTGATGAATGACGGGCGGTTAACCACGAGCACGCTAAAGTTATCCGAGTAATCTGAGCAGCCGTGGTCCCACTGTCTTACGGCGAGTTTTATTATGGTGTTTTCTAGTTGACAAGGGCGAGGTCAGCGCGGGCGTGCGCTGCCGCCGCACCGCCAGGACCTGAAAACGAGACTGGGTCAGAGCCGGTTGCATCAGAGATACCGAGACGAGACGAGACGAGACCGCCGCGCCGGCTCGTACGTACGTCGTACGTTAACGGCTTCGAGCGTGTCTGAACCGCGGGGCCAAACTGCCAGTTTCTACTCAGCCCGCAACCTTGACCCACTCTATTACACGGCCGTGCCGTGCCGTGTGCCGCGATCGCTACTACCGTTTCGACTACTGGAAAACGTCTGGGGACTTGTATTTTCAAAGAGGAGAAAATTCACTTAACGTCCCAGCGACATCTAGAATCGGAGCAAAGTTCCTCGAGTACTTGGTCGAAGATCGGTAACTCTGAGACGCTTAAAGAATCTGAGCCGGGGAAAGGGTGCGCAGCATCCCCATCTGCCTCAGCCGGTAAGGGGTAGCTCGCGAAAGCGGGGCCCGAAGGGGACCCAACCCTATCGCGTTACCGACCGTGATTTCGATGCTTCGACTTTTCGATCGATCGCAAAAGGTTAAAGATCCTTGCGCTCGATTCTCGGCCAAGAAAGCGCGCCCGATGGAAAGTGGGTCAATGCCGTGTGTAGCTTAGGCTCCGGTTCGCGCACCGTTCTATCTCTTATCCCCTCGATAATTCCAATTATCCTATAGACGAGCGCCAATAACGCGTGCACCGTGTAATAACCATAATCGAGAGGAGGCGATCTAACGTCGTTCCGCTGTTTTTTCGCCGTTCGACCATTTACGGGGAACCGTGGTGGCATGGCGGACCGTTACCGGGAACGAGCAACAAACCTTAATAGGCCGCAATTATCCGTGGCTGGAACATCATCATTTCTGGGTGTAACGCCTCGAGTCGTTTCGAGAATTCACGGGGCCCCGGTATCGTCGCGTGATCGGCCACGCGCCGCACTGTCTCCATCGTCGTCGTGCCACGAAACAACCACGGGCGAATCGTCTCGCGTCGCCTCGCCTCGCCTCGCCTCGCCTCGCTGCCGAGACACGAAGGAACCGAGCTGGAAATACCTCTAACGAACCGGTCGAGGGCCGCGGGTCAAACCTTCCCAGATCTCTAGCCTACGCTCGACGCGGCGCCGAGCTAACGAGTAGCGAAACCCGTCCTGCGTCTAACCATCGTCCTCTGGAGAACGTGCCCTGTTCCTTGCCGACGACACGGAACCGACGCGCGAGATACTTTTTCCCTTTTTTCCTTCCTTTCTCGCGGAAACTTCCACCCTCAAAGAAACACCGTTTCCAATCGTTTGCGATCTAACTCGAGCGATACCATCGATATTAATAGTAATAATTTTGGTTCGAGGTAAATTTGTTGATCAGCAACATTGAGAACGGTGGATGAAAGGTGGGTAAACAAGAACTGTTTTCGTCGAGCGAAACTCGGAGGAAACGACGAGAAAGATTGTGACTCAAGCCTTCTCCTGGGATTTTCCTTCGTTGTTGGCGCTTTTTTCGGTCAGCCTTCTTGCCAGTGAACGCACGTACCTCTGTAACGTGGCCTGTTACGCAGTAGCATTTTTTTGCTCGGCATCGTTTCCCATCGAACGAACGCAACGCGACCGGCAAGCCGGGGGAACGAATCCACGGGATGCTCGACGAGCCTTCGTCTCCTTGCTGACGTCACCCTTCGACAAGCTTGTTTTCCCTGCAAAAACTCTAACTCTTTCCACGTAGCGTACATGGAAATCGCGTACAAGACCGATCAGATGGAAACCCGTGTCGCGATCGCTCCTTTTACGGGGCAAAATCGAGCGAGAATATATTTTTCAACTATTCAAAACGTACGAATTTTCTACCCCCGTCGATTCGCGAGGAAACGCGTGGAAAGGTGTTCCGGAGGACGCGAGCGTGTACCGCGGCGGCGTGCGTTTACTATACGCTTACCGAGCCACGCCATTCACCGGACCCCTATGAATGAACGCGCGCGATGCCAACTTTATACGCCTGTAACGCGACCAGACGGACCGCTCGCTCGCCGGACCAAAGGAAAGAGAAAGAGCCCGCGCCTCGAGATACGACGATGCTCGCCAGACAGAGAGAAATATCCCGGCCGGCGGAAGGGGAGTGTAACGTTTTAAACGTATGCACGCACACGCCAATACGGTTCGCCATTGTGTTATTATTCAATAGCGATAGAGTAATTGATCTCGAGATCTCAGCCCCGCAGCACGGTGGCGTGTTTCGCGAAAAAACATTTTACGCTTGACAGTAGAATGGACGGAGTCTGTCTTGTCTTCGTAAGCATTAGATCGATCCGTCGCGTTTCTCAAGCATTTCGACCAATTACAATTTCCAACTTCAAGCTTGGAAAATTTGCGACACGGTGTTTCGATTCCGAATGAATGGAATTTTTGAACTCGGGACCTCTGTAATTCGGATAGAATAATATCGAAAGGAATGTTTCGAAATTTAAATATTCGACTCTCTCGCCGACCCGAAGAATACAAGAATTCGCATAACGCGAGAACGAGAAAAACAAAATATTTTAAATCACCGCGGCGTGAATCGAGTGTTTTCACAATTCATCTGAAAATAGATAAAAGAGAGGGAAGAGGGACGAAAAAATCTGTCGCTTAACGATTTCGTTACGAGACGAGAGGACATCATTTAACGAGCCATCATCCATTCACCGTTCACGAGTTGGTTTTTTCTTTTTTTCTTTTTGTTTTTTTTTGTGGAACGAGTTCACCAGCTTCGCGAAGGTTTCGGTCGAGAGAGGAGTCGCAAAAAAGTTGCGCAAACGAGGCGTTAATTTATTCGTCGGGTCGCCACAAAACATAGCGTTCTCGCAGGCGTTTCGGTAAAAGTTTATCCTTCTCGATGATTTACCGCTAGAGACGTATCTGACCTTTAAATGCAACCGGGTTTCTCGCCGGTTCGGTTCCCAAGGCGGCCGGCCGGTCCCCCGACGAAGCTGGGGACCACTTGTCACGTAATCGGGAGTAGTTATACGGCATCCCACTTTCGTCGATGCAGAATTGTCCATTGGACGGCGAAAGGTATATAGGTACCGGGCGAGATACAGCTCGGGCAATGTATATTATTGTGTATTTGTCAGGCCGTAGCCACGGGGCCCTCCCATACCGAGTCCCTCGCTCCTCCTCCGCCGATGCCGATGCCTTCGACTTCGCCTCCACCTTTTTCCTCCGTCTCCTTTCCACCCCTGCTCGTGTTGTACAACCTGCATTCCCGTAAGTATAATTCCTCGCCCGTTGTTTGTATGCGCATGTAAATGCACGGGTATTGTGTTTGCCGATGCCACCACCACCACCGTCGCCATCCTCCACGACCACGTTCCGAACCGCTGTTCCTACACGCGAACCGTTTAACGCTGCACGGCAAACTTTCTGTTCTCTCGATCGTTCCAATCTTTGTCAAATGTTTTCCTATTCGAACAATTTTCCCGACAAGTCGATGAAAATTGACGAAAGTATGTTGCGGTCGGATCGAATTCCCTCGTAGCGTAAAGGCGGTGCGGCGTGTCTCGCGAGGGCAGCCACGTTGCCAGCTGAAGCATCCCGGGGCCCGACAACAGGAATGCCGTGTGTTAAAACGGCTTGTGTGCATGGCTGTGTGCGCTCGAATCGTGGGTCCTCGGTCCTAATGTGTGTAGGACGCGTAGAACGCGCGCGCGTGTGGGTTCCTTCTTCCCGTGGCCAGCCTCGGGCCCAGCATCACCTGTCTTCCCTCTCTCGCCCCTCTCTTCTTCACCCTAACTCATCCCTTCCTTCCACACCCTTCTCTCGGGCCCCTTTCGCCTTACCACACGGCTCTCTCTTTCCTTCTCAGCCCCCCCCCCTCCCCCCTCCGCCTCTTCTCCAAACAAAGATAATAAAAAAGTCTCTCTCGAGAGAGAGCCTCTCCTAAAAGACTAGGCTCGATTTCGGACGTTCGATTTTACTTTTCGAGACGCGGGCCCCTAAGGGTCCACCGACCATTCGATTCATCTTACGATTAATTCTATAATGTAAGCTGCTACGATTATTTCAAAGACGATTTTTTACAAATAATAGCCGAAAATTACACGACGTACTTATGATAAATTATCCGTCGACTGTTTTATCCTCTCGACTACGATCTACCGTGTTTCCGGCTGAGAAAAGCGAAATCAACATTTTCGCGATTAGCTGAAACGGTTTCGTCGGACGACGTTCGCCACGCACGCTTCAGGAATCTGGATCTCTTCAATTTCCGGTGGCGATGGTCGACGCTCGTTAAGCAATTACGTCGGATTAATTTCGACGGAAGCGGCGTCGAACTCGGGCAGACTTTGCCCGTAACAACACGTCCTTTAGTCGCGAAACGAATAATTAACGGCGTAACGTAAAGCGGTGGTAAACGTTTTTTTATCGATGCGATACGTGTCTCGCCCGAAGCGTTCATCGAAAGACATAACTCTCGATCGCTAGCGTGCAAACCGGCACGGTATAGCAAGAGAATAGCAGTGATATTTCCAAGCGGTTCCAACGGGCGCGTGCTTGCATTTACCGTGGTTGCGGTTTTGCGGTTTGCACGACAGTCGTCGTCGTTTCTCCGCCCTGATATTACCTACCGAACCATCTTTCGCTTTAAACGCTCCCTATCTTCGCCGTGCGTGCATCTTTACTCCCCTTCGAACATCGTTAACACGGTTAATTAGTTTCGAACCGAATTAAGAGGTAACGAAAGAAATAGTAAATTAGTTGTCAACCCGATCCAAAAGATTTCGGGCTATACAAGAATGTACTTTCGCATTTATTGATTTTTTCTTATTTATAAAAGAGTGGAGTGACTTTTCTCGAGCGAAAAATCAGCCATTTAAGAGGTTAAACTGTGCAGGCCTGCAGGGTGGCCTCACCCCTTAAAAGCCGGCTCGTTTAATTACATTTTTTTGTTCCTGCTGGTCCGCGCACGATATATACCCCATCCCCTGGTCGCGCGTATCCTCTTCAGAGGTCCGCGCCAAATCCTTCGGGGCCGTTTGAGCGTGCTACGAGCTAAACGTGCCCCGCGGGGGCTCGAGGGCCCAGCAGACCCTCGGCTTTTACCCTTGACCGATCGTACGCGCGTTTCACGACAGTGCCGGGTCTGTTCCCTCCCGTGCCCTGCGCGCGACCACTTGTTTTCTCCTGGAATTCCAGCGAACGCGACTCGTTATCGGCACCGATCGAGCGGACTTTTAACGCTTTCCGTTTCATCGACGAGCCGGTATGCCATTCACCGTCGATTTATCCGACTGGTTCGCTCGCGATGGCGACTGGCGCGTAATCGAGCCGTAAAGTAGCCAAAGGTTAAGTCGCGTTGTTGTCATCGCGGCAAGTAACCGCGATTTATTAGGGTTATTATTGTAACGGCGCACAGGAGGAGCGGAACTGCCATACCTTTCACTCGCTACCAGCTAGACGAGCGGGTAACCTTAAAGCTGGCGATTCAATTGGCCGGCTTCTCACGAATTCTGAGCGAATATACAAATATAGAGTAAGAGATGCTCGTTGTAGCGTCGTTTCGAAGGAGTCTGTGCAGCGTGCATCGCGTTTTCCACGCTTACGTCGCGAAAGACAAAGAGAAATGAACGAACAGACAGAGACAGGGCCTCGACCTCGGAACACTGTTACGTGTCAAGTACCATAGCCGTGCGCGTGAATAAGTTATGATCGTGCTGCCATATCCACGAGGCAGCACGCGTGCATCAGCTTCTCACCGTGAACGAAACACCTCGTGTTTCCTAGTATCAAAGACGTTAACCTTGTACCGACCGACCGACCGACCGACCGACCGACCGACCGACCGACCAAACGACTGGACTGCACCTTCGATTCTTCGTAGCGTACCGTTGTTTTCATGGCGTTGCGACGATGACGAAACATCCTCGTGAAACGCGAAGAGGACGCGGTTTTAACGCAACCAACCACTCTTTTGTTAGAATTAAGGAATTGATTATGGAGAGTAGAGTGATATTTAGTCGGCGATCTGATAGAGGCAGCGGCGAACAAAGGTCGAGCGAGAGACGATTTCCGATACGGGGAAACGAACGAAAAAGCCGTCCAGTTTGATCGAGGACGAAGTCAGGAAAGGGTAAAAAGGATCGAAGGAGAGACGAGGGTGTCCCAAGGACTCCCCATCGCGAACGGTGGCGCGAGTTATTTCTCCGGGACGTAATTCACGTCGGAAGTGTGGAATGGGATGGGGCGGGGTGGGTCCGTTTCGAGGGGCCTGCTCGCATTGTCCTCCTCCCGAGGCGCACCTTTGAGCTCCCGCATTCTGCGTAGCGTCACTTTATAATATTTACAGCCCTCCGCCAAATTCCTTCCGCGCCGTTCCGTCTCGCTGAAACTGGGCCTAGAACCGAGGGCTGCCTCCCTCGAGCCCGCTATTCTTCCTAACGTTTTCAATATTTATTAACCCGTTAAGTTGACGAGTCAACTGTTTCGGGTAAAGCTTGGAAACGCTTTAAAAGGAAAGCTGCAAAGGTGGGCACTGGATAGAAGGAGGAGGAATCGGTGTCGTTTATCGGGCACGAACGCGCCGTGACCCCGAGGTGAACTTGAGGCAAGGACGATCGAATCGCGGCTAACGAGACGCAACGCTCACGCGTCGCGATTTCGCAACGCGTAACCTCTAAGCTGGAATGCGTTTAACGCTCGACGCCTACGGGACGCCTGTAGAGCCGCGCGCGAAAAAGCCTTGAGGAAGAGCGTTGCAACACGATCCTTTGAATCTCGGCTGACTGCCAGCTTTTTAAACGGCTCTAACATTCGTGCGCGTTCGTCGTCCAGCACACCATGAGCTTCCCTAAAGCTTATATTTCTTTAGAAAACCTGATCTGTAACTTATTTCGAATCGATACGCCGTTTTCGTTAATTATCTCGACGCTCGCGGTATTTTAACACTCTGCCCAGCCTGGAACTGGTCGATTTCTCTTTTATTATTCGATGGCAATAATTTTCTGAGAAAATGTTATCGGTGGAACAGTTTCGCTTCTTACCGTAAAGTATATCGCGTCGATGCATAATCCCTAAACGCGATTTTTCCCCGAGAAATCTATCCTCCCCACACTTGTTAGGATTATTATCTAAGTGGCCGATACGAAGTTACGCGAATCGTTATCTTAATCTCGTTAATGGCGAAAAGAGGATGGAGTAGATCGACAAGATAGCAGAAACTCGTTCGATACGAGGAGGAAAAAGAATAAGAGGAATAAGAGCGGTTTTCTAGAGTTTCCGGTTTCGCGACAAAGAGCCGCGCGTTCACCCCCCGTAGAATTTCGCCGCGAACCGATCGAGAAAAGAATCATGGTAGCCGATAGTCGGCAGTGGAGCCTCGATAAAGGGTGGTTGGCGGATATAATAGATGACGGCGGGTTCTCGCAGTCGAAAACGTCGATGGGCCCCTCGGTGTACGGGGGCCCTTATCCGAGGGTATCGGGCCCTAGTTAAGCGGCCAACCGAGCACTAGATCAACGACAAGTTTCGGCTTTTTGGCTTTCATGTGTCCGATTGGGGGCCCCCATCGGCCAGCTTATAAGAGCCGACGAAATCTGCTGCCCCCCCCCCATTCGACCATCCCTTTTCCTCTTTCTCTCGATTCTGTTCTAACAAATAGAAGACTCATGCACGATCGATTCCCTCTTTCTTTCCCGCTCCGTCCACCTTCTCCAAATTCGTCTCTCTCCTCGTTCCCAGACACGGCCCATTCCCTGTACACCGCTGGCCAAAATCGAATTTTTCGCTCGATTCGGTACAACGATGGGAAATGACGTTCAATTGCTAATTTTGTAATTCTGAAATTTGCCGATTCAGACTCGTGTGAACCGTTCAGGAAAGCAGAAGCCCACGATTGGGTCAGCGACTGGTGAAATTTCTACGGGACCCGCGTGTAACTGACCAAAACACGAAGTTTCTTTGAAATTTCGAGAGAAGAGGAATATCGGTGACACCGAAACGTCCGGCGGACACGTCGAGGTAAAATGTTCGGTAGCGATTAATTGCTTCGGCAAGACGAGTTTCGGAAGGCTGGCGAAGAATTTATGTTCATGATCCGCGCCACTCCCGCGGCACCCGGTGAAACGGCACGAAATCGAAAGAATTCTCGTGGTCGGCATCAAGGTTGATCTAGTCGCTCGAAATGTCACCTGGCGTGCTAAAAACAAAAGGCATCGACGAGCCCGAACGTGCCTGGGGATACGTACGCGCCTCCGAACGCCTCTGCTCATCCTGCAGAAGGTGGCTACGACGACAAGGAGGCGGAGGAGGAAGAGGAGGAGGTGCGTCGTTTCGAACGAGGTCGAAGAAGCCAGGGGAAAGTTCAATTTATGACTCGGTTTAGGAAGAACCGACTCGCCTCGGACCTACTTCGAGATAGCAGTGAATTTTAGCCGAAGTCTCGTCATTGATTAGTGATTTCCATCTTTCGCCAACGTTATCTCGCCTCCGCGATCTACGGACATTAATTACCTCTTCCTCGTCGGGATTAAAAGAAATTTCGTCGGTTAACGAAAGAAGAAGGGGGAAAAAAAGCAAATCGAATATAAAAGAAACTCGTTCTCGGCGCGATTCGATTAAAGTCCAAGCGCGATTAAACAATGCGATCGAATGGACAGGCGGAGTGTCGCGATTGCAAATTACAAGTGGCTAAACGCGGCCGTTAAGATCCCCCTTTAATCCGTGAAACGGAATCCGCGAGGATATCGCCTCTGTTGCTCGCCATAAAGTCGTAGCTATCCTCGCGAGGCTGCCCGGTTCCGTGGAAACGTCCAACCACCGCTCCAACTAGCCTACCAAACGACTTCTACTTATTGCGTAATTCCGCGCTGACGAAGGCGACCGGGATCGCGACTCTACGCCATTTATATGTACCTTACCTACAGGGTGTGCCATAACACGTGGGCATAACTTCGTTGCTGTATTCGCTGCACGCGCAAACGGACAAAGAAGAAAAAAATAAGAATTCTGTTAGCTGACCTTGTTATGCCCACGTATTGTGGGCCACCCTGTACACGCGTCGCGTACCTGCACAAACAACCGTTGACATTTTCCTGTTAGCCGCTGCTTTTCCTTTTTCTCAAATTCCACAAGATTTTTACTTGCCTGGAAATTTCCGTACCGATACCTCGGGCGTAATGTTTTTACGGTTTCGAGGTTTTCCGTAAAAACGATTTAGGATTAGGGAACCTGCCTTATATTTGAAATATTATATTTGAAAGTCGCTGGCGACTGTGCCTAGGTTAAGTCTAATCGCGACAAGTAATTATGTCAGGGCGAGTTGTTGGTTCATTTGGTAACGAGGTAAGATATAGGGTTCCTAGGGTAACTTATAAGGGAAGCGATGGCCTCCCTTTTTCCAAAAGTCGAAGAGAAGTGTGCGCATCGTTTGGCGCGAGGAAGAAATCGCATCCACGGTTCAGCGGTGTTCCGACTGTCGCAACAACGTCGCTTTTACCCGTTGGAAGGTGAACTACATATTATTCCGTCGTGGACCCAGAAGCTGTAGAAAGAAAAAAGAAAAAGATACGCGAGAGAGGCAGAGATTCGAAGGTAGTGTCGAAGCGTTTAAAACCGGTACGGGCAGCGGAGCGGTATCGCGTATCGTATCGAAGGCACGGGGGTAAGAAAGAGGCTCGTGAGAGGGGATAAAAAGACGTAGAAAAAATGAAACCTGAATTTTCGATCGGCGATCGTCGTAGATCGAGATAAAACGGAGGTAAACGGAAGCCAGGCGACACTGGTTCGTGGCCAGGCTTTCGGCCGGAGCTGTTAAGAGTTGGGAGCGGCTCCGTGACAGAACTGGTCTTAGAACGCCGCTCGGTTCAGACCTCCGCGTCTCCAGGCCTTCCTCCGCCACGATATAACCCGATTCAGCCACCATATTTGACCCATCATTGACTTTTGTTTATGCAACCCTACCGAACCTTTCACAACTTCGTTCTAACACCATTTTAATCAAAACAGCCACGAAAACTCCAGGTATCAATGTTACGAATAAATAATAATTTCGTAGGGGCAGAAGGGGTACAAATGAAATATCCAACATACTTCTTGAAATAAGATCTTTTTCTTAAGACGAAGACTACAGTTATTCCAGTTTCGAATTGCTCCATAAACCCGCAAACTTTGATTGGAATCAGTAATTAAGAGTCAACGTGTGACACAGTGTGATATCGCGGAGGATGCCGCGAGAGCACGTTTTACCTCGTGCGAAATTAGTCCCACGGTACCACCTACTCTCCCTCCCTCCCTCTCTCTCTCTCTTCTTGGCCGTCGATGACAACGATAATTAATGCTTCTTTTGCTTGACGCTGGTGTAAATTACGCAAAAGTTAACGCGTCGCAGCCAGTTCTAGGTTGCAAAACCGTCCAACAGTTCTTTTTCTGTTTGGCGCGAGCTGCACCGACGTCGTTTTACGACGATCGTAAACGCGCCGATTAACTATATATTCCGGTACAATAATCGATCAGATACGCTTGAATTAATTACGCTTACATCGCTCGTATCAACTATTTTTTATTCTCGTTATGTAACTCGTCGTCGCTCCGCTCCTGTCGCGGCGTTTATTCGGGGGGATTAGGGTCGGGGCGCTGCAAGGGTGAATCGTAAATTATATACCGGGTTGGATTAATTATCCCGGTGAGTTTCGAGTTGGCGCGAAACTCGCGTCGATTCCGGATTCCTCGAACCGATTTTCGACGATCATATACGGCGAATCGGTCGGTCGAAATAAACTTGTCCGAAGGAAAGGGTGCTGCTCGGTGGTATTTATGCGAGGCTCGCCACGCCAGTGTGCGCCGCACGAAAGCCACAAGGTCGGTCCGCATTAATAAAACAAACACAATGTACGACGCAATTCTGCATACAAGTAGGCTGTCCGTCCCCGAGGCGACGCTTACCACGTACGATCGACAGCTACTATCTCGAGAACGCCGGACACCGCTCCAGCCACCGCTCCAGCCACCGCGTTGTCTCTATATTCCTCCTCTCTGCCTTCCTTCTGTCTCCTCGCTATTCGACCCTTACGGCTTCCGCATCGAACCGTCTTGCACTTCGTACAATTAGTCGAATAGAATCCGTATCGCACGAGGGGTCGATCAATAAGCAAAGTTAACTCTCTCTCCCTCAGAAGGAATTTTCCTCTATCAACAGTTATTTACAATAATTATGCAAAGTGGATGATTACGATAATATCGTGGTTATTGAAAATACTGATTGGTAACTTTAGCAAAGGTACCGTTTCAGCTTTCTTTTGTTCGGTTATTTTATCGCCAACATTATCAGCCTGATATAAACTAGACGCTAATAAAACGCATCCCTTGCTGAACGAAGATTGGGTTTGCGATCGAGCTACCGGTTTCAATTAACGCGCGGATTTTTGCAAGCGAGTCATTCTGAGAACCATTTACAGAAGATGCCACACCGCGTTATTATCCAATGCATCCGTAATGGACTCTCCCGCGAGCCCGGACTCTCTAATGAATCGGTCGCGAGATGATCGGAGAACACCCTTCGGTGTTCCGTCTCCCTGCTCGACATCCTTGACGTCCGGGCTGGGATCGGGGCAATTTCGGGCGACATATTCGCGAGATCTGCACGGAGGATTTTCATCGACGTCTAGGACGATCTGGTTCTGTCGGTGACGTAACGATCCGCTCGAAATGTCGTCGGCCTTCCAAGCATTCGTTCCTTCTACACTCGGTTGGAATCCGAAGATCGGCTCTTTCCCTTCGCTCCTTCGCGTCCCTGGCACGTTTCCTCATCAACGTTTCGTAAGCTCGAATTCCAAGATACCTTTTTCTTCTTCCTCGTGCCTCCACGAGGATTTCGGACGATTAATCGCGAACCGACCGACCGCCTCGTCCGCCGTTCACCGTCCGACGTTTCGAACGAGGCATCGTGGAAAATTGTGAAAGAAAAATCAAACCGATCGGATCTTTGATTCTTTTTTCTTTTCTGTTTCTTTTTTTTTTCGTGCGAGTGTTCGTTGTACCCGTTTACGCAATCGAGCGCGAGTTTTGCCGTCCGTTCGAGCGGATCCGAGCCGAGCGCTCGTTAAGGCGTCTCTCGTGGACATCGATGACGTCGTCATCGGATGGACATTGCGACACGTAGCGACAGCTTGCACCGTGCTGGACATCCTTGACTACTCGCACATACCGTACAGAAACAAAGAAAAGAAAGAAAAAAGATATCGCTTCGTGAAATCGTTCGATAATTAGGGACGGGATTTCACTTCGTGGGAATTCGAGTATTTCTGGCCTGAAAGGATCATCTCTCGAAAGCGTGTGTATAGCGCGGTGAAAAATCAGCCACCGTCATTCAACCCCCTCGCTTTTTAAATTGCGCATTCGTTGGCAAATGACAAAATTGATATTTTTACATTTTGTGCTGAAGAAATTCAATTTGCAGGGAAGTCGCTTCGGATAAACGAAGAGAATTTGAAGCGTTTGATCATCCCAGACGCTGATCCGACGCGTGGGTATATGTAAGTCTTACGAATCTGACATTTAGCGAGGCGAGCTGGCGTTTTTGCCAAACAAAGTCGAACGATTTTTTTCGAAGCGCGAGGCGTGTGCACGGCCGGCGATGATGTAGTCGGATGGAAGTTGCGACACGAGCCGCGCACCTCGCACGGATGGCGGCCATCCTTGACGACTCTTGGCTCGTTTCAACCACGGTTAAACTCACCGTGCAACACCGTACACGCCCCGCGCACCAGCTCCTCTCCTTCTTTAATCGCGAATTCAATGTTTCTTTCGAATTATCCTTCAGGGAAGTCAGATACCGCGACACCTTCGTTCGATAGTGTCAATTTATTCGCGCAAACAGGAGTATTTGTTTTAGTGTAAAATCGTTTTGTCCGATCGATGTGTAATAGCAACGTCAATATTATTTTACGCCTAAATAGAAAATTTAGTGTCGGTACCTTGGCACCTGTGCCGCTCGAAGGATAATAACTAAAATTAGCTCTGTGACTAACGCGGTAATGACTAATACCGTCAAAATTATAGCCGATGCGAATCAAGGTGTCCAACCCTAAGCGGAGTCCTCCATATTTGAACATTTTGCTCCAATTTTCAATTGTTGTTAACGATATCTGAAAAATTTCTACGCGACGACTAAATTCGTCGTACGTCCTCGAAACAAGAGTCGATAAACTGTTTTTCATCAGGACGATATCCAGAAGGAAAAGTTAGCGCCGGTTGAAAGGAAGGAAACTCGATGCGAGGCGGTCTCGGGAGGATCCGATTCTCGTTCGAACGAGCCAAGTTTTCGACCAACGGGAGCGTAAAATTAGTGGAAACTTACCAGCGGCAGTAAATCTCGCAAGAAAGTCGATCTCGCTGACCCTGATTGGATCCGACGATGTCCACCGACAGGCTTTTGATATCGAGCCTCGCTTAATTTCCTAAAAAAACGCGACACGCACGACACATTGCAAGAATTATTGACCGCCTGTCTGACTCGTCCTCGCATGCTTGGCTACCAAAAATTTTAAACGACCTTTTTTCTTCTTCGTTTATGCCCGTAGTTTCTTGACCTTTCGGTGAACTGAATTTTTCAAAGTGCAAATTAATTATGCAAAGGATTAATCCTGTAAAAACGGGGGTTGATAACGCACCGACTAGGAAGGTGGAGTTACAACGCACTTATTTTTTCCAATTACCCAATAACATTAAATTTGTGGCAATAAAAATAAATAAGAACTTACCTGCCTTCTAACCTCTAATAAAAAAAAGTATATATTTTCGACTGTTGATCTCTGGAACACGGTATCTCTAACGTAATTACCATGAAAATCGTTTCTAAGCGAGTTAAATGACAGATTGCGCGATTAAACGCGGAAAAACTATTTTATTTAAATAATGTCCAAGTATGGTCGGTATCGCGCGACAGCAAAGTGAACGGTGTCGCGCGATATTCGAGGCGGTGCGTGTGTGCACGCGTGATAGGCAAGTCGCGGTGGCGTACACAGGTGTCAAAAGACCCGTACGCGCACACGCATGTGAAAAAAAAGGGGGAAAAAAGAGGCACACGCACGGAGCGTAGAAATATATACGCCCAACGTTCACCGTGTCACCGAGGCCTCCTTCGAGCTGAACTCGTTTCGCCGCGATAAAATGTGCCATTTTAATTTATGCGCTATTTTGTTCGCGCTGGTCAAAGGTCCTCCGGGTACAAAATGCAGAGCGTACTCGCGTTACCCAGACCGGTCGCCGTAAGTCCACGTTCGTTTCGATCGTTATCGTTTCTTTTTTTCCTTTCTTTCTTCCTCCTCTAACCAGCTGATTTAATTATAACGCCGCTCGGACGACCCGAATACCAGTTCCTCCGATTCCAGCGCGAAACAGATTCGCGTGTTTCGTTCGCGGGCCGAGAGAAAAACTGCTTTCTGATATTGCGTACAGAAATAAATAAATTTGCTCGAAGCTCCCTGAGTGGGAACTCTCAAAGTTTAATATTTCGTTTGGAAACGAGCAAAATTTGGATTCCTCTGGCCACACCCCGCGTTTTCCCGGCGACCAGATCGAATTTTCCTCGCATTCCGCTTGCGACAGAGCGTCGAGAGAAAAAAACAGCAGAAAAGCGGACTCGTTGACGTATTACGTTCTGAAAGGCAAGGAAAAATGTAACCGGTTCGCGATACGCAAAGCGCGAGCAAGCGCCACGCCGCCGCGCCGCCGCGCCGCGACGCGACGTTTCGCATATCTCCGCCGTAGTTATCCTTCGAAAGGACTCCTCGCGGTAAGGTTTCTCCGGCACCCTAATTCCCGGCGAAAAATTGCCGTGTTTAAACGCAAGGTCGAGCCGCGAACTTCACCTGCCGCCGAGTATTCTCTATCTACGCGGCCGATCTCCTCCGGCCCGGCCGTTTTTGTACACACCGTGTCGGCTAATTAGCCTTCGCGCCGAAAATATGTATCGGACATGCGTAGTTCCTCGACACGTTACACGCACGGTTACCCCGCTCCTTTGCCCACTGCGATTCCTGCCAGCTGGCGATCCCCTTCGATCGTATCTGCGAAAAAAACCCCGTTGCCGTGAAAATTTCGCTATTTTAAAAATGATCTGGAACGGTCCCCTCGTATAAATGTAGTCGGCAATTGTTCGGCACTTTTGCGAAACGATGACCCCACGTGGTGACCCTTCCCTCGGTTTTGAAAGTTTCCAGGAATCGTTGGCACGCGACCTTGACATACGCGCGGCAAGATCCATACCTGTCGCCGGTCCGAGCCACCGCGAGCCTCTGACAAGTTACGCGTTATCGTATTACTAATATCTATGTTTCGCTGGCAACGCGGCTGTTCGTCGATGTAATTGGTATCGGTGGATGTAACGTTAGCGGCTACGTAATTGCACCGTTCGAGCACGGAATATCGCTATCTCGCAACCGTCCATTACACTGTCGCATGCCGTTCCGAATATCGTTAACGCCCCGTTAAATGACCACGACTTTATCTCCCTCCGCTGCGTCCCGGTCGCCAGCGCCGCTACAACCATTCGATCCCCGCTTGACTTGTACCGAATTTCATGGAATCCCCGTGTTTCACGCTCGTTTCCTCTTTGCCGCCTCAAGAATTTTTAATTCGACTAACTCGATATCTTAGAATATTACGGTTTAATTTTATTTTAGCCGTAACAGGAGAAGCAACGACCCACCGATGGAAGTATTTTGAAAGTTACGACAATTTATGCACGGCCGCTATATAAATACGGTTTCCTTCTAATTCTGTATTTCATTTTCGATATTAAACGCGTTATTAAAATAATTGACGCGTTACGGTAAAACCTCTGAACGCACCGGGTTGTTACAGCGTACTCGAAGCGTAAGTAGTTAGCCGTTTCAGCGAGTTCGTTAATTTTGATCCTATTACCAGATCGCCCGTACTCCAGAACGGCTCTAGCGACAGCTCGGACGTTTTTCACGATTTCAACTATTCCCCGAGGTTCAAATTGCCTCCCTTGTACGTAGCGCAGTATATTCAGTTTCCCCTTCTCTCTTTCTCGTGGATATTTTGCAACCGAAAGGGCTTGTCGCGTTGAATAAACAACTAATAATACTATTTACAAGTCGAGCTGTCGAGGAATTTTACGTTAGCGATCAGCTGCGCGGTGCGCGACTATTTGTGGCGGGGGGCACGCGGGAGGAGAGGAGAAGATATGCAGATCGTATGGTAATCGTGCCACGAGACGAGCGCAACCTGTGTCGCATTGCACCTTGGATAAAAAAAACGAACGAGGAAAAAAATAGCAGAAACGGGGAAAAAAGAAAAGAAATCGCGATCTAAAGTCGAGGACGGAAATTTTCGAGATCGACGGTCGAACGATAAGAGAAAACAAAAAAAAAAAAAAGATTAAAGGAAAGAAAAAGAGCACGGTGCGCGCACACACCCGCGTCGCGGACGTTTTTCCGTGGATCATAATCCTGTTACTCGGTCGCGAGAAGAGCGTAATTTATGGCGTCCGTTGAACGAGCTTCGCCGGACCGATCGAACGCGAAATTTATCGAAAAGATTCGATAAATTCCGATTACTCGGCGCCGACGATCGGCTACGTCGCGGCCAGTTTCCACGCTTTCGATTTTCCATGCGATCCTCGATCGAAACTGGTTCGCGTTCGCGCTCTGTCCAGCCGGAACGCGTACTGCCAATATTTTCGCAAAAAATTTATGAAAGTATATCAAAAACATCAGAGGAGCAATCAAGGATTAGTTCTGGCTAAAAGTTGTTCTTATTTTTAAATACTTTTCATTCGGGAAATGAATTTTACAGTCAGATTCGAGCGGACGTTAGCGAAACGACTGTTCCGCTAGCAGATATTGGGCAGTTGTTGCGGGACGGACTGTACCGTGGCGTTTCTCGCGGTCGGAAGGAGAAAAAAATGTAGCAGAACGTTTTACGAAACGGGAAGGGCAGGTCATGTCACATATACCGGATTTTCCGGTATATCTAGAGGCGGTAAGCGAGCGTGCTCGAGGAACAGGTACTAGCGCGACAACTCGCTAGGTATTCGGACGTACATAACGCGCGGCGGTTTGCGTGCCGTGATTTTTCGCGATACGCGTTTTGAATTAAGCGACGACTCGTTCTCGCGCGATTTAGCGCGATTTCGCGCGCGGCTGCGGCCCAGGGCCAAGTGTCAACGCGCGGCCACCTCGACCTCGCGGAAGACCTGCTCGCCGACTCGCTCGAATCAGCGCCAGGAGTCGTCGTCCCTCTTATTACGCTCGCCGTATCCTGCTGGGACGATCCTCGAATAACTTAACGCGTTGCTTGTCGCGAGTCGTTTCGAATTTTACACAATCGAATGATCGATTAGCGGATAGAAGAAAAACTTCATTTGAAAATTGATCAACGTCTACTTTTCTCCCGGTGAACTAGAAACCTCGCTTTAATTTTCAGTTGTTGATCGGGGTTATGTTACGTGTGCTATCGCGGCGTGCATGCTGATGCATTTTTATTGAAACAAGAGGAAGAAAAAAAATAATGACGATTTATCAAGGTGCCCTTGTATCAATTAGTCCAGGTCTCTCCTACACGGGACGATTCGATTGCGATCAGTTTCATATCAGGCAATAAATAACGTTTTGCTCGCAGTACGCCGCGTTACGTGACCGCGTCACGTGCAAATTGCGCATCGAGATACAAGCGCGGTTAATAATGAATTTCTCGGAAGCGACAAAAAACACCAGGAAACGTTCATTAATCGATATCTAGTCGTCGAGCTGTGCCTACAGGTGAGTCGTATGTTAGAATCGCGTAGATCGTACGTACACACAGGTAGATACGCGCGGAGCGTTTAGAGGCGTGCATTAGCAGGTCAGCCGCACTTTCGTTCTCAATAATCTTGGCGGCATGCCTTCTTGCTTTATGGGTCGCCATCGACCAATCAAAATCTCAATTAATTAACGGGCCTCGAAACGCGGATAAAAGCAAGAGTCGAAATTTCTGGTTATTCGAATTTTTGCAAGTAGAGTAAAAACGCGGAGGGGAGGAGGCGGCGGCGGTATGCCGCGTGTCCGCGGCCGATAGCTAGGGTTTTAATCGGCGAATTAATTATTTATAAGGCGTGTTTCATTCATTCGTTAAACCACGGACCCAAGATCATTATGACGCGATAATGTCTTAATTAACGATGGTTAATGAATCCCTATCGCGGGATCGTTTTGCTTTATAATGCGCGACCGAGCAGCCGGACCGACTCTAAACGGCGAATTAACCCACGGTTAATAAACGAACCGAAGAAGCACGTGCTCCTAGGGATCGCTCTCGCACAGGTTACGACCAAGACCCGCATATTTCCTCAACGAGCTCTTCGTGGTTAACGCATTTAGCTCCGGGTAGCAATCGTGCAATCTCTTGCAACCTGTCTGCCTCCTGTGCTACCTTCTTTTTCCTTTTATTCCTCTTCTCTGCCTCACCGATCCGCGCCGCACCGCGCCGCACCGCGCCGCACCGCGCCGTTTGCCGCCTACCTTCCTCTCCTCTTCCTCTTTCCCTCCTCCTCAAACGAGTCGGGGGAACTCGTCGAAATTGATTAAATTCTCACTCGTCCAAATCTTTCCTCGTTCGCGTGTTTTTTCTTTTCCCTTTTTTTATTTATTTATTCTTTCTTTTCCCTGCCGATCGACACGCTCGATTCTTCCTCTTTCGGTTTGTCCGGCCCGGCAGATAAGCGCGACTCGACGTAATTAGTAAGAGAAACGAAGATTCTATGGAGATTATTCAACCCTTTCGATGCCGAGGGCGATCGCCGATCCCTCTCCGGTCACCGAGGATCTTCGAATTTCGTTGATAGAGGTTACTCGATTCGCACAGGCTCGTATGAACGTGGATAATTTAATATAGAAACGTTGCGGGCACGTTTCTCGAGAGAGACGGCGAACGTGGTCGAAGCGAATACGACGGAACCAGTCGTACGCGTTCGACTAAAATGGTATCGCTGAAGTACTTCATTAATTACTCTTCAACTTCTTTAGTCAGCGAGAGTGGTATTAGTTATTTCGACGTGCTAGATCCGTGTTTATACGAAGCGTACGGTCTAATCGAGCGATAATTAATGACCGTGGACGCGAATGAAATCATCGTAACGTGGCGTGACTGATTGCGTTAAGGTACGCCAGGAATCAAACATTCGCCACTGCAACGATACCAGATTAATATTGGCCAGTCACGATTTCCATCCAGCCGTTCGGTAACCCTGCTAATTACCCCTGTCTCTTAATTAATAGAAAAGATTAACGAACTGCTCGCGAAATGGTAGCCGATTGCTCGCGAGATAACGTCTCCGGAACGAAATTGCTGTCGGAAACTGTGGCTCCTTTCAAACAATTTTTCTCCAATTGTTAATTAGTTTAACAATGCTTATCAAGGAATATTTCAGTTGTTCCGAATCCCCAATTTAATATTGGACAAGATCGAAAATTCCAATATCGTAATATCTTGTACGAGGAATAATTAAAAAAAGATACGGTCCCAGATTAAAGGTTCGTAAATAGAGGCTGGGGTTCAAGATCGATCGGTGTTCGGTGATTCACCCTCGTGACGAAATCTCTTTCTGGCTCGCTCCTTCCTTCTCTCCGGTCGATAATTCTATTATGTACGGTTTAATGTACAATTAACCGATCACTTAGGGCCTGACGTTACGCCGAGTCACGATGTCTTATTAAGTCTCTACCACCGGGTAGTCTCGACCACGCACGGTGGCACGGTGGCACGGTGTGGCGTCCAACGGAAGCGGAGTGGACCGAGCCGAACCAGCTTCTCTTAACGATCCGCTTCTGCTTTCGTTCGCGATTTCCACGATAACTCGTTTACCGTACGTTCTCGAAAAGAATTTTCCACAAATTGCTTCGAGTACTCCCGATTAAAATTGTAAACTCGTTAACGACTAATTCTCTTTCGCTAATCGTTCGATTGTACAACGTCCCAGGCACCTGTTACCGGGGCAACCTTGACGACTCGGTTCTTACTTTCTCAGAGATCTCTGTTGCTCGATAAAACGGTTTTTAAAATGTAAGTACACACACACGGCGTAACGAGCAGAGAAATCGAAGCTTTGTCGAGCTGGCGCGAATCGTGGAGCAGGGCTGGGCTAATTTAAGAGTCCATAAAATTGGCCGGTCCTTTGGTCCCTTGTCTCGGGGCCCCGATCCCTCTTTCTCGTCGGAGAAGGCCCAGTTGAGACACGGGGCAGCCGTGTATCGACGGCTCCCTAACGGACCCACACCGATGATATTTCAGTGTTAATTGCGCCCGGTATCTACCGTTCCAGCTCTCTCCCGGCTGACTTCTAATCTCGGGTTCATTAGGGACCACGACCAGCACCGAACTATTTTCAGATCGGGACACACCAATGGTAGTAGTAGGCTCGAGTTCGAGACCGCGAACTGGACAAGGAGGAGGAGGAAGACGAAGACGCAGAAGAAGAAGAAGAAGAAGAAGAGGAAGCAGGAGATAGGGAGCCTCGAGGATGAGAAGCAACGAAAAGCAGAGGAGTATGTAGGAGCGAAAACAACCGGCTGTTTCGTACATGTGTGCAGGATTCGAGACTGTCTGAACGAAGGAGAAGTAGAAGAAGACGAAGAAGAAGAAGAAGAAGAAGAAGAAGAAGAAGAAGAAGACGACGACGACGAAGAGGACGCGACGAGGCACGACCATCCCCGATTTCCATTTTAATTGAACTCAACGCAACATCATACTTAATGCCAGAAACGCGTCAGAAGCTCCAATTAAACGGCGACGCCATTTCACTTTATCTCTTCGTACACCGGTCCCGATTGCCCTGTGCCGATCGTTCGGCCAGCTAACCATCGATTATTTACCCTGGAACGATCGGCAGCGAAGGAGGAGGAGGAGGTTCGTGCGATCGCGTACGAGCTTACGCGGTTTATTTATCCCGGTTGCCGATCGCGTGTCACTCTCGACCGATTTACCGGAAGGCCAGCTTCTTGCGTTTACGAGTGGTTCGCGTGAACGTCGCCGCGTCGCTCCGCTCCGCTTCGCTTCGTGCCACTTTTAAATCACGAAGAAAGGATTTCGCGTGATAAACGATCCACCCGTACCAATTAATCCTCAGAAATTTATCACGTGCCATTCATATTGCCGTCTGTCATCATTAAATTCAACGCCTAGCGTAACGTACACGACGCTTTGTTTTTTTACCGTGTGACCAAAAATTCATACCAAATAATCCTAGTTTTCTTTCATTTTCTAAATCACGGTTTATAGCCTCGAGGAAAAAGACACTAACAAATTCTTTATTTTTGAAATCCTTCAGAGTCCATAATTTGTGAAAATAACTTGATATAAATGTTTAAACTCGAGCAGGTGAATTTATGTGCGACATTTAACAATATAATTTGCAACGGAGTCCGGAGCCAGTTCGAGAGGAAAAGTCTGAAAATTATTGGCGTCGGTTGGCTGTTCCGTTTGAAAATGGAGGCGATCGATCGATCGACAGAACAGGATCGTGAGTTTTACAAGAGCCGCGAGCGATAAGCTACGAGATCCCGCGTTGCGTGGATAAATTTCTGTTTTTCTGGTTGTTGCGAGGAACGACGACGACGGCGACGATGGTTACGACGAGGAACTCGAGCGAGGAGGAGGAGGAGGAGGAGGAGGACGAAGAGGAGGAGAAGAGTCGCGAACGGCAGAAACGTCGAGGCTGCCTCGTGCACGGCTAGCAACTTGATTTATTGACAGGAAAATCTAGTCGTCGAGTCGAGTCGAGTCGAGTCGAGTCGAGTCGAGTAGGTTTGGCTTACCTCACCGGATGGCTGCCTTCTGCTCGTCTCTCGTCGAGCGTGCGATGTCCTTCGCTCGAAAAAGAGAGCTCCCCGACTCGTTTCTCGTATCTAGCCGAGAGAATCCTTAAAAAGAGAAACAGAGAGAGAAAGGAAGCCGAGATATTTCGCCAAATCAACGCCGATGATGTCGAGAGTCTGCTTTCGGACTGGAAAAAAGTGTCGCCGAGCTAAGAATCTCGGCTCTTCTGACAGCTTGAAGTATCTCTCCCGAAAGGTTGCTGCAAGATTTATTTTTATTCCGCGAGGCTTTCCTTCGGAAAAAGAAAAGATACCAAACGGCCTCCCTTCCTTGGAAATTAACATTTCCAGGCGGTTTTGGAATCCGGTAAAAAGATAGCGGGACACGGCCGGCGGGGCCTTTTTGTCGCGTCTAAGCGCGCGAAACACGAGCGCGTCAGCGAGTCAACGAGTCAGCGACGTTTTGTTTCGAAAGGGAGAGCGCGTCCCTTAATTTCGTTTCTTCTTCGTTTCGGTTCGCCGATCGTTCCCCGGGGATGCGCCGCTAATGGATTTTTCAGATTGAGACGCTTGCACGCGATCCGCCAAAACTCTCGGCTTGACCCTTCGCGCTCTCGGATCACGTGATACTGCAGCCAGATTGTCATCTGTGCCTAATGTGGAAATCACGTGCCTGCCGCGTTGGCTAATTTTATTGTTCGAAACACGTTACCGACCAGGCATTTTTAACACCCTGACGGCCACACGTTTCGTGCCAACGTTGACTTTTCGTATTTTAAACTTAAAAATAGATCGCTAAGAAATTATATTAAAAATCTCTTTTCCGAGTTTCTTTCAATTAGGATATTCGCAAACGTTCGTGTTCAGATTAGATCGGCGAACGAACGTCTATAATATTTCACTTTTAATGAGTCAAATTCGTCACCTTCCAGCGTGTCGGTAGAAAACGTTCAGTCATAGGTTAATCCTTTTGCAACCGAATGCAATTACAGCCACTCGTCACGAAATCGAATTTCTTTTGGAACAACATTCTAACAATGCTTCGAATAAGATGACTAAATATTTGTGATAACAGTTTCGAGTGACAGCCTTGAAAGAAGAATGCGAGGTAACCGTAGTGAAATCGAACGAAGAGAAAGTGTAAGGGTTTCGATCGATCGGCGAGTTACGACGAAGGAGGAGAAGAAGTAGAAGCAGCAGCAGCAGCAGCAGCAGCAGCAGCAGCAGGTTGGAGGATGCATCGGGTCGGGTCGGATCAGAGGATCGGGCCGCCGTAGGCTACCGGTGTTGGGCAGCTGTAGGGCCGACTGGTGCGGTGGTCGGCTGCTTTTTCTCCCTGGTCAGCGAGCAACGATGGTTCGCGATCGAAGGCGCGACCAAGCCGAAAAATCGGCCCTCGCCTCGTCTCCGCCGCGTTCGGCTACGGGGCTACGGGGCTACGGGGCGAGAGAGCATTGAGATGCAGAGAGCGTTGGTGCTACCGTGCGATGGTCCCGATACCGCCTAATGGACCGTCCCCGCCCTCTTTCTCCCTTCGCCCAGAGTCCTCGATCTTTCTTCTCCGCCTTCCAGCACCTTCCTCCTTATCTCCCTCCTCGCCCTCGCAGACCTGTCTCCCTTTCTATGCTTCTAACGCCGCTTTTAACCTCCGCAACCGTTCCTTTCTTCGGCTTCCGAGCGCACCGCGTGTTTTACGTCCGCGGAGAGGGTAGTGCACCGCGCACCGCGCACGGTAGCAGGGCTATAACCGCGTCACGGCATCATTTATATTTACGAGACGCCGCATTGTTTCTGGCCGAGGGCCTTGTAGGGCCGCCGCTTCTCTCTTCTTCCGACCATCGACGTCTCGAACGATTCTTCGATCGATGTCTCGTGGATTTATACGGTGATCCTATTCCCCGAACGTCTGCTGTTGATCATTTTCAAACGGAAAGACTAATGTCGTAAAGGGGGGAAGAAGAAGGTTCGCGGCAATCAGCCACGGCCAGATATTTCACGGTTATTGCCAGATAAACCACGACCTTAGCGCCGGATGTAGCGTCGTTCGGGGAATAGACCGCATCAATGATGCAACGTTCTACCTAGCGGCATCGCTTCAACGTTTGTCTTCCTTCGGCAACTTTATAGTCCCGTCTATCAGCTACGTTATTCTTCCACCTTCGACAACCCTTTTCCGACGCGTTGTTTCTCTGTGAGTTCCTTTTCGGTGGATGATCTGGCTCATCGGGATTTTTCGAGGTCGGAAACAGGCGACGGGGCTATCTGGCCGCGTTCGCGAAACAGGAGAGGGAGGGCAGTCATTGACTGTAAAGACATCGAGGGTGGCTCTCGTGAGTGCAAGTGAAGGCAAGGGCTGCGCGTTTCTGCTGATCAGCCTGCTGAATCCCGAGTTCCTGATGGGGTCGTTGTTGCCGATCGTGGAACGGGCGCAAGGGGGAAAGCGACGACGACGACGAGTTTTAAACCGCAACTCGATATCTACTCGTTCCTGGATCGTAACCAACCCCGTCCGTCGCCCCTGTCACCGCCACCCCTGGGATTTCCTCGAAAACGACCGGGGTCGACGACGAAATGCGTGCAAATACACAAAAATTTGAAAATCAGAGCCCTCCTCGATCGGCTACTCCTCTGAAATTGTCCCATCCAACCGTGCCATTTCTCTGTTTCTATTTTAAAATTATAGAAAATTGCTAACCAACGAGTGGCACTCTTTGCCAAAGATACTATTTCAAACGTTCGAATTTTATCTCCGTCAATCAGACAAGAACGCTCGAAACGTTTGTCATCGTGTAACTCTCGAAAGGAACGCGATAAAACGATTTGATTTTCGCTGTAGTGAACGCGTGCGAGAGAAAGAGAGAGAGAGAGAGAGAGATGGATCGTCGTTGTTTGACGTTAAGTTGAAAGCTGTGTCGCGATGTTCGACGTCATAAATCGCGGGGCGAGCGGGCCAAGCAAAACCGAAAACGTAACGGCCCTTGGTAGAACGGGGATGAGAAATCACGTGAGGAAAAATATAAAATTCCATCAATTCGCGGCAACCACGAAACATTTTTTTGCTTTGAGAGAAAAAAGAAAGAAAGACGGATAGAGGCGGCTTCGACTTATGTATTTGGGGGTTTCAGGCTTTATTAATGATTGATCGAGGGATATCGACGTCTCCCCTCTGACGCGACTGATATATAGACGCGGAGGGGTTGCTTACGGCGTGGCTTCGCACGTGACACAATAAAACGACGCTACCACCCCCTACCCCCACCCCACCCTATCGACAGCTTATTGCTAGACTCCTTTTTTTATCGATCCCGATAACTTTTGCTTCGTTGTTGTTCCACGCTGACGCGCTCGATCGATCCCTGTGTACGACTTTTATATAAATCGCACGTGTTTCTTTTATCGGGACAGCGACGTTGTTTTGCCAACAGATTAGTCGGAAACGGCCCTCGCAGACTAAATCGTACCCGGCGATCTACAGATAGCCACTCGGTACGGGAATTGATTTATTCGACGTCGAAACGTTCGTTGCTAACCCTCGTCCGAACGTCGGGCCAATTTTCATCCGAAACAGAGAGTTCGTTTGTTGGTAACGCGCTGAACCACCGAATCTCTAAATGTTAACCCTTCAAGCTCCGTTTAATTTAAGCCATTATTTAAGATTAAAAATATACTAAATTCTCCTTACGACACTTAGCAGTTTCTATTATAAAAATGCTGGAGCGTTTTGCAGAGAAAATAGAAGTCGGAACGTAATAACTGAGAGTAGGATATAGGGAGATGAGACTAATCTTGGTAAAAGGTGTAGCGTTAAAAGTACGAGGCATAAAAGCATAGGAGGCACACGATCGTGGCTTGGCGAAGGTGGAAAAGCCACGTGGATCCCCGAGGGTGGCATTAATCCTAACCTCGTCCTCCCCGATGCTTACCCATCTAGACAACGAAGACGAAGCAATCATATTTTCCACCCCAGAGGCACGATACGTGTCAATGCGAATCAGCCTTACCGATCTAATACGGATTCCGATAGTGGTCTGATTTACTCCTGACGCTTCTTTTCACCCAGAAATCCATTCCCCTTTTTCTTTCCGTCTTTCGCAAAGATTCAGCCGTCTGTTTCTGATTTAACAAATCTTCCTCGTTTATTTCTCTACCGGTTCTTGGACATTCCTATTCCATTAACTCTTCTCCATCTCATCGTTCGAGCAGAATGCCGTCAATACTTTTGTAAAATATTGTAGAATCGATCCAGGACGAGAAATCGACGCATTTAGCGATTAGAAAAATGGCGCGCGAATAATCCGCTTCTGAGCCATCAGGCTGGTCATCGTCGCGATGGTCGGAAATTCGCACAACCGACCTTATCCTCCATTTTCCCGTGCCTGCTCCTTTCCCGGCTCTCGTTTCCTACTCCCGTCACGTACGTAGCGAGAAAAATTGCAGCCGAGCGCTTTACTCGCTTCGCGTTCTTCACGCTTGGCTCCCTTTTTCCTTTTCCTTTTCTATTTTTTCCTCTCCGTTTCTCCTCTCCGGCTCCAACCCTCGGCGTGTTTCGAAGCTTCCAGGGAAGCTACGCTGCCTCGTCGTCGTCGTTCGATAACGGTACTTAACAAAAGAGAGAAAAAAAAAACCGACCGACGAGCTTTCTTTTAGTAATACCGAACAATTTGGTATCTTGACATTTTTTTGAATTTTTCAACTGGATAAAGAAGACGGTAACTGGCATTTCCTTTACTTGGAGATAATAAGTAAGAATTGTTAAAAATAATTTCAGAAAATTATAATTGCAGGGTAAACTCTGCAGGATTCGAAAAGACAGCGATTCCTGGTTGGAATGCCGGGCGATAGATGATAAATCACGCGATTCGGAGGTACGAAGGTGAAAATTCAAATTTGCCAGAAAGGCAGGGTTCGATCCCTCAGGAAATCGAGCGTAACCGGTTACGGGATCAGAAGTGCACCACCCTTTTCCCTTGTTTCTCCCGCTGGGCCACTCAAGCCCGTTGCTCTCGAGATCTCGGTGTTATTAGAGACGTAACGCTGCGAGGGGTACCGGGCGAAATCTTGAAAGTTCAATCGTACTCGATGACCCGCGCTATCTCAGGACGTTCGAGGGCGGACTTAACGCGCATCAGCACTTTTCGAATGTTTGCCAACCGGAGAATGGTGAAGGCGAGCTCGACCCTCGTTTCGACGCGCGACGTCGCCGGCTTTTTACTTTCCGCGCCCGTCGGGGTTAACCTTACCGCTCTTTTTCTACGCGTCGAACGCGACTTTAATTAAATTATACCGAGGGAAAGGCAAAAGTGAAAATATCAAATTATTTAGTTTGGAATTTTGTCGCGTTGGCTGCTCGTCGCCGATCCGAGATGTACGACGGATTTGTGAGAGGACGAGGTACCTCGAAACACTCTCGTTCCCACGGCGATGCAATTACGCCGTGACGAGCTTCAACTAATGCAGGATCTTTACTATCGGAGCCGCTCTTAATTAATTTCTACTGGCAGGGGCACTCGACCCGTTGACACACTGCTCCGAATGCGTCACGAACGTGTCCGTGCCAAAGATGAACCTTCTCAAATATTAAGAATATACACAAGAAGCGGGTAACAAGCGAAAATGTTAATAATACAGTACCTTATACTATATTTAACCTTGACACGAAAGCACCGATCGAATACAGTGGGTTAAAAATACAGAAAACAGACTCAACAGTTTACTTCCAAGGTAGGTCACGATATAAAAGGAAATATCTTATACGATAAATAAATGAAATTAATTAATGCCTGGTGTGGCCAATTGAAGTTGAAAGGATGCAGAGCACGGTGTAGCCAGAGTAACCGGTGTAGACCAAGGGTTGATGGTGGCGGAAGAAACGCGTTCCTATCGTTCGATCTCGGAACGAATCCAGAGGATCTCATTGCCAGGTACACGGCACGAACCTTTATGTAACCGGCGGTACGTGTTTATTTTTTTCTTGGGCGATTTCCATCGAGGATGGACGAAGGGAAGACACGCGCATCCTGGGTAATCCGTGACGACGCGCGCCTCCGCCGCGCCGGTCTTCCCTCCCCTTGTGCCAACCCCGTCCTCTGGCTCCTCTTTCGTTTTTTCCCAATGCACGCGCGTTACAATCGGCCGACTTCCTCGTAAATTCGTTCGAATCCCCTCGCAAGCTTGTATTATCGTCGATTAACGGGCCTGTAATTACCGCGGAGCGCGACGCCGAGTCCCCGTCATTTCGAGTCTGCCGGCCAAAGTGATTATTTTCGTCCGGATCGCGGGATGATGACTTAAACGCAACGGAGACCGCGACAAAGTAAAAGAAATAATAACAGTGCATCGATCGAAGGGTACGGTAGCACGCGAGAAACAAGAAGAAACATCCCGAGCGGATCTTTTTCTTGTCCTGATAATCGTTCCTCTTCGAGTACGCGCCGCGCGGCAACGTATCTGTCGATGGAAGCTCGCGCGTGCATCGTCGACTATGCAAATCATCGCTCGCTTGTCCGTCACCTTAAGACCGACCGTGCCTTGCAGCTAACATCGTTGCAGCGTGTAAAACGCGTCTTTGTCACGGACTCGGTGCACGCCAGACGTAATCAATGAACGACTAACCCCTTCGAAACTCCTTCTGGGCATAATTCTGACTCTTGAATTCTTATCATCGTAAAAAATACACGTGTGTAGCGAAAATTTAGATAAAGGTGAAACGTAGAGGGGTAACGCAAGGGGATCCCGGAAGCGTGCCACTTTCGCGAGGAATCCTCACGCTTTCGTCTCACGTGGCATCCTCGTGGTGCTTTTCAGCAGCGGCGTGGTGGAAGCGTCGAGGCGCGTGCTCGGGATGCGCACCTTCGCGTCCTGATTAGCAAGCCAGAGACCGAGCGAAGGCCAATGACACCCTGGTTGCTTCGCTGCCTGGTCCTCGAAGCTGGCAGCGTGCAAGGGGTAGCGCGCGCGAGACGAGCGAAAGAGAGAACGTGAAAAGGAAACGAAGCGAGAGTGAGAGTTCGGGTGAAAGAGAAAGAGGGGTTGGTGGTAGGCGGTGGTGGCGGCGGTGGTACGCGGTGCACGACATAAATATGTATGTATCATCCGCTGCGACCTGCCCCACTACCCGACTAGGTCAGACTCATGCTTCATCACAATGAGCACCTTGCCTTGCCTCGTCCTGTTCCTTTCCTCCTCTCCATTCAAGTGGATGGCACGAAAGCTACCCGATCGAAAATCGAAAGCAACCCCTTTCGTGCATACCCATGCGTCGCATAAAAATGCACGAAACATCCGAACGATTAGTCAAACTTTGCGCCCTTCGAGACAGATCCTTCCGAGTTAGCGTCGCTTCACCCAGCGTTCCGTGCATCACGTATCGACCTGTACCGTGATATCGGTCCGGGGGACGTGCGAATAGAGTACTCTCGACTGTTTCGAAGCCAACGACCGTACGAAAAACTATGAAAAAAGATTGCATCCTGGCAGGGTGGTTTCAGCTGAGCTTCGATCACTGACGTTGCACGCAGTCGGTGACGTGGTCCGCGTGACGTCAGCTACGCTTCCCTCACGGGGGTTGCGCAAGGTCTGGGCAGAAGGCGAGGGAGGTTGACGGGGGTGCAGACGAAACAGGAAGCGGTAGGAGGGACGGGGCACCAAAAGGGGGCTAACGGCCCGAAAGGGGGGTGTAGCTCTTACATATTTATGCCGCGTTCTACGCGCAACACCGATCCTGGGGGCGGTGGCGGCGGCGGCGGCAGGAACCAACCCCCTCTGCGCTTCCTACGTCGCCTGGATATAGGTATGCCGACCTTGTGCGAGCTTTTACGGGCTGTCTGTCTGGCTGCCGATGCTAATCAGCCTTGCTTGATAACGCTCTGTTACCAACACGCGTCTACGTTTCGGATTCTCCGGGTGGTTGTTGGGATAATGGCGCAGTTGGCTCGTGTAACCTCGTTGCCGTTGACACCTTCGTGCTTTGCCAACGAAGGGTTAACGCGTTTGCATCTCTGTTTATCAAACATCCGCTTTAATCTCTTGTCGTTTGATTTTTCTAAGGTAGTGTGTCACAATTATTTAATTCTCCTTCCTCGACTGTGCCAATTATGATTAGAATTGAGTTTAAAATTGAACTATATAAAGTTTACAGATCGTATTTTTAGTCCAGTTGTTTTTAATCGCGCAATTTTATTACTTGTCCGCCAACATATGTCCGATGGCAAACGATTTTTAGCCAGGTCTCAATTAAAATTTCCCCACGTAGATGCGAGCGGTTAGCGAGCAGACACGACAGGTTAGATAGTACCGGGTGAGAATCATCGGTGTCCCCGAGGGTTATTAATCAACGGCAGGCTTACATCAGTCGGAGGGTTCGCGAGAAACTGTCATCCTATTAATCGTAGTCGCTAATGACGGGCGAGCAGCCCCCGGGTAGCGTTCTCCGCTACCGGACCGAAGCTGCCAGCATCGTCCAGTTCGCTTCTTCGCGTACCGAGCAGACAGCACGGTCACGCGATCCGGATCGCGTTTCAGCCGGCCGACGTGCAATTATAACGAGAATGCGCCGCGAGCACGCACTTTCAGCTCCGCGTGTCCTCGTGCCGTGGGGACGATTTTATTTCTCCGCGCGAAGAGGATCTCGCGGAGAAATCGATCTCGCCTACGGGCCCTCTGCACGACATCGAAAACGGGAGGGTTCCAGGGTGTCCGTCGTGCCACGTTGCCCCACGAATTACTCTCGCAATCCTGTTACGATAATGAGCGCACGGGAGCCCGTGCCCTTGTCAACCTCCGTTCCCCCCGAAGTCGGTCCCGATTAAATTGCAAATTAAAATGTTTTCCCACTGAAACATCGCTCGATAAACCGATAAAAATCGACCCTCTTCTTTCCTCGAGATTTCGAGATGCACCTACTTGTTTAGGTAGAAAGTGCAATTGAATTGAATTTTTGTCGAAGACGCGGTCACGCGATCCGAGAGCAACGGAAGAATTTATCATCGTTCGATGGAAGAAAGAGACGATAGGAGCATAACGTGGACGGTGAATAAGTGGAGGTAGACGCATCGAGTCGGTTATCTCCGGCGGCAGTACGATGGACGCGATGATCAACGATACGCTAGGCCGAGCGGATAGAAGAGGATAGGAGAGGACGGCGCGTGTGGGCTCCGATTTATCGATCGATAATACCTTTACGTAAAGTGTTTATGTCGCGGACGGGCCATTAATAAAACCGTATACCGAACCTTTTCAACGTGGACCGCGATAAGTGATTCGACGAGTCGTCTTCCCCCTCGAATACGCCTCTGGTCGCCTTTTTCCCTCGCGTCGTTAACGCGAAACATTATCGCCTCGTGTAACCGTGCGTAAAATTATGAAAATATTCGTAATCCCGACGAGGTATAACCGCGAATCGCGAGAAACAAATTGTTTCGCTTCGTTTCGAATTTACTCGACGAGAGAGATCTTAATCCAGAACGATTTGCGAGCTCGATCCGAAGAGGTTTACAAACAAACCCGAGGACGCCTACGCGCGTACACGAGCGAAGGTGCACGCGATCGTTCGGCAACCAGGTAGACGGTCTCGTAATCCGTGGGTTACCATTCTGGTATCGGGACATCATTTCCCGCCAAGTTATCGCCCGTTATTCCACCCCGAGAGCTACTCTCGCCTGTTCCCGTTCGACGGCCAATAATCCAGCCTTCGTAAAATTTCAATGCTCGGTCTCCGCGCGAACAAGGTAGCATCCGATCGAACACCTTGTTTCAGAAACTGACGCAGGTGCGTCCGCTGTCGACCACGATAATGCCACGAACGAAATTTCCAACGGGACGAGCTTCTTTAATCCTTTCGCACAATCGATTTCATTTTATTCGTACAGCGACATCTTTTCAAATAGAACGGAAATTTATAATTCTTTAAATTGGAATTTTGCTTTCGAAAATAGGAATTTTTAACACCCTTAACCCTACATCATTACATTAAGGTGAAACTTTGAGTCCTTGGAAGCTGTACCGTGAAAATACTGGAAAGGACTCGACGCCGATTATGAAAGCAAGGATGGAAGGAAAATGGAAAGGGCGGAAGTGATCGCGTGTACCGGTAGCCAGGTATCGGGTCATAGGCGGTTAATGCGATTGCGTTGTTTAATCCGATTAATCAGGAACGATTTCGATGTTGAGTCATTACGGACGAGGATTTATTGCGAGTAATGGCGCGTAATGAACGCAAAGGTTCCCCGTCTCGCAGCGTATACTTTCCCGTCTGCTTCTAACCTCGCGGCTCGATTACGCGCCACGAGGACACATCTTACCACTTTGCGAACGGACTGGCAAAGCCTGGACTCGACTAGGTGTCCTTGTGCTTTAAATAAATGCGAAAACAGTACCTGAACGACGTGGCTCGGCGTGGCGTGGCTTGGCGTGGCTTGGCGTGGCGTCGATACCGCGACCTGCCATGGCGTTCCTCTTACGCTTACAATCGAGACGGAGCCGAGTGTTTCACGCCTACGCGCGGATTCTAACCATCGTTACCTGTCTCCTTCTATTATCGTCTGACTATCTTTCTCGTTTCCCTTCGTCTCTCGTTACGGGGAAAATCAACGTTTCTTTCGAGCCAAAACGAGCGTAACAAGACGCGGATTATCTCTCCGCTTCCACCCTTCCACTCGGTGCCGCTCGATTTGCCGATAACCAGAAAGGGAACTTCTGCCGCTAATCGAACGAATCTCGGGACAAACTCGAGCCGCTCGTTCTCCAAATCGATTAACTCTGTTTAACAAAAAACCAGAGCTACCTCTAAATAATATAGCCTTGTCGAATTTCAATGCGAATAAATATGTTAAATTATTTTGAATTCAAACAAGTTTTAGAAAAATTCTCATTACTGGAATCCAGATAACGAAGCGGCAAACAAAATTGGATCAAAGACTTGACGATTTTCACGGGGACGAAAGGACGACGAAGAAAAATAAAAAGAGGAGCGGGAAGCAGAGGCTCGGGGCGAACATCCGATCGCTTCTCTCCCACCGCACCCCAATTTTAATCAGGACCCGAAGTATGCAAGCAGGATGGATGCCTGCGAGCTCTCCCACCGGTACTACCGGGCGTTACGATGCATGTAATTTATTTTTATTGCCACCAATTTTTTTTCTACCCCTCGATCAGCTCCTACTAATTTCGAGGAGGCGGAGGCGTCTCCGCCGAAGAGGCATCCCGAAGGAAAAACCTCGTGTAACGCGTTACTGGGGTATCTGGGGCCCTGAAATTTCCTTCTAAAATCGTTGAAACGTTCATGATTTTATTTTTGATTAAAAATATATTCTAATGTTGTTGAAGTTGCTTCTAATTTTTGTCATCTTAATTTTCAAACCTATTATTGCGGTTAAGTGCTTATTCCTTGGCGGTGCAGCCTGGACCCGGCTGAAGAAGACGTTTGGAGAAGGAAAGAGACGACAGCGAAGAATGGTAGAAAATTCAGAGGCGAAGGGTTTCGTGGCGAAACGATATTAGGCTGGATGCAGAGGTATATGTAGTTGGTAGGCTGGTAGATCAGGTTAGATAGCGGATAGACGAGGTAGCACCCAGTAAACTCGTTATCAGATCGATGTTACGAGATACATATCTTATACAAGGAGATTATGAAATTCAACGACGTAGGGCCGGAGAGGCGACCGCGAATCACACGAGTTAACTCGTTCGTTCTGCCTTTTTTAGGTTGTTCGGCTATAAACGCTCGGATATATCCTCGAGAAATTATCGTTTATCTTCAGTTTCGTCACCCGTTACCGGTATTACGTTCGTTTTATTACCATCGAGTATGCAAATCTTCCACGGAGATAATTGCTTTTGGTAACATTCACGGGCCACGTTCGATTACGAGGAAACGAAATAGGCTTTAACCTTCGCACGACGTATGCTGCGGGTCATTTTCGTCCGGCTATAGTAGCGACGACGAGTTTCAATAATTAGTGTATAATAAAAGTGATACGATCGAAATAAAACGTGCATATACTTTATCGCCGTGTATTTTAATTAGTAAAATGAACAGACCGTAATTTGTTAAGTTGAGAACGTTCGAAGCGTCAAACGCCGTCTTGCATTCTCGCTGTTATTTTTACGCTCCGTATTTAACATCTAAAGAATTTTAATTAAATATTTCTCTACGACATAATTGCAATTTTACCAATCATTTTTTCAATCTCGCGTATATCGAGCTTCGAATAAGCAAAAATATTTCTTCAATTTTGAGTGTCACAGCATCATTCTCGTTCGAAGGGGTTCAATCTCATGCAGGGTAAACTCGAGGATCGTATTCGATAGTTTTTCCAGGACGATTCTCGGATGATGCCGCGTGTCCCGGGCGGTCGGTCGGTTTAAAGGTGGCTAAGATTTATAGCGAGCCAGGGACGCGTAGGGGGTGGAGCAGTCGGGGTAAAAGGAGGCGCAGGGGTGGTAAAAGAGATACATAGAGTGAACGGTGGGTTTTGAGTTTGAGCCGCGGGGGTTATTGCAGTAAGCCTTCTCTTGGGGGTTCAAGAATATTACTATCCACGCGAAGCCTACCCTACGCCTTCCTCTAAACTACCCAAAACCACCCCCTTCTCTCTCTCTCTCTCCCTCTCCCTCTCCCTCTCCCTCTCCATATACCGCCTCGCGTCGCTTAGTCTCCCCCTGCCTTTGCTCGATCCGGAGCGATAAAGAGGAGGAAACGCAACCGAAAGGGAGAAAGTAGAACGGCGGAATGGCAAGGCGAAAGGGAGAGAGGGTAAAAATACGACACCCACCCTACCGAGCACTCATACGTGCCCCGACGATCTTTTTAAACGCGCCTCACTTAAAAGAACACGGTTTACGTTTATGGCCATTCATTCAGCCGGCCGAAACAGGGGCAGAAGAAAACGAACCGAGACACAATTCCGGCCGATCCGGGTCGAAAAGGCACGGGGGTGTGACCTGATAAGCAATAATGGCTCGACTCGAGAAACGAAACGTCGATATTCCTAAGAGCTCGTGGTAATTACGTAGAATAGGGTCTGCTTTGTCGATTTCGATGATCTTGATGCCTAATGTTCCGGATAATTTCATATGTCCCCTAATGCGATGGGTTGCCGGGAAGGTAATCATTTAAATGAAACTTTCATTTTATTTCAATGTATTTGCAAAAGATTTGAAATGATCAAATTTCAATACGGCCGTGTTATTTTGTTATACTCCTATACGTATAGGAGTATGAGCGAGTTTTGTTGGATAGTTTTGGAGGATGGTAGAGTAAGAAGGGAAGTTAATGGGATCGTTTGAAGGGGGAAAGAAATCGTGATTCCGCAGAAAACGAGAGCCGTTTTTCCGAAGAGAAAGAATACTGTTTCCCGGAAGAAAGTAGCTCATTCGTAGCGGATCGACCCCGCGTTTAATTAGGCAGCTTCTTTCCCGTGGTAGTCCCCTGGAGAGCGAAAGAAATCACGAGGCGAGACCGAGCTGCTCTCCATCTCGGAAAAGTCTTTCTCCGGTGGCGCGTGGACCCTCTCAATCAGTATGCGGATTACACTTTTAATTCATTTTTTTTTTTCCTTCTTCTTCTTCTTCTTCCTTTTCTTAACTAACTCGACCGTGTTCAGTCTTTGTCTAATTGGAGACAAAGGTGCTCGTTTTCATGGCGAAATTCAACAATGTATTTAACACCGGAACTACTAAACAAGTCGAGACGAGTCGCTTCGAGTTTCTCCTTTTTAAATTGGAAAACTTATCTGACCGAGCCGGCGTTGTCGTTCGACGGTGTTAACCCTTAAGCGCTCTATGGTTGTGAAATGTAAGAAATAAAACGATGTTTAAGCGTTGAAATCGCATTATTTAAGAGAAAAAACGAAACGGGGAGTAAAACACGAGCGGACGATACAATTTCAAAAGTAGCCAGTACGTTCTGATTTACCTACGATTTACTACGAAGCCCTGGCCGTAACGCAGAGAGGTCACGGGAATCTTGCGTTTTCGCCGAGATCCCTTCGAAAGGGAAAGGGATTCGACCCTCTCGCCTTTACCACGTTTCGTCCTTAAAGTACGTTTACGTCTCCGAAGCACCGTCCGATCTTACGGGCCGGCTTAGTCCCGTTTTATTTAACGCGTGTTTAAAACTAATAAAACCGGGGCTCCGAGAAGAGCCGGGGACGTTGGCTTCGGGTGATCCGCAATCAGAGACAGACGCGTTTAACGTTTTGCATGCTTCCCTTCGCGGATCGACACGGCACGGCCCTCTTTCCGGGGGAAAAACGAGAGGAAGGCGACGATGACGAAGGCTAATGTCTGCTTGCTCGGAACTTCCGACGAAACTTAAACCGTGCAAGCTAAACAATTATCGCTTAAGCCTTTCGAGGCTTACCTCGTCATCCTCCCTCTCCCACGACGGTTTACTTCCTCCCGGTAAACACGGATCGTTCGCGCGATTAACCCTTCCGAGACGAAAGATCGTTCTTTTCGTCTAGCTAATTAAAAATCACCCCGGCGAGCTAGCTGAAATTTCGAACGACGAAAGCAACGAAAGCAACGAAAGCAATCGCGATGAACGCGTTAGAGGAAAAATCGAGGTCTACGCGAGAAATTACCTTGAAATTGGGTCGAAGTGAAACGATTTCATGGAAAAAAGCGGTTTTATATCGCAGTAAGAAAATGTTCGAGCAAAGAGCAAGGCGCGATGCGAAGAAAAATCGATACGTTTGTTAATTTATGCATTCGTTTACATTTTGAGGTTAGACCGCGAATCAAATATGGCGGTCGGCATTCGCACGCAACATTCGCACGATAAAAATGCGTTAGAATTTCCATAATATGATAAAGGGCGATTATGCCGCGTATTAGCATACAATTTTTTCCCATTTTTTATCCAGTAATGGGAACGCGTTGCTGGCGGCGTGTAACACAAGGACAGAAACGGGCTCGTTTTTGCGAAAGTCCGCTAGCATGTGGCTTCGATCCCCGAGCCGAACCTGCCGGTGCCAATAAAACGATTTATGCCAGATGCAAGTATCCCCCTCCCACGCTTTCCCACGATTCATCCTGGCTGCGTTTAACGACGGAAGGTTAGCGAAGGTCCCTGTGTGTCGCTAATACGAAACACATGTTCGGGACCCGTCTCGCACCTGAGATCCACCAGGTTACGAGCAGCCTTGAAACGAGGGTGGCAGAGACTCGTTCTCGAGGCTGGAGGGTTGGTCAGGTGGTCGTCAAAATGGAAACGTTCTCGGGTGCCGAACACCTGAGGAAAACCCACGTGCCGACCAGATGCGAGCAACTTCTCGTAGCAGCGACCGTAACAGCGACCGTAACAGCGACAGGTACACGCAGGGCTTATTCCCGTTACGTTCCCGTGAATTTTCGGATTTCGTTTACCCTGCTCACGTTTTTCCTTTTCTCTGCCAATTTTATGGCCTTCGTGGGAACGAGGCGTAATAAATTTATCCCTGCGATCGGACCACGACGTTTTAACTAAGCTTAAGACGTTTCGCTGGAACCGTGTATCTCGTATGCGAAACACACCGCGAACGTGCTAACACTTTTGGCGCCACTTCAAAAATTCGTTCAAACAGCCGTCGTTCGGAAGATTTCGTGAAACGGCGGAAAATTATATGAAACAAATTACTCGGACACTCGGTAGAAAAGCTTCTTCTTCGAATTTCCTCGACTTGGTCGGAGGGGTAACGAGGGTCGGCGACGTTTCACCGCGTCCAATTTCCCATTGAAAAATCCGGATCTGGCCTGTCCACGCCTCGAAATCATTAAAAACAAGTTAAACGCCCCCGAAGGACGTCTTTACGAGTCGGCCGCATTCAGCCGGCTAAATTATTACGTTATAACGCAGCGGTCGGGGATCGCGGTGAGATTGGTTTTCGGGTAGGGCGCGAGCAGCACGGGGCCCGTGGCTGCCCGGATAAACGAGCACGTACCTGACACGGGGCCCCGTTTCCCTCCCTTGACTTACGTCCAAAATCTATGACGACGCCCCAGCCCAAATCCGATCGGTTCGATTCCAGAGATTTTTCGACATTTTTTAAAACCGACATCCCGACGAAGGGGCCTCGTTTGTGGATCCCGTCTGGGCGGAGCTGTTGCCGGATCCCGTTAATATACACGGATCTTGTTTATCAATCCGTTCCGTCTACCCTCGCGATTGTAAGTTATCTTCCTCGATGAGACGGCTCCGCAGTAATGTACAAGTTGATTCCAATTCGAGGGTCCAATTGGAAACTCGATAAAATGATTTAAGAATATACTATTGGATAGCTGCTTATTTACTACGTTCTATTACACGTATACAGTTTGAAAATGAATAAAGTTATGGGAAATTTTGTAAATCAACCGATAACAGAATATTTGAAGAAAAGAGTACGGCGTGATTTTTTCCGATTGTACCACCAGATCGGAAACACCCTGTACACCTGCACCCAAGTCATATATCTAACGATCTGACGGCTTACTTTGCTCGGTCTCGAGCAGATATTTCACGCGGTAATTAGCGCAAATCGTATATTAAAGCCAGCAGACGGCACAATACGAAAGTAAGTAGATATAAGTTGAAAGATTAACGGAAGCCAGACCGGTACCGTAAGGAGGCAGGGGAAAAAAATGAAATATTCAAATGCCCCGGGAAAAAAAATATTTTTCTTTTCCTTTTTTGTCTTATCTTCGCGGGAAATTAACGCCTTCTCGCGCAACCGTGGTCGCGGTATGAAAAGAAACGCGTATAAAGGTGAATATAAAACCTAGTCTTTCTAAGCTCTTCCCCAATTATAAATTAAACGCCTCGCGAGCATAAGCACACAGTCGTTGAACGTTAACTTAACGATAACGAACGGGGGCCTCGACTTACCGTCTGCTGATCCCGCTCGCGGAAAAGAAAATGGGAGGTCGTCGAGGGGAAAAAATATTTCGCTCTGTTTGTACAAAAAAAAAAAAAAATACAACGCTAACGATCGTATTCATTTGAATAATCGAATTAATTTAATTCTTATGCGATGTTGATCGATGATAGTTGAGAAACAAAAACTGGCGAACGAAAAAACTGAATTTGCGGAGAATAATAACGACCATTACTTTTGCATATATTATGACGCGACTCGCATGGGCAAAGGTTGGATACAGTGCATAACGTGCGATAGATGGGCGCACGAAGGTCGCTTGGAAACCTGATAATTATTTTTAGTATCATCGTCGCGAAGGTTGGCAACTGAATTCGCAAACCTTTTACTATTTTGCCTGGAAATTTTAAATTACTTCATTTTACACAAACTATGATCATTAAAGGGTTAATAAACCGGGTTCTGACTACATGCTTTATTCAACAAATAAAAAAAGGAAGGTAACAAACTCCGAGTTATACGGCTTTGTACAGATTTCTGTAACTCGTTATCGGCCATTCGATTTCCTGGAGCGTACGACTTTGATGGAATAAGTTTGTTGGTGGAATACGGTGATTCCGAGCCGATAGGCGAGACGGAACGAGGGAAAGAGAAAGAAATAAAAAAAAGAAGAGGAGAAAGAAGAAGAAGAAGGAATGGTAGTAGTAAAAGGGTGAAGAACGAGGAGAAGGAAATCGAGCGACCGGTACCAAGCCGGACGGTGGTGGTGTTCTTCCTTAAAAGCAATCGGTTGTACTACTATTTTGAACATTTCGTCGGGGTTTAGGCCTCTCTGAGATATAACCGGCCGAGATGAAATTATAGTCACCCCGTTTCAACCGTGCCACCACTTTAACTTATGCGACGTACAAGACGTTAAATTATGTAACGACCCACGTAGAAATACTCCACGGTCCCGCTGCTACAGGATGTTCCTGTGTACCGATGTTAAATCGCGATTCTGCCTTTATCCTTCCTCCTTCTCCCCCTTGGCTACGTGTTTCACTCTTCGCTCGTCGAACAATTTGTTCGCGAATCGTGTCGTTGCTTCGCCCCGTACACCTAGAACAAAAAATTTATCGACGTGCCGTACTTTATACCCCACGGCCAACTTGCCGTTCCGTTCCGTTCCTTTCCGTTCCTTCCCGTTCCTTCCCGTTCCTTCCCGTTCCTTCCCGTTCCTTCCCGTTCCTTCCAGTTCCGTTTCGCTGAGATTCTTCCTTTTTTCGTCTTTCTCTCCTCGCCTTTTCTTCCTTTTTCGCTGATTAATTACCTGCAATTTAAGTTCTTACAAAGAAGGCACGATATGCACCCATAAGACAATTTGTATACGATAGAAAAATCGTTTGGGGGTAAAACACCAGCCAACAACAAAAATGAGATAATTCTTCGGCTATGCAAATAGATTCGTTCGTACACGAAGAACTCCTGACAGGTAAATATAGTTTGTTCGGTTTTGTAGGGTTAGAGGATGATACAAACGCGAGTCGATTCGTTTCCTCGATAACAAAGAATCATTTTTTTTTTACGAGTACAATCGCGTTTTAAACAGATAACAGAGAATCTTCCGTTTTCTTTTGTCGCTCGGCGCGAGCAAGACGGCGCGGCGGCAGAATGGAAATGGTGAGAAGAGAGACAGAGAAGGTAGAATGGGAAAGGAGGAAAGAAAGAAAGAAAGAAAGAAAGGAAAAAAGAAAGGATTGAGCGGTCGGGGCTCCTCGTGGTCGGGATGTAAGCAACAAAGAGGGTGTCGAGAAGGGCAACGATGCTTTCACAATACCGTTCTGATAAACGAGGCGACATTGTCCGTTCCCCGTCCGTCTTTTCTCGCGCCCTTACTCGCCGCCATGCCAGCTCCCTGTCATTCACGCTAAAACCGTGTCGTCTTTTCTTTTTCTCGAACAAATCGAAAATCTGAGTAAGTAGGTCGCAGCTTGCGCGTTTCTTACCTCGTTACACTTTCCTTTCGTTCCTCTGCGTCTAACATGTTTCTTTTAAAAATTCGACGAATAGCGGAAATTCGAAAACTTATATCGTGGAATAAAAATCGTATTTCTTACTTTTTTCGATGCAAAAAGAAATATAAAATTGCTGGACTCGTAAGTTGAACCGTTTCGTCGATCGACCGTCAAAGTTTCGACAACGAAAGAGTATTTACGCGGCATAAGTAATATTTAATGAAACAATTGACTTACGCTGATTGGTTCCCGAAGCCGTCGAATCGATCCGGTACGTGGCCGGCGTCGTTTCGCGGCGTTGAAATTGCGAGCCGGTTGGCGCGGATTTAAGGCGAGAAAGCGAGCCAGCACGCAAACACAGAATGTCCAGGACACGCCAGCCGAGGAGACGGCTCAGAAAGCTGCAATTTATGTTTAACTGGCTTGGCAGTTCGTTAACGAGGACCCGCTACGGTCTTTATAAGCGCGACGTGTATCTACGATCGTCTCGCTCGAATTGGGTGGACACGTTCCCGCGGCTTTTTCTCTTTTTTTCTTCTTATTTTTTCTCTTGATTTTTTATCTTCATATTTTCGCCCGTTTCATATACCCGTAGGCGCATAAATAAATCCCTAATTGGGCCGGGCCCTATTTGTTTCTTTCCTACGTTGCCCGGCATTCCGTCTCGTCCCTTCGAAATCTTCCCTTTCTCCTTCCCCTTTCCCCTTCCCCCTTCCCCCTTCCCCTTTCCCTTCCTCTTCCGTCTACACCTTATCGAAGATAACGACCCAAGTTCTTAACCCCTTCGGTATCGATTTCATCTTTTCGCCACAGTCTCATCCGCTCTCTCTCTCTTTTTAATGAATAGACTTGTTTATATATTTATTTATGGCTTTGAAATTTTTCATTTATTTTGTTAATTTCACATAAATTTGGCGTTAAAATACAAATTTTAGGAGTCAGTTTAATGATGGACAAACACAGTGGACGAGTTAAACGATCCGAAGGAATGGTTAGTTGAACGAGTTTGGTAACTCGATTTCCTTCGACGGGTTGGGGAAAAATTGCGTCCCGACCGGCGAAGACTTATCGAAGATGTCAACCTGATTAATGGCGCGTATTTTGCAGGATCCAGGCGAAACCCGAAAATTATTAATTTCAAGCCGTACGTTGACCTCGCGCGCTCTCGGCCACGCACTCGATGATTTTTATTTCTCTCGATACCGTGGGGTCAATGCATTATTCATGCTCGATTCGTCCCGTTCCGTCCCGTTCCGTCCCGTTCCGTCCCGTTCCTCACGATCGCGCACACGTACATATATGTATATATATATATATATGGAGTTTCATCGTAAAGTTTCGGCAACGAGCAATCGAGAAAGCGGCGCAGATTTCATCCTTACTTTTCTACGCCTGTGATTCCTGTTTTGCACAATTTTTGCGATTCGAACGAAAGTCGAAGAGGTGGCGGTCGAAGACGAGTAGCCTCGCAAAGGAAAGTTACCTAACGTAAGATTATGGGGTCTTAATTTAAGGTGGGGCCTTAATTCATGCGAAGAAGCAGCAAACGTGTATTTAGAATACGACTTTGAAAAGTTGTTCTGTTGCTCTGGCGATCAGGCATGTACATTTGAAAGCAATAAATGCAAAATTGCGAGATATTTCTCCATTTAGAGCGAACGTAGAAGAACCGCGAGGGGCTAGCAGGGGCAACAGGGTGGACCGGGTGTTACCGCTTGTTTTTGCCAGCGAGTATTGTCGTCGGAATTCTCGTAAAATAATTAAGAAAGCCCCGGTAGCTACCGCGACGATGGTATTTTAAAGGGTCGTAAAAGGGACGTTAAAGCCTCGCCGTCTCTCGGTTCCTTTCCAACGGAGACGTTCACCATCTGGACAATAGCGACTCTCTATCTCTCCTTCTCCCTCCAAATTTGTCTCCGAAAACAATTCGATCGCCATTAAAAGAACCTCGGCCAAAAAATTCAAGCTACAGCGGGGTGAAGTGCAGTAACCCTGGAGCAGAGGGATCTTATTAAAGTTTCTATGGACGTTTTATTTGACCAATTCGCAGGTACCAAAAGAAAACTGTCGAACAAATTTTTCATGGCGTTTATATTAGGAATACGCAACGATTCGTATCGTTCGGTTTAATATTTCGAATCACTAATGCAATTTCCGTCGCGTTTTTATACTCGATCGCCATTTGAAAATTTGCCCCGGACGGCCATAAAATAAACAGCGATCGTTTCGTGGCGAACGGCCACGGTCGTCCATAGAAGGGGTTAATACAGTCGCGGCACGAACGAGGAAACGCGGAAAGAAGAATCTCCGTTTTCAATATGCGCGAAAGGTTTAATCGAAGGGAGAAATCCTTAAAACGGCGAGCAAAGGCGACGAAGGATGAAAAAGCGAGCGAGGGCAAATGGGGTCTCCTTGTATCGGACAGGACGAAGAAGCGACGCTCGACGAAGCGAGAATATATGTAAATATATTATAGTACGGCGAGAGGGTGATCGAGGAAAAGAGGAAGACGTGGAACAGGGCAATTAATTATGTATACGCCTATAAAACGAAGGCTCGCGCTTTCGAGTCCATAAAGGATATCGTGCGGCACGGGGGGGACAGAGAGAGAAGGCGTGTTGCGTTTATGCATCGCGTATTATTTGACGGACCAATTACCTCGGGACTCGGACGTCGTTGAAGCTTCGCGTTAAAATCGCCGACGAAAAAACAAGGAATTCACGTTTACGCACGATAGACACCCGATACACGGCCGCTAATTACTCGTTTTACGTAATTTTACCTGTTACCTGAACAACGTACGGGGTGACTCACCCAACTGGACTACTCGAAATTGCCTTCGCATCATTCTTTGCACGAGACGCGCGTGTTACCAGCGCGGTAGTACCGCTTTGCCGTCACCTAGCTTTGTTATCGTTCAGCTTTCACGAGTGGGTGGTTTCGATACGATTTATAAACGACAATTAAAATACAAAAGTAGACGAATAATAAAATGAACAACGAGTGATTGGTTTGCAATTCTTGTAAGAGAAATTCCGCGTTTCCGGCAAATAATATAAGTAGGTCGGATTACCCCCGTCCGAGGTAAAGGGTTGCGGGTGAAACATAGCCGATAAAATGGCGCTTTTTCTGTCGGCGAACGATACGCGAGCGTCGTATCGAGTTGTTATGCAAAACGTTTCTCGGTTCCGTCGTATCGAATTTAACGCGAACAAATACGCTCGCGGATAAGCGAACGGAGAGCGAGAGCAGAGCACGCGACACGGGGACGAACGAAGCCGAGCTTGAGTTTTCGATGAAACTCAAAAGGTCCAACGCACAGACTCGGTCCTCGAGAGTGGGTTACGTAATCGTGAATAAAATTTGAATTCTACGGACGGCTATTATATAAGAACGCCTCTTAGATCGTCCCAGAAACGTTGGATCGTTGCTTCGTATTAGGATACGGCTGGATGCTCGTCGCGGCGAGTCCCAGTCGTAAAGTGGGCTTGGTTCTTGCGGCTTGGACCGAGGAACGAGTTTGGTGACATCGAAGGGGCCTTGTCAGGCCCACCTTGCCACTTTCCGATCCTCCTCGCCTCACCTCTTCTCGCCTTTCTAGCAATTTTCGACCAGCCACAGCCTAGGGGGAAAGCGCGCGATCGCGTTTCTACACAGACTTCTTTTCTAGCTAAACAACCTGTAAGTGACGATGAATTTCAATCGGACGACGAGGCGGTTGCTCAAAATTCAATCATTGCACGCGTCGTTTTAATTTCGTCGACATGCTCGACTCCGTTTTGGTGCATACCGATTGGATCTTGATAGGTTTCGAGCGGTATTACCGTTGGCGGGAAAGGAAAGTTTGCCGTCTTAGGGGTTTAGGAAATTTCCTTGCTATGCTTTATCATAGATTTTTGAAAGCAGCAACCCTTCGATTCCCGAAATTTTCCAAGTAAAACGAACGTTAGAAATGGTGCAGGGGAACGAAAGGAGATCCGTGGTCAAAGTAAGTTCGCAGAAGGGTCCGGAGTAATTGCAGAATCTGTCGAACGCGAGTTGTCGGCAAGGGGGACACGCGTGACAGGCGTCTTTCCTGGTTAGATCGTGGCGTCGATCGCGGACACGTACGTTGCTGCTCGAATCGTTCGATCTCTACATCCTGGCTCGATCCACCGGTTATCTCGCCGGGACCCGCGCGTTTTTCCCCCGACCCGGCACGATCGGGCCGGCATTCAGAAAATCGGGAGGTTCGCTAAAAATCCGGCTAATTAATTCCTTCGCTCGACGGGGGAGATCGACGCGAGGAAAACAAAGAGGCGAGCAGCACGCGGAGAGTAAGTTCGCAGAAGAGCTCGGAGTAATTGTAGAATCTGGCGGACGCGCAACTTGTCGTTTGGAGGGACAAGTGACGGGCGTCGTGGTCGTTCGTGGGTACCGATCGTTGCTCGATCGCGGAGAACGGTTACGTTAGCCTCTTCCCCTCGTGTCGGTGGTTCGATCTGCCGTTGGACGAGCCACGACGTCCTCTGCCTGGTCGTCTTGGCCGATCTTCGATCTCCGGGGCGGATCTCCGCGCCGTGCGCGCTGCTCCCTTCTCTTTACAAGTCCGGGAGATGCTGTCTTCCTGCTCGCTCGGTAGCCCTTAGCCACTGTCAACCGGCGCGAGCGACAATGCCCGATGCGAGATAAGGGCGAAACCTTTAGGGACTCTGGAAGCCATGCTCCTCGTGGAAAGATACGTGGGCTACCTTGACTCGCGCGCAGACCAGATCTTCCACGGCATCGAGGCATCGAGGCATCGAGGCATCGAGGCATCGACAACTCTCGCCGACTCTCGCCGACTCTCGCCAACGCTTATTTCTTCGATATAATATCTCGAGATACGGGCCGCGCTCGGCTCGAGGAAACATCGCGAAAGGAACACGGGGATCAATCGAATCGTTCGACGTGGCGGCCGATCTCGCTGGAAATTTAGCCGCTTTGTTCTCGCGTTTCACGCCCTCCTCCCGAGTCACCGAGGGGAAAAGCATTTCCGCGAGGAAAGGAGATGTAATTTTTGAGCCGGTATAAATGTCTGCGTTTCCATCCAAGGAACTGGAACGCTCCCAGAGGAGAGATACGAGTTTCGCGAGCACGCGTACATACAGGGTGTTCCGACCGACTCTTCCGTTATTTCTTTAAGCATTACGAGCGGAAAATGAAATTCAACAGCTATTGTATTTATACGTTCCGTTTCAAACGTCGAAACTTGCGATGAAATTTGTTAACAGGTGCTCTCGCAGCTTTCAAATATACTATTAAATACGGAAGTAACGAAAATAAGGAAATGCAGTAGTGTTCGATGTTTCAATTTAGTATAAATTTAGCAGAATCCTAAATTTGTACTAAGTAGTTTTAGGAGGATGAAAACTTAACGAGGCACCCTGTAGGTGTAGGGTGTTAGATACAAAGAGAAGCAGCAGAAAAGCCAGATCGAAGATCTACTTCTCGGGATACCGACGCGTCTGCCTACGCCTCTGCCATAAGCGAACGCTTATTTCTTCGATATAATGTGGCAAGATAGCTGGGACCAAATGCGTAAAAGGTACCGAGTCCCGTTCCTCGCGCCGCCAGGAAGGTTGTTCAAGGATACGATGCACTCCTGCTTCGTGTAAAGTGGCAGGCAAACGTGGTCACTGGGCTAACTAAATTTTCACGCTTTTTTAACGCGAAGATAAAACAGAAAAAAGTGAAGCAGTCGTAAGAAAAGCTTTCCGATGAAATTAATCGAGATCGAGGATTTAATTTAAGTAGAAAGTTTGGCAACGCGAAGAATCGTGATTTTTCATTTATTTTTTAGGTAGATTCAGTTCCTCGTCGAGGTGTATCTCCAGTTTGAAAACACCTCGTATATTCCCGATTTCGAGGAGGATCGTTGTACAGTAAATAACCGAAGCTACGACCTCGATATCCCGATGGGTGCCCGCGGGAATAGGCTAACCTTCGCGTTACAACGCTGAAAAAGAGTTGCGAACTATCGAGTAGGCGCGTAGCGTCGAGGTTCTCGAGTCTCCGGGGACATCGAATCCATGATTTCCGGTTTGCCCGTCGTCGCATAAATTCTTCGAGCGAATGGGAATCGGTCGGGCCGAGATGCCACACGGCTCGCGATTACTTTCCAAGATCGGGACGAGGTGAAACGCCGAATAACATAACACGGTAACCGGGTGTCCCACACCGTTAACCCGTCGTAGGTGTTCCGTTACCAAACTTCTATATCCCACGGAGAAGTTGATCGTTGTCGAAAATTCTACTTTTGCGAAATCCTCGCCGCACGAAAAAAAGAAACAGCTTGTTCGAACACTGATCATTTATGAAATCGTTAAGCGTTGAAATCTTTTTAATTATTTAGCGAAACAAATGGTTATTCTTGTCAGTATGGAAAGTATGTACAGTATAGAATCGTTGAGAAGCAATTGGATTAGAGCGGCAAGTTTGTCAAAATCATCACGTTTCGCATCGAGGGGCAGAAAATACGGTACCGTAAAAAATTATGAAATCGCCAGGGTGAAAAAGGAATATCGACGGGGCTCCTTTAAAAACGAGTACCGTACCTATAAGCTCCGGAGTCCGAGGTTCGATCGTATCGTTACGGGAGAAGGGTACCTCCCCGCGACGTCATGAAAGCTGGTTCGTTTTGGTTTCCCGGGATCGTATATTGCGAATTTAGTGGGAAGCCAGGACCCTCGGAACGATCGGTTCGTTCGTAGCTGGATCTCTGCCCGATGCTTCGTCGTCGTTCCGTCCTCTGCTCCCTCGCCCACCCTCTTCGAGCCCCGTCTCACGATCCTTCTCCCTTCTTCCTCTTCTTTTTCTGCCTTATATCGAACGTACGTTATTCCGTGCTGCTTGTTTTTATCGACACGAATGGGACTTTATGACGACCCGTCAGCCGACGGCCACGCTCTACGAGCTTCGTCTTCTTCTTTCTTTCTCCGCTCGTTCGCTTTTCACATCGTTCCACGCCACGATCGCCTGGACGATCCTCTAACAATTCTATGGAAAGGATTTCGACGCTCTTAACGAGACAGATGTACCTCCGATAATAACTTAACTCAGCTAAGTCAAACGCGGTACAACCATCGTTTCGATGCTTTCATTTTACAAATTACACTTTCCGCTCGCTATTTTGCGCAACGATCGAATATCGACGGCGGAATCTTTCGTGAAATTTTCTTCTCCGTTCAGAAATTACTCGAGCCGTGGATAAACCGAGTTTCGTTTCGTTTCGAGCGAACACGCACCCTTGCAAGAACGATGTTCTTTCGCGATTTCGCCGCTTCCGAACGCGTGTCCTGCCGCTGTTCTTAGTCTCCGCCCACGCGTTCCGAGATAAGATTCGAAGCTGCGGCTAACGAGAGATTCCGAGGACGAAATAATCGCCACGACCAGATACGGGGAGATCGCGTGCGAGTATGTACATGGCTCATTTTATTTCTTCCTATACGCCTCTCGTCCTACGGATATTTATATTTTGTTCGAGCTTGAGAGTCAATCGCACTAAAGTATTCGATTCAGAATACCATTTGCATACCGATCGTTCGAGAAGAGAGACGAATCCGTCTGCTCAACGCTTAAAAATAAAGATTCTTGCGAATATTAACCTGTGGCGAACGCCGGAATTTTGCGCGACGCCTTTCGAGAGACGCGTATGCGTGTCCCTTTGTGGCGGCCGACGGCGCGGCGCGGCGCGGCGCGTGTGACGAACGCCGCGCGTAAAATTCTCGGTGATAAAAGGAAACGGCGAGACCGTTTGGGGTTCCGTCCCAGGGAAGAAACAAATGATCGCGACGTGGCTCGAAAAGAACAGCCAAGAGATCGTTGCTACCGCGGACGTCCAGGAGGCAGGACCATCGTTAAAATGTATGTCACAGTTAATCATTAATTTATCAGACACCTTGCTCCTTCGAATCCTTTCTCTTGGTCAAAGGATTAACAATATCTTCCCATAAAAAATCATTTTTTTTATCAATAAAAGGAACAATTATTTTCCTGATTCTGTATAAAATTCCAAACTGAAGATACGAACCAAAGTAGTGTTCTGAATATCACGCGTTTTCCTGTCGAAGAAAACCCGCATAAAAGTCTCGCGAACAGGTTATTTTCAGGAAGCGTCGGCGACTCTTCCTGGACGATCTTCGATGTCCCGAGCTCCCCGGCTTGTCTTTTACGACTTCTAGTCTGTAACGGCGCGACACTGGCATAATGTACTCGGTTTAGGTATGCGGTGTACAATGCGCTCGACTCCGCGCCGAGCCGAGCCGGGTCGAGTGTCGCGGTAGCGACGAGAGAGGAGCTGTCTCGTGTAAACGCGACGTGCACATCGTGTCACCATTCCAACCGAGTGAAATCAACGTTTTTCTAAGCGGCCAAAGAAACCCGGCACCGTGCTAAGATCGCCGCCTCGCCGCCTCGCCGCCCAGCCGCGACACGCCACGGAACCGGGCCAGGGGACGAGCAGGAGAAGGCGATCGAGAAGAAGAAGAAGACGAAGAAGACGAAGAAGACGAAGAAGAAGAAGAAGAAGAAAAAGAAGAAGGAGGAGGAGGATGAGGTGGATCAAGGAGTTAAAGAAGGCAGTTGGTAGAAAGGCGGTGCGGGAGGGGGAGAGGGAGGAGGAGAGTCTAACCGAGCAGAGCTCGGTTTTAGGTCAGATCGTGCCGCGAAAACCAATCGGTCGCTTTCTGCGGCAGATTCGTCGCCATGGCTACTACCGAGTTCGATGTCGACGTCGATTACCAACCGATTGACCCGTCGATCGATCAGACAGACGGTTCAGCACCGATTCCGACGCGAGCGTACCGTATTCGTACCGTTACACGCGCCGGCCAAATCCCAAGAAACCTGGAAACGAGTCGACGTGCCGTTTCTTGCATTCCAAACTTATTAACCTTTCGATATTTTTCAAATTACGACCACGATGTATTAACCCTTGAGCGGACTTTCGATTTTTACGCAACAGTCTTTAAAGCAACGATTGAGTATAGAAAAATCTTAAGGATTATTAACGGTCCACCAAAAGGGTTAATTCGTGGGAGCATTTCTTTTTGGACATGTTGAGCGTTGAATCGCGACTCGCTAATCCCAATCGATCCGTTCACCATCTTCTATTCGCACGCAGTTAGCCGCAATAATTCGACACCGGTCTGTGATTTCGTCGAGCAGGCGAAAAAAAGATTGGCCAACGTTCCCCCGTAGCCTGGACGCTGATCCCTCAGGAATGCGCCCCGGGCGTAATAAGGATCGTTTATAATCGTTTCGATCGGGTATAAGCGACAAGTATAACCGAGTCTGCCAGCGATATTGCCCGGTGTACCCGTTTTGCCGGCCAATCGATCGCTTACGCAACACAGTCGACCGGTATTATGAGCAGCGAAGGACACGAGCGACGGTGTGATCGTTCAAAGTCCGTTCTCGATCGCGCCGTTCGGAAAACTCGCGTTTCTCGTGTCGTTCGCAATCCACCGTATCGAACGCTTCACGAAGAAACGAAAGGGTTAAATGTCTCAAACTTGGAATTTGTTCCAAGCGAATAGACCAATTCGTCGATGGCACTCGTGCATCGGCTGAGTTATTAAAAATATAATTAAAAGATTAAAGGCGCGGATAGGCAGATTCGAGGAGGCTGGTCGTTGACATTCGGTCAAAGTAATTGGCGTATACGCGCTGGACGTGTTACGGTATTGCTCGCAGGAAACGGAGCGCAATATCCGGCTGGTATTTGCGGTAATTTCTAAATCCTCCTTTCAGAGTGTTCGGGCGCGCGCGAAATAACTTCTCTCTGTCGAGTAGAACCGGCGCGGAGCGGCGGCTCGTTAACGAGCAAAGAGGAAACGGTCCTCGATCGAGGATCGAGATAAGGGTAACGCGAACCTCGAACGAAGCCAGCAGCTCGACTGCGATAATAATAATAATAATATTATTTATCGCGTTCGAATTGGCGGTGAACAAAGCTCCAATCAACGGCAGGCTCGAAGCTTTCGCTACTCGACAGCGAATACCGGTTCTCTCTCTAACGACAATCGCATCGATCAAGGGACATCGCGATAATTCCACCTTGCCTTCGGACCCGCGTACCTGCCCGCGTCATAGATCGCGTCCGATCGATAGATCACCCTGCAGCCATTTTATTATTGCCTGTACCACTCTTATCGCCGACAGGATGCTACCAAAGGTCGTTTCAATAAGCGAACGGACCAAACTAACCTATTTCTCGACCTTTCATCGAGATTACCTGATACGCTCCAGCCTATTCCGCTCGAAATTTCACTGTACCAGGCCTTTTAACGCAATTTACCAACCGGAAAGACGCGGGATGCATAAACGGCCGGTGAACGGTCCAGTCTGTGTCTAATTGTTTTATTACTCGAAAATTCCAATACCTGACTACTTACTAATTCGAATAATAGAAGTTCTACTGTTCTAGCCTAGTGGCATTAAGGATACTTTTTCAAAGCCATGTTACACACCACGTTCTCTTTCGTTTATTATCTTCATTAACACTTTAACCGGCGACACAGTGGCGTCGTTCTAGACGTGTCTTACAATCGTAAATTTGATGACTGTGTTTACCGATACTTAATAAACATTTTCTTAGAATTTTACGTTGCATTAAAGCTTTATCATCGTGTTGGCATTTAACACTTCATTTGGAACTCATTGTTTGAGCTAGCAATTTGTTTCGGGCGTTGTATTCAAAATTCGGCTGTTCGGAAGAAACGCAACGTTGTACAATGTTGCGGAAGCGAAGTCTAAGCCGCGGTAGTTAAGGGTTAAATCGATGACAAATAAATAAATGATCGCGCTCCTTGTTCAGATACTATCTCCGGACACGACCATTTGTTCGTTTACTTATCGAATGACCCTCGAGCCCGGGCAGTCGACCGGCTATCCGCGTTTTCCACGAGCGGCTCGCGAGAGAGACGAAGGAAGAAAAAAAAATAATATGTGTGCGTGGATTTCTAGTTTTCTCGAAGGCGCGACCGGAGCCAGGCGCGGAAAATTCCCAGGCGTCCTTCGTTAGCGTCGGGCCGCGAGCCGAGCTCGATCCGGGAACTCGCGTACGCCGGACGATCGCGTAAAAAAGAAAATCCCGTGTGCACGATCTTGCGTGACAAGACTCGGAAATTCGACCGGTCGCCGAGAAGCACAGCCTCTCTCGTTCGTTTCTAAGCTCTCCACTCGCGACACACGGACTTTCTCGAATTCCAACGCGTCCCGTCCCGTCCCGTCCGTTCCCTGTCCATTTTCATCCCGTACGCGTAAATATTCCTCCCGTCCATCGATCGAATTTCCCCCACGGTTTCTCCACTTTGCTCGAAAATCGCTCTAATAAAAAACCACTTTGGATGACTTTTCGCGTCACTTTATTATCGCTGTATTTTAAAATTAAAAAAATAAGATTGACCCCGTAACCCCCGTCAGTCTTTTGCCCGTCGACGTACTAGTAGCGGCAAGACGATTATTTATCGGCTCGGGCGTTGCGAGTGCGTCCAAGGTAACCCCGACGATAATCGTAACACCGATCTCCTCCTCCCTGTCCCTCGTCTAGCCGTGGAAATAACAGAGATAACGTAATTACGAAGGCCGGCTGTGAGTGAACTTGTAACACCTGGCCGTAATTGCGACGCGGACGCGTTTGTCCGCTCGAATCGAGTGAACCGGCGAAAAAGCGTACCGCTCCCGAGCAAAGAGCAAAGTCGTCGTCTGTGTCGTCGTTTGTGTCGTCGTCGCACGTGCTGCTAGCCGCCAGATCCGAATGAAGCGCGGAACGAACGTGTTCCGACCGAATGCTAACTATTCCAAGCCAAAACCGCTTTTATCGCGAAAACTTTCTTCTCCGTGCGTGAGATAAAAATATAATTACAAAAAATGTTTAATTTTGTTGCACTCGATAATAAAATGTCGTAAAGGAACGAGGAGATGCAATTCGGTAATGGAAATAGTGAAATATCTCATACGGTTATCGCAACGTTTACGATATCGAATGGTATTTTGTAAGGACACTCCCTGGTACAAGATTCATGGAGGCGGAATGCCGATGGCACGAGACCGCTCGGCTGTTACATCGTCCCCGCGTTTTCCGCCTTTCTCTCTTCCCTCGTCCTGGCGTTTTCTCGCGTTATCGAAAAGCCGTATCCACGGTTTTCCTCTCGCGACGCGGAGTCCAGTCAATTTGTAAGTACGCGCGAATTAATGGAGCACGCTCCCGTTACACGCGCTTATCCGGCGTGGATCTGGCGCGTAGGCAGCCGGCCAGCTTTTCGTATCGCGGAGAGTAACCGCTGCCAACATGGAAAACGTTCGACGCGTCCGTTCCCGTAATCTACGCCGATCCAGCCTGTTTGCCAGCCGTTTATCGCCCAGGATCTCGAGACTCGTGTACCTACTCGACTACGCGTCGTTTGTACTTCAAGTTCAACCAGAATCTCGTCTCGTGCATAATGTCTGCTCCTCTCGCTTCGAATACGGTTCTTCGATCGTTGCGCGATCCTTCGAACATCTTCGCCCGCGCAACCACTTCCAGTTAATTTAATAGAAAAATAAATTTACATTTCAATTTGATCCATCATTCGCCGAAAGAACTCTCGCCTGAATTATAAGTTTCGCGTTCGATCTTCGAAAGCTCGTGCACAATTAATATACCCCGAGCGTATAATTTAAATTTCGAGACAGCGAGGGAGAAAATCGTTTAGTCCCGGCGAGGCAGGAGAAGACACCCACGCGTCCACGTAAGTTTCCTCGCCTCCTGCGGGTCTCGTAACGTTTCTGCTCGGTTCGGCGATAAAGGCCGGCAAAGTTGCGCCGCCACGAATAAAGAAATATATCGGCAAAGGTATAAAGGTATAAGGGTATAGAAGAGGGTGGCTGGGCTAAGGTATCGAGGCGAGGAGGGGAACTCGTGTAAGAGCGTAAAGGGTTGGTCTTGTCGGGAAGGCATCCGGTGGCCCTTACGGGTCGCAGAGGGGAATGCGGTTATGATAATTCACCGGCCACCGTGCTACGCGAACAGACTCCGGACCTCGACTACCTCTTTCTTCTTCTTCTTCTTCTTCTTCTTCTTCTTCTTCTTCCTCCTCCTCCTTCTCCCGTCATTTCTTCTCGCTCCTCGAGGTAGCAGAGTGTGCTTTCAGCTCGGTGCTCCGTTACGGATCCACGGATCGGAACGAGGACCGATAACCGATTTTGGCAAAGCTCGTGCGTCGGTTTCCTCGCGGGCCTCGATTCGCCCATTGTTCCCCCGATACGACCGCTTCTCCCGTTTCCCGCGCCCGCGCCCGCGCCGCACCGCGCCGATTTTATTGCCCCGCGCTCTTTTTTCGCCAGCTGCCCGTGAATTTAGCGAGCAATTGTTCTCGAAAGTTTATGGCGAGCCGAACGAGCGAAACGCGTCGATAGGGATGAATCGATACTTTTGCTTCGGAGTTTGAAAATCGGTCCACGGTGTCCTTAACAATCGAGACTTTAACGAGTATCGCGGCGTGCCACCGAAACGACGCGTCGAGAAGCGTTCCATTCGGAAAAACCCCGAGCCGACCTAAACGGATAAATTCTTTCCAATCCATTAACCGTTTAAGCGCGACAGGGAATTCGGCGTGGAAGTTTATTCCGGCGCGGCCGGAGCATTCGAATCAAAGGGAGCCCCGTTAAAATACGAGAAGACGAGACCAGATGAAAGAGGAAGCGGAACGCGATCATCTCAGGTATCGACGGAAGTGGACTCCCTCCTCTGCCACCCCCTTTTTACAGTACGAGTGGTTAAGGTTGCTTTTAAATAATTCCACTATTTCTATGCATATTGCAGGAAACAATTACAGCTGTAATTGCTAATAGAAGACTAGACGAGGCCAAGTTTATCTCTCCAGTTTCGTATCCACTCATCCACCCTCCTGTTATCCTCTTCTCGAGGCTCGTTTGTCGCTTTTCCAATCTTAGGATTTTCGCTCGCTGTATGCCTCGAAGAATATCAGGCTTTAGGGAAAATGACGACGCGGAGGGAAACGAAGGTCTCGCTATTTGTCTCGTAGCCGAAATTTTCAAAGTGCCTTAAGAATACGAGAAAGGACAAGACAGGGCGGTCTCGTCTCGATAACAGGACTCGATCCCGACATAGTGGTGACGAGGATGACGGGGGTAGACGGGCACAGGAAGTCGTGTCTCGAGCGCGTAGGTGAAAAGAAGACGAGGGGGAAGGATAGAAGGACGGGCGGCCGAGTGAGCGAGCGAGCGGTCGGCGACGAGGGAGCCGGTGGATCTGGAAGGGAAAAAATCAAGCAAATTGGTATGCAGCACACAACAACCGACGGGTGGAACGAAGGGGGAGTGAAGTTAGGCCAGCTAAGGGTTGCCGTTCCTGGAGGGTGGGATCAATACTCTCTCTTTCTCTCGTCTTCTCTTTGACCGTCCACGAGCCCGGTTACACGACACGCGCGAACCTTCTTCTTCTTCTTCTTCCTCCTCCTCCTCCACCTCCTCTTTTTCTTTGTGTTTTCCTTTCTCCTCGATGCTTTTGCTTCGTTACGCGCGTCTTCCGACGAATCCCCGTGCGCCCGCCGGGATAGACGAAGACGTTCGCCGTTACCCCGGACAAGATGGAGAGAAACAGATCCGTTCCCCGGCGCTACGTGCCGATGAATCGTCCGAGACGAGATTCCCTCGGATACGGAGTTAGCGAGCTATGGAATCGGGATAATTAGATTCGATCGAAACGCCTCGCCACTCGCCGCGTCCTCGAGAAACAATAACGCGGTATTGCTTTACGCCCGGTGTCGATTCGAAATCGCGATTATTCCAACCCGTATATCCATTGGATTTGATGCGATCGAGGAGCACCGTGGAAACTTTATCCAGGGGAAACGTTACCGTCGAGTCCCTTCCAGTACGCCCTTCACGAAAATCGGTAGTCGGTCCAAAAAACGACAATTACTGTATTAAGTTCACGACAATAGCAATCTTTAAATTTTTTTTCAACGAATCGAATCCATCTTAAGCCGTTAGACTCGAAACGTGCCTGACCAAGCTGACGCCTCGTGTCGTTTTACGATCGCTGGTAAATTTTGAAGGAAGCATATCGGCGTGGTGCGAGGAGGGGTGTTCACGACGGACGTTTACGCGGTCGAAGAACGAGCGTGCAATCCGTGGCCGGAGACAAAGGGCTAGAATTTCTCGAAGAGAGGAAACTTTCGCGGAACGGAGCGGAGGGAGTAAATCGCGGAGCGGATAAGGAAGAAAGACGGACGAAAAGCTGGAACAAATGGTCAGGCAGTCACGTCCTGGGTTAATGCTGCATGGAGGAAAGTCACTGCTGGGTTTATTAAACCGTCGGCTGGAAGGAAGAATGAAAAGGAACTGGCGGTTAAGTTTGAAGCCGTGTGTCGAATTAATACACCCACCAACAAAGAAGACGCCTCATCGATGGATTAACTTTACGATTATGTATCTTCCGCGAATATTCGCCAAGACCGAGTGAAAAAGTTAGTCCGCTCGAGACATTTTCATCAAATTCTTATTAGACGCGTTTAAGTTTGAAAAATCTCTGATTCCTCGAAGAAAGAATCTTTCGTTTTCGATAAAAGAAATTGACGCGCGCTATCGATTGGACGAGCGTCGAAGCGACTCTGCCCGCGCAAGAATAGAAACGGGAAAAGGAAAGGCGAGTCGAAGTGACGTCGAGAGAAAAGAAAAAAAGAAAAAAAAAAGAAGAGACGAAAGAGCGACGCTCGACGGTTACGACCTTTTGTAAAATTCCACTTGAAACGCGATTAACATAAGGAACAATCACTGGGAAATATTCGGACGGCTATTTCCTGTGGTGTGACCCGATCGACGGAAGTCGTCTCACGGAAAAGGCGATGACGGAAATCATACACGGTGCCGAACAATGCGAAGCGTTTTCACGTTTGTTTGCCGGCCGGCCAAGAGTTCACGGCTATCGGCGGCCTGGGTTAGGGGTTAGAATTTCCGATGCCGATCGTTTCGTGCCAAGGTCGACCACCTTTCGTAGGGTTACTTCCATCCAGTCCGATCGACTTCCTTCAATTTTTCCTTTATTATTCTTCAAATTCGACTTCGATGGAAAATACGTGTCTATTTTGTTTTCTTAGGAAATGGGGTAGTTCGAAATAGCTTCGTCGCGACAAATTGTGTTTCTTGTCTATAACGTTGGGTCGCGGAATTATCCAGGTCGGTTTAATTACGAAGGACGGGCGAGAAGACGCAAGGAGACGAACGGAGAGAAGAAACACGAAGACGGAGGAGGACGGGGGTAGGGGCTCGTTAACGAAACGACTCGAAGGAGCGAGCACGAATTTCCTAGGCTTTTCAGGTAAACGAAAACAGAGAGAAGTGGGTCTCGAATTAGGGCGAGTTCTTCCTGTTGCGGTGTTCCACGGAGGATACAGCACCGCGTTAATCCCTCGGTATATTCGCAGCCGGTTGAATATCGTAATTATATTAGCGGTAGCCGGCTGCAAAATTTCTCGCGATATCCCGACGCCATAGGGTGGACGGTTCCCGTTAATTTCATCCCACTTGGACGACCCTAAATGAAAAATATTTTACATCTTTTTTCTTCTTCCCATTGAAAAAGGAATACAACGATAAATGTTCAAATTACAATTATTATATCGAAAGAATTGTATTTTTCACGAACTCCTATAGAATTTGGAGAAATTTGAAATTGCATAATACGATATGCATAGTAACGCGATGAATATTAGGGAGGAGAATGATAGGATAGGATTGAGGGGGGGGGGGGGAGGGGTAGCATGTGCAAAGCAGTGTGGAGAATGTGGAGTCGGTTGAACGATTAACGAGAACGCACGAACAGGAGCTTGAACGGTTACGTGACTGACACGGTGTCGCGTTATGCATCAAAAGCTTATTAATTCGCACGAGCGTTCTTGCCGCCTCTATTACTGCCATTCCCAATGTTTCTGCCCCGCTTATCGCGCCCCGTATCGTTGGCGAAACGATTAATCGAAAGAGGAAACAATTAAGAATGAATTAGGCTACATACTCGCACACGCTCGCTACCAGAACAATCCGTCTGAAAGATTACTTGCAATCTCCTATCTGTCGCTTCTATATTTCTAATTTTACAGAAAATATTTCTACTTCTAAATTGACGGACGTTCGTGTGTTTTGTTTGTTTTTTCGTTCGAAAGATGTTAGTTAAAACAGTGGAGGTAAGGAGGATTGACACGGCTTCTAGGCGCGTGGTGATTTATCACTCAGGCTCGATTTTATCGGGCGTAACGGGCAAAAGGTTTGGCGACAGGTACTGCGACAGTTGGTATCCGGCCCAACTGGGACTCGAGGAGAAAAGGAGAAGAAAAGTCGGTGGTTACAGGCTGAAACGCGTAATAAATAATAATAATTGCCTGTACGTGTTTGCACAATGCAGGCGACCGCTTAAGTTCGCCTCGCGTCACAGCAGCGCCGGTGGCGAGGAAAGATGCCGTTCCTGTAGGACTACCATCCGTTCGTGGCCGTGCTCCGAGCGTTAGAAAGAACCTTCTCTCTATGGCCAGATTAAACGAGGCCGCGTCTTCTATGCCTCGGATCCTATCGTACGGATTAAAAAACCTCTGCCCATCGGAGCCATTTTTTAACAACTTTCTAACTGCTCTCAAATCCGTAAGAATAATAACGCGAACAGTCGATAAATTTTAGTCTGTTTCGTGGGAAAATGAAATTTTGCGTTGTGCCACCAATCGATACCAAGCGGTCGAATATAAACGTTCGATGGGTTAATATTTTATCCGATGGATGAAATGAAAATTGGTATCGGTGACCCAGCCCTTGTCCCTCGCTCGTAACACCGGGTCTATGGCGCGTGGCAAATTTTCAAGCGTTCTCATAACAGGACACGGTACTCTGTTCCGTTTTTCCGCGAACGCTCGTGGAATCGCGTTGCGGAATGCCACGTGCTAGACGTTTCGACGGCGCGGCGTTTCGTTGCTTAGTTACAAGCGTAGCACGCGACTTTAATTAAAAGTTCTGCAACAACGGACGAACGCGATGACGAAACACTTTCTTATTTTGATATTTGCATAATTAACGGGTCTGCGCCGTGTGAGAACGCCGTTCGAGCCGTGGCGGCGATGATACGCGTCGAACGTTCCTTCGAGCGTCCACTTTGCTCCACGATAATGACCGCTCGTGTTGATGTTCGTGTCACACACGATTCCAAGAAATGCGGAAAGGAAGTCCAAATTTCGAGGGTATAAAATTACATTCTCTTACGCTACCCTCCTTACCTCCACTCTTTTAACCAACATTTGCAAACGATCCGGTAAAACGAAGATTCGTTGTTTCCATTCTCGTAATTTTACTTTTATATCGTATTGAATTTTGTCTTACCAGAAAGGTTCGAGAAAAAGGCGAATATTCACGAAATACTTGAAATATTTCGATCTCCCTGAATCTTCCCCTGTCCCATAAAAAATGTATGAAAAAATATACGCTGGCTAAAAATGTCCCCGCGAACGGCGATCAAACGAGGGAATTAAGGATGTCGAAGGGTGTGTGGCGACTTTCATTCTTCCTGATATCCTTCCCCCCCTCTCCCCGTCTGATTTTCAGAATAGGACCGCTCGTAAAGATAACAATAGTCTACTGCGGGCATGTAGAACGACTGAAAATTCGAGCCGGCTCGTAAAAAACTTTGCATAATTTATTTCCATATCGTACGGGTGTTGTTTTGCCCGTTGCTCTGTTTTTTTGTCGTCGCAACGATTTTGTAAAATAAAATAAATAAATAGCGAAACGCATAGCGTTATAATTTTAAAATATACTTGTAACGTTACTTTAAACGCCGCATCGTTGCTTTCTTACAAAATTACATTCATTTTACTCAATTTTGCCCCGTTCCATACCGAATGTCTGTAGCCACCCCAAACAAAGGGTTAATCTCGTCTGTAGGAATAAAGAGAAAAGAGAAAAGAGAAAAGAGAAAAGAGAAAAGAGAATGGCGGTGTCGGTATGTGCACGACGGAAGGCTCCTTCGTAAGAAGCTCCATTTTAATGTTTTCCATTTATCATGTTGCGCTCGATTGTCTTCCCGATGACAAAGGATCGGCGGCTCTCGCTCACCGGCCGCATTTTTCTTCGCTTGCTCCTCTTCTTCTCCTCCGCCGCCGCTTCCCTCCTTCTGTTCCCTTTCCGGGGGGCTCTTTTTATTTTGCGGAACCACGTGCGTGCCGGCGCATAACTTTCAGGTGTCGTGTGGGCTTTATCGCGCAGACACCTGTCCTACTTACCGCTCGTTATTATCGTGCCTCCTTATCTCCTGCTTCCGCGATACTTTTCCCCGAGATCAGACACGAAGCGCGCCCGTGTCCTTCAAAAAACAATCAAATCTGCGCCTGACAAAGCAGCGTAACGAAAGGGTCGATGTTTCTTCGAGGATAACATAATTTGAATCAATATGAAATTTGACTAATATACGGTCCGTTAATAATCAGTTGGAACACTTTCGAACCCAGAATCTCGGCTGAATTACAAGATTTGTTTACTCAGCGTCGCAGGCGTATCAAAATGTGACAGCATAATTGGCAGCTACGATTCGATCGAAATAGAAGAAGAAAAAGGAGGAATCTGCATACGGATAGGATGGTGGCGGCGTAGGTTAAGGTCTGGAAACGGTTTAAATCGCGCGCGAGCTGCGTTACCGGCTGTGAAATAGCATTTAGTTAGGCCCAGTTATGGGATTTCGGCAGATTAGGGGTTATTAGGTGTCGGTGTCCCTGTGTTTCGAGCACGGCCCCCTTTTCGTAGGCTGGTGTTTAACTGCGGTGCACGGGCACTGTTTTCGTTTCGACGTTTTTGGGCCTCGCGGTCCCTGCCAGCCACGCTAACGTGTTATTACGTGTCTGGCGGTCGACCAGCCGCAGAAAGAGAGAGAAGAACCACCGGGCAGAAGGAAGAAAAAGAAACGAGCTGGACGAAGATGAAGAGAGAAGAAGAGAGGATCGAAGGCGCAGCAACCCCCTCGAGCCGAGTTAAACCGGGCCCCGATCTGGCCCGCGGCCACTGCGCCTGCCACCAGTGTCTCTCAATAAAAATTATCCAAATTGCTGCGAGATTCCTGCCGGTAATCGAGATAGTTGACGGAACCGGACCAAAGAATTCCTGTCGATCTTTTTCGCGGCCCTCTATCCAGATCTTATCTTCGAACGCCACTGTTCATCGGCTATTCCAGTATTTCAGCTTTCAAGAATCGATCTTTGCAAAATATTTCAATTGAATTTCCGAAATTTTACCCCATATTAACAGTTTATGAAGATAAGGTTTATGAACAGGTGAGTGAAAATTAGCAAGTTGCTGTTTACTGAAAATGTATTGGTATTTCAATGGAAATAGAAGATGGGAGAAGATGGGAGAAGATGGGAGGCATATCGAAGGGAGAAAATGTGGTTAACGGTGCGTGGTTAGGGTTAAACTTTCGTTGGCCGGTAATGAACTTCGTCATCCGACTAAAAACGAGTTAAAAGGCGAGGCCAGGAGACGTTCCGCTTCGGGCAAAGCTTTATTATGCGAGGATGGGGTTGCAGGTCGTTATCTTATTCAATAGCTGGCCCCCGTAAGAGGAGGCCTTTCTCTTCCGAGAAACCGATGTAGTTTCAGATAATGGACCGGCGAATTGGGATATAACGTGTCTTAAATTGTCTAATGGGTGACCGAAGGGTATCAAGGGACTGCCAAGGTCACCCTATATTTTTTCACGCAACGATCACGATGCCCGCTGAAAAACCTCTCTTCTTCCACGAATCTACGCTTTGTACCTCAGGAAATAGTCGAGGCACCGAATCTACGATCTCTGATATTAAAATTAACACGCTAAAAGGATGACTTGCAATCGGAAGTGTCAGAGAACACGAACCTTAACGGTGGTAAAGTTTTTATTCGCGATCCAATGACAGGGGGGATTTCTTTTTACTCGAAGAGTTTTCTCCGGCATCTTCGAGCAGATTTTCTGGCAGAGGGTTGATGGTGTTGAGGGTGTTGTGGGTGTCTCGACGGAAGATTGCCGAGCCACGGCATAGAGGGGTATAAACGGGGAAGAGGAGGAAGCGATCGATTTTTAAAGCAACCGCAATATTTGACAGCTACAGCCCAGGGCTGTGGTTTTGGCGCCACCTGTTTCCCGACCCTTCGGCCCTCCATCCACCCGCACGCACATACACGCCGAGCAGAATCTACTCGCGCGTCTGCGGTCCACGGGTAACTGCACCATGCCGGCAGACACGCCACCAATAAGTGAACATCGGTTGCGTTCAACACCCTCGCTTTGTTTCACCCTCGTCCTCCGAGTGAAACCTGGCGAAATCCATCGCGACATCGCACGACACCAAACCTACGTCCGTCTTCGATCCCTATTTGCCCAGATTTCTTTCCCTCTTCCCTTTTCCTTTTCCTTTCCCTTTCCCTTTCCCTTTATCCCTGATACCAGATACCCGTTAGGGATTCTAAAAAATAGGACTACTGAAATTTTAATCATCCATATTCGTTTATATAATTTTAAGATCTGGTAAAAAGTTATCCAATCGAGCTGCGATTAGAATCACTGTCAAAAACACTATGAAGAGCAAAGGAAAGCACATCGAAGCGTTTCAGATGCGCGAGCGGGAGAATCGAGGTGACAGTGGAGTGATGTATGTCGGAATGAGCTGAAAGTCGGCGGGCGCGCGACCCTCCTGCGAATATATCGAGGCCTTTGGACGACATTACGTTGCTATATGTGATCAGTGCCGCGAAGAGACATTGATTTATACGAGGCGAGAAATTCTTCCTAGGCCACCCCTCTCGGGACCGTTCGAAAATCATCTCTTTTAGCGAAATTATAGCTCGTGCGGCCAAGCGTTCCGCTTAGAGGCCGCAACCTGCTATTTTCCCATACATTTCGTCACGCGGCCATTTAAAAATCGAACGACTCGAGAGCGAACCGTAAGCGGACCGGTGTTTTCGAGGGTATTCGGTCACGCTCGATGACAGCCTCTCTTAAAATCGTCCGCAACCTCGACGACGTTATTAATACGTGTAAAACACGGTTCTTACATTTCTAACGAAAGTTTTGAGATCGAGACTCGAAAGCGTAAGGAAGCTGGAAGCGTGTCGAAGTAAGGGTGGTTCTTCGAGTCGATTTTGACGGAGCGTGGACATTATTTATTTTAACCCCGCAGCTGGGAGGGGGTTACGGTGCATTCTTACGAGCAGTCACGTAGCCAGGAGGTAGCCGGAGGGTGTCGATGGAAGCCGATATATTGGCATACCTAGGGCAAAAAGAATTTCCAACGCGTCCCTGTATCCTCCTGTTCCGCGGACATCCCCTTAAGCTCTCGCGTTCTTTCTTTCAGCCTGTCTGTTGCTCTCTCGTAGAGCCGTTGGCCAGCTCCGCATCGTCGGTGCACCGCTCTCAATCGAAGGGTGCGATAGATGTCCTTCTAGCTGTGGAATGTGCCACGTTGCTGAAGGAATGGCGAGTGACACGGAGGGATCCGTCAGCAGGACCTTTGACCGTCCCAGATCGTTGATTCAAGAATTGTCCAATTCTTGGAAGAGAATTTCAACTATTTCGGGGCCGAAGTCGCAATAATTACGTTACCAACTAATCCTTCATACTAATAATTTTAGTGATTTAGCATAATAATGTGGAAAAAGTTAATGAAAAAAGGAAGGAAGAAGCATTACACTTCAAAGTGACGAACGACGCGGTGGGGCGGTATACGCATAAAGCAGCGTTCATCGCGCACGATAGACAGCCGTGAAACAGAACGCCGAGCCGCAGCCGTAAACTGGAAATATGTCAAAGATAATAAAACAATTAGCCATAAAACGTAACGACCCCCGTGTGTACCGTATATACGAAGCCGAGCCGTGGCCAGCGAGCCAACGCGAAGAGAATAAAGGGAAAGAGGGACCAAGGGGTCAGTCTGGGACGATGGTCGGCCGAAGGGAAGAAAAAAACTTCTAGGAAACAACGGAATAAACGGAGATTCGACGTCCGGCTTACTACCCTTAATGCTCCCTTAAATTTTCCTTTTCGAACACTTTTTCTCCGAAACGATTTTCAATTTGCCAAACTATTTCTTAACACACATAATTCCTTGTTTTCTAGAAGTTTCTCGAATAAAGAATCGAATTTCTGCTCCAACAGTATCGAAAATTACTCGACAGGGTTCAAGATCGTTGTAATTTCAACTCTAATTAAAAAACAGAAAGAAGACCGTTCTCTTGGTTGAAGAGGAGGCTTGACGACGATAAATCATTCCGCGACGTAGGCGAGCGCTTAAACGAAGTTTTCCAACAAAACAAAACAGTTAATAACCCGGTGGTGGATGCTTTGGTCTTTGGAAGCGGGGCCGGTCGATTTTTCGGGGCGTTACGCGAACGCGGACAGGCTAGACGGGAGGTGCACGGAGGATTAAGGAGCTGAAAAATAGAATGGGAGAGGAATCGTTCGCGTCGGTTAATTTTCCGGCCGATTCCCCGTAGAAAAGAAACGAGTTCCGAAGACATTTGTCTCAACTGGCTGTCAGTTGGCGCTCAAAGTGAATTCCTCGGGAAAAGAAAGCGCGATGAGCAGGGGAGGGGGTGGAGAAGGGAAAAAAAAGAAAGATCGAACGAAGGAAGGGATTCGTTTCTACCGAGTCCTTTCCCGCTGGAGTACATATACATATACATATACGTATACAGGGTGTTCTAAAAACATCTATACTTATATTCGCAGTGTAATTTTGATAGATAACAGATGCAATAAAAATGAAAATAATACTGCTTGTAATATTTGTTATTCTATTGTCCCGCGTTTGAGTGTACGTACACATGTTTATAGGTATTTAAGGGGTGTATAGGTTTCTGTTAAAACACCCTGTATACGCGTGTATGTAAAAGGTACAGGGAGAAGCAGACGAAGCTGCATCGGCTAAGGCAGTAATGAATTCGGAGATAAATGGCCGGAGATACCAGCCAATATGTGGAACTGTCGTTCTTTCGTTCCGTCGCTCTGACGTTCTATCGTCGGGACCAGAGGGGCGTCTAACAAGTAGTCTAACCGAGTTTTCCTACCAACTGAACGGGATTTCGTCCGTTGCTCGATGAACGGCACAGAAACAGATACAAAATATGCCAGAATATGTTATTTATCGTTTGTAATTTCAATTGGAATATTCCTAATTTCACTTTCAAGTATTTATCGATAAAAAGAAAGATTAAAGCGTTGAAAACGAAAGAATGAAAAATGAGCTGCGAGTTCTAAGAGCATTGAACGTTCGATAGGTGTCGCATGGATTTCCTGGTTTCGCGGTCAAAAAACCGCACACGAACGGCGACGCGGAAATTCATAGCCATCAAACGAACCGATAGCTCTCGTAGACAGGCCATAAAACTGCGTTAAAACGAGAATGATGCGACGTGGCTGGCAAACTTCTATTCCGAGCCACGACCCCGGAAAAGAACCGAATGGCAAAAGCCGACCTTTCGTTTCCTCTATCTGCCTTTCTCCTCGGCTTCCTTCTTCGTCCTTTCAACCGCTATTACGCGCCTCGCGTATTGTGCGCTCCGCTTCGCACCGCGCCGCTCCGCGCCGGCTAATACACCGACACGAATACACGCTTTGCCACGCACAAAACGTTTACCTTGTGCCTGGCTACGTACCGACCGCTCGTCCGTAATAATCTTTCGATTCACCTGTCCGGATTTCACTCGCGAACACACTCGATTCTAAGTGCTGTTAAAGGTAAGCTTCGGTACTTTGGCTTTTGAAACCATGGCTCGCGGCTCGAGTCGTAGATTACGTGAAGTTTTAGCCTTTCCGACACTTTCCATGTCGGAAATATTATATTTTTAATGCTTCGTTTCTAAAAAGAATCAGTAGGAAAGTTCGAGGAGTAACTCGCCCTTTTGAAGGTTATTCTTATCAGGAGTGGGTAGAGACAGTGGCGGATGTTCGGCGAGCAAAGCGGCTCGTGACAAATCTTAGCCGGGCCGCTTAAGCGCATAAAACTCTCTCTCTCTCTTATCCCGAAAGGCAGCGGGTAGTTGTTCGTCGAGGATAAGAGGTTAGGGAGCTATATTTTCCATTTCGTTCCAGCCAACCAGGCCCCCTTCTTGCCCTCGCGACTTTCCTTCGTGACCCCGGACTTTAGAGTCATAATACCCGTCACGGGGGTCCCGGCCAGAAGGAAAACGAGAGAAGGAGTCGGGAACACGACGGGCAGAAGAAGAAGAAAGGGACGGAACGGACGAGCAGTTCGGTAAAATGATTCTATTAATTTTTCCATCGGGAGCGGCACTCGTGCATGCCGCCCTACTTCCCAGGACTTTGTCCTTTTCGTCTCTCGCTCCGCGTCTTCTGCTCTCACCGAAACCCACGTCGCTATGGGGAATTATAAAGACGTTGCATACTACGAATTTCGGCCGAGGCCTTGCTCCGCTGCTAACACCAATTAGAGTTGATTTGTAATTTTATCTTTATGTTATCTTTTATATCAAATGCAACAAGTAATATTACGTTTGTTTCGAGAGTCACGATTCGCCGTGGAATTGCCACGAGGGTAAATTCTCGGACAGGACCGATGCAGAAGAAAGGAACGAAGCGTAGGACAAGATGAAACGAGCGTAAACTGAACGGTCAAAGAGCCGAGGGAGGAGGGGAAGCACGAGGCGCCACTGTGACCTCCTTCGACCCCGAACCATCCGTCACTCCACGGAATCAATGTGCCAAGAAGGAAAAGGGCCGGGTCACGAGTCCGATCTCGACTTCGGCAACCAACTCTTGTCCCTCCTTCGTTTCCTTCCAACGGACATGCGACCATTAGTCCTGGTTGAATCCTCCTCGTCCACGATCAGCTCGCGCGATCATTGAAATCGCTCCGCGCACCCTAATCCTTTCACAATTTAATAAAAAATAAACTTTTCCAGCTCTAAACAACTTATCGACACTTGTTATTTTTTGATTTCTTTTCGTACGCGTGTCAGAATTGCAGCCAGTATATATAATACATTATCGTGAATAGAAATAAAGTAAAGGAAACGGACCGATACCTGCTCGGCTGAATCAAGAACGCGTTGGCGACGGCTTTATTCGTCCGACGAATATAAACATCTGGGATTGTCAGTGTGGCAATCGCTCAACCTGCTTACATCGATGCTCCGCGACGTTATTAGAGTTCCTCTCCGGAGAACGTTTCATTGTTTAGCGACAAAGCCACGGGGGAAACAAAGGGGGCAGGGAGGTATACTTACGGGCTGGTAGGTTTTTACGCGCGTGGGCGCGAGAAGACTCGACGCGAGGTTAGGCAAGCTCCTCGAGTCATCGGCCTGCGAGCTCTACACCGTCGGCCTTCGGTTCCTCGACATCGAGGTCGACGTTGATTCTGAAACACACCTTCAATTATCTTCGTAGCTGGATTTTTAATGAAATAATTTCACGAACGCGTTTAAAAAATTGAAATTGCGATTTTATTGTAGGAACTACGAAGACTCGTGTTCCGACAAAAGAATACATCGAAAGTTTTCCCGAGAGCGAGTCGGTTGCTCGAGGGGGGTGTGTCGAGGCTTTCGCCCGTCGAAAAGAAACTCGTGTTCGTGTTCTTGTTTCCCGGTGTAAGCCGCGAGTAGGGTGTGTGTCGTTCGTCAGATTCGACGAGGACAAAGCACGCTCGACGCGTCCTACACGGTCCGCGAAGGTTGCCCCGGTACCGCCTCGATCATCCTCCTAGTCATCCTGTCTCGTCCCTCTTCCGTCCGCAATCAGAATCTCGATTCCATCGGCGAGTCATCGTGTCGTGGCCGATGCGTACGAGGGAAAGGCTAACCGTGAATGAAAAGAGGAGAGTGAATGGACCGAGGTACCGGGGTGAATGCATTCGAATGATCAAGCGGACGACGACTATGACGAGGTGCTCTTCTTGGTTCTCGGCACCGCGACGAGACGCGACAGGAGGGAGGAGTTCACAGCCGGGTCAACGACGGTATTGTACCCGGGGTACACCCACGATTGCATGTTTACAAATTGTCTAATCTCGTGGACGAATCGGGGGCCCACTTATCGTGCCCTCGAGGCCGACTCGTGCCAGACCGAAAACATCGACACCCACTTTCGTCCAGCCATTGTAACCCGTGCCCGAACAGCTCGCGATTCTTCAATACCGTATCCGTATAGATCGGACGATGAATCGACGTATTTTTCTCGAAAATTCATACAAGTAAGAAATGGTAAGCAGTGGATCGGTAGGAAACGGAGGAGAAGTTCCAGATACGAAACGTAGGAACGCGACGAAACCGCAAATTAAATTAGCCAGTCGGCGAACGACTCGAGGCGGGCAAGAAAGCGTTGGCTGGCCGCTGTTTAACCCAGCTTAATTACCAATTAGCCAATAAAAAGCTACAGTAGCTGGTCGCGCGTTATGGCCGGCCTTAAAGAAGGCTGGTGCCGTTTTACGCAGCGAAATACGGTCGTGTGTACCCACACGATCGCCCTACGAAAAACGAGCTTGTATAATTATAACTGGCAAAACAGCAGACACGCCGTTAAGAACGCCTTTCCTACCCAGACCACCGCGTACCCGGGGCCCCTCTCGTCTTTTCTTACCGCGATACCAGAACGGATTCGCCTCGGAGGACGAGTTAGCCCCGTTCCCCTGATCGCAAAGCGATTAACGAGTCGGGCTACCGTCTCGTCTCTTGCCTCTTATCCTCCATTACTCGTTATCGTCGGCGTTCACTGTCGTTGATCGAGCCTTTTATTAGTTACGCGTCCATAAAGTGGAATGCTCGTAAATCCAATAACTATTTTCTTTCTCCCCGCGCTCGGCGCACCAGGCGCACCGGGCGCACCGGGCGCACCGGGCGCACAGGGCGCACCAGGCGCGCGCGCGCCACCGCGCACGATCGTTCGCGTTTAACAGCGTACAATTATTCGCGTAGCTTTACCATTATCTCGCGGACGAAGCCAGACGCGCATACCGTTTCGCTCGCGTCGACAATTCCTGCGATTCGCCGACCACGAGAATTTATAAATCGCGAACCGGAAGGAAAGAGAGAAAGAAAAAAATGTTCAGACAATATTACCGCGCACCATGTCCGTCGCCATTCTTCCGTTTTCTATATTCCCAAGAAGCGTGGAGTTTCGCTCGCATCGACGAGGATTTCTACGTTGTGCCAGCGAAACTAATTTCTCGACGACGCAAGAAATTAGATTAGCTACGCGCCGTTGTCGATTCGCGCGGTGCCAGACGCGTTTGAATACCGCGTTGACCGACACCGCAAACTTCACACCGAATAAAATTTAATTAAAGCCGAGAGAAAGAAATCCGAAATAAATTAGAAAATTTACCGTGGCTGTACGGTAACGATGAAAATCGCGACGCGCCGTGGCAGGCACGAGGAAAGTCGCAAAAGAGTTACAAGCTTCTCACCGAGGGACGCGAAGAGGTCGAAAATTCGTACGACTCGCGAACGAAAGGTTAAGGTTCATTCGGCTAGACACCCACGTCGATCGGCGCGCAGCATCCGGCGTGGCGCGACGCGGCGCGCGATATAAAAAAGAAGAATAGCACGCGGAGGAGGAAGAAGGTGGAGACGAAAGGACTTTGGACGACTACGGTCTCCTCGGGGGTCCTGATAATTGCCGTGCTCTCCAACTGTTATTATTAAGCCGATATTTTACCGAGGGGACACATGTTCCGCGCATATAATTTGTGCGAAAGCCTCTAATTATGGGTTAGTGGGTACGCGAGCACGGCCAGACGAACGAACGAACGAACGAACGAACGAACGACCAGGGAAGCTGAAGGAATGGCGTTAGACGAGAGCGTGGAAAGGGCGAGGCTCTCGCGGGCCCTGCACTCTCGATTCGCCTACGCGAATCGTCGCCAGCTTTGCACCTTGTGTCCTCTTACGTTCTCCTCCTCTACCCTCTATCTACGTCGCTTTCTCGATTCGTTTTCGGATCTTTGCATTGTTAAGAAGGTTATCGAAATAATGAAACGTAGCAAGAAATCACACAAAAAGCTGTACGTTTCATAGTCATCGATCATGGATCGACTCGAAGGTTGAACCAACGAAATATAACACAAGAAATAAAAATAACGAAAGGTCCAGCAACGATACTCGCGAGGAAGAAAGATCGGCAGAAGGGCCTCGATAATCGGATCGAAGGACGACTTTGTTGTCGATAGATCGATCAGAAAGAGAAAACGAGATAAATCCTGTCCCGCTGCTGGACGCGATAGTCTCGAAAATCCTCCTGGTTCATTGTTGTCCTCCAGGAACGTCGCGGGACATCTGACACCTCTATCGATCGCGGCCTTTTTGTCCGACGTTGCACGAATTACTGTATCGTGGCGGTGGTTATAAATGATTGGTTGACGAGAACACGAAGAGTACGCGGAAAAGAAGCGAAGTGGTGGCGGTTAGCTCGCGGCTCGTGTTTCTCATAACTCCGGACCCCGGCGGAGCCGAAGAAGAAGAGGAGCTTTTGAGTGACGTGAGTATAATGACGCGCCTCTGCACCGTGGTATACACGCCGTGAGCAAGCAACGGGGAACGTGGAGCAAAGGGGGCACGAACGAACGCGTTCGGTGTTAGCCTGCAGGCCCTTCCCGCCCAGGGAGCAAGGTAGAAAATCGTAAGGCAAGATAAGGAATCTGCGATTTAATCGCTCCTTACCGATCCGACCATTAGGCATCGAGTCGAACTAGAACCACCCCTATCCGAATCTTCCGCTATGAACCCTTGGCGAGCCAACTATCCGTAACGCCAAGTGGTAGATTTATATATTCGCCAAAGTAGATAATATTATTAGAAGTAATAGAAAATAAGTAGGAGGATGGTAGTGTGGTGGATAAAATATGGGATTGTGAAAGTGTTAATACGCGATATCCTGCCTACTAAACGGCTCCGCAGCGGGGTCAACGCGAGCGTGGAGAGGCGGTTGGCAATGGTTCGATGTTTGTTTTCTCGTGGGCGGGCCGAGCAGTCGAACGGGGTGGCTCGTGGGTTAGGACTGAGTTGCAAGTCACGAGTCAACAATAGTACAAATAATAACAAGCCCGTGCGGAGGTCTTCGTCGAAGAAGTATTTTCGAGCATCTAGCTGGCTACCACTCTACCCTGTAAAGCATCGTTCACACGGTAGCTCGCTGTCTCGTTCCTTCCAAACGATACCACCGGATTGCAGTATTTATTCAAGCAAATTAAACGATAGGCGAACAGAAATTTACACCCTGCTTCTAATATTTTAAATATTACGAAAAATTCCATCTTGCCATAATTATACCTTCGTGTCATCGAATCGCGTTAAACTCTGTACCCGCAGCAACTTAGAGATACATTTGAGAAAGAAAGAAAGGCAAAGCGTAAGAATGGTGCAAATGGTGCAAATGGTACAAATGGTGCAAAAGTGGCGATCGATGGCAAAGAAGGAAAGATCGGTCGTTGGTGGCCGGTGTGCGCGTGTCTTTATCCAACGTATCGCATTCCCATAAAGCCGAAGAGGACCGGCAGGCAGCCATAGGACCGTGAAAGCAACCGATGCTGCTCCTGCTACTTTTGCTGGCTGTTGCCGTAGCCGTTGCCGCAGCTATCGTTCTTCTCTCTGTTGAGAGCTGCCCACCCACAACGCACGATCTCGGCCCGGTCTCTCGCTACCGGTATTGAATCCGGCGCATTGTTTTTCTCCGGTCTCCGATGAGAGGAAGAGGATTATTTGCATCGGACTCGAGAAGCCACCGAGTTGAAGGGAGCCCCGGACCGCTTGATATTCACCGATGTTCGCGTGTTGCGAGGAGGCTACCGCGTCCAGCACGCCTTCGTCCCGTTTACACTTTCGACTACGAATCCTGGCTCCGGCAAACTGATATTAACGCGTTTACGTTCGAGCTCGAGCTACAAATTTGCAGCGATATCTACGCGAGAATAGTTAGGAGCCTGATTGGGTGCACCATCGCGGTTTCTAAGAAACTCACCCTCGAGCGGGAGAAGATTCAAGATTCAAGATTCAAGATTCAAGACAGAGGGGGTTAAAGATTCGAAGGAAGTAATGGTATCTAATACCGGCGCGTAGGTACGAGGAGAGGGTCTCGAAGGAGAAGGTATAGTTTATAGTGATTACATGGGGTCAGGTCCTGGCAATAAACCATCTCATGGTGGCCGTAGCTATAAGCCCAGGACTACGGTTGTGACCATCTTCTCCTCTTTTCGCTCTCTTTCTCTCCCTCTCTCGTCTCGTGTGTTTCTTTGGCTGTTGGTTTCTGTTCCCTTTGGAGCGTTGGGACGCGGAGAGTCGCGCCTACGCGCGGGCGGAGCAAGAGCAAAGCGAGTTGGAAAAAGCAAAAGGATCGGGGAGGCAGAGGCAACCGGTATACGAGAGCAAAAAGCGCGTGGCTGCTCTCGGCCGGTACGAGAGCAGGAAGGATCGAGAGCGAGAGTGAAAAAGGAACGAGCCAGCGCGGCGGAACAAGAGGGAGAAGAGAATAATAAGGGAAAAGAGAAACTGGAGGTCTAGGAAAGGGAAGGCGAAGAGGAGAGAGCCGCAACACCGGGAGCCATCCTACTGGAATTTAAATAATAATTATAGTGTTTAATATCATACGCACGGGGCTCAGCCTCGAGTAACCGCGTCCCTCTTCCTCCTTCCTCCCTCGAATCCAGACTCGTCTCGTCTCCGCTCATCTCGTCTCGTCTCGTCTCGTCTCGTCTTGTCTGGTCCTGCCTCTTCTGCTTGCAACACGACAATCACAAGTTCACCGGCAGCCGTTAGTTGCTCGATCTATCCTGTACAGATTCTTCTCTCTTTTCTTTTTCTTCTTCTTCTTCTTCTTCTTCTTCTTCTTCTTGGCTCGCATAGACACGTGCACCCATACGCGGTCGTAAGCCGAGCCTGTAATAATGCATCCGCCAGATTGGAAACCGATCACGCTCCTCTTCGGCTATAAACTAACCGAAAATCGACCTTAATCCGACCCTCGAACGGTATCTCGTTAAGTTTGGGTTAGCGGGCTGATTTTGTTATCGTTAATACGGGTCCGCAGTCAAGATTAACCTTTGCCGCGTCACTGGCTAAGTGGCACGATTCGCCGATAGATTTTTAGTATATAGATTTTGAAAATTACGATGAATTACGGTATCGTAGATACCGCTCGTAATTTATTGTGCGTTCTTCTGGGGGTGGATTCGCATTATAATGTATTTCTGTATTCTTCGGACGCTCTCGCGAGACAAAAATAAAAGTATAAGAAGTATCGAAGCCCGAATCGGTGGTAGGTCGACTGGCCAAGGGTTGTAACGCCTCCGCTTTCGATCGGCGATTACGAGCAACCTCGAGGAATTTATTTGACTCGGGTGGCCCAGTTGCGAGGAGGAAGGAGATTTCCTTGTCCCGGCCGGAGAAGTAGCGATGTGTGTTTGGCAATCAGGTCGCTGTCGCTGGAAGACTGCAAATGCATTAGTCGTGTTCCACGTTGCTGGTCGGCAGCGCCAGGATCCCGGAAGGCGGAGTGGTTTTCTGTTCGCCACAAAACGCTGCCATTATCGCTACCTGGCGAGTTTACGGCGGGGCAAGCTCGAGAGCGAGTAAGAGCGCGAAGTCGCAGCCGTTCGCGCGTACAATGCCCGCGCCGTTGTCGTTATTGCCCTGCCACGAATGTATTAATAAAATTTATTGGTCGAGCCGAGTGCACCGCGAACGTTAATGGATTTCGAGGTACCAGTGGCCTCGCCGTGGGCAACCGACGACTCTCGATGCCGCGCCGCTTTAATAACGCGTTAAAACTCCGCTCGGACGATATTACGCTTAGACCACCTTGTAAGACATCGAGCCGACCCGTCCGGAAACGATTCGTCCCGTGAAATATTGGAACTGGTGCTGCCCTTCTTAATTAAAATGTCTCATCTGCCATTTTTGCGCTTCCCCAGACATTGTACAGCGCGCGAAATCGTTTAAACACAATTGGTAGAGTATTCGGACGGAAACTTTTTCAAACTCTTAAACGGAGCGATTTTTTGAACTTCTAAGAGACGTCCGACTCCCGTTCGGTGGATGAAAGTTATTGATTTATCGATTGGTTCGTCAAGCGATTAGGAGGGTCCGTTGATTAATAGTCGACGTATGCCAGAAGATAAACTGACGTACAGCCGGTCGTTTCGCTTTTTTTTTCTCCTCTCCTTCTTGCGGCTCTTCTTCACGGCTCGCTCTCGTTCCGGGCTTCGCTTCTTTCCACTCGCGTCGTGTAAGTTATTTGTACGGCAGACGGCCCGCTAACGGCTCCGCTTTTCCTACACGATCGATATTTTCATCGTTTTTCTTCCGTTCGAGGAAACGTATCTCGTCTTTGAACGCGAGACGATGAAATTCAGAGAGCGTACGAACAGGGAATTTAATCGTGCCTTTTTGTGACTACAAAAGGGCCGTTCTTACGTTCTTTATGCCTTTGATTTTAAAGTTTGATTTTTGTACGGACGGTCAACGCGACAGTTTTATTTGTCTGTGAGAAAGAGGAAACAGCCTGTTACGACAAATTGAGGCCTGCCATCGTGACAAACTCGAGGCGGTCCTAACCCCGGCTATCCTCGAGTGACCTTAGTTCGCGGGTTCATCGGCGATCCGGAGCCGATCTATCGGCTCTTCCATGACCCTCGGAATCTCTCGGGGACTCGTCTAATAGCCGGATTATCTGTCCCGCTTGTGTCTCTTCCGTCACCCTCCTGATTCACCCTCCAATAAGGATAACGAGCCCTCGTCTCGACTCGCCACGCCACCTCTTTCCACGTCTTTATCGTTCCCAGGGACAGGTGGACGTTGTCCATTACGACCGATTCCTCTCGGACAACTACCTGGCTTCTGTCCCCGCGACACTATCGCTCTGATCGATCAACTTTCATGATACCAGCTCGTGGACGCGTCTCCGTCGTCTTTGATCTCAGATAATCCTCGCGCGACACCTTGGAAAACGAACAAGCGTCTTTCGATTGATAAAAAGGGGGTTACCTTTCTAGATTTCTAGAAACGTAACGTTCAGGTAAAAAGAACTCGAAGGAAACGGAAGGAAAGCGCGATAAATACGATATAACAACGATATTTAAATAACTAAGCGTCGAAGATGAATGTTTCGAACGGTTGTCGCGGCACCGAGCCTGTTAATCGATGGAAAACCGATTACTTATTCGTTGACGATTAATCGTCGCGTTTGAAAGAGCACGTTGTCTCGTCGTCTGGCCGTCTCGAGCGGCTTTCATCGCGTGGACTTTAGCGAGCCGACGGTCACGGTCCCGTCGTCGATCGTTTATCGATTCGAGGCATCTCGAATAAATTAATTACGAGACGAGTTAATCGAGTTAGCCGACTACACCAATTATAAGCAGGCAGTTTATCAAAGCGGGCGAGTTCCGTGCGGATCGAGGATCGAGGATCGAGTATAGGGTATCGTCCGTTGGTGAAACAGGAAGTGGCGATCGAATACAATCGGTTAGGAGTTTTTCTCGTGGAGAATGGAAAAGAAAAAGGAACGGGAAGAGATTGCAAAAAGGGGGGTGGTGGAAAGGAGAGAAACGGCAGCACGTACACCCCGGTGAGTTCGATTCCACGAGTTTAGTTGCGGGACGGGACCAGGGCTGCCGCACGGTCACGGGTGATTAATGATCAGGCCAATCAGATATAGCCGGCCGACCAGGTGGAACAGAGACGAGAGCAGCCTGTTGGCGGGAAAAGGATAAAGAGAGAGAGAGAGAGAGAGAGAGAGAGAAGGAGAAGCACGGTTGATATGTTGCGCTGTCACTGCGTTGTACCTGCGCCGGTGGGACGTTGCCGTTGCCTGGGATTGTAATATTGTATTGTACTGTTTGTTGGCCCGGTGTTCCACGACCGTCTGCGCGCTCGACAGCCTGTCCAAATACCGCCACCGGTTCGACGCGCGTCCACGACACAACCTACCTCTCTGCTCCAGAACCGAACGAATTGGCCAACCACGTTCCATGTTTACCGGTGTTACGCCCGTGATAAGGACGCCACCGCCGAATCTACGAAATCCAAGTGCAGCGACACGAGCGCTGCGAATCAATTTATTTCCAAGAAACTCTTTGAAACGAACCCTCGCGTCAGAGGTTGCTTCGCGAAAACAACTCGAAACTTTCCTGGAAACCAAGTTCCCTCGAGTTTCTTAATCGAACGGAATTCGGACGTTCGCCGATTCTTCCAGAGAAACGAATTCGAGCGGATTACGAGGAAGGTTGTTGCTCGTGGGCTCGTCGAACGATCTCGCGGATACATCGGCAACGGCATCTTTCAGCTCGAGCCCCGGTTCCGAGCGTGGCTTCAGCAGCGTATAATCTCGCTGGTTATTAATGGCGATGGTTTGGGAAACTGCTACCGGGCAGCCTTCCTCTGTACCCCCTTGTCTCTCGGTAGTTCACCCCTTCCCCTTCCTTCCTCTGTACTTGATCTTCTTCTTCTTCTTCTTCTTCTTCTCCATCTTCTTCTCCTCCTCCTCCTCCTCCTCCTCCTTCTTCTTCTTCTTCTTCTTCTTCTTGCCTCATCCCTCCACCCCCCTCTGTAAAACTGCATTCCAAGCGTTGTTAGAGCTCGCCCCGCGCCTACCGAAACTTCGCCAGCCGCGATCCTAAGCGTTCGTCGTTTTTAATTGCCTGTCCGTGGCTGACGTTGTTACAACCACACGGTGGCTCATTTACGAATCTGTATTACTTTGTAAGGGTAGAAGGTAACGCCGATTCGAACACCTGTACGTTTAAACGTACGTAAGAGAATGTGGCGAGGGATTAATAATTATACGAAATAAATTAAACTTCTGAAAAGTTAGCTAAGTGTGTCTTCGAAACGCGAGATTTCTATACGATTTCTATACGATTTCGATAAATATGAGGTACTTATCCCTGAAACGACAGACGTCCCGTTCCGTGGACAAGCGATAAATAAACATGACTGATTTAGCAGAACGAGCGAGCGATGTCATCCGCGTAAACGGTTTAAGGTTAATCGAGAAAATCGGCAATAAAACGAGACGGTACAAGATCGGTCGTAAATCGAGCGAGGGAAAAAAAAGGAGAGAAAATGAGCGAGACGGTCGATATAAAGGAGCGCGAGGAAGTTCATTTAACAGACCATAAAAAGGATCGAGCGCAAGCGGTGGTGTTGGTGGTGGCGGTCCCGGGAGCGGATGTTTGCCAACGGCGTCGGCCAGTTTTGCGGCTCCAGCCGGAAAAGGGTGCCCCGAGGAGGATTTGGAATTGGGTGGTTAACGTCGAGCGAGTAGGTTAGAAGGACGGGCTATCGGTGATCAAGCTCCGGGGTCGAATCCATCCAAAAGGCTTATCTCGCGGACGAAGGCTTACCGGCTTGATCGCTGCCGTGCCGGGGAACGCCCTTTCGCTGGATCGACCACAGGATCCTCCGATCTTAATCCGATCTTCTCTCGTCGGGTAATGTTCCTTAAAGGTCATCCCACGACAACCGTTTACACCTATGACGTTTCCCGGAGAAAGAAACACGGGAAACGTTCAACCCCTTTATCGAGGGATGCTCCCGCTGAACATTGTTCATCGAGTATGGAACGAAAATTTTCTACTTTCTTTTTTTACGAATAAACGTTATTCTAGCGATTAAATATCACGAATAATTGTCTATTGAACGGAAAGAAATGAACGTTGGTGCCTTCTTACATAATAATGAACGCGTATCTTGTATAAATTGAATGTATGAAAGGTAATCGTTATGAAACATTAATCTCATGCTCGTTTTCTAATTCGTGGCACAACGTTGGTCGGCTTATCGCGATCGCGGGGTTCATAGAGCAACTCGAAGAATTTCCGTGGACGGGTAAATGGTTTCGCGGCGTCGAAAGAGTGAATTTACGAGAAAGGTTCGAGCCGACGGAGTTGTCTGGCGGGAACCAGGCCGATATCGAAGCTTAATAAGCGTAAATAAAGGTAAAAATCGGGACGGGATTAGCGATTCCCGGCGAATGGTTGCCTTTAGCAACCGGCTCGACCGCTAACTGGCATTTTTCCCAGCGCGTGTGAACCGTCCGCTCGTAACGCGCGTATCGAGGACTTGCGGTAAAACGCTTTCCTCCACTCGCTAGGAAAAAAAGGAAAGAAAGAAAGAAAGAAAGAAAGAAAGAAAGAAAGAAAGAAAGAAGGAAAGAAAGAAAGAAACGAGCAATGGCCTTCCTCCAGCCATTGTCGGTGGTCATGCGTGGCTCGTAAACGCGTTAGCCGACGAAGTTTCTAATGCCACGACCGAGCCGAACGACGCCTAAGCGCCGAATCGGCGCCTGACGATTGGGAATAGGCGCTGCTTTCTTTTCGCGAACGATCGGAATCGAAATAAAGGGGGAAAAGAGGACGGATCGAGCCGCCAAACGAGCTAATGGACCCCTTTGTTATCCCCTCCCACCGTGGCGTAACAGGGATTAACGCTTCCGCGTGTTTCGAACGGACGGACGCGGCTCGAAAGTCGTAAACAGAGGCGAGCATCGACGAATCCGCCTCGGCTTCGAAAGTGGCATTCCACGTTACGCTCGCGGGCCACCAGGCATCCGAGCAACGGCTCGCGTTTCGACCGTTTTCGATCGTTTTCCGCTTCGTACGCCCGCTGATTGACCGACGCCGATTTTCCGGCCCGCGGCTTCGAGCGCGTTCTTTTCCGACACCCTTCGCTGGACCCGCGGCTTTTCGACCGCTTTTACGACCCGGTCCTGGGAGTCTCGAAAGCTCGTCACTCTCATGCCAGCGGCCGGAGAACACCCGGGTAATCGTCCGTGAACAAACTTTCAGACTCAACCCTCCAACCGCGGGCTTCGATTTTTATTCCTCCAACTCGAAAGAGAAAACGACCGGATAATTTTCAACGGCGATACCGTGGATCAGCGTATCGACAATTGAAATCCAAAAATTAAATATCGGTGTCCGAAAAATACCGTGGCGAACAGAAACGAAGGGCCATTTTTCAAACGGACTCGCGAACGTCAAAGATCCGAAGCGAAAAAAAAAGGAGGGAAGGATAGCGAGCGTGTCGGCGTCGAAAATGTCGACGGAACGTTCGATGCGATATTTTGTTGTTTTTTTTCTTGTTTGTTTTTTATTCCCTCCCCCCGTGGAAAAACAACATCACGGAGATCCAGGTGCGACGATGTTTGCGTTAGCAAACCGTTTCCCAGGCCGACAGGCTTCGTTGTGGCTGGGCGACACTGATTGCCAATCAATATGCCCATCTCGCTGGAGTCTAATTCGGCAACAATGTTGATCAATCAGTACGCACACGGCCGGCAAGCCTCCCCCCTTCCATTTTGCGTTTCACCGTGTTCCGCTCGCAATCGCGCATCCACACACCCAACGAACAACGAACCATTCTGCGCCCGAACCGTGCTGAGGGAACGAGACATTGTTTCCCTCTTCTATCCTCGCCTCCCTCTCTCGCTTGTACGCGCGTTCGTTCGATCGTTTCCGCTTCCGGTCGTACATCGTTCGACCACCTACCGCTTCGATTTCTTGTCGCGCTCGACGCCGCGCTCGATTCCGCTAACAGAAAAATCCTCCAAGAAAAACTGTTCGACCAAGGCTGTAAGCGACCCTGCCACCATCGAGGATCCATTTATACGGCGAAAGAAGGTACGCGGGTTGGTTCTCGAGAGCGGAAATAAGGAAGTCCCGCCATCGAACGGAAGCGTAGTGAAATAGAAATTCCAAATAAATAATTTCAGCTTTCGAGAAGCGTTTAATCGAAAGTGGAATCGAGGCAAAAACGTTTTCAAATGACAAAACAAAGAAGCATTAATTGATAAAAAAGCAATCCATGGAGTTGAAAATCGTGGCGGGCTGATTGCGAGTACGTTTGGAACGAGCAGTGCTCGGCAAATCAAATTGTACGAAGCGTTGATTACGAGGATCGGAAGGTTAACCGTTCCATGGAAGTTCGAAGGATTCGATGGTCGGAAGAAAACGGACAAACGACAAGGGTGACCGGCTAAACCGATAATAGCGGACCAGCCCCGTGGAAGATGTATGCCGACCGGAAGCCATCGTACCCGGAAACCATTACAGCCCCTCTAATTTCTTTACGATCGCGATGCCATTGGTCACGCTTCCAGCGTTGACCGTGCTTTATGGCCGAGACTCGCGGTCAGGACGGTACGAGGACCTTGATCGATGTTCCTTTTTCTTTTTTCCCTACGAATAAACCGATCTCCTCCCAACAGTAATAACTTTAATCCTAAATTTCGTTTCTTTAACCGTGGGTGGACTAATTGCTTTTTAGCGAACAGGAGGAGGCTTGCTGGTAGGAAAAGCGTTAAAATATAAACGACAAGAAAGTTAGGTGAATCCGGCAGAGATCAGGAAGGGATAGACGATCGGTTATTAAAAGTAACTTCGTCGTTTACTGCTTTCCGTTCCCTCGCGATAAAAGCCGCGCTCGTAAATAACCCGACCGCTAGCGAAGCCAGCTCCTAAATCTGCCCGATAAAAGTGTCCCGCGTGCAGTCTCGCGACGCGTATCGTCCGTGAGGGAGGGATGAGGGGGATATCCGCGAAGAGGAACGAGCTTTGTCTTCGGTGAGATCTCGCCACGCGTGGACTAGCAATAACGAACGGGAGGAGAAAACGCGGGCAAGGGTTGCGGAAGGAGAAGAGAAGGCGCAGCGAGGTACGATTCGTCGGTGGCAGTGGCAGATAGCAGCAGCGAGTGGCCCCGGGCACAATGAGCCTATCAGATTATATTTCTATTTTCGACACGCGGCCTATCGCGCAATCCCATCTCTCCGGCGCGGCTACCGCGACGCTCTGCCAACACGCTCGCCTCTCTCGGTACACGTATGAGCGCGTACGAGTGGAACACGAACGCTGTTCGTGCCGTGCCACGGCACCCAGACCGCCTCGCCTCCAGGGCCTCTTCTTCCTCTCGCTTTCGACGTCCATGCGAGCCTACGCTTTTGCGACGCGTCGCGAAATTTCTGTCAAAAATTTACTCGCTCTCAACAATAGGTACGCGCGTGTCCGACGTCGTTAGTCCCGCGTCGCCGATGAATTTCGACGCGGACGCCGCGCGCTCGCGATCCCGCACGCGAGATACGCCGCTGAAATACGAGCAGACGGATACGCGGTAACCGGTGTATTCGTGGAATTCGCCTACCCTCGACAGGGGAACGCGAGGAACGCGGCTCGACGTTAACGCGAACGAGCGTGTCCTCGCGGCCCTCGCAGCCCTCCTCGCAGCCCTCGATCCGTTTCCGAAGAATTTTGCAAATTTCCTGTAAAATCGTGGAACGGGGATCGAGGGCGACACCTGGAGCGAGCACGATGGACGGGTGTACTTTGTTCGGTATGTGGCCGTGGCTGAAGTCGAGATTTCGAGGAGGGAGGAGGGAAGAGGGTAGAGGGCTGAAGGGGGCCGAGCTGGTCCGTGTTCGTCGGGCATCCGGTGGTAGCTCGCGGCTACTTCGGTCGCGGAACCCATCGAGAACCCTGGTGGCGAGTCCACCTTCTCCCTTCGTTTTCTCGGCTCCCTGCGAGACGTCTCGTATCAGCCGGGAGCAGCCGTGTGCGTGCGTGCGTGCGTGCGTGCGTGCGACCGTATGCACGACACCGACAAACACAGGTACGCGTTTGCCAGCGAGACGGCCAGAACTCAAACCGCTTTCCTTCCTCCGGGCGGTGCAGCTTCTCCCGCGATGGATGCTACCATTCATTCTTTTTCTTTTTTCCTTTTTTTATTCGCCTTTCGAACCTTGTTCTAGTTCCCCTCTTTAAACGCTATTTTGTAGAAAATTTACAAACTTGGCCCGCGATTCGAAGCTTAACCCCTTCAGGTAAATTAATTACTTAAGAAAACTGTCTCCAAGAAGAATTGACGAAGACTCGAATCGTGGAATCGGAAAGACGACGGAAGGACACTGGAGCGTAGGAGATGTTCTTTCGAGGAAACGTCAAGAGGAGACGTTGAAAAGGAGCCGCGTCTCGGTAGACAGCTCCTGGAGCAACGAGGAGCTGTTTCGCTTCGGTGGAGTGACGTCGAAAAAGGTCGCGTCGCTGGTCGGGAAGAAGAAGAAGGAAAAGCAGGCCGGTTATCGCGACGCGTCCCGTACGTGTACGCACGACACTGTAAAATTACTGCGTCAAAAACAATTACGTTACAGGCCAACAGTTCGCACAGGGTAACCCGTCCCTCGCACAATGAACATCAGCCGACAATCCGCTCGAAATTCTTCTACAACGTCTTCATCGTCAAAGTAGGCATTTACCAAGGGAAAGAAAAGTCATTTGTCGTTATTCCTTACTAAATCAATCGACTACCGGGTCTAAACATAATCTCTGGTAAGTTTGAAAGCCTACGGTGTGATAGACGCGATAAAGTGGAGTAAAGAAGGTTAAACGGTAGCCGGGGTTCGTCCGGAAAAATGTCGGCGTAAAGTGTTCTCTGCAGGGTGTATCGTGCAATTATCAGGGTGTATCGACGCGAGGCTAGGCAAACCGAGGCGTGGCGAGGCGAGAGGAGTCGACGCGTCAAATATTCGCGAGTATATACGTTGATGCAGGAGCAGGCAGAGGCTGCTCGATAATATCGACGATGTTGGGGCTTCGCTCGTGGGGCGGAATGAACCGGGCCTCGGCACTCGGCACTCGGCACTCGGCACTCGGCGCGCGGTGGCAACCGTACCGAACGAACGAACGAGCGAACGAACGAGCGAACGAACGAGCGAACGAACGAGCGAACGAATGAACGAACGGGCGGGGACACGGGACAGGATAGTCGTGGTGCACACCGTTGTCGAGTGGAAAGGGGTCCAATCAATCAGCCGCAAATCAGTATGCACGGCACGTTCGCCTAATGCCGCCACTCTTTCATCGTATTCGTTTGATCGCGACCCCCTCGGTTTGTGCACGCAATCGTTAATGGCGCTGTTTAAAGATCGCTACCGATCGATGATGACGAGAGCCGAACAGAAACTCCATCCTATCATCCTATCGTCGTATCATCGTATCCGTGACGAATCGTCGATCTGTCTTACTAGTACGCGCAGATTACACCGTGTTGTTACAATATCTACCGATAAGCTTCGAATTTAATACGCGCGGGGAATTAATGGGTAATTTTGCGATTCACGAAACGATCTGTTTCCGTTTCGAACAAAACGATCGAAAGTTCGAACGAACGGAGATACGAGGTTGGAGTTGTTTTCGGGTCGAAATAAAGACGGATCCTCGACGGCCGGGTTCTTCGCAAGGCGTTAAACAGATTACGAATAACAGACGGCGGCGCTACGCCAGAAGGCAAATACGTCTTTGGCTGCGAGTGGCACGAGATCGAGATGGCAGCGGGCAGAGAACCGGGCAAATACGTAATCCGGATTACGGTGGATCCGCTTAGCTTACCGGACACTTGCGAGCTCGAACGATACGGCGCCGATACCCGGTGTCCCGTTTTGCCTCTCGCTCCAACTCCTCGCGTTATCCTTCCACGACCCGAGGAACTTTTTAAGAGGATTGCTCTCCTAAGCCTTAATATTTTTAACGAGCGAGTCTCTGTCGATCGGGCCAGGCCTATCAGTCGGCCAGACACGAACCTCCAACGCATACACGCACGGAGAATTACGAAAATTTACCTGGACCGTAATCCATCGCGGACGATCTGCCTTCGTATCGGTACCGGCAAAAATATTACGATGGGAATAAAAAATATTACGTGTTATATTTTGGTATCGAAATCAGCGAATAGCGTTAGAATGCAGGGAAATCGAATGATCTTTGAAACGTCGAAGAAGAAATTTGATTTATTCGTAGAGGTAATAAATTGTCGCGCAGCGAAGCCATTTTTCTGAGCGGAAAGAGAAGCATGGCCGAAGCAAACAAGCGTTGAATCGCGACCAGTCGACGAATGCGGTTACGTCCATACGAGGAACACGTCGGCCAAGCTGGGCGCATTGAGGAGAATCATCGAGGCGTAAGTCTCGCAGGAAGCAAATAGAAAACGAGCAGAACGCGAACGGTGGCGGAGGTGGATCGCGGAGGAGCGAGGGGTAGGTCCAATTTAAGCCGAGCCCACTACGCAAAAATGCTTCCGAAGGCTGCTCCGGCTTGGTTCATTAAATGGAACCCAATAGCGGTTGTTTGCGTTGCCAGACAGCGAATCCGTCGCTAATTGAATGCCATATTGCATATACGTTCCGCCCATGATCCCCGTATAACCACGTCGCCGTAGTTTTGCCGTAAATAAATACCCGCTCCACTATTACGCTTCCAATTTAGACGAAATTTACCAATAAAACAAACTGTCGAGTGGACGCGTACCCAGCCCAGTGATTGATGATACCAAATTGAAGGGAAAGAATTTTGGCTGGGTATACCTGTTCACCAGGATACAAAGTATATGTACACACCTTCGAGAATTGTTCACAAAAATTTACGACCTTTATTTTTGAAAATGGAAATAAGATAAGGGATGAAATTGTCGGAGAAGCGTTGACAAATATTTCCGAGATATCGTCGAAGAACGCCGGTTAGATATCGCGACGATACGTGGTACGATTAAAACGCAATTACCGGCACACCCCCGTGCGTCAACCCCTTGGACAGACCGCGGTCGTACCGCGCTGTCAAAATAGATAACGCTCGGGGTAAGTCACCCCGAAGTTAAAACCGTCCCTGCAACGCGCGCACTATAGGCCCATTCACTTCGGGTTAACGTTGACAAAGGGTGGTGTGCGTGTGTTCCAGGGACGACACGAGGGGGGGGGGGGGGTTGGGTAGTTACGGGAGGACCATGATACACCCTGCGCGCACGTTTCGCTACTCCCGTACAAAGTTAAGGGTTGATATTGCCGCTATGACGTCACGGCTGATTAACATAAACGATTCCAACAAACTTCTACAATATTATCCTCGCGATTATCTTTTCCCGTCTTTTCCGTCGACTTCCTGTCACCCTTTAGATTCCAATTTTTTTACATTTTTACCTCGGCCCTTGCTCTCGTGTCTTATCAATTATACGGGTATAATTTCAAAGCGGTTTTGACAAAGGGTGCTCTTTACGATCGGAGGGCGCGACAACCCTTTTATTGCGGAACCGGATGGCTGTAACTATTTTGGGCGACAACCTTTCGTTCGTGCTGTTACTTTCTTTATTTTCCAAGACGTATTATAATCTTTCGTCATTTTCTCGTGATTTATGATTGCAACAATCTAAAGTACCGAAAATTTCTTCTTTCGTCGACCTATTACGACACACTCGTGTCTCGATTGGAACGGACGTTCGTGCGGTTATTCTTTACCGTCGTGCATCGTCTTTCGGTGATAAGTGCGCTCGATGCTGGTTTACAACGCGCGACACCGGTGTCCCCGATGCGGTAGCATGCACCGTCGTGGAACATGCACGGTGTCGCACATGCATTCGACAAATCGGTTCCCACGTACCGTAAACGATCATCTCCTGTTTCTCCAGTCATCCCCTTTTATTCAAATTTCCTAAATACTTCCTGTCGAAGCAACTCGAACCCTTGTGGAGAACCCTTGAAATTTCGATTTTTTAATTGACTTAGATTCGCGAACACGCAAATAGGAGAAGGCTCATCGATCGATTAAGGATAGACGTTGTCGGGGCAATCCCGTGGCGGAAATTTACTCGGTATTTCGGTATCTTGCGAGATCGCGAGCTGCCTTGGCAGGAATCCTGGCTGGCTAGGAGTTGACGGGGCGAGCGGACCGGGACAAAGCCCTCAGGAAGATAGCGAGCGCTATCGGGAATCGTGTTACGAGGAACACGCGTACCACGAGCGTTGTATCGAGGCATCCCATGCATTCCGCGATCTTGCATTACAATTGCTAATAAACGCCCTCTCCCCGTCCCCGGATCCACGTTCTACCGGTTACTTCCACGACTTCTCAAGCTCTCCGTTCGCAGTCGCTGCCTCTTTTTTCACCCTTTCGATCAAAGGGTGCTCGCACCGTGCAAACCTGTAGGGTCGAATTTAATTGCCCGTCCAATATTCCGATATCGAAAAGGATAAACCTTGTGCGTTTGGCGAATTCGAAAAAGTAAAAAGGGTCGACAGACGGTTCTCCGGTGAAAAGGGAACGGAGGTTGGATTCAGCAGGGGAAAAGTTTGTCGCGTTGATACTTTTGCATTTGAAAGCGGTAATTTATGCGCGCGTCGAAGTGAAACGGAATGCAACGACGCGACGAGAGGACGAGAGCGAGAAACGAGCGGCTCGAGAAAGAGGAACAAATGTCGCCATTATAATAGACACGTTAGCATGCAAACATTGTCTGCCGTACGCTCGCCACGATCTCTCAGCTGCGTGCTTCTCGCCCGATACGAGCGTCGCTCAAACATCCACGGTGTATACTTTAATTGACATTTCGTAAGAAGTAACGGTTCGTGCGAGAAACCACACGAATCCGATTTTTCCTAAACGCTTCATTTAGAAATGAAGACAGCGAGGGCAAAATCTGACCTTGTTCGAATCGATAAAAAAAACGTTAAGACGGCTAGCAAAACCGCGAAAGAAAGAATACGTCCCTGGGGCCCCGCTAGGTAAACGCATCTTGTCTCGCGGGCAGGAAGGAGGGCACGAGGGGGGTAGGAGTTAGAATCGGAATCGGAATCGGAGGCGGTGGCGGTGTCGGTGTCGGTGTCGGTGTCGGAGTCGGAGTCGGTGCCGGTAGCAGCGTCGCGTCGGTTCGGTCCGGGAGGGCAGGGGTATAGAATCGGCTGGTTGAAGGCTGGTGTAGGGGAGGGGAGAGGCGCGGGTTCGGGACGTTCGAGGGAACGAACGGCGTGCGGCAACGAGGGAGGGGCGGCGGTGGCAGGGGTGTAGCTACTTACCATACTCCCAGTATACCAAAGTCCCGCGGCCGACTCGCTCCGCGGCAGATAGCAGTCGCTAGTACAGCACGCTTCTCAACGGTGAAACGGAGAAAGGTCCTCGGGTTCCCTGTATCGCGAAAATGGCCAGGAAATCCTCGCTCGCGAATCAGCCGTCCGCGAGTCGCGAACCTAAGTGATTTCCAACCGGGGGATGGACGAGCACGAGTGTGGCGCGACCCGTGACCCGCGCGACCCGGAGGACACCGGTTCCGGTCACGTCGGTCACGTGGTCGCTCCTCTCCCCCCTGCCCGCCCCTGCCCGCGACCCCCTCGGATCGCTTTCCCGCCAAGGGGAGGGAGCATCAACCGCGAACCCGGGTGGGGGTGGAACCGCGGTGAGGAGGGGGGCGAAGAAAGAGGAAGAGGGAGACGGAGAAAGAGCGCCGCTTCGAATAAGAAGAAAAAAAGAAAGAAGGAAGAGGAGACGGATGTCGACGTTGAAAAGGATGCTGCGACTCGTCGATGGCTACCACGTGGGGTAAGTTTACGACCAGAACAAATGTTCGCCTTGTTTTTCCTTTATTCAAATAAAATCACTTTGTTTGCAAAATCTGTTTTATACGTTTTCACGTTTAAACCTATTGATATAAGACTCAAGTACAACCTGTGCTCTGTAGAATCCATTCTTAATAGCAAAGAAGTTAATTAAAAATGAGAGCAAATACTGTCATCGCCGAACCCGGTCATGGGAGCAATTACAATATTTTGTCGAATCGAAAGGAAAGAAAGGAAAGAAGGGAAAGAAAGGAAAGAAAGGAAACGGTGGCAATATGCGAGGGAACGGTTGGCAGGCTCCGTTGGGATCTCGAGAGCCGACTTAAATCGCACACTTGGCACGCGGGCTAATTGGTCGTATCTCGCGTTAGCCGACGTGCTTTATCGCGTCATCCGTGGCTGGCTGGCTGGCTGGCTGGCTGAAAAGCATTCGCGTTCCAAACGGGCCATTTAACGGCTGCGCCGCGACGATTTTTCACCTCCGCCGCCACGTGGCATCCCGACCGGACCACGTGGCCTCTTCTTCCAAACGAATTTACGAGCGTGCCAACGATACCCCGTTCGTTTGACTCGCCCTGGAAAACCATACTCGGAACACGAAATCTCACTCTAGCTCTCGCTTCGCGTCTACCCTTTATTGGGTCCCACTTTCGTCGCTTACGAATGGTTATAATCGTTATACCATTTCAAGAAAATTTGTAAATTCGTCAAACTAATTCTCACGAACGATTTTGATCACTATTTACCCCTTACCGCAAATCTTACTCCCCTGTTGCCTAAGTGTAAAACGAAAGGTTTTTTTCGACCGATCGAAAAGCGTGAAGGCACACGTGCGGCTGGAAAGCGATTCGAACGCAAAACCGATCGACGACACCCAGGGCGACACCAGAGGGTGGTTTAGCAGGGATAGTTGGGGTGGGGAAGGTATAACTTTATCCTCGCTTAATCGCCTTTTCGATAGGTACGAGCCAATCCCTTTGTTCAGACAATATCTCCACCCTGTCCCCGCTAATGTATGCACCGTGGTCTCCCGGCGCCCCGGCACCCCGGCACCCCGGCACCCCGGCTCTTTCGTTTCTCGCACGATGACTCCGCAACCCCCGCGCGCACGAAAGCCAGCCGTAGCCGAGGGAGATTCTCGTTCGTACTCGTTCGCCTTTATTGAATTTTGGGACCGTTCCAGTTGGAACGAGGAGAGGGAAGCGAAATGGAGAGAGAGGAACAGGGACAGAGATGGGAAAAGGGCTTCGGGTGGGTGGAGAGAGCTGGCCGGAATTAATTCTCAGCCCGGTGCATTGCTTTTTACGATATAACTGCGGTTTGTTAGTCGTTATTCACGGGCCGAATTGAATTTCTCGCTCGCCACGGGATAGAAATAGCGCGGCGAACAGTTCCTTTTTTCGATCGTGTGTTTCAACGTATGTCGTTTCCCGTGAAAACACGCCGCGCACTCCTGGACCCATCGTTTCTTTTGCCGATATCCGGCAAACGGGAAACGGGAAACGGGAAACGGAAAACGAGACTCGACGTTGCTCGCACTTTTGCCTCTAATCGAGTCGTTGCGGCGAACCGCGACCCCGTCGTACACGCTGTCGCAAACCTGAGAGGGTTCGTGGATGCAAAGAAGCAGTAAAAACAACGCAGGGTGTAGGATATCTTTATGTATCGATTTAACGAATTTTTTGAAAAATAAAATTGGTTACAAAGTATTCGGATGTTTGTTTAAAATAAATATCGATCGTGCACGCAAACACAGAATCGGCGAGACCGTCTTCTCGCAAGGATGGAATAAGGGAGAAGGACAGGCGGGTTGACAGGACACAATATTGCAATAACTTCAATTACCGAAGGGGTGTGCGGATTTGCGGACCCTCGTTTCGCGTTCACGCCGACGCCGACGCCGACGCGACGCGATTTCCCTCGCGTTTATTCGTCCCGTCCATTTGTACAGGCGGAGTGACACAGACGTCGCGGTCGAATTGGCGCTGTCGGGAGCGAAATGGGGCTACCTTTAAACAAGTGCTTCTTAATAAAGCATTGACGCGCGAAACCACCCTCGAAAATTTGCCCCTTGGCGGTGTCGACCACCCTTCTGCGGCCACGTCGCACCAAGTCCAGGAAGGGGGAGAATGTCTAGTCGTCGGTTACTTCGTTAAACTCGACAAGGCAGACCCCGTTTCTCGCCGAACGGAACGTAACGAAGCGTGTGTTACGCCGTTTTTATTTCGTGACGAAAATTTGGACGTTGGCCAAACGCGAATAAACTTCGCGCCTCGTTTCCGTTCGACCTAATCCACCCCCTGTCCCCGCGAAAGCCTGAAATACGCTCGGCGTCCGTTTCTTCCGTTCGTTGATACTCGAAATTATCACGTTGCTAATACTTTAACCTTCTCGTATCCGTGGACAAGATATACACCTTGCGAAATCATTTTTATTCGTCCAATTCTTTAAACGATTCTTTGTTTTTTCATTTCAATACAATTTACCCCATTATTTTAAGTGACTATTCGCTCTTTAGTACTTCTGATCATCTTTTTTAATTTGACTGAATATAGTAAAGTTTTCGAGCGAACGAAGCAACATTTGATTTTTCTCTTCTGACGAAGATGACTTATCGAGCGTGTATCAGGAAACGAGTCCTCGACCCGTGGAAGAATCGTGCGGTGGCTTTTTGGCCCGCGGGCTAAGGGTGTTTCGCTGGGGTGGCCGGGCACCCCTCCGACTCGCGTCCCACTCGAAATTTCGCTCGACTAGCGCTTCCGTTCCTCCTTTTTTTTCCAGCATTTCGTTCGACAGCTGTCGTACGCAAGGAACGTTGCGTCGCGTGAAAGCACGCGTCGTTACGCGTCTTCCACGGTGTTTGCTTTATCGCGTGACTCGTTTTCAACGATTCCGTTTCGTTGGACAGCAAAACAATACCGCTCGCCGATGGCTTTCGTGTCGAGAACAATTTTGTCCCGAGCGAACGCGTTTCAAAGTTTACGCTCGGCTCGGGACGCGTGGCCTCGCGCCCGCGCGCCCGCGCGCCCGCGCGTTTCCTGAAACTTTTGCCACGCTTGTACCGCGCGATAAACACGCGGAACCGCGGCTTGTAAGGAATTCGCGGCTCAATTGTCACGTAACGGTTTTGTCACGCGAACGAAAACGAATCGACGATATCTCGGCTTCGAGTCTCGGTTAATTGTTCCGCGAGGGCAGCGTGGCCTGTTAAATAGCGTTCGTTCTCCGTGTGTAATTGCCTCTCGTGTATCGGCTCCCTTTCTTTTCCTTTTTCCTGCCGCGGAAGGGCTACGAAACACGCGAAAAATAACCGCGAAATTGCGTCGCGACACGATACTTTTCCACTTTCATTATCCAACGCGTTTCACCTCTTGACATCTCACTTCCCTCCATTATTAATTGGATGTTCTCGCTTGGAAAGATCATTTTATAAAGAATGTCCATACTTAGATAAATTTCAGTACCGTACTTGCATAATTTGGTTGATTGAAAAATTGCATAAGATGTTCGTAACCGATCGATAGTTGGTTACAATAATATTTAGTCCGCAAAGCTTTTCTCACGGTTTCGATGGTTCGTTTCACCGGCAAGGATTTTCACCGGAAACGAGTCTCGTGGTTCGCGTTCCGAGCGACAGTGTCTCGTTTTCGGGCAAGAGGAAAAGTCGCGACGAGGAATTCTTTTCTTCGAGCGGTTCAGAGATGGAGAGGAGGAGGAAAAAAGCGAAACGGGAACGCGGCGCGGCGGCACGGCGGCACGGCGGCACGGCGGCACCGCGGCTCAGTGGCGAGGCGTTCAAGCCTGAGAACCTCGTCAATTAGAGAGAACAATTAGTCGTCGCGGCAGCGTTCAGGGGCGACGCGAGGCGGCTCGTTCTCCGGTGCGATCGGTAATAAGCGTTATAGGTAATAAATGATAGACGACGTTTCTGTCCGGTCGTTTCGCGTGCTCGCGCTCTCTCAATTCGTATGGCGCGTTGCACGAGGACGCGAATCGTTTTACCGGCAGCTAGCTACGGCGTCGCGTGATGTTGCGCAAGATTTCTTTTTTTCTCGTTCGTCCCGAGTAAAGGCATAAATCACGTCGCGCGGAGAAATAATAACCGGCCCGATGCAACGAAATACGAACACGCTCGCGTTCGAAAATGTCCCGACGACCTTTCGTATCCTCGAAGGACGACGGAGACGTCGTTAACCGGGTCATCGGCTACCTGTTCCTCCACGAAACCTGAATACGACTGGAGGAAGCGCGGAAATTGAAATTTTAGTATGTGATCCAAGAACCGAGCCGAGAGGGGGTCTATTTCTGAATAAAAATCTTAATTTTCTTCGGCAACTCGGTAATAAGGTTCGCCGGCGAATTTGCAATTCAATCCGGCGAGGTAGCAGGCGCGTTGTCGTCCTAGGCAGAAGCGGGTGCCGCGCGCGCGACAGCCAGTCTGACAATTTCAGCAATCCGCGCAAGTTTGCGTCCGGCGGTCAATTATCGACGGCACGGCATCGCGCCACGTCCGCGATCTCGCTTCCTGTCCGTGGAACGCGACCGGTCGAGAAAAATCCGCGGGAACGATCGCCTCCGCTTTCCCGCGACCCGCGACCACCGTTTCGAAGATTCCTTCGATCGGGCACCGGAGACCGGCCGGACGATGAAAAACCCGACGGCCAGGCTTGCTCTCGCGTACGTGAGTTACGTGACGGCCGATCGGGCCTCGATTTATCGCGATCGTACGACGCGCACGACGCGCACGCCGCGCCGCTGCGTCGCACCGGCGCAACGGCGACCGGATGCGAGTTTCGTTCCTGCCGATCCATTCGACGTTACGTGACGTGACGTGACGCGACGTGACGCGACACGACACGACGCAACGCTCTCCGCGCCGAGATCGCTCCTTCCACCTGCCCCGTCCTCGATTTTTCTTCGACGCCGACGAACACGCGAAATTTCTCGGATTTCAGCGTAGCGTGATCCGCTCGATTCACCGGAAATTTGTACATTGTTGCCGAGAGCCATTCGCCGGGCCACGATCCGAGGAGAAGGCGGCCGTGGCCGAAGAAGCGGTCCCGGTATCGCCCTCGGGGGCTGTGCGGATGGAAGCTCGAAAAAGTCGAGTGGAAAGGTCCGATGGGCCGTATCTCGCGGAGAGGAGAGGCGCGCCGGGCAATTTTCGGGACGGTCGCAAAATAATGATGATCTTTATCCCTAATGAAATTAGTCGTGCTCCTCCGAACCGCAGGAATAGACATCGTACCGTGAAATTACGGTAATAGGCGGCGAGCCCGTACATCCCCGTTACACGCAGCCGTTTTTCGTGTATTTTGACGTCGATCTTTCTCCCCCCGCTCGCCGCCTGTTTAGCCGTTCAGCCTAAATATAGTTCGCTTTTTCAGCGGAATTTCAAATTACGGTCGTAAAGAAACCCGGGGCGAATTAGGAGATTCGAGCCCGCGGCAGCGAACCCATCGATACGCGGGGACGTTGGCGAATATTTTTTTCGTCGGCGAAAAGTCTTGTTCGTGAAATTATTTTCACCGCTCGTCGGACGGACGGTTTTTTTTCAATGATCGACGGGATTTTCTTGCACCTGCCCCGGCGAGGCTGGCGCGAGAGCTCGATCGACGGAACGGGTCGGTCGGTTGGTAGCGTCGGGCAGCCCGCAGCCCCACGAGTTCGTTCTGACGGAAACAATTGCCGCCTCGGGGCATCATTTACATCATAAGCAATCATAATGATCGAATTTTCGGCGAACGACGATGATCCAACGAGTGGAACGAGGGGAGCCAATTCAGAAGTGGGTACCCACTTAGCCGTACGAAGCATACACTCGCGAAAAAGAGATCAGAGGGAGAGAGCGCCAGAGTCTCCTGACCCTCCTCCACCTCTTTCGACCCCATAGCTCCGGGCTACCTGCGCCTGTTCGTACAAATGCCACCCAAAAACCTCCTGGCCCCCTTTCGAACGCAGCTCTCCGATTACGCTTCAAAACCGTTTCGAAAATTCCTTCTGGACGAATTGTTTTCGCGACACGTGTTCGACTATTGCTTCTGGTTGCCTAATTATGCAAAAGTCGATTCAACTAATTTTTTTAATCGCAATTTGTATCTGTACGCAATAAAAAGCTAAGTGTACGCGATACCGACGGTTTGCGCTAAGGAAACAAGAATAATACAAATTGAACAGGACATTCGCTAAGAAACGAACGTCTCTCTCGGAAACTTTAAAAGGTATCACGAGAAGTGCGGTTCAGAGTGGCGACCATGTTTAATTCTCAAGTTTCAATAAGTAAGCCGGCAATCCCGAGGCATCCCGTGCAAATCGCGTTAAAATTAATGACGAGGCAATAGTAATTATCGAATAGCAGGAGGTACAGTGGCGTTCTCGAATCGTACAGAGAGTGGTTGTTTTCCACTCGGGTTTTACCAATGACGGAGCAGAGTCGTCTGTTTTGGCGTTTGGCAACGCGCGTCTCTCCCTACGAGAAACGACTAGTCCTATCAGTATGCGAACCACGAAACGTGGTCGAAGCCTTCCTCTCCCCTCGTCCCTTGCTCGTGTTCCCTTTCTTCGTCCATCCGCGTTACCTTCTCTCTTCCATCCCGCGATGCCCTTCTCCCTTGTCTCTCGGCCTTCTTGGTCTTGCCGTGTGTTCCGCTCTCCTCTCTCTCTCTCTCTCTCTCTTTCTCTCTCTTTCTCTCCCGTTCTCTCGTCTGTAGCGAAACGTAGGCTGTTTCGGAGAGAGTGTTTCCAACGTGATACCGAAACGGTATTGATTGCAGAGACCGTCCTCTAGCTTTACCGTGTGCCACCTACAGTTTCCGCCGCGACCGTGATTCTTACTCAAAAATTGACCTCCGCCGTCTTCGTCAAATTTTAGCGCGAGCTAAACGAATTCGTAATTGTCCTAACTAACGTTGTAACGCTTCCATTGCCGTTCGAATTAAAGCAAGGGATGGCTGATAGTTGGCTGTTCGTTTCACTTGTTGACCGGCGAAACAAGAAACTGTTTGTAGATTCGAATCGCTGACCAGGTTGCGCACGGGAAAAAGGAGTAAAAATCGAGGGGGTGGGTGGTGATCGATTTCGCGGCGAGATCCGTACTCGGTGAGCCGTGAAGGGGGTGGCGAAGCAACCGTGGACCGAAATTGGCTCGAGAACCGTACTAAAGGGTAGTAACGACGTAACAATGACCTCGGTAGTAGGGTAGTCGAGGTCGGTGGGAACGGGCAATTCCATCTCCGGAAGATGGGGTTGCCCTATCGTGCCTCGCCAGATAATTAGACCGGTAATCGAGAGACGGTCTCCCAGTTTCGAAGTATTATCCTCGCTGCGCGATTTAATACAGACTGACGGGCGCTGCTTTTCTCCGTCTGTCCCTTCGACCCTGAGATCCTATCGGCTTCGCGTCTTTCTGCTTGGCTTTCGCGTCCACGACGCGCCCACCCTCTCCCAAGGAATCTCTTTTGCGATACTTTCGATCGAGCGACGTTCCCGGATTCCCATGAAAACGGTAAAGGCAAAGTTCACGGGTTTTTCTCGTGGGTTCGGCCGACGTAACGAGGCGGATCGATTGCCTCTCGCATTAGCATCACAATGCCGGACACCCTCCGCGCGCAAAGGCTACGCGTTACGCTATTGACAGACGGGGTGAGGTAGGAATTTCGGAAGAAAACGGGGAAAAAAAGCGGGGAACAGGACGGAAAGGGAGCGACAGCCGAGCGTCGCACCAGCGGGCTTATTAGTCAGCTATGTGATCTATTTGGCCCTGTAACTCGCATAAAGAACCTACGGTTATTGTGCCACTATGTTACGAAGAAGGGCGTTATTGGCCAACAGGGACCTCCAGTTAGCTCGTACAACACCAGCAACAACCCGTGGCGACGTATGGCGTACGGCGTACGGTTATGGATATCCTTCCTCCTTCGGCTCCCTAACTGTCGCCGACCCCCCGCGGTCATCCGCTAATACGACGCTAATTTTTTCTCCATTCCGGATATCGCTTTATTATTTCCTGCCGCCTCGAAACGTTACCATTCACGGCGAATTCCGTGCCGATCGTGGGAAGAAAAGCTCCTCAAATTCCACAAACGTTTTGCGACAATTCTCTTCCGAGCTTAATAGGTAACGTTCACACTTCCCTCGACCCGGCAGCGGAAGGGATTTTTGGGTGATTTTTTTGATCGATCCATCGACTCGGTTTTGAAAGCGAAAACACGAACGAGAGAAAGCCAGGGCCTCGGCGGCCGAGCGTCCTCGGAGCGCGCGGGCTCTCCGGTTGATCGTGTTTCGAATTTTAAAGGGGATTTCAATGGAACACAAAGGTGACGCTATCGGCTCGGCTACCTTGCGCACTCGCCAGTCCCGTATACGTACGCGTTCGTACCCCTACCTATCTGAAATCTACCGAAGGGTGTAGCCATATCTGGACGAGGCCGTCGTTCCAAACGTACGCGGTGTCTCGAAACGACCCGCGTTCTTTGTCTGCCCGTCGACCGGAAGAAACTCGTCATCGATACGAACGAGCCTTTATAATTGCCTCGAACAGCGAAAAATAACGGCCGTCGAGCAACACCTCTCGCTCGAACGGAGCGGACGAACTCTCTAAGAACTTTATAATTCGCGACTAAGACGAGTCTCGGTAACGAGGTTCGTATCGCGTTGCGTCTCGCGGGACATTCCATCGCTGGATGACGAGCTGTGTTTTGCTCGAACAATGTTGAGATTTCTCGCTGAGAATCGATCGAGAATCGCCACCGATTAGGAATTATTTTTTGCGCGAGAATGGAATACCGATTGGAAATCGAAAGGAGGTCTGGGTTAAGACGCTTCGTTGGAAGATGAAACTCCATTAAACTCGCAAAACGAACGCTTTTACGACACTCGTGCGTTCGACTTCCAATCATACTCGGAATAACAGGTGTAAGATTAGCTGGATCGTCAGGTCGGTGACAAACGACGTTTAACAGACACTCGGTAGAAAATGGCGCGCCGTCGTGTCCCATGGTCGGTTTTGGTACGCATTGTTTAACGCGTCGCGGATTCGCTAGCGTCTGACTCACGCGATCGGCTTCCGTTCGCCGGTTCGGATCGAATCGAGGCGTCATTCCCGGCTCGTTTTGGTTTCGCGGCGAGTGGCGTCATCGCCGAGCGCATCCTCGCTGACTCGTTCGCTTTTTTTTCATCGTGGGAAAATTAGCGACGGCGATCGCCGCGATCGCCGCGATCGTAGATGTCGCCCGGCGACAGGTGACTCGGAGCGATCAACGCTTTTCCTCGAGGAGTAAAAAGGGCGCGGCGACGACGCGGCGTACTCGCGAAGCAGCGAAACGCTTTCGGAAAATCCATAGCGTGAAGGAATATACAGGGTTCCAGCGTGGCGGAACACAATGGCGCGTTGTTAGAAAGGTAGGGCGATAAGAGGGAGGAAGAAGGAGGCCGACACACGGGCGGCGGACGAGCGAAAGAGAGGCGGAGAGCTTGCGGCGTCGGTCCTTGCCCCGAGTACGTGCTTCGAGTGACAAAGCTTCTAGCATGAGACCGACCGACCGACCGACCGTACGAACGACAGAACGATACGGCGCATCAAGGTCCTCCACGATCGATAGACACGCTCGACTAAAATCTCCTCCTCTTTCTTCTTAAAAAATACACATTCCAGATTTTCCTCCACGCTCCTCGAACTTTGTCCATTTTGCATCGCTCCGGTATAAGAGCGAAAAAATATTCGAGGAAACGTACAAGTCCTTCGGATACGTATTACCCACGATGTACCTTTTATGTAGATTTTCGGTTCGCACGAGCTAGGAATTAATTCTCGAATATGTAACTCGAATACCGCGGCGAACGTTCAAGAATCCATGGAGAATTGCGACGCGTTCTGATCGCGTGTCGCTCGCCGTCGAAATCACGCGGCGATCAAAACACGTTTCGTCGGCTGTTACAGCGATGCAAGCGCGATATTTTGATGTCTCCATTGGATGTCCAGGGGTGTACGGTGACAGATTAGGGGGTGTCGAGGGTGGGTTAGTACGTAGGTGTCGGCAGATCGGTATCTGGCCCGATCGAGTTGCTCGTGCCCGTTCTCGCCAGCGTGAAATGAAATTTGACAGATCGGCCCGATGCTCTTCCGTCCCCCTCCGTCCCCCTCCGTCCCACTTCCTCCTCGGCGTCCTCTCTGTCGCGCTTTGGTCGATTTCACGAGCTCGAGAGCCGCAAAATGGTGTTCCTCGCAGCTCGCAGAATGCCCCACGGGCATCGAACGCCTCGCCCGCCCTCTCCTCGAACCCCCCCGACGTCGGCTCGTGGGGCCGTACACCCCATTTTATACAATTCTCTTTTATCTGCCACCTCCCTGCCGCCGGTTACGCTCCCTGGGGGCGCAGTTCAAGCGGGCCTCCTTAGTTCCAGGCCGACACCTTTTTACAAATACATCACACGGCCTTCTGCCCTCGCCACCCCCCGTGCTCCCTCTCCTCGCTTCCTTTCTTCTCCTCGATGTTCCACGCGTAGTGGGTGCCACATTTGCCTAAGCACATCAAATGCTCCGGGCCACTTGCCGTTCGATTCGCGTCGCAGGTACTCGCCCCGTTTACCCTGGACCCCCGGCTCGGTAATCGAACAACCCCGCGGCCTGTTAACGTCGTCGTTCTCCCTTTTCCACCCTTTTCTTTTTCTTTTTAAAGAATTCTTCTGTTTAAAACGACCGAGCTCGCCAACTTTCGAAGCTTTCGATCGAAACGAACGCGATTATCGCTTGAGCTTGTAACGAGTTTTTTTTTCGGGGCTGCCCTCGCGACCTAACGAGCGTAATCTGCGATCAAAGCGCGGCCAGAAGCGATCGTGACGATCGTGATCGCGACACCCTTCGCTCACGAGACGGGGACAGGGCAGACGTTCGATCGAGCGACAGCTGTCCCCGCATCGAAAACCAAATTATACGCTCAAAGGGCCCGAGGATCTCTATTTAGATGCTTATCCGCGCCAACGTGTTGCAACGCACCGACAACGTCACCACCACCACCACCACCACACCGTTCTAACCGTGATCGTCTTTTTGGCAGCGCACATGGGACGGACACACCGGGGCTCTTTCTACTCTTAATAGCGGAACGTGTGAACCACCGGGCGTCCGATTTCCTTCAAGGTTTAATCGCGTTTTCTTTCACGCCGCCGATAGACATCTAATGGGGGCGCATCCGAGGGACCCGGTCCCTTCGTCGCTTCGTGGGACCAAGAAAACAGAGGGTGGTTGTTTCTTTTTTTCGGTTAACGTTCATTTTCGAGACTATTTGAAAATTATTTTTATTGGCATTCTTGACATCGCGAGGAACGTAAATGATACGTGACGGGAACTTGGGAAACTATCTAACGCCTGTGTGTTCCTTTTATCCCGTTGCCAGTAAATTCCCGACCAATAGAAGAAGGCGAAGCTTAAGTGGCGCAACGAAGGAAGGGAACGAAACGTTCGAAGGATAAAATTGAAAAGTTTGACGTACGCCGGCTTTATGGGAGTTTTAGAACGTAGTAAAGTCGAGCGTTATTTCTCCTTCCGTGGGTCGTTATACTTTTCTTGCCGCCGTTCGCCGTGTTTTTTGTCTTCACGCTCGTTGCCGGCCCGTTTGTCGTTCAAACGAACCCATCCTCTTCCGCGCCAGAGCTTTTCGCCAATTTTACGAGATACAACACGTCTTTTCTCGGCTACCACCTTCCGGCGAACCAACTACTCGCTTCCTCCTCCGTCGACCCTCTCGTTACGCGTCCTTTTTTCTTCCTGTCAAAGCTTCGGGAACACCTTTGAACGTCGCGCGTGCAAAAACCTTTTCGTGTCACAATTAACCCTAAATAAAAAGAGCGAACACGTTCCGGTGTCCATGAATTTAATGCTCGATCGTTAAACAGCGTTCACGGGCACTTTTGACCCGTGTCGTCGGTGAATAGAGAGCCGTGGCTTAGCGAAAGAAGTTGTTCGGCATTCCGGGCTCATTGAACGGTCGCATTCCGGTCGAGGTTCCCCGTGGAACGGTTAATTATCCGAGGATTTTTGGCGTGGTCCCGCTGGAACGAGCCGGAAAGGGCTGCGGCTAGAAGAAGAGGCGAACGGTCGGGCCTAAGGGGTTAGCGATGAACTTGGACTCGCTAATGAAGCGCGCCCCCTTTTCGCTCCGTCTAAACGAGTCATCGCCTCCGTTTCGGATATATTTTATTGCACGCCCGGTCTGCTTTATTATCGCCTCGCTCTCTTTCCTTTCTACCCCCGTTGCCAGCCTCCTCTTCCTCCTCCAGCCACCTCCCTTTTCTGCCTAGATCAACCCTTTCTCGCGTACAACCCTTTGCCCAGAGAAAACAGTGACGCTCAACGAGCCGTTCCATCGCGCACGACTTGCCCTTTCGTCAAAGGGTTGCTCGCGAATTGTCTTCGCCTGTCCAGACCGTGATAAACCTCCTGACATGGCTCCAACCCCTTTACCAACGTTACAAGTCAATTTCTTTCTTTGACGTTGTAACGCTGGCTCGCTGTACCCTTGTTCGCTTGGTCCTCGAATGGCCAGCTTAAATTCAACTTACACTTTTTATCATCTTCCAGTATTTTGGCCGATTCGCGGTTGTCCGTACACCTTCCCTTTGTTTAGTAAAATGTATTCGTGATGAGAACCGGTGGCTTTTAACGGGACCGGCTTAAAACTATAATGCACCCTAATCCAGCAATATCTCATGCTGTCTTGCGGGATTCGTCGTTCACTCGTCCCTATTTAGTGGATCATATATATCGTGGCCTTCTCATCGACGAATCAACCCCTTGTCGAAGCGACGCATCGTCGCCGACTTTACGGAAGGGTTGTTGGCGCGAAAAGTTAATCGAGAGGTAAAATTTTGAAATTTTCACCTTCGAAAGTTTGGGTCCCGCGTTTGAAAGCAATAGAACCCGAAGTAATGAGAATGAGGAATAGGCGAAGGGACAGGGGACAAGGAGGGAGGATGTGAGAGGGTGTAAGTGGGTCGAGGGAGCGTGTTAGCGGTATATCGGCATCTGTTCGCGAAGGAATTACGAGGTAACTTTGTCTGGGAAGATAGCGGGACGGTTCCTCCGTGTAGCCGAGTGCCGGGCGAGATGAAGTAGGAGGAGACGAAGACTAGCGGAGGCGATATAGCGGCTTGGTACGGAGGATATAACAGGAGCCTTTGGACGAAGGTTTCGGGGTAGGGAGAGGAGAGTGTGCATGATGGGTGAGGCTCCTCGGAGGCTCGAGTTTCCATTGGGGTTGGTTCTTGCGATATAAGCTCTCGCAGCCACAGAACTAGCAGCCAGCCGGAGCCCCGAAAGCCCCTTCTAACCCCCTCGAAAGCCCAAACGTGTCTCTCTCGGCCGCAGACCCCTACGAGACATACAGCATACCCACTATCACCCACAGATAGCGGTGGTTCGGCTCGTCTCTCGGTGTGCTACGGGGTGTCGCGAGCCTCATACATATTCAGCGGATGCATCACCCTCTACCCGCTACGAGAGAGAACTCGCCACCCTCCTCTGCCCCCCTCTGCCCACAGACCACCATCTACCAGCGTCTCTCCATCACCGGTCATCTATTGACCCGACCGCCTCCAGGACCGTTACGCTTTCGACCGACGACCAAACTTTCACCGGTTCCTCGCTAAACTCGAATTACCGAGCAGTTTTCGGGACCGATTGATGTTTAGGCGTTTCGCCGAAACCGAAAAGCGCCGCGAGATTCCGACTCGGATTCCGAATCCACCTTTCTGCGTTTTTACCGCCCGGCGTTTTCTGCGATTTTCAATCGCAGAGGCATCGTAAAAGTTTGTACAGGGAGACCGCTCCGTTAGGAAGTATATTTAGCCGACCTGTTCGACCGTAGCCAGAGGATATCCGGCGAATAAGTTAGCCCGATCGAGAATACGTAGCCGCTCGTGTCCCGGATTGACTGAAAGAGGCGCGATGGTTTCCAGCGATAAGAGACGCGACAGTTGCGAGACGCGATGCAGAATTCATGCGATCCGGGGCGGCGCGGCGCGGCGCGGTTCGGTTCGGTCGCGATAGATCGGGAGACGGATTTATCTTCCGGTACGGTAAATATTCTAGCAGCTGTTTCTCGAACTGTAACCGGGTGGTGGAGGTGGCGGAGGTGTCGGTCGTAGTCGGTCGAAAACGATAGGGGGCCCGGTTACGCGGCGTTGACATCCGACGCGACAGAAACACGATCATTTACATAATAATCCGAGCCGCGGGAATAACGCGTAATTGATATAAATATGCCGAAGCGATGACGGGCAACGACAGACAGTACGGCAGACCGTGGCCGCCGGCCAGCCTATGGTATCCATGCGCTGGCTCCGCATAACTTAGCATAAATAATAAATAATATTGCGAACGCGTGCCGCCGTTAACGCGCCTGCGTCATTAATACCCACCTCTCCTGTATATACTTAGCCGACCGTGTGTATATTACCTGTCCGTGCAAACGCTGCGAGCTGTTTGCCGAAACTGTTTATCTCCCGCGATTTTCTGCCCCTCTGATCGAACCGTATGGGAAATCACTCCTATAGTCGCCGTATAAACTTATTAAACCGATCCTCTCGCCCGCTGCTACAAGAAAATGTAACGTTCGCCCTCTTTAACAGTCCTGACGCGTCGAATATTTTTGCCACTTGCAGCCAGCTCTAAACCGATGGCTTTGTCGTGTATTGGCGTGGAATAGCAGGGGATGGGTTATCTGAAAATCTTGCGAAAGGAATTCCTGATTACCGGTGTTCGTCGCATTCTGGCTCGAAAGCTCGAAAGAGTAATCGTCGAAGCGTTCGGGCCTCGTTAAATCGCATTCCTTCGATGCTTATTGCCTGTTCCTGGTAATAATTAACTCGGTTCCTCGATTCGTGTCGGAAGAAACGCGCATGCACACGCAGGCCAGGAGGTTCGGAGAAAGGGGAAGCCCGAGCAGTGCACACCCCTCTCGACAACATCTTAATTCGCGATAAAGGGTATTAGCGGTGGAAAGGGACACCGTCTCCTCTCCCTGGAACTGGAACTGGAACTGGAACTCGCCACTCGGATGGCTGGCAGACACGCGGGCCGCTCGCACACGGACTGCCATCAGATTAGCATCGCTATTCGGTTACACGAGAAACGGACACCTCGGGCCCCGTCGCTACCGTGCGTTTTTCTCAAACTTCCTATCGACCACAGGCTCGAAAGCCGCTGCGAAAAATCATTTATAATTTATCGTTGTAAAAACGGATGGCTCCTTAAAATCTTTGACGTGCATAAATTTTGCATCAAAGGGCTATTATCCCGTTCCTCGTCGCGATGCAAATGGGTTAAATCGCGTGATAAATATTTACTTGAATGCATTTTGTCCTTGGCTCGGCGACAAGGCGTCGTAATTCACGGATCATCGATCGGGATCGTTTCTCACGGCGCACGGCGCGCGGCGCGCGACGCGGAAGGATTCACGGCGCGGTTTCGGGATATCGTACAAATTGGTCGCGACGGCATGGCAGGGAACCGGAGCGGAGGAAAAACGAGCCGATGCGATGTAAATTTATCGCGCTATCGAAACGTCGAGTCGCGTCGCGTCGCGAGTCGAGGGTTAAGAGCGTCGGAGAGCCGGGGCTCGCGATCGCGAGAGTTGGCATCGAAGGAGCCCATCGGTCGCTGTCGCTTCGTAATATATTCGTCCAGTGGCCATAAGCGTCCGGGCACCGGGCACACCGGGCACACCGGGATGCACGGCTTTCCGTCGCTTACCGGCACGTCGTAAATAACCGGGTGGCTAGTAAACATTCGACCAACGATCTCGATCCGTTTACGGGAATGCGTAATGTCCACGACCGGTCCCGACGCTCTCCTCGCAGACCACTACTCGCCTACCATCGCCGTGGGAATAATCTCTTCATTGAACGTTCAACGAATTTCCAGCGAAGAATTAACGCTCTCGAATCGGTCTATTATTTTATAATCCACCAGCGTCGCAGTTATCCCGAAATCCTGGAACACCCGAAGGATATTCAAAATGGCCGAATGGTTAACACCCGCTAATCGTCGATCGTACGATACAAGCGAAATAGGAAAAGAAAGGAAAAGAAAGGTAAACGGTTCGGTTATTTGATTAAGCGACGACGAGAGGAGACGAAGACGCGGGAGGGCCGAGAGGGCGGTGGCTCGTTCAATTTCCCAAGGTGCTCAATTTCCATCGTGGTCTCTTTTGCGCCACGCGAATATATATCTGCGAGGAACGATCGGGCTGGACGCGGAGAAAATTGCAGGAGCGGCGATTGCAATTTATCCGCGAATACCTCGCCGGGAGCCGATGATCCATGAGTGGCCCGGAGGAAGAAGTAATCCGGTCGGCAATCAAGAAACGAGGCATCTTCGATCCCCGGCGTAGAAGACGAGATGGGAAAGGGGGATGGGTCGGTCGCGCGGTCGCGTTCGCCGCTCGTTCGCCGCTCGCTCGCCGCTCGCTCGCCGCTCAGTCGCGCGCGCGAGCACGCCGACAGGTTTATCAATGCATATTGGAAACAAGTTGGCCGTTAAAGAAAGCGTTTTGCTGCACGCGAAAGTAAGCTTGCCGTCCACGATTCGGCCTCTTCTCTCGCTTTCACTCCCGTTTCTCCACCCGCTCTTTCTACGCCCTCGACTCGTTCCTTTCCCTCCCTCTCCCCCTCTGTCTCTCTCTCACACTCTGTCGGTCTGTCTGTAGCACGATCGCACGCTGCACTCCCTGAAATATGCCGCGCGTTGTGAGTTAGTTTAATATGCAAATGGCCGGGGAGATAACGGGTCGATCCGTGAAGAGTGGAGACGGCTAAGTCGTGATTCCGGTAGCCGTGTCTTCTCAACCCTCCGCGTCGCTCCTCCTCCTCTTCTCGCTCGCGCGGACAACCGAGCTACGTTTGCTCGCTCTCGCTGAGTGAATTGAGAGATAAGGGGCCCACGCTTAGACCCCTTTGGCTACCTCACGGCCAGGGACGCATACTTCGCGCTCCTAATGGACCCATGCCTTCCTTCCTCCACTCTTCCCCTCCCCCCTAAGAATAACTAATTTTTCCGAAAAGAAACTGAAGCGATTACGGTTTTTGCGCTCGTACGATCGCTAGCGACGAGGCGTTCGCAGTCTGGGAAACGGAACGTTCGGAGAATCCCTGACCGCTTAATCCCGTAATGGGCCGAGAAGGAGGCGGTGGCACGATCCGTCCGATTCCTCGGAGGCAGAGGTCGCTCGGTGCGTCCGTGTCTCTCGGCGCGGAGCGTGATGATCGGATAGAAGGTGGCGAGAAGCGGAGAAGAGGATCGATCGACGTCCTGGACCGGTCCCCGGTCTCTCTCGGTCTCCGGGCTGAGAAAGAAGAAGCGTAACGTCGTGGCCGAGCACGGCACGTTGTTCCTCGTGGCCTGGCCTCGGTGTCGAGGTGTGTAGGAGGCTCTCGAGCCATCGGGGGGGACGAAGAGGGCCGGTAGCTAAGGTAGGTAAGCGCTTCATTAGGCCGCGAGAGCTCCCTAATTACACACGGCCTCATTAGCGGCTTCTTCTCTCTCGCTCTCTCTCCGTCTCTCCCGCTGCCCCCCTCAAGGCTCCGTTACCAAGTATACGCGTTCACCCTGAAAGCTCCTCGTCCTCGCAGATACGAAAAGGACGCGGCTGGTGCAACAGGGATGAGAAACGAGCGTCGAGCGGATAGACGGACGGATAGAGAGGAACGAAGGGACGGAGGGACGGAGGGACGAGAGGAGACGAGGATGGGAGGGAACCGGCGAGCTCGAGGGAGCCACAACGCCGTGTTCGTCGCCGCAACGAGCTTCCCGACAACCGACTGCCATGCCGTCTCTCTTCTGTGTCTGCCTGCCTAAACGAGCCAGCAAACCGCCAAATGCCACCTGATCGTTCTCTCGAACACGCTGAAATTACGACCATCTCCATTCGCTGATAACGATTCACCGACCTCCAATTTTTTACGGGGGCTCCCATGCCGCTCTATACGTCGCGAAAAATCAAACTTTCGAAATCGATGAAATTACAAATTTCAAGAGTCCTATTGTACAAAGTGTTTAGGCACTCGGAAATCCAAGAAATATTTTTCCTGTTTCGGCTTCGTTTTATCCTCGACATGAAAATTAGCAGCCTTCCGCTAATCGGGATTTTTCCATTGTCTCCGTTCGCCCGTGGAAAACACGTGCAAATCTTGAAGTTAATCTCCGAACGGCGCGAAAACTTTAAGCCCCGGCTTTTCTCAGCGTCTGAATATCGCGTCGCGAGGCCGGCAGCGTCATCGGCCGCGACCTTAATTGGAAAAGGGTGCGACACGGCTGCGAAATCCGTGCTTAACGAGCAAACTTACGGTCTCGCGAAGCAATTCGTATCAATTAACCGTTTCGTCGGTCGGCTCGTAACGGAGAAAGAAAAACCGATGCTCTTCCTTCTTCTTTTATCTACGCCGAGTTGAAATTGTACGGATACACGGCCAATGGCATCCCGCTAACAGGCCGCTCGTTATTTATGCGTTTAAAGCGACTGCCACGCTCGAAGCCTCAACCCTTTCGTTCCAACCCCCCTCCCTCCCCCGACGGGGGAATCGAAAATGGCTACGGAAAGCCGGTCGCCACCCCTTTTCACGATGCTCTCGCGAGGGGACGCGCAAAGCCCCGAGTCGACGACGTCGTTTTTAAACATCACTTAACGCGTCGTTAAGACCCGCGTCGATGGCTAATTTATCTACGATCGTTTCTCTAATAGTGTCGTTCGTTGTTCGCGGCGAACGCGGAACCGATCTACACCCCTATTTTTAACTCTGCTTTGCGTTACTTTCAGCCAATCGGATTATAGAATGTTTCTGCTCAGAATAGAAGATTTGACACTTGAATTTGAATAAAAATTTCATTTTTTCCTAAGGAAGCCTATCGCGAACACGCGTAAACGAACCATTAATCGTCTTCGTTTAGGAACAAAAGGGGGAAAGAAAGAAAGACAGGATCGTCGGAGGGTCGATCTTTTGTTCAAACGTCGAACCGTCGTGTCCAATTAATTCGACGAATTTCTGTTTGGCCGAGCGATTTGAACGACAGCCAGATATCCACGGGGAGCGTACGGTACTCGCGACGCTGCCAAGCCCGATTGTTTCGTCGCGTCGAAACGATTGACGCGGCCGTTTTCGCTTCCCCGAAAAATTAACAGCGACCCGGGACGCTTATAATGCCGGTGAAAATTCAAAATCGAGCGATACAAAATAAACCGGGCGTGATGGCCGGAGAGAGAATCGATCGGCCGGCAAATTAAACATTGTCAACCGATGCGCGTCGCCTGTCCTGCGAAAATCTACCTACACCTGTCTGCCGTATTATAATTTTAAATCGCGTAATTAAGGTTCTTTAAAACCGGTGGCCCGTGCGACAACCTCCGCTGACGTTTTTAAAAATAACCTCTGAAAATCGTCTCGCCGTATCGCGTTTATGCAAAAATAAATGTATTTGTGTCTGCGAGTCGTTCGAATCGTTACCTCCCTCAATGGTTATCAAGAATTAAATCTGTAGCTGGCGCGTAATTTTGATTTAGAGGATGTAAAAATAACTGGGATAAATCGGTTTCGTAGTAATTTATTAATTCGTACAATTAAAAGCTAAGGTACGACTTGAAATTTGGCATAGGGGTGAGGGTGAAAAGGCTGGATCCGCAGAAATGTTTCGAAAATTTGGCGGCAAAGACAAGAGGAGCAGAGGGTCCGGTTGATTGATGGGCGTCGTGCGTAGGTCTGCCGGTCGGTTGAACGGTCGGTCGGGGTTGAATGTAGTCGCGGGGCCTCCGCGGCGCTCGGCCGCGCCGGAAACGGTCCATCACGTGACCACGTGACCACGTGACGGTCCGGCCTTTGTTCCGCGCGATCATTAGTCTGTCAATATGCCCAAACGACGCTCGGCTTGTACGCCCGTCGCATCTATGTATACGTATCTACCTGCACAATGCGTCCATTGTCTTCCACGCGCGCGTATTATACACCCCCATTATGCACGTGGACGCGTGCGTGCTCGGCTGTTTGCTCGACGACTAGCTCGCTCGCTCGCTCGTTCGGCTGGCTGGCTGGCTGGCTGGCAAGCCGGCCGCTCGATCGCGAGTCCGCGTACGTGACGTTCGAGCGGAATCGATTGGGGCTCGTTAACGCGTCAAGGGTTGCCAGAGATCGCGCCGGGGCTAACGAGCATTTCGAAAAAGGGGGTGACTCGTGTAAGAGAGATAATCCGCGGGCGTTAACTCGTCTCGTGCCCGCTCGTCCGTGTCGACGAGCCGGAGGGAGACGTCGCAAGACGACGCGCCGGATCTTCCGATGATCCCGAAGCCTTTTCACCCCGACGCGTGAGCGGAGCGTCGAGCTAAATCCAGATATACGATGCGAGCAGCCACCACATGCAAATCTGGCCAAAGCCCGGCGCCATTACCTTTTCAAATCTTTAAAGTGTGTTTAGACAGGCGACGCGGATCGAAGAACGTCCGGACACCCGGAGAAACTGGAGAAACTGAAACGAGTTTTCACGGTTCGCGCTCGTTGCACGAGAACGATAACGGTTGTCGGGTTGTCGGGTTGTCGCGAGGACAGGGCGCCACACGGCTTGAAAACTCGAGCGGCGATAATCGTAAAGCGATCGAGCGACGGACGGACGTATAGACGGTTCCTGGAAGCGATGGACGGTTCCAGGAGTGGACCGGCACGGCAGGCCAAAGGGACAAGGGACGCGTGGCGCGATCGTTCGACGTGGACGATCGATGCGATCCGAGACGAGTTTTTATCGAGTCGATTTCGTTCGATCGTCGCGTCCGCTCCGGACGCACGGAGTGTGCGTGTGCGCGTGTACGCGTGTGCGCGTGTGCGTCGACCCACCTTGGCGTTTTATGCCGGGGGCCAATTAATGCGGCGGAAAAAGCGGCCGGTTCGAGGGTGGTCGACACCCACCGCAAGCCTCCCGCCGGATCTCGAGCGACCAACCGCGAGTCGGTGGCGCGCGACGAAATCGCGAACCTCGAATTCGAGAGCGCGATCCGGAAGGAGGCGACTCGACGGACCGAGACGGAACAGACGAAGAGAAGGAGAAGGAGAAGAAGAGGACCGGTCGCTCGTCCACTCTGATAAGAAGGGACTCTGCTCCTCTCCGGTCTGGCCCGGCTCCTTTTTGCTCCTCCCGATCTCACGAGCGGACGCTTCGATCCCGTCGCGACTCCGCGTCGTACGGCCGCTGCCAATCGCGGGACGATCGAGGACAAAGAGACGAAACTCGCTTGTTTCGCGGTATTCCGTTTCTTGCCGAGGTCTCCGCTGCTCCCGACGCGTTGCCCTTTCGCGGCCACAAAGCGTCCTCGGGCACGCCCGCGTCACCCCGACCTCGTTAACGCACCGTTCGACATTTTTCTTTCGATCGTTTTTCGAGCCTTCGGGAAGAACGGGCTTCGATCGATCGGACCGATCGGATCGATCGGATCGTCGCGAAACTCGTCCGCAACTTTAACCTCTTCTAACGTCGATTCGCTCGCTCGCTAAAGATCCGCTAAAGAAACCGAAAGGGATTATTTACAGGAGAGGGTGAATTCCTGCGGGCCGTCCGTTTCGGAGAGGCCGAATACGCGCGTTTGTTCCTGTTGCCGGGCATGAAATAATAATAAATACGCTCGCGGCTGACCGAATGGTATTGCGCGGCTAAACTGATTCGTAAGCGTGGAAGCCGCGGAACAATGGGCGCGGACTCGATCGAGCGGCGTGGCGGAGCGAGGGGCAGGCTGGTCAGGAGAAGCCGAGAACGACCGCCGACACAATGGGAACCGAGTCGGCGGTCTGACCTCCGACCTCCGCGCACCGCATTCGCATTCGCATTCGCATTCGGTTGCGGATTCGGATTCGTTCGATTGTGTGCTAATGTCTCGTACGCTGTCCACGATACTGCTACCGCGGCTTCCTTGCCGTGACACCCTTCTTCTCTTTTCCTTTCCGGATCCGCCGGCTCTCGAACCCTTCCTCCCTTCCTCTTCTTTCTCTGCCGATGCCCGCTTCGACGAGTACTCAAAAATCTTACGCAAAAAAGACCTTTTATTCTATTCCAGAAGAGTGGTTCGAATTGAAAATGTAGATTAGTCGAATTCGTCTGGTTTGCGTTAAGGAAACGATCAGCTGATGCTAAAGCATAATTTACGCGATACGGATCGGACAAGGTTACGCACGGTCAGTTATAAATCCATCTGGCACGGTTTTCGTCGGTAGCAGAAACGGCGTGAATCAAGTGCTGTACGGTGCTGTACGGCGCTGTACGATGTCTGAATCGGCCTTAAACCGTGTTTCCGGTGGCCTTGCACCCGAATTTGAAACTTTCCCCGTTAACCGGTGCGCCGACGAGGTGGCGTGTGCACGGGCGGGAAAGTCAGGCAGAGGCAGAGGCAGAGGCAGGCTGGCAGGGGCGGCAGAAGAGAGGGGTCAGGGTGGCAGGCAGGGGTGGAACACGAAGGTCAGTGTCTGCATAAAAGCACGCGAGCCTGGAGGCTACAGGCTGTCGGTTCGAGACTGCCGCCGAGGCGTTTGTTATGCGGGCTGCGCAGCTCGTGGCTACGTGCCCTGCCTGACGAGCCACCACTCAAATTCAACTCAAACTCCGCTTTCTGCATCTGCTGCTAGTCCGCTTTCCCTCGTCTTCGTCCTCCTCGTTGTCGTTGTCCTCCTCCCCCTCCTCCTCCTCGTTGTCCGCTAACCGAGAGCCTACTCCTTGGCCCGCCGCTTGTTGTTCACGCAACCGCGTTCGTCCACGATCTTTAACTTCCGCCGACCGGCGTCCACCGACCGCCGCGCAGGACCTTTCTGTCGCTCGTCCGACGATCCTCGATTAATTCGGGACCGATTGCGCCACGAATTTCAATGCGACCTCCTCTCCTCGCCGCCGCGCAGGACCACCGAGCTCTGCGCTCGACCGCGAAACGATAACGCGCTTACAAAACCAGCGGACATCCGACACAATCCTCTTTGTTCTTGCGATTCAATGGACGCGCTACGGGATCGCGGCGTTCGGGTACCGTTGCTGCAACGATATTCCCTCATAGACAGCCACTGTAATAACTTATCCCTGTTTCCTCGGAGAAAAATTGCTTCTTATATTTCATTCGAATTCAAAGCAAGCTCGCTTCGGTTCTATCATACATTGTTCGGACAAACATGATTATTCTGAACGAAACTGGACGCGCGACAACGATCGGTGATTCGTGGGACAGGAACGGGAGAAGGAAACGAGCGGGGCCGATTACCTGCCATCGCGATAATTAAAGCGAAATAAAAATCCAATCGTGTCGATCCTCGCCCTCGACGTTTCCCGCTGCCACGATCGACAACCCTCTCGCGTTCCGCCACCGGTCTCGTTACTCCTCGTGTTTTACCTCCTATCCCCGTCGCCTCGCCTCGCCTCGCCTCGCCTCGCCTCGCGTCGACGCGTCAGCCGTGTTTCGCGCGCTAATAACCGACGAATAATCGTCGCCGCTTATCCCCTCGTTTTTCGATAATTGCCTCGGCCGAGAGATTCCACGTCCCTCCCGTGATTTCGACTCCGCTCAAAATTCTCTCTTTATCGTTCCACCATCTACCTACGTATTTGTTTCAAAATCTAGTGTCTCAGTTTGCAATCTGCAACCCTAATTAATATTTTCAAATTTTTGGTAAAAATTGAAACGGTGAGAATTGGTACAATTGAATATCGTGAAGAACGTTGATCCGACAGCAATTGTTGTATAAGTTTGCGCAATCATAGACCCTGTACGATGGCATAGAAGATTTTGGCGAGTCGCGCGAGTATCTCGCAGGACGGTAGCCGGGAACGGGGCCCTTAACCTCGGTTCCGGCGCGCAATAGCGGCAGGATCAGCTGACTAGCAAAACTGACCTAATTATTATGCATTTATTCGCGCGTATTCAAATGCGCCGGGCGGCGGTGGCCGTTGTCGTCCTCTCCCTCCCCGTCGCCGCGGCTCTCGCTCTCGTTGCCGCGCGCGCCTCCCTCATGGTTTCTCCTTTGCACGCTCGATCCTCTCCACGCCCGCTTAACTCGCGCGCTCACGCGACGAACGCCGCGAACGCCGCGAACGCCGCGAACGCCGCGAATCGCTGCATCTAATCCTCTTTCTTTTTTCTTCTTTTTGTTAACAAGCTTCTGAATATCGTCCCGATACGCTAAAATTATTATTTGTCGTATGTAGATTGGTATGGACTGGGTTAAACACAGCGCGTGCAAGTTTTCTTAAGGCGCCTAGTATGTTTCGACTGATGCCAACGTTTCGCGTTCTTTATCCTTTCACAAAACTGATCATACGTCTGCTGCGATAAATTATGGACCTTTAAGATAGCGATATCGCGAGTTGCAAAACGTTCCAATTTATTTTCCCTTTTAAGAAAAGAGAAGAAAAGTTTGAAATTATCTACTTTATTCGCATACCTATCTACGGACGTAAGAAAATTACGGAGGACAAAAGCAAAGCTCGCGTGATCCCGGTCTAAACGGTCCCATACCCTCTGCGAAGCGTTCAGGATCGATCTTTAATCCCGATCGGTACGTGGCGACGCAATAAACGTCGGCTCGCCGGTAAGAATCGTTTATTATCGCGGCTGGCCGGGATTTAGAGCGATCGGCTAATTGGACGGGAGCTATGCGATCGAGGATTGCAAAATCGATCCGGAGCCGCGACACCGTTCGACATTCAAGGACGGATTAGCGGAAGCAAAAAACCTATGGCGAAACCTACGCAATCGGTTACGTTCTTTTCTTCTTTTTTTTCGCCTCCCTCTCTGTTTCTCTCGCAGAGCGAGCGGATTTTCCAAACGAGTCCCGTCCGCTTTTCTTCGCGTCGCGTTGCGCTGCCTGCAATGTTCGTTATTTTTTTCCCTCCTCGTTCGTCTCGACAGGTGCGAAAGTCCATAACGCGAGGCGCGAAGTAGGACGCGCCGCGAGGAAATAACGTTACACCGGACGAAACTTTGTCGACGTCTACGAAATCGGGCTGCGGGAAATTTATTCGAAACTTCCTGGAATTCTGGAATCCATATCCACGGGCATCGAACGCGTCCATCAGACTAACGTTAACTCGATGCTATCCAGATTGAGCATCCGGTTACCCATATTCGGTTAGTCGAAGAGTAACGTCGAGATTTTTCATGAAAAACGATCATCCTCTTCCTTAACACTATGATGGTCGTTCATTTCGCACACTCTGTACTTTTAAATTGAGTTATATGCGGATATTTGTATAGTATATAATATAAACTGACGAATTTTCAAATTAGAATGAAATTTCCAAAATCACTTGAACAAAATTAAACTAATCATACTTACTCCTAGCACCACCCTATGTGAACCAAACAAGTAACAAGGTTTCGATTAATCCGTTTCTCTAGAAAATTGGTACACGATACGTTTGGTCGATTTGGATAAAATCGTGGTAGTAGAGGAATTAGCGAGGTACAACGCGAAGTAGTCGGTCTTTCGGTTTTCGCGTTCGCTTTGGAGCGTCATGGTAGACTCGTGGGGGTTGAACGGGATACACGTTTAGGGTTTCACACGGCGTGGCGCGGCGAAGCGACGCTAGGCGCGGCGCACCGCATCGGCAGCGTCGACGTGGCTTGTGTACGGTGTACGGTGTACGGTGTACGGTGTACACACGTACGCGAGCGGCTCGTCCACAAGGGAGGATCGGGAGGGCGTCTCGGCGCCATGCTGATTTGCATGCGCCGCCATGACGGCCGCCACCGCTCGAGCGGGGGTTGCGCGACGAAACGGACGGAGGGCCGGGAGGGTGAGCATCGATCGCTTTCTCCTGTCCGCCCGCTGCGAGCCCCTCTTCGCCCCCGTTACCCGGTACCCGGTACCACCCTCTAAAACTACCCTTCTCTCTTTTCCTCTCCCTCTTTTCGACCTTTCGAGCTTTGTTCGCGTTTCGATCTTTCCCACCGTCCTCCCCGATTTTCGCCGCGTTTTAATTATTAATCGTCGTTTTATTTCACGGGACGAGTCCCTCGGATTGCAAAATATTAACCACCGGACAACGCTGACAAATCATCCGCTGTCGATACAATGTATCGTTTCAAATTTCGCTCGTACTCTTTTGTCCGCCCTAGAACAAAAGTTCTAGAGTTTAGGGGAGTCTTTCTAGCGCATCTAGAAAAAACGTTTATATTAATTTTGCTCGGAAGGACTATAGTTTTGTCTGGCTTTCGACAATTCCACCCTTCTTCGTCCCTTGGTTGAATACCGATCGAACAAACCCGAGTTCGTTCGGAAACAACGAATCTCTTTCTAGCAAGTCCTTTTCTGATCTTGCAAATGGCGGTATTAATTATTTGCAGTCGTCTAAGACGAATACGACAACTTACTTCATCATAATATATGTAAGTATAATTCTAAAAGAATTATTAACTTTGCATAGAACCACTTACAGTGTTTTAAAAGCTATCGGTAAGATTAATGGTCGAAACGTTCACGAACGATTTATAATCGAAGTGTACTTGAACGTTCTATTTAACGCACTGACTGTCGCAGTGGAAACGGCCATATGTCGTAAGACACGCTGGACGTTGGAACGCAAGTAAAACGCCTCAGAAAATTCTAAAGCAACACTGACATATTAATTTCGTAAAGCAACGAATGGAATTATCGCGCGATTAAAAAAGATCGCAAAGGGTCGATTCGCGACATTTTTGACGAAGACTGGAAAGGCAAATTGGGATGGATCAGGCGAGAGGAGGATGACGAACAGGGTGGAAACGGAGCTGTCTATTTACTTATGCGACCGAGGAGAAGGAAGGTTAAAGGGAGGGGCGGTGCAGAGAGAGGCGGTGGTAAGGGTTCGGTGCCTCTGGCTCTGTTTGTTTTCGTTGGACCACATAGCGTGATACGTTTGCGTAATGCGCCTCGTCCATCGTCCTTTCCTCCGCAACAACCCCTACCTTCCACCCCCGATTCGGGGGTTGCCGCGGGAGTGGTGGTCGCTAGGCTGGAATCTGCCAAGCGGTAATTCATCGCCCGCTCGCGCATTCTCGGATATCTTTTTGCTCTCTGTTCTCGCTTTTCACCTTTCCTCTCCTCTTTTCTTTTTTTTTTTTGCAGACGGATGCACCGTCGAAAAAGGAAGAAAGTGTGTGCGCGAAACGAACATATCGATCCTACGGTAAACGCTCGGGAAGTCAAAAGTTATGTCTGTTGAAATATTTTTTAGCGTAAGAGTAGATAATTTACGACGTTTTGAGTGTCCTTTAAAAGGTAAAAGATTACCGATGCGTCTAACTTAACGCGAAGCATTGAAAGAGTCAACTCACTACTTAACTTATCTGAAATCTAAAATCGTTAAGTAATTAACCGATGTCGCATCGTGTTACCGTTTACACGTAAAAGATGAGGGTCGCGCTTAACACGCGTGGCGGTCTGGAGAATCGCAGCTGGCGCGCGGATAGTCCGTGCGAGCGTAATAAGATAATTGACCGTCTCGTTCGGCGGCGAACGGATAAAGTTGGCAGCCGATGACAGCAATTTGCCTGCATTAGCACGGCCGGCGAACGCTCGCGTGTTCCACCGTTACGCGAACGCTGTAAAAACTGAAAAAACTTTCCTCTGAATTCCGTTCTGGACATCCGTGAAAAGAAACGAAAGGAGGAACGAAATAATCTTCGCCTGTCCAGAGTCTGGGATTCCGTGCGCGTAAAACACGCGAGCGGAGATTCGCGCGTTCGCGAAGACGACCTACCGAAAAAGGAGGGCAGGGAGGAGGGGGGTCGGAGATAAAGGGAGAGAGTACGGAGTAGCAGGAAGCGTACGGGATGGACCCCTTGGATGCTTGCCTCATGAAAGATGCATAAGACGACTCACCGGGGGCGCGATAAAGAGTCGACAACAGACAGACCGACAGTCACCCCTGTGCACCCCCTTAATACCCCGGATGCAATACACTAGCACCCCCCCTGGCAGCGAGGAAGGACGTGGCAGCCACCCACCGCACCATGAGGGGTGGAGGAGGGGTGGAGGAGGGGGACGGGCTATCAATTAATTATAATCTAGATTGATGGATCCGATCCACGTCCGTATCGGAGATTAGTCTCGCTTCTGTCGCGGGCCACCAGAGGCGAGTTACGGGGCCGGCAACCCCTAAAACGAGTTGTTTTCGTGATAAGACGAGAGGCGAGCGATGCGAGTCGAAGCGAGCGTAGTGGAGCAGCAAGGTTTGCGAGGTCTGTGGGCTAATGGCATGCAAGCGAGCGGTGGCGATGGCGGCATGGCAGACTACCACCGTCCCGTCCAGGCCGGTCGATAGGAATTAGCATTTTTATGGGTCTATCCCGCTTACGCGCCACGCTGCCCCGTGCCACCTAGATTCTTCGGCATTGTTCGCGCACGCCTCTCGACACTTTCCTTCTTTTCGCCGAGACGCTGACCGAAAAAACGCTCGATAATAAATCGATCGTCTCTGCCTTCTGTCTCGCGGAAAAAAACTCGCATCGCTCGGACTCGTTTGGCAAATCGGACCGATCCTCGACTAATTGGCGATCGTGCCGTATGACCGAGCTTACGAAAAAGCATCGGTAGACGGCAGGACGCGACGGAATTTTGATCGGGAACCGGCTCGAGAGAACGGAGGTTCGCGAACCAGTCGCGTCTCGGGCTCCCGTTTCGAAATTCCTCAACTTTTCCTGGAGGATGGATGTTCAAGGTCGCGAAACTGCAGGGCTACAGGGCGCCGGAGGAAAGAGGAAAGAGCGAGCACGACCTATGGGGTGTTTAGTGCGTATTAGCGAGGAAAGGCGGCCATGGGGGTTGGCGGGTAGGCACGAAGGGAGCGAGGGAGAGGACGGCGAACGGATAGAGAGGGAGAGAGCGAGTCGAAGGGCCGGAGGGTCTTTGGCGAAAGGCGCCTGCGCGTTTCCATGGGCACCGTGTCTATACGCCCCCTCTTCCGCGATAAGGGGGGTATGTATCCCATTCCAAAGCACTCGTCCCCCCTTTAGTCACTCCATCTCGTTCCGTCACCGAATCGTTCGTTCTCCGTTCACCCCTCGTACCCCCATCCACCCCCCTTTCTATCCGCTACGTCTACGCGGAATCTCGTACGTGCCCGTCGACGACGATGCCGCGATCGAGATACGAGATGACCGTGTCCTCGTCCTCTTCGTCTTCCTCGAGCTCCAATTTCGCTAGACGAAAACCACCGGACCGGCGCGTCCAAATTTTACACGCGAATATCGTGCTCGTAGATTGAAGCGGCGCGGCGTTTCGAATTTTCTATAATTTAGTCGATAACGAAAATTTGGTATTTTCAGAGGTTTAAGCAGAGAATATTGATTATTAAAGTTTGGACGAGCGCGCTTTAAATTTGAAGATCTTTGTCGTTTTCTGGGTCCGATCGAACCGCGCGGCAACGCGGCAACGCGGCGACCGCGAGCTCGCATTTCAATGAATAATATGGGTGTAGCGGGTTTAGGCGAGGATGCGCGCGGTCCCTCGGCGTTTTTCGGGGCCCGATTTCGTCCTCGTAAAAACGTCGCCGGCCGAGCGGGGGCCGGCGTTTCTCCTCAAACAAAACCACCTTGTCCGCCACGGTTTTTTCGACTTTACATTCAGGTCCATGTTTTGTTCGGCGACTCGACGACGAACGTGAGACGAGCCGGACAGGTAGAAAAAGCGGTGCTTGCACCGAAACTCGTGAACGCACCGGATGGAACGACGCGACCGCCTACTTCGACCCGCGCGCGGTACACGCTCCGTTACGCACGCACTCTCGTACCCACGCACAAAAACGCTCGCGCACACGTACAAACGCACGCACACGCGTACGTGAATCGAAACTGTTCACCGATGCGCGGCACGAGTGCGTTTAAATATATCGAGCGTCGCGAGTGTGCCAGCGGGAACCGACAGCCGCTTCTTCCCTGCGTTTCCTACCTGGGGACACGCGGCGAACGGAAATTTGGAAATTCGCCAAAATCAGCCGCGGTCGAACCTTCGAATTCTCTGTAATTGTATTTATCGAACGATTCGGGTAGAAAAATCGCGATCCCGGGATGATTTATCGAAAGTGGAATAGGAGCGGTTGACCGAGCGTCGCGGCCAGCTCGGCGAACGCTTAGAATTTCTGTTACGCAACAACCTGTTTTACGAGCCGCATTATCCCACGCGATTCGTGTCGCGCGTGGGTTACGGCATTGACTGGCCGCCTTCATTTATGACCAACTTACCCGCCACGATAAAACGGGCCTCGAGCTGCCGATGCTACCGTCGATTATCCATAAATTATCGGCATTAATGAACTTGGCCGTTAGGGCGCTTCTAGTTTGATACCTCTGATTACACCTTCGTCGTACGAATCGAATTCGCTCGCTGTCGATTCCAAGAATTTCATAGCAATGAAAATAGTATCATTTTTGTCGTATATTTAGGAAAAGTGTAATAAGACACTCTGGATTTGTAATTATTCAAAATTAACCTTCCATTCACTGCAGCATAATATTTAATCAGTGATCATAGTGGTCGTCGGTGACCGTGGCTGAATAATTAATGAAAAAAGCAGAGAAGGAAAACGTGAAGCAGCATTGAGGTTATACTTGGATTCGTAATCGGTATTTTAAAACAATATGAAAACGTTTCACCGTTCAAGATTCATGGATCGTGTTGAAATAATTCAGCTCCTTTAATCTGGAATAAGGGGGTGGTGCGGCAGGTTTACGAGGATGGCGAGTGCCCTCGCAATTAGATGCGAGCAAGTGGCTCGGGAATTCGAGTTCGAGGTACGCTTCCCTATCGGCGAAAAGGGGTTCGTCGATCGGAATAAAAAAGAAAAAAGAGGCTGTTTATGATTTTTCTATTGAAGCGTAACTAGGTGGCACGCGAGCTGGCACGGGTAATAAAGTCCTTTACGCGGCAACTAACCGCGGCGAGGGTTCGAGCCGAGCACCGGCTGCGTTTACCGTTTACTAGCGCCGGTTACAGCCGCTCGTACACATAAATCGCTTTACGATCTGTCGCTAAAAACGGATTTCATGCGAAAGTAGGTGGCTGATGGCGACCGCAAATATCGCCCCGATCCGTGCACGCTTCCGTCCCAAGTTCAAATTTCAATTACCTTCATTTCGATCCGTCGATTATGGCCGATGATTCTCGATTCTATTTCGAATTAACATCGCCACCGTTTCGAAATATTTCCTCGCCGGGGAAAAAGTCGAGTTTGATCGAACCGTCAGACGCGAATCGGGCTCCTGGATCGGTGTAATTTCCCTGGAACGATGGCGGATAAGCCATCGGGTATCAGTGCGCGCGCGAAACTTTCGGCTGCGCGGCGAAAAGCGATAAGGAAGCCCCAGAGCGCTTTCCGGGGTACGGAAAGTTTGGCAAAGTACGCGGAGGTCGGTTCCACGAGGGCAGCGACGAGAATCGAGTCGTTCGAAGACGGGAATCGCGAGGAGCAACGGGGGTTGGGGCGAAAGTAATCAGCCGGATAGATCGTCTTGTTTTCGTTCCGGGTTTCCCTCCGTCGACGACGTTCCTCGTCCTCGTCCTCTGGCCGTCGTCGTCGTCGTCGTCGTCGTCGTCGTCGTCGTCGTCGTAGTCTTCGTCTTCTTCTTCTTATTCTTTTGGAGAACGCGCAACGACAATCGATACCTGGGGTCGAGGGTTAGAAGAGAGGAGAGAGAAAGAGAGACGGAAGAAATCGAGGAGGGTGTCGGGCGGCGCGGCGGGGTTCTGGTAACCAGGGAACGAAAGAGGGAGGGGGTGGCGCCTCATATTTTGCTCATTAGCGTCAGCATCGTCGTCAGCGTCGGGACGCCCTCGCCTAGCCCGGCCAAAGCTGAAGGAGAGGTACCATCCATCATTTTGTCCTCCGTTTCGTTCGCGTCCGACCACCTCTCTCGTCCTCTCTCTCTCTCTCTCCTCCCTCTTTCCTCCCTCTCTGCGCCTACTCAACCACTCGTTTACACTCTTCCAGCCTTTTTTTCCTCCTTGCCTAGCCAAAGTATCGACGACCGCAGCAAATCGCGAAACAGACAAAGCGCGAATCTATGTTTTCGAGCAACAAGTTCTTGGTTTAAAAAGTAGAATCGGCGTTTGTTTGGCAAAATTTCACAAATTATTCAAGAGAATTATACTCGCTAAGAACAATAAAATCGAGGGTAACGAGCGACGTTAACGAGAAGCCCGTTTACTCGCGAGCGTCTCGAGGCCGTCGATCCGGCCGCGTGCGTTTTTATCAGCCTCGAAAAAGAGAGCTATTTAATTTCATTTGGTGGCACCGCCCCCGTGTTCCCGACGCTCGAAGCGACGAGACGCCGCGAAAAAGGAGCCGGTCGCCGTTCCGCGCGTTTTACGACCACGTTCACCCCTCGCCTCGTATCCGCCTGGTTCCTCGCTTCCGTCGAGCCCTCGGCCACGGTACGCCCTTTCTTTTCTCCTCGTCGATTCCTCGGGGACGGTTGTGCAAGGATGACGAGCGCGGGCCGATTTCCAGAGAAAACCGATTATCGAATTTAAATGTACAATCAGCCACTGCGAGATTCGTGACGGTTAAGGGGACGCGAATTTCGATTCGATATTTTTCGTTTTTTCCTTTTTTACAATATTTGAAATACCCTGGTATACGAGTTTGGATCAATATAGCAGCTACTTGCGAAAAACGTTATCGACAGAAAACTAGTGCGAATTTTACTCTGGAATGTTCGTTCGAAGCGATTGCGAACACTCGTCTCTGGCTCGATGCCGCGGTAAGCGAGCAAGAGTTTTTACGCGGCGGTTCTCGCGTTCCCAAGCAGAAGTAGCGGCGGTTCCCGCTCGTTAGAAATTACCAGCGCGGCGTATCCCTCCTCGCCGTTAATGAAAGTCTTCCTCTCGACCTCCGCGGGCAACGTTATTCGAAGTTTTTGCGCGTCGAGACTCCTCGGACGCGGCGGATGGGGTCGTGGCTCGGGAGGGTGGAAGGAACGGAGAAGAACGCGGGAGGAAGCAATTAATTTGGCAAATCATCGCGTCGCGGTGTAAACAGAGCTGGTTCGATCTGTCTTGGTTCGCGAACAGGGAAGAGGGGAGAAGGTTCGGGGAGGGCTGGATATCAAAGGGGAAGACGAGGGATATCAATCCCTGGAAAAGCCATGGAACTTCTCTGTCGTCGTCACCCCTCTCTCGTCCTACATCGAACGCATTCGCAGTTCTCAACCGCGAAATCCTCGGCTTCGAATTTATCGCCGTCGTAACCGAACGGCTTCTTGCCACCGACTTCGCTGAACCTCTCCACGCTTTTTTTTTCTCTCCGTTCTTTTTCGGAAAGGACGGATATCCCTATGACCGAGCGAGAAACCACGGGATCATCCGGCACGAACGCGACCACCCTTTCCCGGAGGGTTTCTGTTTTACGAGCGTATCCGCGTTTTAACGCGTCACGAACCTCGGATCGTAAATAAGCAGGAAAATCGTGGCTGCCTATGAAAAGTTATTTAAATATTTGTCTTTTATTCGCGCATCTCATAAAATGGCTACTTTGACTATTAATTATTCGAATCGCGATATTTAAAATGATTATTGGGATTGTATTGATATTTCATGAAATTCTTTGCTATTATTTTTTGAAAGAAATATTAAGTTTTTTATAAACACCTACAAATAATCTTAATCTGGAAGGCTGGAAATGATGTAGAGACACAGAAGATACTAAAAGGATAAAAGATTTTTTGGCAAACAAGGAATTGTGTAGGAAATCGAAAGAGTAGCCGGTAGTCTGTCTAATTAATCGAGAGCAGGATTCCGTGGTAATGGTCGGAGGTCGTCTGTCGGTTATCTTCGAGCGTCGACAAAAGCCGACGCGGAATATGAAGGAAATCGTGAGGCAGCCAACCCCCCCGGTGTCCCTTTGGCTCCTTTCCTCTTTCAACAACCAACAGCCCGTCTCTCCCTCGGTTTCTGTCGAGTTTTCTCTCTCCTCCGCGTCCCCATCTATCTATCCGAGCAACGGCGGCAGCTATCGTCTCGTCTTTCTCTCGAAACGCGTTTCGCAGGGGTGCCTAAGGGGCGCGAGACGGGCAGGCGGGGGTGGTTCTTTCCCTCCTGTGACGGAGGAGTTGAGAGTGCCGTTGAATATGCATGAGAGAGCTCTGCCTTCTATCCACCGTCCTAAAAACATCCAACCGATCCGATGCGATGCGATGCGATGCGATGCGATGCGATGCGAAGCGATGCGAAGCGATGCGATGCGATGCGATGGTCGGACAGACCGCGGCGCGGCGGCGGCTCCCGTCGCTCGCCAATCAATGTCTCCGACAGACTCGATTCGCGAACCTCTCTCTGCCCAACGTCTTCTCTCGAATACAAGAAAAAAGCCCGACAGACGCTTCGTGGAAATATACCCTGACTCCCTCGCCCCTGTAAATCGATCCATCTGCGAACTGTCTCGAACCGTTTCGATGCACTCTTTCGCGATTCAACCCTACGAAACTAACGGGCTCGTCTATCCTCGCTTTTCTAATAAATAAACTGTGTTTTATCAAATTTATACTGTACTTTAACTTTCGACACAGGATATGTTAGATTTCTGAGGTTAAACTTGGGGCTTTTGCGATTTGGATATAATTCGACACTTTATTAGGGGTATTTGAAAATTTCTATCGCTCACGAATGTCACTGATAATCATATGCGATGTTGAATTAAACAAGAAAAATGAATAAATAAGTAACTGGTTATAGTCTAGTTGGATAAAGAAGACAATGAAAATAAAAGGCGGGCAGATCTGGAAGAACGCTCTCGGTCAGCCGGTCGATGTCTACGCAATTACGCAAACGCGTGTACGCGGCAAGGCTTAATGCATTCAAATGATATTCACTGCAGCGCTGACTGACGCGAACGCTTTCGACAAATTAACGCCGCGTATCGAACGAACGACTATCTGTCGTTGCCGTGTTCACGGGCCGTGCGCCGGGGATGGCCCGTCTTTGCGGATCGAACGCGTAATTGGCAGCGGCGATAAGGTGTCCAGGACGATTCTTCAACCGGGCCTTAACGTTCTCTCGATGAAACCATATCGATTTCTTTTCATTTATTTTGTAAATCAAGGGTATTACATTTTATTCAGATTAGAATAACATATTCTGCAAAGCTTTCTTTACTGAACTTAGGTTCAGGTATCCTTGGAGAATCCCTTCTATTAATTAGAAGACAAATTTGAGTACGAAAGATCAACCCTTAACTACCACGGTTCAAAACTGACAGTTACACTACATCACTCCCTACTATTGATCAGAGAAGTTATAGATTTAACTTGGACCAAGACAAACGCGACTGCACAATGGTACCTGAGGGTTGATTTAGATTTGGAGTCCAGGGTTGCACTTTTCATTCATAGGAGGTTTCGGGGCAAATGTTCAAGAAGTTGCAAACGAATTTGCCTGGACCGTCGTGAACTTGGACTAATTAGAAGAAGAAGAAGGAAGTTAAGAAAAATGAAAAATACAAGGTGAGAAAGGAGAGGATCCAAAGAACACATTGACCATTAACAAAGAAGGTTTGCGATCCGGGAGGCGAGCAAGAGGGAGAAGGTTCTATCGCCATCTGTCGGCTCGGTTAAGAGGCGCGGTAGCCATTTTGTTTCTGGAGGTGGCCAGAAGGTCGCCGTGGTGTCGCGGCACACCCGCGCATGTCCATTGGTCCCTCCTACGTTTTGTGTCCCCGTGTGTTCGCCGGCGACGGCACACGATTCTCTTCTCTTCGCTCTCGTCTCGACCCGTGCGACGACACCGTTTCCTCCGCCGTCGCGGGGAACCCCTCCTCCGGTTCCTCGTATCAGCCCCCACCTTCCTAACGTCACCTTCCCTTTCGCGTCCCTCGCCATCGAGGCTGAAACCTCCTCGACGACCTCCACCTCCTCTTTCTCCTCCCCCTTCCTTTTCCTCCTCGTCGACCGTCGCGACGCGGTGCGCCGCGTCGTTCCTCCTTCGGGTTACTCCTCTTCGCCCGTGTTCCGGGCTGGCCGCCGTTGTCCACGATATTATCACTCCGTTTTACTCACGATTTATCGGCCTTTATCAAGTACTCTACGACCGGGTGACGAACGGTGGTGTATCGTTCGGCCGGGCTTGTTTCGCAGACGACGCCAGCCTGGCCGCGAGAAATCGCGACGAAACGGGCCGGCGTCGCGTTGCCTCGTAAATCAGCACCCCGGTGGCTTATCGTCGCCGCGGAGGAACCTCCGTGCTTCCTGCACTTTCGGACTTATTCTCGCCGGCGACGCCACCGGCCCGTAAATCAACCGCCTCCTCGTGAGAACGCGCCACTTTGACCGATCGGACCTTCCCTGCTCCGGAGAACCTTATCGAGAGCCTCGTTTCCTAACCCTTTAAAAAAGTCTTCGTTTCAACGTTTCCTTTCCAACGGCGATAACTTCGCGAGATACTCGCCCTTAGTAGGCGAAAGGGTTAAGAGGGAAAGTTTCGAACGACGCGGAAAGGCAAGCTTTCGTGAAGTGGGAAATACGTACGTGGTTCGGGCCGCGGGGCTCTGCCAATCTCTATTCAACTCGCGGCTGCGTGCTGTCATAAATTAGAGAGTCGGGTCACGCGCGACCAACCCCGGTGTATGGAGCGCGGATATTTACAAGTATTTACAAACCGCGATATCTTTTGATATTGCTGCTCGGCCAGGCCCCGTTGCACCATCCTCGATAATTTAATATTTCGTCGAATCGATCCGCTGACGCGACCACGCGATTTATTTCCCCGTTACTCGAGCTGTGCTTTTAAGTTTCTACGATTAAATTTATGAAATGATAACATTTTTGAAGCGATAAGAACGCACTTCTGTCAACCCTTATCAGACGTGTCACTTCTGTGACGCAAGTGTACTTACGGCGTATCACAGGAGGGATGACAGGTCTTCTAGATATTAAGCAAGAATTTTCATGGCGGTTTCCTGTAATTTATGACTGCGATCGTTTCAAATAATTAAAGAATCAATCTTTTAGAAATTAATATAGAACCCTGAAACGTGAATTCGATAGAAGACATAATTTTTTCCATTTTTGAAGAAAGAACGCGCCAAGTTGACACTGAGGGTTTACATCGTGCTTAGTTTTAATTCCACTGATTGAGCTTTAGAGTAAAGCCTTGGGTCAATGTATTCGGAAATTTGACGAGGTGTTGATTGAATTGGACAATGGATAAAAAACGATCGGACGGATATCAATTTCAGGCGTTCGCGAGTCAGGCTGCGTGGGGAATCTTTGATAATTTACGATCGCGTTCGCGATTCCCGACTCCCACGTTCGTTCGCGATCGAACGTCAGATTGAACCGCGGATTTCTCAGCGTGTACATCCCCCGTTATCTGGAATCTTATCTCGCGTATCGGCGACGGCGGCGGCGACTATGCGCGATGCTCGCTTCAGCCGCGTTTTATTCCCACCGATCGTTCGTTCCACGCGAACCAGACCGACCCTATGCTCGCATCTCCCCACCCTTCTCCTTCTCCTTCTCCACCTCCTGCGTTTCCTTCTTTCAGAGACGGGACTAATTTAATGGTCGTTTGAAAATTCTCGATCGTCGCGGAAACAGTACGGCCAAGTACCTGTTCGAATCGAACGAGCAAAGCGGATAATTGTAAGCGTGCGTAGTATCCATCTACAGTTAACGAGAGTTCTCCGCATCGCGAATTAAGGGCTGCACGTAAATCGTGTCCCGGTAATTGCTTTGTTTCGATACAAGGCCGAACGACGCAAGAATTTCTTATAGCTTAAAGGTTCGTTCTTTCGAAAAATCAATAAAGTACGCGATCACAAGTTTTATACGATTGTTCGCCAGGAAACGATCGTTGTAATATATTTGTAAAAAAGATATATTGCTAAAAGAATGACAATTTCAACAAACACTCTGTGGTATAAATTGATAAATACCCCATTCCGTCGATTTATTTCAACTAATTTTCACACAAGTAATTATCTTACTTAATCCGATATAAAACTGTACGGGACTACTTTCGAGAAATAAAATCTTTCTTGTACCCGTTAATATAAGTACGCGATAAATCATGAAGGAGAAACATAAACGACTTATTTCCAGATTACGTCCTACTTTACGCAGCCTAGGAGCATTTAAAAAAGCAGGCACGTTTTTGAAAAAATTTCTCCCACGGCGCACGTCCTTGTCTCTCCGTAGCGTTTGTCTGGCGAGCGAGTCGATTCCATTTCCCGTCGTCATAGTCGTCGGTTTACATCCTGTCGGTCCGTGGAGGGCGCGCGGCCGTGCGGCCGCGAGGACGACGAGGAGGACGAAATACGAGGCAGCGAGAGACGGGAGGATACGGGAGGATACGGGAGGATACGGGAGGAGACGTATCCGTGGCGTACGCGTAGGTACGGGTCAGTCGCGCGTGCTGTGGTGGTAGAGAGAGAGTCGGCGAGTGTATATAGATCGGAGGCAGCGATGCACGGTAGAGTGCTTTCGAGGCGAGTGCAGTAGAGAGACTCACGGTGCTGCACGGTCTGGTGATTAGCGCCGCCCCCTGGGGACTGGAACCGCCAATCGGTGGATAGCGTCGCGACGCCCGCCGTCGTCCTCCCCCCCTCGTGCAGGTCCGCACAATCGCGGATATAACGGATAGCGTCAGGCAAAGCCACGACAAAAATCAATCACCCGCTGCTTCCTCCTCTCTCTCTCTTTCTCTCTCTTCCCCCCATCTACCTATGCGTGTGCGCTCCCTCTGCGCTCTACCCTTCCTCCTTCTCCCCCCCCCCCACCCTTTCGCCCGTTTCCACCCGTTTCCACCCGGTTCACCCCTTTGCCCTGCTCTTTCCCTTTTCACGTTTCGCCACGACCTTCCTACGGGCGTTGTTCGCCCTGCGAAAAAGGAACGGGGCTCGAGGAGGATCTCCTGACCGATTTTAGACGTCTTTCCCCGCGTATCGATCCTGGGTCCGGTTGGATCCGCGCGGCGGGGCAAGGACAACCAACACGGGACTGACCGACGACCTACCTTGAATTTCATTCACACACGAGGAGGTCGCGTTGGGACGCTTACACGGAATACGAAACGACGGTTTCCCATCCCTAGCCGTTTCTAGCTTTGTTCGTTCGCCTCGAAGCGAACGCGAACTCGAACGCGAACGCTTTCGAGTAAGTCGGCTTAACGAGCCGTCTTTCCTGTGTACGCGATGATCGCGCGACTAATAGAAAATTAATGTCTTCACGGCTGTTCCCCGATACGCTTCGTGGGAGAAACAGAAGCCCGTTATCGAGTGGTCGTGGTTTTTCCAGCGGCGCCAATTTCCTGCGAGCTCGTCGGATGGAGAAACCAAGGCACAGGCAGACACGTGAACGGGCGCTCCTCCGGCGAAGAAGCCAGAGAGCGCGGAAAGTGCAGGCCGTGACTGAAAACATCCCATGGCGATAACGATCTCCCGGCGATTAATTGGTACGACAGCGGCACACATTGGCGGTGCGTTAACGGGGTATACACGGCTGTTGTGCCGTGCGGTATAACTTGGCTATCGTGCGCGATATGTATCTCCTTATGACGCCGGTCGTCGACTTCCTCTCCGCCTTCTCCTCCGCGCCTCTATCCGCTCCTGTTCCGCCGCGACGCGACGGAAGAGAAGATAGCGCGCGACGCTCGTCCTGGGAGCGCCGATAAAGAAGGGATCTCCACGCCGCTACTTGCCCCGGAACTGCGGTTCCGGGCCAAGGTTCGCGGGGGAAGCCCCAGCTGCCGGAAGTTGCCAAGGCAAGGCGCTGCTCGTCACCCGAAAGCTCCGCCACTCTGCGTCCCTACGAACCGCAAGCTCTCTCTTGCAGGGATCTACTTGCCCTTGCCGGCTTCGTATCCTCGATTCTCACCCTGCTCTCACCCTTGCGACCAACCTCTTACCCTAGCGATAACGTAGGAATCCGGGGACACTCTCTTCCTTCGGGTCCTTTATCCTGAGAATCCTTCGAGGCTCATCCTTCCTTTACCGCTGCAGCTTCAATCGAAAACCGGCACATCCCATCGTTTCTACGTTTCTAATTCAATTTACCGCGGATGCTTTGTATTCGTTCTGGTAAAATTGTTGAAAAATGGTGTAAATAAAGATCTCGCAAGGATTCCCCCAAGTGACGAAAGCTACGGAATAATCGAGCCCGAGGAAAATGTCGAAAACAGGCTCGTCGACATTGTCGATGGTTGCGATAGTCGGCTCCGAAGCGTCGTAATTGATTCCCACGTCGCACCGGCATACGGCTCGACCGTTAATCACTCCTCGCAGACGTTACACGCGTACGAGCCGCGTATCCGTTCGTTCGCGCGTCTTCCGAGCGACGAAGCGCAGCTGCAACCGGCCTCTCCGAGTCCGCTTCGGGGATCTCTCGTGGTCTCGAGGTCAGCGGCGTTCCCCGTGGCACACGCCGAACATCGTTGGTCCACCTGCTCCCCTTCGCAACCGTTTCACCTGCGCTTCACCCGCTTCTTCAACCTTAATTCCTTTCATCGAACAGCTGATTTCTTTCTTTCTTAAACGGCTCGATTTCGATTCTCGAAGCAACGTTCCCAGATCTTGACCCCCCGTAAAATAAAATAATCCGTTGAAACACAGAGTTTATTTGCTCGAGAGAGAAATGTGCTGTCTGCAGCTTCTTTCGTAATTTTTACTCTCGAGTGGATACGTGGCTTAGAAGAACGATCGTTGATGCGTTTGTCTCTGGAAGGAGCGCGGCAAAGAGGGTGGCATCTTGATTTTACTGCCCTTCTTTATAGCTCGGCAATTTTATTGCGCGTTCGTTCTAGTGGCAAAGAGTGGATGAAACGGAGCACCTGTGGGTGACTTGAATGGACGCAAGAAGTAGCCTCGAGTTTTTTGCTCGTCGGTGACTCTGCTTTCTTATTGTATTAGGTTGACGATGAAATTGTACCGTGGTGAAAGATCGTTGATTCGAATGGCAATTATTTGAATTAAAAATTGATTACGCGACGAAGAAGTTTGAAATTTTGCTCGCGTACTCTTAGAAAGGAGAATAAAAGAAGGATCGTTGACGAAGTTCCCGTGGAAAAGAGTTTTGGAACACCTTGCGCGACAGGTGCCATCTCCACGGCGAGCGTGTAGCGTGTGCAGAGGCTGTCGTGTACGGAGGGGCCACAGGCTGGTCGGTGCGTCCGGCACGGATACGGTTCGCTTTGGTGGCCGTGTCCGTGTCCGTGTCCGTGTCCGTAGACGGTATCGCTGCTACTTAAAAATATGTTAGGCGACCAGTACATAAGCACCGTGACCTCCGCGATACGATCTAAAAAGAGGCAGGACCCGATGGCGCGGTGTGCGTCAGATGCTTCCACGGGCCGACACCGAGAAGGGTGACACGAGCGTGACCGTAACCGTCACGCGGGGCCCAGGGGAACGTTTGTCGCCAGAAAAATACCGAAACCCCAGAACCCTTCCTTTTACGCGAGAAAAGGTGAATTTGCGATAACTCCAACTAGTTTTCGACTGTTAGCCAGGAATCGAGCCGAAGACGAAGAAGGAAAATCAGAGGCACGGCATCGAGCCGGGTCCAGCGTCGCTCTAATAATTCATTTTATGGAAATGACGGGTGGAAAACGTGGACGTCGGTGGACGGGAAGCGCCGCCTGGGACAGCATATTTTCCCCGAAATTTAGCGTGGCCGATTTCGAGCCAATAAATCAAACTGACCGGTCCGGGGATGAGTCGAGCCGCATCTCCATATCGAGATTCTTTAGCATATAGAGTGCGGCTTGCGTAACCCCTCGGATCTTTGCGAGTAGACGCGACGGTGTGGCACGCTCGCTAGCAAGAAAACGCCACACCGCGCCGCGCCGACTTTCGGCCACCCTGAGACCGTCCACCCTTCTTGGCGGATGGTCCAGGAGGCAGGGCAGCTCTCTCTCGCTTGTTTTACGAGCCGGCCAGGGGTTGCCGGTGCTCGGTTGACTGAATAAAAATTACGGAATATGTTGCATATAAAGTAAGTGAAAAACAGACCGAGATGATGAATTACCGCGGGAGCCAGCCGGGGGTGGCGAAGATAACGGCCCACGCCATCGATCACTTAAGCTCTGGCCAGCAATGACGTGACCTCTTTTCTTCTCTCCCCTCGTCTTCCTCTTTTCACCGTTTCTTCGTTTCGAGACGTAAAGCAGTTTCGTTTTGTATAGTTGTTGACCAGTTGGCAGTGGAAAGAAACGCGAGTAGAATTTTGTAAAAACCACAATAAACTGCCAAACTATCAATTGTCCTCGTCTTAGACCGAATCGATGTAGAAAATCGAGTTCGAAACGAAGGGGATAGGAAAGAAGGTCCAAAGGTGACGAGGAAAGGCGCGGTAACGTCGAAGTCGAGCGCAAAAGGGTGGCTGGCGAAAGATGAAGAAGGAGGAGGAGGAGGAGGAGGAGGAGGCGTGAGAGCGTAGCAAACAGGGAGGTAGGTAAGCAGGGATTTCGAGACTCTCGAGAGCCGCGCGAAATCTGCATTTCAGGCTTCCATTGTCGCGCTGCTGGCGTCACCCGCGCGGCTCCCTGCGACCGGAGAGCTTTCGAACTGGCTCGCAAACACTTCGACTCGCGGCGAAAGCTTACCTCGGTTTGTGTGCGTACGTCTAACCCCCGGCTGTCACCCTATTTTTACTTCCCGTTTGCCGCATGACGCTGTACCTCTTCTTCGTCTGCGACAGACGTGGAAGCAAGTTTTCTCGAAAACATTTACAAATAATAATTTCTACTCGTGGTGATTTTTCAATCCTTCCTCCTTGAAAGTCCAGTAACTTTGAAAGAAAGCATTCAGCTTTGATTTCACGCAACATAGAAATAAATGAAGGGGTCGTATCAAAGTGAAGAATATGTGACATCGGCCATTAATTTAGCGAAGAAGGTATCGATCGGACGGGGGTAAAAGAAATGGGAGAAAAATTCGTGGCCGAGCGATGAAAAATCGCTTTCGAGCGTAGCGAGCGACCGGAAGGAGGGCGCAAGAAGGCGACGGGTAATTAATCCGCGGTTTTTCCTCGTCTAATTAGTTGGATTTATTCCGTAGCTTCCCCTTAGCCGACGGTCCTCCTCTTCTTTCCGCGGTCGTCAGTCTCCAGCCGGTGGCCCGACCGGTCCGCTCGCTCTTTCCGCTCGGTGCCGCTTCAACTTGGACGGGGCTGATGTATGGAAATATATGCGGGGAGACGGAGGCTCGCATTTTTCCAGCCACGCTGCCTTCATTTCTACCACCGTCATCCCTCCGCGACCACATCGGGCCATCTCCTTCTGCCAACACCAACCACCCCCTTCCTTCGCCTCTTCTTTCGGCTCGTGCCACCCTGCCACGGCTGCCACCCCCTTAATCACGCGTCTACTCGTTAAATTCGTGTCAGACTCGGTGTTCTTCGAATCCAGATCCGACCTCGTATTCAAGGGGATTAGGTGAGGTCAAACCGCTCGAATAGACTTTTCTTTATCGCATAAAGGGGAAAGTTTGTGCTTCCATATTTTCCGTTAACGAATAAATTGTAGAATAATGGAGCTTTTAAAAATATTTTTGCCAGTTACAGGGTGTTAAGAAGCGAGCACGATCGCTCGTGTTCCTCATGATTTTCGTTTTCCATTTTCGAATGTCGCCTCCTCCGTTCCACCGCGGACATTCTTTGTACCATTCGAAAAATCCAGCTCCGTCGAGGTGCACCGCGTGCTTATAAGGTCACAGACCGGCGACAGCCCCCATTGTTTTCTGCGTTCTCGATTCGTGTTCCTTTCGAAACGGCTGCCGCCGTCGAATCCCTCTTTATTTATCTCCTTCCACGCCGCGGTTTTTCGTGAATTCGCACGAACGAGCGATATTCCTTCCGGATGATTTTCCGCGACATCGAATCGTCGTGTTCACGCGACGCGTATAAATATCAGGCCGGGTCTCGTTTTAAAATCCATATTTATGCCGGCCGGGTTCGCGGTATAAAGCAGCGAAATTTTTGCGCGACCGTTTTGTAATAATTAGCGGGGCTTGATGCAACGGCGATCGCCGCTTTACATCGTTACGTGACCGAATTAATTTTTCATCCCGATCCCGTCGAGTTTTAATTAAACGCAGCGCCGGATAAACGGGGCAGCCGCGCGAGACGCGATGACGCCGCGTTTTCGTACGAATAATGAGAGGCTCGAGTACGATTTCCAGCCGCGATTTCGATCAGGCCACCGAACGAAACGAGCCCGGGGACGCGTGACAAAATATTAAATACGAATCGCGTGCAACGATATTTCCCATGCAAAAGGAGCAAAAAATAAATCTTCCCTTCCGCGAACTTGATTGTAACGCAGACTAGAAGGGTGACGTTGAAAACTTTCGTTTTCTATATTTTCTACGATGGAATGATATTTTTCAGCTGTCGAAAATATCTAATCGTTTCGTGTCTTACAGTATCTCTGGTACACGATTCAGCGAACAAATCGAACACGAGCGGAAATTTCAAATCGTAAACAACTTACTAGAGAAGGTATCGAGTGTAATAGATAAAAGGAGATAAGTCGAGACGGCATGAATAATGCATCGCGTCGCTATGCGCGATAATTGCCGCGCTTCATTAAAACCAGATCACTCATAGTCAAGGCGGTAGAACACACGACCCACGGACTTGTAAACTAGCCACGAGCAACGATCGATATCAACTGGTCGAACGTCGATCGCCCTTTGGAATGCGATCATTCTTCCGTTCGGATCGATTCGATTTCATTTTTACGTGTTTCGAAATGTTTAATCGCTCACCAGCTTGTCTGTCGAGCGTAAAACCTATCGACACATTCTACTTGCCGCCAATTATTTTATTATCCCTTTACTCGAGAAGATGTCGATAGCGTTTCTTGCAAATAAATGCTATGCCGATAGCGAGTGATAAACGTCTGCAATTATCTGTTAATCAATGATACAGATAGCTAATTCTCAAATTGAAGTTTACCTCGGCTCTGATACAAAATGGTAGCACGTGGTAAAACAAAGAAGAAGAAGAAGAAGTTGGTGGCCGTACGAAAGATGGAAAGAAGGGAATAAAAATGTTGGAAAGGAAAGTAAAGAGGAAGACGAAGAGCAAAGAGGGTTGTGCGGTAGGTATGTGGCACGGCAATGGCCAGCCACGTAGCCTAGCAAAGTAGCAGGTAGGTAATGGGTAGCAGCGAGTAGGTGGCAAGGCTGCGTGACGAGGCGATTGCGAACCGTGACTAAAATATTTAAAAATATGTATCTTTCTGGCCGGACTACCGTCCAGTTCCAGTTCCAGTCCCGGACTCTATAAGCCGGAGATCACCGCATGCCGCTTCCTCACCCTCACCCCCTTACCACCACGTATTTATTTCGCGTTTCCTTCCTGCCGCGGGTCTGCCCTCGCCGACACACGGCCTCCACCACTTCTTTTTATTAACTCCGCGTCGCTCACCTCCTATACGCTGCTACGATTTTCTTTACTAAAATTTACGTTCTTTCCGCTATCCTCCTTCAAACTTTCTATACTCGACATGTCTAAATTTTCAAATGTTCCAATTACTCGAGCTTTAAATTACTCCTAATAAGTAAGGATTTTTATTCTTGTGAAACAATTTTGTTCCTCGACTGTTGATAATAAAGCAAGGATTATCTTAATGAAAAATTGTCGATCGATAAGGCGAAGGTGTACGCGATATCTTTGATTAACTAGATACGTTAGATGGTGCCGCGGCAGGTGAGTGGGAACAACTGCAGGTCCGAGTGCAACTGCGCTCGCCAGGTACGAGTCGAATGGCCGCACGGTTCACAATACAGGATGACCTGAACGATCGGGGAGGCTCGCAGCCGGGTGCGAAATGCCGGCAAACGGTCGTGGCTCGGTCTGCGCGATGCATATTCATGATTCGCTTCTTTTTTTTTTCCCCTCTTTCCTTCTTTTTTTCTGATCGACCATCGCGGGAAAGAGGAAGCGAGTTTCTGTTGGACGCAACGAGTCGTCGCGCGTTAAGGACAACCCGCAGGGTACCCGCGCGGCGCGACAGGGCGCATACTAATTGCCCGCCGATTTTTTTTCAGACTTCCGTCTCGACCCTGATACCCTTACTTCCTTCCTACGATTTCGATAACGTAACACTTTCCATTTCGTGACTTGAGCGACGTGCTCGGTTAACCTTGCAGGCCCTACGTTGCTTATCAAATTTTCTACTTGAAGTATCCAACTGTTTGTGCATCTAAATTTTTAAATATTCAAATATCGAATCGGTAATGAGAAATTGTCTCGTTACAGGGGGCGTTATCTGGTAACGAGGGTACAGGTATCTAGTCAGAAAGGATGGCGCGCAAGCAGGGAGCGACGCTAGGCTTTTTCTACGAGCACGGGACGAGATATATACGTATAGACATCGAGTGGTACACGGTGTTATTATCGCGGCGGTGCAATTAAAGAAGGAAGCCTCGGAATTAGCGGGTGGCGGACGTAGGTAAGTATAGAGGCGATGGTAGCAGCCACGGAGGGATGCCGTCTCGTGGAGTTTACGTTGGCAGAGGGAGAGAGAAACGGGGACGAAGAAGAGCCTACGAGCCTCCTGAATATGCATAGGCGAAACGGAACGGGACGAGGACGAGATAAGGGCCGACTTATTTTTCCTGCCTTTAATTTCCCTCCGTCTTTATTTTATTTTCGCGCTAACTGCTACCAGAGACGGTCCACCTTGTCCCATTTCGTTGCTTCTTGCCCCCGTTTCGCACCCTTTCCGTAAAACCTTCGAAATTCCTTCGTTACAAGGCGTATTTTTCGACTCATTAATATTAACGATTAATGAGCGAGAATGTCGCGTTTGAAAATTAGCTCCTTGCCGTTAACAAAACATTACCATATTTATTTCATTATCTGCTACCTTTATCTCCTTACTTTGTATCGTTTCACGTTACACGAATTGAATTACCGTCCGCAGCCGGCGAAATGGTAACGTCGCATTCCGCTTACAATTAAGCTCCATAAAACTGTAAGCAGCACCCCAACTCGCCAATGAATATTTTTATTTAATGCCCCATTAGTGGTTCGCCCGCCCTCAACATTTACTCCGGCTCTGCTCTGTCAACCCTCCGGTTCCAGCTTCGCCGGATCGCGTTCACATTTCACGGACTAGACAATTGTTGCATCTGGTTTTAATTAATAGTAACAATTAATAGTAGTCAAAAGTGGCCCAATATCGAGTGGTCGAGGGCTGAGGCGCTTTCGAATCGAACGCGAAGAGTCTTACGTAAAGTCGGACGCACGAAGTTCGCGGTGCCTTGACCCGATCGGACGACCACGATGAAATCGAGCATGCGAGCCACGTACGTTTTAGTGGAATAAGGTCAGAAGCGGGCGACGCTCCTGTTCGAGGAGGTCGCGTATGGTATCGGCATCGTCCGAATCGAACGAACGAATCAAACGGTTCTGCATTGTCCGTCAACGCGTCTTATCGCATTCTTACGGCGCGCGTGACGCCTACTTGAAGCGGTTAGCGAGGCGGCGCGTCGATTGTGCCTCCAACACCACGCTCCGGGTCCATTATGGCCTTGCAAAACGAACTTTTTCCACCGACAAAATTTCAGATTTGACAATTTCAGATTTATTAGCAAATTTCAAATTGCAAAGCTTACAATTTGAGAATTTTTCAAATGACAGGACTTGGAATTTATTGGAAACAGGGTTTTGAATTTCCGATTTGGAGGTTTTGTTTAGATTAACGCTTCTATACCGTATAGGGTGATGGTGCGATATACAAGAGGCGGCGAATCGTTGAAACGGAGAAAACTAGGAAAAAATGGTGATTGGTTCTCGTAGGATCCGGTTGCTAATAGGTCTCTGTCGAAGTGTTACGATCGGCTGGAACGACGGTCGGCGGTTTCGCTGGTCGAAGTAGAAGCACGATCCCGTTAGGCGCCAGCCTCGTTACCGAGCTGAATCGACTAGGGTCAAAGTGCCAGGACAACTAGACTTTGGTGCTCAAGCGTGTTTTTCTCCTCTGTCAACAGTTATCTCAGAGATGTTTCACCGATGTTCGACCATTAAAACGACCAGGAAGGTTAAGTTCGATGGGTTCAGAGAGAAATTGCACGGAAGCTCTTTAAACAAAATTGACGTCAGGCTTAAATCGTCCCCTAAATTCTATGTGACAGCTAACGCGTCGATAAATATTTGTTATATAAGAAGTTGTTGAAGCGTCGATTATTTGGCCAGGATAAAACTGAAAATGGCACGCGTGGTAGACGTCGATACCGTTAGGCGCCGGCTACGAGCAGATAAAACGGTAAACGGTTGTGCACAAAGTAGACGATAGAGAAGTCAGGATGTTTATCGGCTCGATTAGCGAACGAGGATCGCTGGTTGTCGGGCAGATATCGAGAGAAAGATGGGCGCGGCGCGCGGCATTCCTCCTCGAAGAGGTCCGATGGCATTGTTCCATCGCGTCGCACCTCGATCACGCCTCTGTCACGTGGCCCACAATTCACGGGACGTGACTTCGAGGTCCTCTTCGGCTGTCTACCGAACGACCGTCACACTTACACCTCTCTTCGACTGTCGCTTCTTTTTTTCGAACCCTCTTGCGTCGTCCAATCGCGAAACGGCATCTCCATTCTTTTCGAAACAGAGTCGAAGCTCTCCTATTTTCTCGATCCTTCGTCCGGCATTGTTCGAAATTGGAATGTTGCAGCTGATTCCCCAAATTACGTTAAGCTCGAATCCAATTGATCGGCTCGTTCCGGCGCCCTCGACTACGTTAAAGCTCGCCCGTACTTCATTAAATCCGCTCGGCCCTGCTCGGAGAGCGTAACCATAGACGAGCGAACGCGAAAAGATTTATCACAAGATGGAGGATGACTAGTTGGCTTTCTGCGAAGGGTCGATCGCTGGCTAAGTCTTGGATCCCCCTCGTTTCGGAAGGAGAAACAACACGCGAGTGGAGTCGGTGGCCGCGCGATTCCTGCAAGCAGCGTAGCACAACGCAGCTCGGCTCGCCAATGCTGTGGATGGTAGTAGGGTGACGAGTTCAGGAAGTATAACCATAATAGGGAGAAAGGATGGCGAGCCGAGCGACCGGCAGGGAGGGAAAAGCGAGGCAACGAACGACACGAGACCCGTGACGCTGTTCCTGTAGGGATTAATTAGCGATAAGGCTTCTAATGAGCGGCAGCTGAGCGAACCAACGAACCAACGTCCAACGTTACGACACGCTCGCGAGGATACGCTCGGGAAAATCATCCTACGAAAAATCCACCGCTCGCTTTTCCTTTTCGTTTCTGTATCCAAAGGATTAGCGGCTGATTCTAATTTGCGAGTCGACCATTTCGTATCGACGTTAATCGATTTCACGACACTTAGGCGAACGTAAAATTACAGGATCCATTAGTCGAGTAAAAGACGCGGTTCGATTTGCGTGAGAATTCTCGCGAGCAAGAAAACGCGCGGATAATCGCCGGTAAGAGAGCAAAGAGAGCTGACGAGGAAGGAGGGGGATCCCTGGTTAGGTAGCTTGGTCGCCTCTTCATGTTTATTAATGTCCCGTACGTCCGTCTATCGATTCGTCGTTTCACTCTCGTTCCTCGCGAGATAATGATACTGACCTATGCCAGCTGTCGCGTAGCCGAGGGCTTAAGTGGCTTAACAACGTTGCGGATAGCTGAAACAACGATCGCTTCGCTTGACACATTGACTGAATACATTATTGTAAATGTCGCCTGTGCGCTACGTTATCGTAGCCGGACTCCGAACAACCGCTGGACGAATCCGTGTGCCATCCGATGCTTCTCGCATCGAACCACGGCCACGGTAATGGCCGGGCATAAGGCGCTAATTCTCTCCATTTACGCGGCTCGTTCCCGTCGTTTCTTTCTGGAGGTTGCACCTCCACTCGTTCCTACCGTTACCTCCACGTATCGTTTGCGAATTGTCAAAGTTTTCTGTTTTTCGCTTTTGAGATAAACTACATTCTGAATATTGCCTCCCGGATAGGTATCTCAATACGAATCTTTGGTAATTAACGCTTCGAGCAGCTTCGTAATTTTTACAACATCCTTGGTTATTGACTAAAGATAATTATCTCGCGTTCTGATACCGATCTTATACCTTGTATCTGGCTCTACTACACTCTCGTGCTCCACGAAAAGCTTCCTTACGTAACTGGATCGAACCAGGGGATAATTTCGTTGTTTACGCCGTGATCGTTGCGCAATCTGTCTTCAAAGAGGAAACGACGTCACCCCTCGAGCACCTTTCGTAACCGAATCGGCCAATTTTCGGTATCGGCTCGAAAACAAGCAGCGAGGATGCAATCAAGACACTTGGTCTGAACAGCTGCGAATTTCGTGCAATTTACACGTATTTAACCCTTTCGGGGTTCGGTTAAAGGCATTGCTTAACGCTGTAAAATAAAATAAATAATAAGCGTTATCAGTCGCCGGGAGATGAAAGTCGAAGCTCGTAATTTTCACGCGGGCAAAAGTCTCGGGTACGATCGAAAGCGCTGTTAAATCGGCCGACACGCGATACCCCGAACAGCTGTTTCTTTGGCGCGCGAGCAAGTCCGATCGTGAGGCTTAATCGAGCCGTGTACGCGTTAGCTCGTAACGGGAGAAAAAGAAAGGAGAGAAAGAAAGGAGAGAAAGAAAGAAAGAAAGAAAGAAAGAAGGAAAGAAGGAAAGAAGGAAAGAAAGAGCAAGAATATCGAGAGGGACGAAGACAATGGGTGGATAGAACAGCCACCTACCCGGTTGTATGGGCGTGCGAGGAGCCGGCAACTTGTTAATTATTAATCAGCATGTTTAATTCATATTGCGCGCGCCAGCTGTTTGTTTCCTTGATGCGGGCTAAGGTCTCGTACTTACTCCGCCGCTTAAACGTTACCACCGAGGTATAAGCATCACGCTTCTCACCGATATGCTTAGGAATTCTGTCTTTCTCTTTGTCCCACTCTAACAGGCCACCTACTTCTGCCCCCTTTTATTTTGCCGTTTTCTTGCCTCCTCGCCTCTCCCACGCCCGCCTCTTTACCATCTACCCGCCACGTAACGCGTTCTACTCGCGCCTAACATATGCGCCTCGCGCATCGCCGCGATCGCAAGGTCGTCTCGCGAGACGCGACGCGTCCAAACGTCTCCACGCTTTGCCGCTCCACCGATAATTCTCCTTTTTACTTCGTTACTTCAGCGACGACGATCCTGGCCAATCGTCGTCTGGTCGTTGCTTTGAAATTGTATCGCGATAATGAAACATTTTAATTGAATACCTCGCGAGAGCATCGGTACGTTTACGAGCGTCAGTGCCATTCCGTTTCGATTTCGTTTTATTTCTAATTACTATGGTAATTATAGGTTGAAATTACATAGCGAAGGATACTTCGACTATAATCAATCGCGGCAATATCTTCGTTCCCCCGATAGCTGACCCCTGGAGTCGTTAGAACGCGAAAGAAGAATCACGTTGTAAGCGTGACCAGCTTCGAGTCCACAAAATAACTCCCGGTTATAGCTGGAAGCGTGTTCCCGTCGTTTACTCGCACGAGCTTCCCCCTCTGGTCTCGTACGCGCGCCACGGCAGCGAGGGGTGTTTATGGGTTTATTATGCGAGCCGCTCGACGAACACCGCTGGTCTCCATACGGCTCGCAGAAGGAGGCCGCGAGAAAGACTCGGCCGTGTCCGAATAATTCGCACACCAGCACCCGAGCACACAGAGGAGAGACGATCCTGGATCAAATGCGCGAAAACTGAAATCCCTCCCGCGAGCCCGGACTATACGGGGCGCGCGCGGGACCATAAAAAAAAATACCCGTCGAGTGAAAATAAATCTAACCTACGGGTCGGGCGACCGTCGGCTCTCCCTTAACGCGAAGTAATAGAAACGAATGGCCGACCGTGAGGGTGGAAAATGGATGCGCCACCCGCGAGATACTCTTCTTACGTAAACGTCGGACATTTTGTAACCCATCCGCTTCTCTCTCTCCCCCTCCCTCTCTCTTTCTATTTTTAAACTGTTCTTTGTACTCGGAAAATTGTTTTCCAATTTTCTCTAGCGAAACGATGATCCCAGACTCCTTCGTAAGAAACGAAACAGCGACGTACGTGTACGTTCGGGCTTCCAGCTTTCTTCCCCGAAGAAGCAGGAGGGGTAGGGGGGAAAAGGAAAATGTTATTGAAGGATCGAGAACGGAGAAGAAAGATGAACGCGCGAGGGGGAGAAAAACGTAGGAGGTAGGTGGAGGATATAGTTGGGAACGGGTCTGAAAAGACAAGGGAAGAGGAGAGGAGGGGGGCAGAAGCGGGTTTACCGCACAGCTACCACCCTTAGCACGATCTGAGTTCATTGCGCGAGTCATCAGTATCCATAAGCGATGAGTTACCCCCTCGTTCCCCCGCGTCGGTCTCGAGACCGAAGGATGGAGGAAGGATGGAAGAACGGACAGGCGAATAGGAAGGTAGACGAAAGACGAGGTAGAGCATAGGAGGAGGAGGAGGAGGAGGGTTGTGCGAGGGGGTGAGTGTACGCGGGGGCACCTGGTTCGGTTGTTCGAAGCACTCGAACCGGCGGTGTTCCCTGTGGCTGGTCCAGGATGCTGCAGAGAACGACGCTGGCTGGTTGACGGTGTACCACGGGGGGAGAGGACGAAGGCCGAGGACGAACGGGTAGCTGGGTGGGTGGTTGATTTTCTTAGGTCAACGTATAATGAAGCCAGCGGGGAAGGGACGCACGGGGGGAGAAGAAGAGTACGGACAGCCGAGGTCCTAGACCAATCCCCGGGCTTCATGGCGAACACCCCGTCGCGGGGGCGAGCCAACCGGCTTCTGCTTCCAGAAGAAACCTTCCGGATCGAGCTGCTCTCGATACACCTCTCGTCTAGCTTCCTCCCCGTCGTTCGCCATCGCCTGGTTACGTTCGCCAACGCTCGCCACCGCTCACCACCGCTCGCTTCCGCCTCGCGTACCAAAGCTAATAACGGACGGTCCGTGCACGCTTCGCCGATCGAATTAAACGAGAGACCCCCTCGATACACCGTGTTTCCATCGAGAAACTATTTTTTGTTGCGTTCCCGCTCGATCAAAGGTCCGAGCGCCGCTGCTAGTTGGTAGAAGAATTTTCGGAGCCGGACCGAGGGTTGGCCAAGGAAGGGGTCGAAGGTCCGTGTTCGCGGAGGCAAACGGGGCGAGATGGAGAAATTGCCTCGATGTAAAAACATGAGAATCGCTCGGTAGACGTCCACACTCGATAAAACGAGACCCCAGGAGAGATACGCGCGAGCGAGCCAGCCAACCGAAGGAGAACACTCGACCGAGCACATTTACCAAGAAGAAACGGACGCGTACAAACGGTCCGATCGGTTCGCCTCCTTCGGCCTCTGGGAGGGAGAGAAAGCCGCGTCGAGTCGAGTGGTCAGCTATCGAAACCTCCTACCCCCGTACGCCTGACCGTTTCCACCCCCTTGGGGACCGGACCAATAATAAAAAATATACGATCTGTTGGCTAACACGAACGCAACCGACCGGCACACGGACGAGCCGAGGCTCGCTCGAATTATACTTCGAGGCTGCTTCTAAGTGATCGCATTTCCACATAGACGAGCTGGCCCGATACGATATGAAAGACTGGTCGGTGCCGTTATTGCCGCGTGGCGAGCATCCAACGGGGATGGTTCGGGGATTGAAGAGAAGAGAAAAAAAAACGAAGAAGACCAACCGCGCGCCACGGGGTGCCTCTGCGACCGAAACCGTGGCTATTATCGAGCTGGATACTTTTCCGATTCTTTATGACCGTTACCCTCCCGGCTGCTGGCTCGCGAAAAAAGAGGATACTTCACGATGGACGACCACCGATCGCTGGACCGAACTTGCGATATTCCAACACCCACCCCTCGCTCCTTCCCTTCCTTTTCTATTTGTCGTTTCGTTCGATCGTTAACTGCGACCTTCACCCTCCCCCGTACGGAAGGATTTTTATATTTTCGCAAACACGACGATTATTTACGTTTAAGAGAAAAACGAACAGGATTCCATCCCCTTGTTCCAGTTAATATAAGCGTTATTTTATCTTTTACGTTTCGGCTGCTTTCAAATATATGGAAATAAAGCTAAAATACTGTGTAAAATTTCTTAAAAACATTCCACTTTGCTTAATAATTAGTGGAAAAGCGATGGAAACTTTTGCAAACACCACGATTATTCACATTCCAGGGATCGTATAAGAAAAGGGCGAATAATTACGAGGAATCTATCAACGTGGCTACCCTCGTTTCGGAGGGGGGCACGAGTTAACGAAAGAAAGATGATCCATTCGTCATAATATAAAAATGGCCGTGACAGCGTTATCTGTGGCCATTTCCTGCAGCCGTAGCGCCGGTTCCCCGGTCTCACTTGTCACTATACCGGAGGTAATGATCATTACCAGGGGTTTCAACCCCCCGTCGACCAAGGATACTCGTATATACCTACGGCGTAACGGTGAAGACGGAGAGGGTGGAGGGTAAAGGGGCGAGTGGCGAGAGGGGTCGAAAGTAAAAGACGACGATATAGGCTAGGTTCTCTCGCGTAGCGGCGGCGGCATCAGCCATGGGTGGGACAAGATGGCCGCTGCTTGGGCCCGGTCGGGTTTATGTGTCGTAATAAATGGTAATTTAAAACAGCGAGAACTAACAATTTCTTTCTTTATTTCTTCTCCTCCCTCTAAGTTTCTGGGGCTCGGGAACGGCCGACCACCCACACACGAGCTAAGGGGACACGCCGGCAAAACACACGTACAAGATGAGACGCAGCGCTCTCGACGAAGAAGGGTAGTTTTCTTTGGCAAGGTGGTAAAAGGAGAAAAGCCACGGATCCGACACGAGGGTGTACGAGATGGGGGGGATGGACGGAGCGGAGAAGCTGCTCCTGAGAACCGTGAGCCAACCAGTCAGCCAACCAACCCACGTAATATAAAGAGATATGTGCCCGTGGAATAGCATTACCATTAGGAGATATAGTTTAGCGGAGCCACCGGATGAAATGAGATACTGCGGCTGAATCATGCATGAAGCCAAGGTGCGATTCACCACCTTCTTGTACGGTTGCCCCTCTTCTTTGCCCGGGTAAACGCGCTTCCAGTTAATTAAAAGTCAAGATATGGGATTTTCTCCAAACGAGAACTTCATCGCGCGTTATCACATTTTTCTGAATGAATAAATTTGCTCCACTTGGCCCACAGCTGCACTAGCCATCCAAACGTTGTTTAGCTATCGGTTAGACTAATCTTTCTCTTCTTCTTCTCAGTCATCTTGCTTTGTTTTCCAGCACACCTACGTCTACCTTCGTCATATTTCGTCCACGTTCCGCCTTTCATCTCGCGACTCCTCTCGTGATTGCAATCTCTTTTTCGTCGGGCCCTCCTCGCCACTTTTTCCTCGCAGGCTCGATGAGAAAAGTGAATATGCCACGATATTCAAATGGCAGCCGTGCGACACTTTATTAAACGCGCTATTTGCATCGCCGACACCCCTTCGTCGCCTACCATCCCCGCCCCCGCACAACCTTCCTTTTTTTTCAGGGGGAGCTGGCCGTGAAACTATCCCCTAAAACCGCTGATTAAAAAAAAAAGTCCCCTGGAAAGTTATCCATCCAGTTGGGTTTCAAAAATTTTGCGTTTAAAATGGTACGCTCGATTCTTCGAGAAACAACGCTCAACGCAACGATGTAAAATTTACGAAATAAAAACGGGAAGGCCGGAAAAATGATAAAACATGGAACCGTAACGTTTGATACGTTACGAAATCGACGCAAAGATATTACACGGAAACGTTCGAGTTGTAACAGCGGTTCAAGGGGCGGGGGGGTAAAGGGGATGGCGGAGGGCAAGCGTGCACACATTATGCTAATTTGTCTTTTAATCTCGCGTCGTGCCACCGACGCTGCACCCTCTTTCAGCGGAGCGAGGCCAAGTCGCTGCCTCCGCAGATTACAATCTGCGGAGATTGCGTGCTATTTACTCGTCGAGAACACGTCGGTAATTTACCTTTTTTTTAGAACCACCGACGTCAGATAATATTTTATAGAACGCGTCGAGGTGTGTATTTTCGAACCTGTTCATCGATCGCAAGAAACGCTTTCAACGCTTTTTCGCTCGACAATTATTCGCCCAATTAAACGCAATTACGCTAGACTTCTGTGTTTTCTAAATTCTATCGAAAGTGTTATATCTCTGGCTGGAGTATAAGGGTTGAAATTTGGAAAGTTAACCCATAGATAACCGTAGATAGCCGATAGAAGTAAGAAGAGAAACAGAATCGGTTCGCAGAGAGGACAGGTCGGTGCAAGGGAAGGAAAAGAAGGGTGGAAAAGCGTGGCGGAAGAAAAGAATCCCGAATCAGGAGCGGAACCGAAGTAGGCGGGAAAAGCAGGTGGTGGTGGTTACGGGGTCGTCTGGTGGGAGCACTTATGCATTTATGCATTCATATTTCCGTGCTCTCTGCTCTCCAGACGAACCGTAAGAACTAGTCCTCGCCGTCTTCGCCGTTCCGACGACCACGAGGACAACCGGCGACGACGGCGATGGTACCACGCCAGCGTGCAAAGAAGGTGGAGGGAAAAGAAGGCGGTGGGCGTAAAGTTGCTCCGGAATAATAACGCAGACAGCTCGTGTCTGCTCGAGGAAAAAATCTGAATACATGAAACATAATGACGAGCTGGCAGGCGTGTACCTCTCTCTACCCGACCTGCTGCTACACCCTTTCGAAATTTCAAACCTTGGATCCTAGATCGTTTTCCAAAATCATCCTACAAATTTCAAGATTTCTATCCAGTCTGAAGAGACCAAGGTCGATTAGGAAAAGATACAGGTGTAAACGATACGGTGTACATAGGATGTAAATGCAGGAAGATGGATAAACGAAAGGAAGGAAGGAAGGAAGGAAGGAAGGAAGGAAGGAAGAAAGGAAGAAGGAAGGAAGGAAGGAAGGAAGGAAGAAGGAAGGAAGGGCGCCGTCGTAGCCCGGGTACCCATGGCTCCGCCTATCGGCGCGCCGCCTCGCGGTGGTGAATACATTTAGCCTGGTTAGTTTACAAATGAATACAGCGATTGAAGCAACTTATAATATCAATGTACCTCAGACCGTCTCGCTCGCACGCGGCGCGCCACCCTTTGCGGGCATCTCGCTTTCACCCACTCTCTCGCGGGGTTCCATACAGAATGGCCATATTAACTTGATAATTAGCTCGGTTATACGACTTGCAGATGAGGAAAGACTCGGGACGGACGTCGGCTACCCCTACCAGCAGTGGTGCCAGTGTTCCTTGCTCTGCTCCCTATGCTATGCTCGACTCGGCCCGGCTCCTCGTCGCTCGTCGGATGGATATAGAACCCTTAGTTCGTATTCCTCTCCCTGTCTGCCAGGAACCCCGGCTCTGCTCTGTCTGCCGGCTCTAGACTAAGCGGTTACGCGGGTACCCGCCTCGTCGAGTTCTTTCGTCGAGTTCCTTTATCGTGTACCTGTCCAGTGCAATATGCCAAGTGTCTCGGAGGCCCTGAGTGCTCGGTGTTTGGTGTTAGCAAAGTTCAACCACGTGTTCGCGGTTGGTCCACGTGCTCGCAGGATCTACCCCGGTGGATCTCGCTCGCTAAACCTAAAGGATCGGGATAGCGGAGGTAGGTCGCAAAAGCTCGAGGAGGGACGGTCGAGCTGGTGCTCGCTTTATAGCGTTCGAATCGAAGAAAACCGCGATGATTCCGAGTCGTCACGGTAGACGAAGCGGAGAAGCGGACTAGGTGGCGCCTTGAAGAGTCAAAATGGCCGCGAAGAGGAACGAGGGGGAGAGAGAAAGAGAGAGAGAGAGAGAGATGGGTGGAGGGAGATTGACAAGGGGAAGAAAGAGAGCGGTGTACGGCGAAAACATCGCGGTCTCTTCGAGCGGAGCCGAGTCGAGCCGAGCCGAGTCGTGGCCCCGTGTCCTCAAAGAGATCTCGCGCGAAGGCCTTCTCGTCTTAGCGCGGAGCGCGGATCAAGAATACAAAGTGCGCTTCGTTCAGGCGCATTCCGGGAGATGACTGGCATTGAAAGCTGTCTTTGGGGCCGCGCCTGCCTGCCTGCCTGCCTGCCTGCCTGCCTGCCTGCTTGCCTGCTTGCTTGCCTGCCTCTCCGTCTACGACCGGAATACAGAGGATGGCGGCCATATTAGGCCTCACCTCCTTCCACCGCCTCCTCCTTTCTTCTCTTCGCTTTGTCCTCTCGCCTTCCGTTGGCGTATCACCGACCAGCCGCTGTTCGTAAATACTTCTCGGGTGTCGGAGCAAGTGGTAGCACGGAAATCGTTGCGTTCGCCAGTCGCCAGAGACCTCAGGCGCGAAACGCTTCGCCCCTCGAGGCGTTTAATACCAAGGGACACGCTCGCCTGCCCAAAAGGCCGATGATTGCTTCCCTTCGATCCTCCAGATAGAATCTTACGTTCGATTAATTGCTACCTGTCCTCGTCCTCTCTGGCCCGTTCGGGGCCGCCGCGCCGTGGGCGTTGGGCCGTGTTGGGCCGTGTTGGGCCGCGTTGTGGATTTATCGAGAGGACCGCATACCTGCTATTACGCCTGCACCTGCGCACGCGAACTAGAGCCTTCTTCTTGTTTCTTACTTTCACACAATATCGTCGTCAGTCAGAATTAAGAATTTTTTGGATAACGCGGGACCCTACATCCTTCTTATCCCATTTAAGGCCCAGGTACCATGGTACCAGGAGGTTAGCAGGAAAATCAGGTGCTTCCGTGTCGTATCGGACACAAGAATTGTTCGTGTCGTTTTATGGAATCGAACTGAAAGATCGTAGGAGGTAAAGAGGCAGGGGGAGCGGAGGCGGACCCCAGGGCACGGTGCGATACGCGTGTACGTGCCGTCACGTACGCGACGGGCTTTTTACTGAAATAAAATCTAAATAAAGCGGTGTGCGCCTTGGTACACACGACGATATACGCCGCGCCACTGCCACAAATCGTGTTCCCATGAACGCAGCTCCCTTGTATCCGTGAGACTCCTACGACTAATTCGTCCACTCGTTGAATTCCTTCGTAATGAACCAAAGAAAAGAAAGATTGTCGCGTTTAAACGTCAACCATTCGCTTGAATTTTAATAAATACGTCTCGTGTCGTTCCCACGTGACGACTAAGGCTGACAACAACAGCCCTTTTACAAAATTATTTCTTAAATTCACAATAACACGTTATTTTGAGAACAGTTTTATTTATAATACGTGATAAGCAATGGAAAGTCGATATTTTAAAATAAAGTGATCGGTGGTGGATAAATTCCCGATTGAGCAGCGTTCGTTGGTATACTAGGCTCGTAAATTCGGGCGTAGAAGCGGTGGCGGATAAGACGACGGGCACAGGGTGTAGGGCAACACCTGCCCGGTGTGGGTGTTGTTGCGTCGAAGGGCAAAAGAGGCCGAAGAAACTAATGTATGCACCCCAAAGTGTACGCGGAATGGAAAGTCGAAGAACCGAAGCCACCTGAGCCTGCAGGCGGACACGGTAGCGTCACTCGAGCCGGCTGCTTCCATCGTTTTCAGTCGTGTTGCAACCGACGCGACCCGACACCGCAACCAGCCTAATTGTTCCTGCAATTTTTCTTGCACCACCGCGAAACGCGATCCCGTACGAGCCTGCCACGATAATCTCAGACAGAAAGTCGCGCTTTCCCCGTCGTCGAGAGCTCGTCTAGTCCGTTTTCGCGGACGTTCTTACTTTTCATCGATTACCATCGTTCGCGATCTCGATCAATGATCCATGCCGGAGATAAAAGGAAACGCGTGAGAAACGAGGAGAAAAATTACGGAACGACGTGGCTCAACCCCTTGGCTGCTATGGGAAGTAACGAATAAAATATTACAACTGAGAATTAATATCGTGATCGAGGCTTCGTAATTTGATAAAAGTTTAATATTTAAAAATTTATCAAATTTGTTTGATTACTTAAGAATTCTGAAATCGTTCTTTTGCCACATCGTTTTTAAAAGGAAACAAAGGGGCTGATGAAGACATAAAGGGGGGGAAAAATGTGGACGAAAAGGAATGGGTTTGATCGCAAGGACAGACGAGCAGAACCGCGGGAAAGCGAAGTAAGTCGGTCTAAAACGTAGTTATCGTTGCCGGTCTGCCGTGATTATTTTCATTACGGTAGACGAACCGATCGTTATCTATGGCTTCCCAGTGTGTAGTCGGGTGGCGAGGAGCGGCAAAGTCGGAGCTTAGATTTCATGTTTTTTCTTAATGATTCGAGCAATTAGCCACGCTGAGTGCTCTGACTTCTCGTTCCAAGGCTCGCTCTCCTCCCTCTTCCTTTCGTTTCTCTGCTTTCCCGGACCTTCTTGCAAGGGACGAACCAGGCGGAAAAAACAGAATTGAAAGAAAACGCGTCCGCTGGAACTTGGTTGCTTCGTTCGCGAAATTATTTAAAGGCTTTCGAATTGTGCGTTAAAAAAAGAAGGGGCTCCTTAACGACAGATCCGAGCGATCCTCCATTTTTCTCCGTTTGGAAAGGAACGTTAAAAGCTTTCGTGGAGTGACGGCGGTCGCGAGGGGGTTAGGCTGTTGCGCACTCTGCGGCTTACTTGTATCGGTGTAAATCTTTGTTTGCAGGAATTTACGTAAGGGCAAAGCAAGTCCCGGCAGCTAGGCGCCGCAATACGATAATGCGATAACGCCTCCAACCACCCCCTACCCCTCTGTTGCTCTCGCCACCCCACCTCCCCTCTCCCCGCCGTCTTCCAGTTCTCCACTTTCAGTCAGCGGAACACCTTCTCCCCTTTCAGCCAGGATTTCGCTATTGTACTCGTGCCGATTGTTACTTTGCCCACGCGTTAACATAACAATACGCAAATGCTCGCCGGTCGACCGTTCGTTTCTTCGTTTCTTCGTTTTTTACCCTCCCCCCTCATTCTATTTGAGTCTCGTCTTCAATTTTTTTCTTTTTTTTTTTCTGTTAAAACGTTCGAAGTTCATCAGACCTTCGAGACGACACCTCCACCTTGTCGAGTATTCCAGACGGAAAATGTCGAATGGTTATGATCGACGTCAGGGTTAAGGTTTGCTCGAGAGCAAAAATGTAGACTCTCTTTCGCGTATTAATTGATACGAGATTGAAGCAGCAGAAGTTAAGGGTTAAGCGATTCGAAGAAAAATTAGCCATCGAAAAAGAAAGGAAAGGAACGGGCTCCGATTTCCATGGATAATGGTGGTCAGTGTGGGACGTACGATCGTTCCCAAAGGGAGCAAAAGGTGTGCAGGGAAATTTTTTTCAACGGACACCGTTGGCCCGTATGGTGTAAGAGGGGTGGGCCTAACGGAGGACGAAAGAGGAGGACAAGGGTGCACGGTGGCGGGTCATGGGTGGGTGGTGAATATGCAAATGTAATTGATATTACTTTTTAAATATTCCCCAGCCTAGCCCCGTCGGGGGGTTCAGACCGGCCACCCGTCTGTTGTGTTCGTTCGCCAACGGCAGAGGGTGCGCCAGCTTTATACACTCTTTACTCTAAGTGCCTTTTACCCCCGTGTCCCGGCACCCCATACCCCTCCTTCGCTTTCTTTCTTTTTTTTTTTTTCTTTCTTCTCCACTTGCCAAACCCCCTCGCCCCGGTAACAGAGGTAATTAATAGGCTCGGAAGATCTAGTAGGAGATCGGGACGGATAACGGGGCGAACGGGTATCGTTTACAAGTGGACCGTAACGAACGATCGGTGTTGCAAAAGACTCGGTTAAATATTTCTTTCGTTTCTTCCTTCGCTTAATCGCCCCCGTTCCTTTCGTGTTTCTTTATTTAAAGGACGTTTCAGAGTAGCTACCAGCTGTAACGACAGAGTTATCGAGGGAATAGGATCCGATTCTATTTTTATGCATTTTATGGGATAAACCTTCTGGTGTAAAGTAAAAATAACGTTTTAAGGCTTTGGGCCTGTTTTGCATATTTCGTTTGAAATTATCCCGGATTTTATTGACGAACGATCGAATTTTTCTGAATGATTCGTCACACGGAACATCCCCTTCGGATGGCCGATCTAATTTCAGCCACTGGCAGATCCTACCGAATTACCATACATTAATTTTCACCACACCGGACAATGAATTTATTAGTTAAATGCATTGCATTACCGGATTTGCTAATTACAATTTATGACGCAACGATAGACCCGTTTTGATAATTGTGCCGCATAGCGTTAGCGGTGTTACGACACTGAAAAAAGAAAGGGCAAACAATCGGTGCAAACTGAATGCTATTGTCATAAATAAACGTGTCGCGAAGCTCGAGTCACAATTTCAGCGATTTACCACGGATTGTCAGTTGTGGACAAAGTTCGACAAATCAGAAATGAAATTTTCGGAATGAAAATTAAAATTTGTTTAATTTTCAAGCGTCTAAATACACAAAATAACAATATTCTAAAGCATCTAAATTCCAAAACATGATATTCTTATCCGAATGAAACGTATCGACACGGTGGAACGAGAACAGAACCCTTCGGCGAAAGATACAAGGACCACGAGCGACGGGGACTTCGTAAAACCAAAGCAAAATTAATATTTCAATCCAGGAAGCGAGTCGGTGCGTTCCGCTCATAAGTTTCGAAGCGGAGGATCGAGCGGTTCCACGTTTTTCTCGGTCCCCCCTCGAATTATTTAACGCGGCGCGAGTAACTTTCTTAAGAAGAGATTTATGGGGGGCAAAAGCGATGCCATCGTGTCCCCATAGGCCATGGTTACACGTATCGAAACAGGCACACCTGTGTACAGAAAAGAACGCGCGCGCCCGTTTTGGCTGCGTGGAATTTCAGCGTCGGCGACCGAGCTTGAAATTAATGTCCACCTTTTGCCACCTTTCTTACCAAATCAATTCCCCGCGGTGGTTCGCGTCTCTCACGGATTCGCGTTCGATCACCCCCCGCGAACCGATCATTTTAAACTTTGGCCAAGAATTTTTTCCGCTTGAAAATTTTACCGTGTTCTGCGCCGGCGAGGAGAAAGCGACGCTACCTACGTCCCGTCGATCGCTTTTCACTCGTTGCGATTTTTATTGGGATTTTGTGCAACGCCACGTTGCTAGAATTTTTACCGTTTTCTAACTGTTTCGTTTTGTTTCGCGGAACGATACGAACACATGGGACCGCGTTCGATATCGAGCGCATGGTATCACAGGTTCGAGCTTACCTTAACCCTCGAACGATGCTGCCTGGGTCAATCGTGGCTCGCACCTGAGGAAAATAGGAAAATAGGAAAATGCAAACATACTTTGGTTAAATATTTCGTACGCTGAAAAATGGTATTGTAAAACAGAGTAGAAAATTGCTAACTACTTGCTTAAGCTACTGGACTCATAATTCTTAGGAAATCAGTAGGTTAAGTATCCCAATTTACATACATACATACATATATTAGCTGTTCCTAAAATATGAAGCATACATAAATTAGCAAATTAGAGACTTGAATAACGCTTAACCGTTCCCATATTTTCAACACGTTAAGCGCCACCTGAATTATCACTGACCGCTAGAAATTGACTATGATGAAATAACCAAAAGGAATTAATATTATTTATATAACACGAAGGTATATTAATGAAATCCCCCAGATAATTGCTAAAAAATTCATAGATGCGATAAAGTATAAACTGAATACGAAATGAAATTTTCAGTTTTGTTCGTTTAATGAGTACTAATTGAAACATTAAGGGTTACAAAGAAAACGTTTGCTCCGTCGCTGATACAAGCGATGTAAAGGAATATCGTGATTACTGCGAACACCTCTTAACAGGCTGCGTATTATTACGAAATTCTTCCGAGTGTTTTACGTGGCTGGCATAATAAAGCATCGTGTGCACGGTTTAACATTCATTCACGCGACCATAAGAATAATCGTTTTAGCGTTTTTCATTCGCCAGCGGCGCGCGTTCATCAAGATTTACGATGTTTCGAATAATCAGCTCTTGATCGTTCGTGTACTTGTGTTACTCGCGGATAATACGTTCAATTTTCCTTGTAAATCGAGAACTTTCATTCGAACAATGCAACGACGAGTTAGCAGCGATTAGACTTGAATTTCATTAACGATTCGCTGTTATTTATGAACGCGAATAAACAAAACTTTAAATCTTATTAAATTGGCTCCTCCATCGTGCTATTTAAAATGTCATTTCAGTTTTCTCTCATTCCGTTGTTTGGTTATATTAAACTCACAATGCGGGTCACCGGTGTCCCCCAAGACAGCCAGTCTGTTAAGTCGTCCGGGGTGTTTTATTCCGACGTAACGATTACAGCTCGAAAGTTAATTAACGCAAGCCGCCTCGGTTCCTTTGTTATGCAAAGACGCTGAAAACGGTACACACGCTTTCTCATTAACGTCCAAACGATTGTACGCCGGTCGAGAGCAGTTTTTCGCGGATCGAGATTCAATCGGTCGGCCGATTTTACAGGAAACTCATCGTAATGCATCGATTCGGGATAAAAATCAAAGAATCAACATAGTTTATTTCATAAGTAAGAAAATCTAGTAGGACCCAGAACGCCATGCAAATACACATCGAGCTAATCAACGAACGCGTTAATGACTCGCGCTCTTATTCTTCCGCTTAACGACTTGGCAGCCAGTTTGAACTTGACGGTGCAAAAATCGAAAGTACGCGGCACGTTTGATGTTGAAGAGTCGCGATTAGTCGCGGATCGTTTGATTAACGACCTTGTATCCTTTGATACGCGCTCGTTTTTTTCCCCCCTTTTCTTTTGCGCGAACGTAACACGCGTAGGAGGGACACGGCCGAGCGACGGACGCCATCGCCACCCGCCATACCTCTTCTTCCCTCTGCTCGAAACACGCTGCCGGGTAATTATCAGGCTTCCTGTCACTCTGTTTCAAAATGGTGGATTATCTGACCGGGTCGACTCGTGGTTTCGTATACAGGCTCGAAAGAACGGGGCTTCGTGAAAATTATCTTCCGACGGCTAACCAAACTCGACAATTTTGCGGTTTAACGTTTATTTTCTAAATCCGTGTCTTCGTTCCAGGAACAACTTCTTTTTGATATTGCGTGGTTAACGCAGATTGCCCTTAGAAACATGTTTTATTCATGTTCGAACGCCTTTTGTTCTGTATAATTTTATGAACGATCTTTATCTTTATAGGAAAATGTTTATAGCTAATAAACATACGAAATGTTACATTTGAAAATTAGTCGATCTAGAATTACGGATGCTTTATGCTTACTTTTAACCCTTTGCACTCGAGTGGTGTATTTGTGGGCCATATGCAATTAACTAGAATATTTTCAAATGGGAAATTGTGAAAGAACAAATTAAAATGAAAGAAATAAAAGTAAATAAATCAGAAATATTTGTAATTCGTTTGTACGAGGCGGATAAACGATAACACGTACCGAGTCAGAAATGGTAAAAAAGATAAAGGTGGACAACAGGGAGGACGTTAAGCGTAAATCGGGTGCGTGTACGATTACGTGTAGAACGCGAAACGAAGGAAGGAAAAAAAGGGGGAAAAAAGTGTAGGAATCGGGGGGTAGAGGAGCGTATAGGCATCGACGTGGCCGTAGGTAGCGGTTGCGTGCCGCGGGTAATTACCGGGTTGTTCCCCGTGGTAACGCGGCAGCGATGGCGGATCCCTCGCTGAATCCTGCAGGCATTCGGGCATTCGGGCCGACGACACGGCCACGGTGTTCCCGTCACACCGCTGGTTTCAACGCCAATTAAACACCCGCTTGTCAAGGAGACGCCGAGCCGAGCCGGGAGGAGGGGACGAAGCGACGCCGAGCCGATTCTCCGTGACCGGCCCGATTCGGTGTCGCACGCGATGCCCTCTCACGCTCCTTTATTATTTGCCCCTTATTGCTACCCACGCGTGACCGACCACTCTTTTCCCCCCTTTCAACCCTTTCGATCCAGGAACTTTCACGACTTTCTTCGCGAAATCGTTCGACGACGCTCGTTTTTCCCTTTGAATCGGGACAAAATTTATTCTAATTCTGCAAAAATGGTGCTTGATCGACAAATTAAATGCCGCCAGTATCGAATTTATTGTAAAAATGTAAGATCATCAGTGTTTCCCTTAATTTCTTGGAAAAGTGTGTACGACCTGGATGAAGGATCGCGGGTGACGCACGATTACGCAGTTCGCAATTAAAAATAGAGCCCTCGCGGTGCATGCACCGGAAGCATAAAATTCTCGGCAAACGGTTTGACAAATGCGTGTTCGGTAAGATGTATGCGCATACGTGTACGGTATTGTATATCATTGCCGGGGGTGTGAGTATCGTTGAATCGGCACGCGTTCCTTCTCTCTGGAGAGAATTAAGGATGCATGTGGGTCGCGGCTGGTTAACAATAAGCGATAGTGAAAACGAATTCTGTGCGTGCCTCGATAATAAGGTAAAAACCGATGCGAAACAACGATTTTTGCCTACTGGAATTCCAACCGAACCGGATTCCGTTTATAATAATTCTAATTATTCAGAGTACGATTATTGTACTTATCAAATTAAGTTTCCCATTTGCTGCCACGCAATTAGGATAACATTCGTGTCGTTTCGAATTTACCTTCCATTAGTTTTTCTTTTAATCGTTATATTAGGCAGCGCTACTTTATGAAAAAAAAAGAAAAAAATCAGTATCACGTATGCAAGGTGGCGAGTAAAAATTCTGAATAATCGCAGATAATTTTTAGCCTGTCAGCCGACAAACGGTAAATATTCAATATTTTTTGATTCTTTTAAAAAACAAAGCTCCGCTTTAAGATCGAAGCGTGAAATTGTAGCTGGGCAAATGAAAGATAATAAACGAGTGTTTATCGTCGCTCGCGGTCGATGAATCGACGATATTGCATCAAAATCGAACGGAAACATTTCGACGCGTTCCTTTAGCGGAGTCCACGTTTTATGATGCCGCTCTAATTCTTATCGTACGTGTCAGAAATTCGCAACGGCCTGATTCATTTCCGTTATCAGAGCGCAACGTGAAATACGGTTTGACAGTATCTCGTGGACGTTAACATTTTCGAGCGTTAGATAATCGAACGTTCGAAGAATTTTCAAAGAGTCTTCGAAATCGCGACGAAGGACGCGAGCTGAGTTAAACGTACGCGCATTAAAAGTCCTCGATAAAACGTTGTTTTCGCCTCGTCACCTCGCGCCATTTTCCTTCCGGACGTTTCGTTATTAACTTTCAAATGATTTCTATAAAATTTCCTAAAATGTGGATACTTGGAAGATTGATTAAAATCGAAAAGGGGGGTCAGTTTGGTGTATCTTTTCGGGCAAAACGGAATAGTTTCGAATGTTCGAGTAGGTGTCGATAAATTAGTCGAACGCAGGAAGGGGCGAAGGGTGCCGTTCCCCTCGCCTACCCCAGCAATCAGCCCCCCGTGGCTACGGTAACGACGGTTCAACGCCAGTTTTAATCGCGTCCCATAGTGACGTGGTGCTATCACCCATGGGGCCATTTTATCGAGACACCGGTTCGCAACCGATGCACCACTGCTTTATTAGCATCATTCCTGCCTTCCAGCTTCTTATCTAAATGGAACTCGTTGGGAATCTTGTATCCGACTCTCGCGTTCAATTTTTCTTCTCTTTACGATATACCTGTTATCCGTATCGAGCTTTCGTCGGCTGTCCACGATTCGCATCCTGTAATCTAGAGCCGTGCAGTCGGATATTAGCCTGTAATCGAAACACGGATAGTTCCGAGAGTTTCAGATTTCCTTTGATAGCAGAATCGTGTACAAATGATTCCAATGTAAATACCAATCGTGTCGAGTGGAATGTACAGCTGTGTTCGCCTGTTATTTATAGAGAAGCGTAGAATTTTTCGAAAAATTTCTTAAAAATAAAAAAACTTGCAAATACTAAAGTAACAGATTTCTTTTCGTTTGATATATTTTTGGTTAAAATTGCAAAATTACGGGAGAACGTAAGAGCGAAGGAAGCGAGCCGTCGGGCAAATAGCGTTGGGTGACAGGGTGCGAATGATAAAAAGGAATAAAGGAAAGCGAATCGGTGGTTAAAATTGCAGGCTTATCGCGTCATGCGGTGGCTGGGTGGTTGCGTTCCACGGGTTGGTAGTAACCCGCGGAAGCCATTTGCCAGGCACGATGGGTAATTAGCGCGTTGAACACCGATCCGAAGAGATAGCGGTCGGCCTTCCTCTTACGTAACACGGCTTAAAGCCGTGTGCAAAAAGTATCGAAGCATCGAGCTATCTGTTGGTCGGATCCCCCCGTGACCAGACCAACGTCCATTGCGTAGCCAGCGAGCGTAGGCACCTTTTAAAAGCGGCCAAGCCGACTCGCGCGGATCGTCCTCGTGTCTTCTTCGATGCTTTTATCAAGATAAACCACGCGATTGCGTTTCCTCCTCGCGCCAGACACCCGGAAGTAGGAAAAGCTGGTTAACTGGCATTTTCTTGATTGCGCACCGAACATCATCATCGTCGTTGTCGGCTACTTGCCTGCTATGATCTTTATCAAACGGTCTACCAACCGTCTTAATTATCAACTTCCTTCTTATCGTCTGTGCCTTCTCTTATTAGAAATATTTTAAGCGACTGCTCTGCTGAAACATGCGTACCGTCTGCGAATTATTTCCATTTCTTTCCGACTCTCTTCTACAGAAATCCGAGAAATTTTAAGAGTGTTGCGATAGATCATTTTAATTAATATGTCTGTAAGAGGTAGGAGTTATTAGGGTACCTACTTAGCAAACCCCTAAAATATTTTAAATATTTTAAACGAAGCAAGCCGAAAAGTTTGAATTCGTCGGTGAAAGCACGAAAGCTCGATCGTCCGCGAGAAGATGGATGGAAACCCGTAGAATCTCTGGTGACACCGTTTAAAACATCGTTCTTTTTTTATTCTCTCTGTCGCGTTAACGGAGAGGGACGAATGGAAAAAATACAGTTAGCGAGGATTTCGCAGGATTTACGCGTGGCTCTCGCTCGTTCGAAAACTCGTACACCACGGGAGAAGGTTCTTTATTAAAGGCTCCCCCACGGGCTTATCCCAGAGAGACCTTCCATCATTTTAAAGCCGCTCGTGATAAAATTAGACGGACAATTTCATTCGAAGACTTCCAGCGCCGATCGAGCGGTGACGGTTTAATTTCGTACGCCCAAGGCGATTTTTCGACCCCTCGTCGATCTCACCATGCCGTCTGCTCCTCCTATTAACGAATTTGCCATAGAAAATTCGACTTTAAGCCGCGTTCGCATTGGCCCATCATTCAATCCACCACCGAATTATACCTAGAATAATTTCAATTCTAGTGGTCTAGACGATCGGTGGAAATTTTTAGTGCAAAATACTTTTCATAAATCAGATTGTAATTTAGAAACTATACGGGCAAATGTTCACTGTTGCAGGACAAAACAGTGCTTTATGTCAGAATTGTTTAATTGGTTTCGATAAGATTGAGTGGCACGAAAGCGTTCGCTTCGTTCCGATCCGTCTGCCCGATTGGTTTTCCCAGGAATCGGCTTGTCAGGATCGCGAATTCCAAGGTGTTGGCTAGCAGGTGGCGAGGTTGGCGCGAAATACGATTCCGCTTCGAGGACGAAACGAAGGGAGGCTCGATAAAGAAATCAAACAGCGCGGCGGTGTCTGGTCGGGAGAAGCGAGCACGATACGCGATGTAATTCCGCATAAACGGGGCCCGTCGCGGCGCGGCGCGGCGCGGCGCGACGCGGCGTTCGCGTGTGCCCGGAATGGGAATGCCGGTTTCAGGACTTTCCCCCGAAAGATCGACGGGATTAGATAACCAGCGATAGCGCTGGATTCCCGTGGAATCGTGAATAAACCACGTCGCGTGCTCCTCGACTTAGAAACCGAATAAATCCTTGCCGATGGAAGAAAGGACTCGGCTGTCGCGGGCCTTGTTTGGCAGCGAGGAGTCGCACACGCACACGCGTCTACGAAGAGAAAAGAGAGGATAGGCTGGACGTGGTGGTCGAACAGTGCCAAGACGGATGACTGTCGAACGCCAGAAGAGGAGGTGCAAAGACTGTGCGAAGGATCAAGCGTGCGTGCACGCACTCGCGCACGTGGAATAATAATTATGCGTGTCCCCGGTGGTGCTGATACGAGTTCCTTGCAAATGACGTGTCAGGTGCAGCTGTTGCGCATCGTTCCGCAATGCGGGCCGGTCACCACCTCTCTTATTCCTCTGCCGGCTGCTTCTTCTTCTTCTGCTTCTTTTTTCTATGTTGATTTGGAAAATTCGCCTCCCGACTCTATTCGTCTCGTCGCGTTAAATTTCATTCTAATTCTAATTTCTCAAATTTCATCTTACTTAACTTCTGTTTTTCTAACTTTGATTAACTTTAATCCAACGATTTCTTCTTTTCGTCAACTGGCCCGTATGCTCAATTACCCACTTGTTTCGAAACGTGTCGCAAACAAGACACTCTTAATTTAATATTTCTACTAAAACTTTTTCACAGATACTAAATTTCTTCCCATCGATGGTGTACTGCACACTTTTATAGCGTTTTGTATTTTTTTCTTTATTTCGCTGTTATGCAGCGTGTAGCGGTCAGCTAATGTCTCCACGGTGGCTGGGACGCGATCATCATCCAGCGAGGTTTAAAGTGCGAAGTTACATGCGAGCCATGATCCCTCGCGTGCTACCTGTCATTACCAACGGCCTCCGTTTAACCGTCTACAGTCTACGTGCATCGTGTGCTCCTCTCACACCCCCGCCACCTACGCTCCACGAAACTTCCATTTGCCAGCAAGCCGATTCGGTATCCCATCCCGCCGATAAACATTACCACCCGTGTAATTCCAGATTTTATCGCAAAATGTCAAATTGTATTTTGTTTTAACGTTAATTGGAGCCTATAATTAGAAATTTCCTGCTCGGGTAACTAGAAATTCTCACCAGCGAAAATATAAAAATTTGTAAATTAGAATTATTGTCAAAATTCGAGAAGATTCAGCTTATTCTGAAAGCGTTCGGCTGCTAGGTTTAACGGAACGGAGGCCGGACGATTAAACTCGGCTTCCCACGACAATTCGTCACGGCGTTTGTCACGAATCGCACGACGACTACGACGTCGATGAACGATATCGAATCGACGAAGCCGTCTCTCTGGCGTTGCACCATCGAAAAATATCCTCGAGGAATCAAAGGCAGAAGCAGAAGGCAGGACGGGTAGGGGGATCGAAGGTAGTCGCTTCTAGCCTAGATCAAAACCCGTAATCACGAGGTAATAATACCCGATCACGGAAGATATTGCACATTTTCCCCCCGGAATCACTGCTATTCCCAGGGAAGATGCCCCCGTCGGGGTTGTTTGGGAGGTCTTACTGTTCGCCGACATGCAATCCGAAAATTCGCTCGGTATCTACTTTCCTTGCTCGAAACCGATCATCGTGGCCGGTGCCAGCAGGCTCTTTTACCGTTCTCCTCTCATTCTGCTTTCTTATCCTCTTCTTCCTTTTAAACTTTCTGTCAACGCTATCTTTTGCTATTTTACAACTTCGATTGTTATGTTTTTACATTACTGCAAACATAACGTATTGCATATTTGGAAGTTAGAAGAAATGAAAATGAATAGCGCTTAGTAAAGAAGGGTACGAAAAGGGAACGGGAGAACGGTAAAGGGTAACGTTTAGTATCCTGGCAGAAAAGATAACGCGTCTTTTCGCAGGTTGCTCGGTAGTCGAGGCACGAGGCAAGTTTGGCATGCATCGCTCGCTCCTCGGAGCAGCCAACAGCCATCTATGGAATTGGCCCGATGATTAATGGTACGGTTGCTCGGAGGCACCCTTCGAGACGTTCTTCCCCCTGGCCCTCGTCCACTCTTCGCCACCGCCTCCGCCACTGGCCCCCTTTCGAGCAAAAGGGGGGCCTCCGGTCGCGTCCGCTCGGTTCCTTCGAATTGTTTCGCCACGGTGTAAAAAAGTCTGCGCTATGTTAAACCCGTCCTACCTGCCCGACCGTACCACTTCGTAATCCTCCTCCTCGAACATCCTCGTTCGTCGTTTCGACGTTTTTTACCCCTTTCCCCATTCAATTCGATGCCTATCGTTTTCTGCCAGTCCTCTCCTTGATGGAGTGGACGCGCGATTAGCTGGACGCGTTCCACCTGGAAACCAACGGAGATTCCAAGCGTTTCCTGCCTTTGCAACTTCATTTTTCCCCTCGCCTATGCGCGGCTACGTCTTCGATTTCCGTAACAGTTAATAGGAGTTGCAGATCACCGATTCATCTTACCACCCTTTCAGAAACTTTACCTTCCTCCCAATTTTAATTTTTGTTAGTCAAACGAGTGAATAATATGGTAAACGCTTGAAGAGATATTTCCGAATTTTGTCTATTCAATTAGAAACGCGACGCTTACTTCGAATGTTTAAATTTGCCAGCTGCTTGAACGCGTTGCAACGCTAATAATTCCAAGTTATAACCTCTCGCCCTCCCGTCACAGAAATATCCATCGTTAACGAACGCGGAGCGGAGCGTGTTGTAGCCGGTGGTCGGTACACCGTGTATTCCATCCGGTTTCTTCCGTCCGCAAGAAAGCAGCCTCTCGGACTCGTCTGTCCTGCGGCCGGGTTGTTAAATCCGCGGCGAACAACCGAGGATAGCCGCTCGAACACGTATGTCGAACGTGAAATAAGGATTCGAGTCGCGATCCAGAAACGGAAAGGGGAAAAGAGCCGAGGCCCCGTTGTCGTCTGCGGGGCCCGTTTCCATCTCGACCGTTCAGGTAAGCAGAGAGAAGGGAGGGCAAAAAAAGATCGAACTCTCATCGAACGAAGACACGGTGGCCACCGGGCCGTTCGAACGATGTCAGCAGTTTAATCAATGCATTTAGCCGAATTCCTGTCTGGCCCAAATAAAAGCCGAGACGGGGGGGCAGGGGGTGGGGGAGGGCCAGGTTAAGCGCAAAAAACGCATTCGACGCGCACGACGAATCCCTCTTCTGCATTTCCTTTTTGCCCCTGGCCCACCGTGATGCCCCCCCCTTCGCAACCCTGTCAACCGCCAAAAGTTGTTAAGTATTCCGCGGATGTATTCTGCCGGGACCCCCTACTCCCCCACCCCCACCCCGTCCGTGGCTTCTTCGTCTTCTTTTCACTTTTAGCCGAGCGTCTTTGTCTGGTGACGTTCGGTGTTCGTTGAACGGACGAAGAGTGTTCCTCGAATAAGGTACGTCAACCGCGAGGATGACAACCAGACGGAAGACCGACCGCTCGACTGGAACGGAGCTTCTTCCATTCACGTTTTCGTCCGGCTCTCTCCACCGAGGGTTGGGGTTAGATATAGGCTTTTTTTACGCTCCGCCGCCTTGGTAAGTCGCGGCGCGGCTCGATTTCGGCACCGGCGAGATGGTTAAACAGGCGTTTTACATTAGCCAACCTTTGCTCGACCGATCGGACTTCTGCGTGTAAATGGGATTTCGATCGAGCGGAAACCGTCTTCTGATCGTTTTTTACTCACTTTCAATCGTGACTATTTGCCAATTTAACATAGTTGCCCGTTGGAACACCCCTGATTAAATAATATTAATACGGGTATAGGCACGTTACTACTGTAAATTTATTAACAGATACGTTTCGAGTAGGAATAAGTATGTTTGAAGAATGGAAAAGATTTTTTCCATCGGTGGTTTTCCCCGTAGCTAGGTGCGTTTACAGGTCGAAGCACTATTTCATTGATAGTCAACGAGTCTGCCGCGTTTCCTGTTCATCTCTGTTATCTCCACGAGCATCTGGGAGCCCGACGAATAAATTTCAACCCGTGTCTTACCGTTCCACGATCCGTTGCACCGGTATCCGACGACGATATCGAGTTTGGAAAATCCTTGCCTCCTACTTACACGCGACAACGATTTAAATCTTCCGCCATGATTTCCGATCTTCTGCTCGGGAACTGACTTTTTCATTTTTCTTTCTCCGATTGTAAGTTTCAAAGTAATACTCGAATTTAATATATTTATCATAATAGGTTAAGTTTTCTCTTAATTTAATGCCTCAGGTTTTACATACACCTAATATTAAGATGACTAATTATTATAATCGCTAATTATTATAATTGCCAATTACTATAATTATTATAATATTACATAGAGGTAATTATTAAAATGAGATAATTATTGCAATATTATACGAAGGTTCGCGACCTTTCCACCTATCATAAATATAGCAAAAGTTTATCGCTTTGAATAGCAATTACTTTCAGCAAAAGGTATTATTATTGCCAATTAATGTATTTATTATAATATTATACATAGAGGTTCGCCACTCGTTTCACTTCGAAATTTACGACACGGAAATAAAAAAAAAAAAAAAAGGATCATCGCGTACCGAGCAAAGATCGTATCCCGAAGCGACGATCACTTTCACAAAAAAGTTGCAATTTTAGTATAGAAATGGAAAAAGAAAGGATGAAACGGCGGTGTTAAATTCGAAGGTTCTAATAAAGATTGGCAGGCTGTTTTTGCTTTATTCGGCCAATAAACTGGCCAGCACGTTATCGTTCGTTTTTTCCCCCTTTCTCGGCAGAGGAGGAACCGTGTAAGAGCACAAGTCGGGCCGCAAGCTCGTTACGCCTGTCGGAAGTATAAATCAAGCGGAAAGTTATTCCGCGGCACTGTCGGGTAACTCCCTGCGGGCCGACTTCATGAAAACTGCTACCACCTTCTTGTAAAGCGACATCGGCCACGTTACGATGATCGTTCGGTTTACGCGTCGCGATAACGACGATTTACCACGAGAAATAGGCGAACCAGCTTTCGCCTTCGAGCTCTTCTCATGAAACGTGTTAACCAAATACGAACGCCAACAGGAAGTGAAAACTGTCGCGAAGTGTCACATTTCAGCTTCGATCGTTTATCGAATCGATGTTTCAGTGCGATTAAAATGATCAAATGGAAAGTTTAGAAATTCAAAACCGACAACAAATGTATGTACTTTGTCCAAATTTAACCCGAACTTTATTTAATTCTGTGATGTTTCAGACGCGACGGGGACTTTGTCTGCGGCTCGAAGCCGACGGTCGAGTCTGCTTAAGAGTATATTCTACTTAAATTAAATCGAAGCGGGCCAAATTTTAAAATACCTCAATAATCATCGTAATTACTCTTCACGCCTGTACAAACAATCTTTCGCTGAGATTATTTAATTTTTTTTCTTTTAAAGGCAATTGACTCGACCTAAGGTGTAAACGGCTAGACGAGAACGGTAACAGCAGAACGTTCATAATACGTAGCATGAGAATCTAATTGTAAAGTCGACCCCAGGCACGAGAAGAGGTCGCATTTTCTCGATAATAAAAGGGGAATAATAATCGTAATGAGGTAGTCTGGGTACAGTTAGCCGCAACAACACCAGGGCAAGAAGGTGGGGGAAAGGAAAAAAGAAAGATAGGAGAATCGTTGCCTAATAAAATAACGAGATAAGGGGGAAAACGTTGTGCTGAAGTAATTGCGAGCGCAGACGGTATAGCTAGGTTGTCGTGGCGCGAGGCCTAATTGCAGATCCGATGCGATCTAATAATTATTCCCGCTCGGCGTAATTGTATCAAACCGGCTGACGTTCCGCCGAATGTTTCCGGTGTAATTCATCGCGCGATAACGAAAATCGTTTCGCTTAAACGATTCCGTTCTGTCGAGGCAAAAACGTTAATAAACCCACGGTTTCCTCGACGACTAAATAACAATATAGGTATTTAACTGAATTACCGAATTAACTGACTTTATAATAGAATTCGTGCAACTATTGAAAATAGACGTATGAAATATTTTGTAGATTTATTAAAATTTGAGATTGCTGATATCATAGCGTTCTGATATTTGATAGCGATATAAAAGCGACGAGAATCGAAAGAAAACGGGTTGAAAAGCGATCCAGTTTGGCCGGTGACCGAAAGAAGAATCGGTGAAAGCGATCGCGGTCAGGTCGAGCGAAACGTGCACCGCGGAATAGGGTTTTTGAGCGAGCGTGACTTTCCGCCGGTTCCCACGGGACACGTTGGTCCGAGTTTTGTCCCATGATCGAGCGGAGCGGCGCCGGCGAGCACGAAGAAGCATCCTTCGAGCGGACGAGGCCGGACGTTCGCGCACGCACTCATCACGAACAGACGACAGGCACGTAGAACCGAGACTTCTACGTGTATCGTACAGTCCAAGCAAGGAATAACATCTTCTTTCTGCTCCATTGTTCCCTCATATCTTCCAGGACATCGCCTAATTTTTACTAGCCTAAGGATACCCCCATCTTTGGATTTTTAACAAGATTTTACGAAAGTGTTCATACGCCATTGACTGGCTATCTTCTGGAACAGCTAACGAACACCAAAGTGTCTAACATTTTATGAAAGAGGAATTCTGACACCTTTCATTAATATTCTTAATGCGAAAGAACTTATCAGTTACAGGAAACGATTCTCATTCTTAACCATTGTTCGATTCCAGACAGGTATGTTACTAATTTGACAAATTAACATTCAAAAGCGTTAAGCATCTTCCGTCCATCTATCGTTTAAAGATGGTCGCTTAAGAATTTAAACGTTACAGTTTGTCGAATCGGTTTTAATCGGCTGGAATTACGCGGCATGGCACCGAAAACGCAGCACCGTGGCGTTAATTTACGGAACCCGAGCACGCGGCCCGTCCCGGCTAACCAGTAATTTATCCCCGCATAAAATTAAGATTTCATACCCGCGACACAGCCGTTCGGTTATAACTTCTTTTTTTTTTTCTTCTTTTCTTCGCGTTATCCTCGTTAACGTTGCCGCCGTGTTCGCACGATCGTATACACCCTGATTTTAACACCGGAACTACCCGAGATTAACATACGCGCGCACCTATTTCTATCAGAAGGGTCCAAAATGACACGGGTACGATTAAAAACTGTAATTTTTCATAATTCTACTTTTAACCCTACTTAGGGTTACGACAAGTTTCAATTATACGCACGAAATCGATCATTAGAATTCACACGCCGCTGTGACGGATCAAAATTTACGTGAGAATAGGCCCTGCGTCAGTTTGCCAATTTTATTTGTTCATTTTTATCGACGGGTAGAATTTCGAAGCCCAAAGGCTTGATAACGATAAAGAAATTAGTTTAACTGTAATTTCACATGGTTGACTGTCGATTGATGAAACGGACTGTACGTACGCGATAATATACAGCGGAACGTACAGAGTCGGGCCACCGTGGTCTACGTGACACAGGTTTTCTACGTGGGTGCTGGACATTTTACGAGTTTCGGTGCTCTTGGAAGGAAAGAAAGAAAGAAAAAAAAAAGGAGGAAAGAAGGCACGGTGTTTCTTCAAGAACCGTGGAACGTTTCCTCCCGTTCGTCTACTCCTCGTGTTCTCTTCCCTTCACGATTCGAATCTCCAGTCAGATTTTTATCGAAGCCAGAACCGAGCCTAGCGGTTCGTTCAACTCCCGGTTCGATGCATTGTCGCTGTTGCTATTTGCCAGACCCAGACATTTCTCTCGCGCCTCGGTTAATTAATAATTTCCATGGAAATCGTGTGTTTTAACGCGAGCCAGCCCGACGAACAGTCAAGGCTCGTACGCTTTCTTTTTCTCGATTCGTAAATCACTCCGACCAGGCCAATTAAGACTGACAATGCGTGGTATACAGGCTTCGCCTCGGCCAGACGCCGTTAAATTAGAAGAAAAATCCACGGACGAACGATACCCGGAAGAAATCGTATACGCGAGCTCGTATCGCGTGACATACGCCCCTGATAAATCGCGATACCAACGTTTTCCACCTCGGGAAAGAAGAGAAAATAGAAATGATCGTTCCACCCTTGCGTTAAGAATTCCAATGTTTATTATTCTTTTACAACTGGGCTATAACAACTGGGCAAAATACCATCGAAATAAAATGCTATGCTATTCCGTTGCGTAACAAATATTTACTTTTTATCGAATTTCCTTTTTGTACGATTCCACAACAATGTATATTAATAACATACCCAGTCCCACTTTGAATAAATATAATAATTGTAATTAATGATAGTCGAAGTGTTAAGCAAACACGAAAATGGCCCTCCCTCTCGCCCCTTGTCCTTTTTTTTCGCGTCTGGTCGCAGGCACTTTTGGGGTCTCGTCTCTTCCGCTCGTTAGACGCAGAAAGGAGTCGGAGCTTATGCTAATTTTTAAGCAGTCGCCTCGGTCGATTCCTTCGTAAAGCTATTAGGCGATCATCTCGGATAATCCAGCGATTCCGGGTTTACTCGGGACACGACTTTTCTAAGTTTTCTCCCGAGGAATCGTCCAGAACCGTCCGGCTACTCGTACGTTTCTCATGTTTTCTTTTTTTCTTCGTTGACTAGCAGCGTATTTACGCTTGTTCTTCCGGTACCGGCTCAGACCGGGGATTAGACGAGGAACGATAGAATACGCGGACCCGTTCGATCGAGAGACGTTAAATGGCTCTAAAAGTGAAAACTGATGGCGAACGATTCAACAGACCCCTTAGGACTCGATTCCAGTTTTTTGCAACGCGAGAGAACGCGACATCGAGGATTGAAAGATGTTGTAATATGTTTTGGCCTGTTTGGAGAAAGACAGAAGGCTAATAGGGGTTGTAGTTATTGTTAACTCGTAAATGGAAACCTTGACAACATAAAATAAATGAATTTTTTTACCAAAATAAATCGATGAGTCCATAAGCAACAAACAAAATGTCCTGCGACTCCTAAACGATAACGTCTGTTTAGATTCCACAATTATCGAACTAATGGAGACAGTTTTAATCTCGGATGCGGACGATCGTGGTTCTTTTCAAGGTAATTTAACGGTAATAGAGACACGAGGGTAGCTCGGAACCCCCTTATCCAAGAGACAGAAACGATTTCACCGACTCGGTCAGCTGCACCTTCTTCCTGAACGTTGCCTGCTGAGAATTGCACCTGTCCACCGTGTTCCGTGGCAGGCTGGCCCGGTTTATAGAGCGTCGCTTCTATCGTTGATCTATCAAATTGGCCCGGCGGATAAGAAATTAGGGGACGCGTAACCGGCGAGGAGGGTGTGTTACCCGTGACGGAACACCAGCACGCTTGTTATTTTTGGTCATCGGCGTCAACCCGCCTCGGCTTTCTCTCCGCTCGGCAATCTCACCTGCTCGCCACGCTAAATGACTCGATTCCATGCCGCCCTATCCCGCCATCGAGGAACGTCGTAATATTACCAAAGGCTTATCGCACAGCCGCGTCGTTAACGACTTTTTATCCCCCTCCTTTTGATCTTTTAGATAACCCTGGCGATCCGCGGATAACGGACAGAAATGTCCCTCATCATCTTGGAAAAAAAGACGCGGCAGGATATATGCTTCTTCTTTGTTTAGTAAAATGACTAGACGTTAATAATAGATTTTGTAACAGAAGGCTAATCTTGTTTCTTTCGTTTGGTCTGTCTAAAGACAGAATCAGTGTTATTTTTGTGAAGAAATAGAAATTGCATTTTAATTGGATCAACCATGAATTGCGAATATCATTGCGTGAAAACGATACGACTTCTCAGACGGATTCGAGGAGGACTGCGAGCTGTTAGAAAACTTGGCCTCGTGATATTCAAATGACCCCGCGAAACTTCTCGCCGAATAACACTCCAAAGTAATCCGAATGTTAAGTTTCGTAGCCTTTCATACCGCGTGAAATTCGACGGTAACCGTATAAATTACCTTACGAACCACCCTTAAGGCCTCCAACGAGAAAGTTTACTCGTAAATGCGTCTTTTCAAGTACGTAAGTCCTTGGAATTCGATCGAACGACATTTCGAATGAACGACCAAAAAAATCCTTTTATTTTATTTTAAGGTTCTTACATTGGAAAATAACTATCATCTAAGTAACATCTACCGTGAAGTTTGAAGTGCCCTAGTATCCAAACATTTTTTAATCTAAACAGAGAAGAATAATTTGAAATTTATATCGTTTGGCGGATTCTGAACGGGAACAAGACCTCGAAGATCAGGGAAAAAAGGGGGCTCGGAGACGAGGTAACTCGGAACGAAGTCGCATAATAAGAAACGAGGACGAGCACCAACGTGGGATAATAACTTGATTACGAGGCGTGTTTTATCGAAAAATCATAAAGCAATTAATAACGTTCATTAGAGACGAGCTCTCGCGCAGAGGCGTGCGCGATAGCAATTCCGTTTGATAGGTAATTAGACGAGGGAGCGGGTAATTGCGTTAATTGAGAGGCCTAGAACAAACGCGCGCGTTCGAACGTTGCGCAAAGCTTGGCTAGATATATGGAACCGTTCCATTCCGTTCCGTCCGTTCCGTTCCATACGCACGCCGTCGTCTCTCTAATCGCTATAATCGCGCTTCTTCTCGATGGAAATAACATACGAGTTCCCCCTCGAGTCCTCACTTTAAGACCCCTCGATGAAAATTGCCTTTTGCGGAGACCAAGTTTCGCAAACTTCCAACGAACGTCTCGTTCGTGGCAGAAAAATTCCTACAGATGTTCTTTCAACTTTTCTTTAAACCTGATCCTATCCTAACCCTCGAACAAAAGTTTTTTTTATATAATTTTTGAATTTTAGACTAATTTTATATAAAAAAAAATCCTCGATCTAAATCTTTAGGCGTGTATAATAGTACTAATTAAGTATAATGGGTCGTTGCCTTCAAATTCTCGACAGGAATTTGATCGTCCATCGACCGTAAACTATTAAAATAAATGAATAAACGGACAAGGGATTATCGTTCTAGTCGTTCAAGTTTACTTCTAGTGGTATTATTTTATATTTAATGGAGAGGCTGTAGCGAGTAGACACTTGGAACGACGACATCGTGGACATCTGACGGTGTTTGAAGCTTCTCCGTTCTCCCCCGTGTCTTTCTCTATTATTTTTTTTTACTTCTACTCGTGCAATAAAGCCACCACCGTCGGTATAATACGGCCGTAAGCTCTTCTGATATTTGCCATTTTACCTAACGTTTACTTACGCGGCGTGGTTCGTATTAAAGTCAACCAAGAAATACGAGACAAGTCGTAAGTGCCTATCGGCCGACATTGAAACGAACCATAAAGATACGTATCTAGACCCCACAGTCGGATATTTCATTCGAAATCGTATAGATTTTAACAATATACAGATAATATTAGGTTATGTACCTACATACTTAAGCATGTACATATTTAGTTTCATAACGAACCACGTACGCCATATTATTAAACATTCTTTGTTACATAACCTCTCAAAAATCTATTGCGCACTTTACAATTTGACTTCGAAAAATACTCACCGCGTGATTTACAGAAGTTGTCAAATGTAAATGAAAATTATAAACATCGTGTATTCTACGAAGCTTGCAACCATTAAAGTTATAACAAATTATAACGTAATGAATTACTCATTGATTGCATAGACGCTATGCATGTTCGAAACGAGATAATAAAGTATTACTAAAGGGTACTCACATTTCTACATCGCGACAGGACTCTAAGGCACAGTAACTTCTTCATTACACTATGATTTACTTATTATAATACAATTCACAAAAAGATTTCGAATTTGCAATAGAAATTGAACACGCCACTTTAACGTCTCAAAGTTTCGCGAGTGAACTGGTTAACTCGTTCCGATTGAACGGAGTAACGATTGTATGGCGGACCATGGAGAGAGGCAACAATTTAAATAAAATTTCGTCCTGTTTCCCGCGTTCATTTTTGAAATTTCGCAACATTCCTTCAAATATTCTTTCGTTCGATACAATATATCGTGGCGTACGTTTTCTAGTTCTGATTCATAGTTGACCCGCATATTTTCCGTGAAACGAGCCAAAAGGGAATTAAACCGCGTGTGAATCTAGCGGATCGAAAGAACACCTATAGATCCAGTTAAGACGTAAACTCGTCAGAGTGAAGAGAATGCTGGTCGCGCGAGTAGACGCGAGTTATGCGAGCTAGTTTATGGGAAGAAGAAGAAAGAAGAAAGGGGGAGAAAAAAAGGAACGGGGCAACACCCGGACAGAAACGATGCTTTATGTAATACGAAGCCCGTTATCGATAGAGCAAAGAGAGTTGGGTATCGTTGCCGTCGGTCGCGAGGCGCGCATTTCCCGTAGAAGAGAGGCAAGTATCCAATTAAAGGTAAACTACAATTCCGTAGCCACTATCTTATATCGAAACCGTGAGACGTATCGGCGAAAACGGCCAAGGAACTCGCGTTTAACATAACCAGAATCGTTATGACTCAATCCGACCATAATTGGCGATATATCGATATATTCCTCCTGACGCGCAGCCGCGATTAAACTTTCAGGAAGCTGGGGTAATCTTAATAACCCGTGTTTGATTATTAGTATTAATGTATTCTGTAGATCGATCTGGAATACACTTATCGAGTCATGTATATTCTATACGTAATTTTCTTTCTTACCTTGTTTCAGATTATATGCTTCTAACTATTTATTAAAATTCAATGACAGTAATAATTGATTATTTATAAAATCAAGGATTACGTTATACGTTATGGAACAAGTTTACTAGAATTAGAAGATAATTTTTGCACGAATAGAACGCGAAATTAATCACCGATTTAAAATATTAATGTAACGCGTGAAAATAACGTTATTTACAAAATCAGTGTATAATTATAAAAGCAAAAGGTAAACGTATTTATACGCGAAAGTCCCATTATAGTTTTAAAATTTGATTAATGAAATTTCATTGATAATTAATCCATCACGTGAATCATGATGATGGTGAAAGACGGATAGAAGCACGAAAACAGAATATAAATAAAGATATGGAAATGAAAATAACGAAAGCACGCGGTTAAATACAGCCTTCGGGTCGGTAACTTTGTAAACGCTTACACGAGTATCAATTACTCGAGCCACTAATGCTGTAATTATTCACATAAATATGAATACAATATACATACGAGAACGGGTAACCCGAGGCACCCGAGGCACCCGATGCTACCGATTTGTTTCCAACCGGTTAATTTGTGGAACAACTACGGTCTAGTCCATGTATGTATGTATGTATGTATGTATGTCGTTGAAACCATCAAACTTCCAATAAGAAACAATCTATCGAATCGACGAATTTTAAATAATAACTACCGACAAATTTGCATATAAGTGATTTTTAATTTGAACAATTAGATTTAACAACTGTTTTAAATTATTCTCAAATGATTACACTCTGGGCGAGTATTTACGACCTTGTCGATATTAATTTTTCCACCCAAATTTATTACGAGCTCTCATCGTCATCCGATGAGTATCATTCACCCAAGACGTTGCGAACCCCTTTTTTAATCGGCTTGTATAAGGTTCTAAGAAGACAGCGGTCTGAATATTTTTGACCAGTGCTCGAGCATTAATTACGTACCGTTGTCAGCAGGACAGTAGCATGCGTATTCATGAGACACACCGAGGCTTATAAACGCGCGGCTATTAGCGATACGATTAAAATGTGCATTTCTCGGCATTGTTTTAAACGCAACCCCGGCCCAGGAGCCCCGACCCGTAACTTTGTCCGACGCGACGCGTCTATTTCACCTACGACCCCGATGTTTTATTTCCGTGTTCCGTTTGCCCGTTCTATCCACCGGAAGAAATAATAATCCCCGAACTCCTCCCATCTTCCTGTTTTAATCCCTGCTCTGTCTTGCCAAATTAATTCCCCTTTTTACCATTTTACAACGCGCCGCGGAGACGAGCTCGACGACGACGACGACGACGAGAGGAAATCTTCTGTCCATAATTTCTATTTGAACAAATGTGATAACGATTGAGATTGAACCGTGGCCTATTTTTTTTTTTTTTTTTGTCGTTCGAACATTCCAGCGAAAATATCGGAACGATCGTTTCGCGTATGAATAGGCATCGGCGTGGACAAAAGGAGAAGCGGTAAAAAAGGACAAAACGTTTGAAAAGAATTCATCTACACGAGGCGCAGAAGTTAACCGGACGTTCGCAACAGTAGCGTGGACAGAGGGAGGCAAGTTCCAACCCCCCTGTGACCGCATCGTTGCAAAACGGATGCCATTTCGGATGCAGCTGCGAGTTCGTTAGAGCGTCTAACGCGCGTGTGCCAGCCTGAATTGTTTATGCACGCCGCTGGTAGGAGGAGGGCACGTACGCGTATCAGAGACCGATGAATATGCATACCTTAATTCGCGGGGCTAATTGAATAATTTGTAAAACGCGGCAACCCGAACCAGGGTCCGGCTCCTGGTCCGGGCCACGACCTTTTTTGCATTCCCTGCTCGTGGGCTGGCCCACGTCTGGACAGGAATGATATCCTTACGGTCCTGGATCTTCGCCTATGGTATGGATAGCTCGCGTGAAATGCGGCCTGGCACCCGTCGGTGCTCCGGGAACGCGACAACACTTAACCCTTGTCCCGTCTCGACTGGATACGCGTGGCCCCCTTTCTAACACGATTCTATATTTCGCCCAGAAAATTCCTTCCTTTTCTTACGACGACTCTTGCGATGCTTTTTGCTCGCCCTACCACGATTGAGTCCTTCGTCGATCGAGGTGTTTGCCGCAGGATTCGAGCGGAAATTTGGATATTTGCAATCCTAAAATTTAGATAATTCTTGTGCTACATCAAATTCCAAAATCATTCTAACAATTACAGGTGGTCCGATTTATTTTGATTTTTGATGCTGGTAAAACGATGAAAGGAAAGATACTGTTATCCGCGACGAACGGAAGCCGAACGATCCACGGTAGAAGGTGTCCCTTGTTAAGTGAAACAAGACGAAAAGAAACAAAGTAGTTCGTGGGCCTATTCCCCCGGTTAGCTGATGAATGGGCCCAAGGCCCTCTTTACTTATGCGATGCGTGCCCCCGACGGCATACATCACTGCCAGCTAACGTTTTTACGGGCCACGATGCGAGCAAGAATATGATTACGCGCGTTAACATTCCTGGAATATCGTTGCTCCGCGCTCGTTGCGTCCAAGGATCCGTCGGCCATCCGTCTTTTTACACCAAACAAATATACCTAGAGAATTTTCCAATAAAATCCTCGAGACACTCGACTTTTAATCTCCTTACATCAATCTAGTAAAAGTCCAAGAATTAATTAGACATGTTCGTTTCTTGGAATTTCGATGATGAAGTATTTAAAAGGAATAGTAATCGATCGTCGAAAATGCGCGTCGATTCGGAGAGCGATAATTTGACGGGCGAACCGCGCACACAAGGGGGTGAGTTACGGGGGTGGTTTTTGAGGTTTCACGGTTTGGGAAGTGTCCATTGGCGTATCCGATCGGTCCGGCTATACCTATATATTTGTCTACGCACTCATGCCTCAAAGCTGTTCGTTCCGAGCAACGAACCGCATAATCCTTGACGAGAGAACCTCGTCAATCACGGAGCCCGAATGCGATTCGATGCGATCCGCTAGACTATAGACGAATCGATACGAATTTATCCGTGGCTACCTACTAGCCGCGGACGCTTTCATCGTTTCGTTCGCTCTCGTTCGTTCGGGATCACGAAGTCGATGAATCGAGCACGTTTTCGACATCGAGCGCTCTTGTGTTTCAACCGATCGTTCGTTCCCACGATTTCAACAGACGGACGGCACGGAAAGGAAAAAAAATAAAAGAAATTGTAGATACCAGCGTATTTCGCCTGCCCTCCCGTAAAAGAAACAAGTAAACATTTACGATAACGTTAGTATTCCAAATTTTACAGACAGGAGTCGGAATATTTGCTAGCTAGGTAAATTGAAAGCTGCTTAATAAACTAAGCTCAGATTTAAGTTTAAGTTTAGGAGATGTATTACAAATTTACCTAATTTTGTGTGACGTAGCATTTGTAAATATCGCAAATTCCATATCCCAAAAATGTGTCATTCGACGCGCAAGAGGTATCTAGGCTCGAGCTGTTCGAAGAGAACATTACGATCCCTTCTTCTTTCAATAATTTGCAGCATGAACGAACGAGCAAAACGATCCTAACGCATTCTTAGCGACTCGTCCCTCTATAATTTGCATCGACGAGTCGCTCGAATAGAGGCGTGGGACAATTAAGCAGGCTCGTCAGAGACGAAAAACTGTGCGCCTCGACGATCGTGTGTCAACGTCTGGCAACGAACCGGTCGAAACGACGATAACGCGTTGACGAGTCGGGGAACCTGTAATTCACCTGGAATAAATACCCCGAGGAAGGGTGGAGCTGGACCCTTTTTTCTTTCTTTCGACGAAAGAAAAAGGCAAAGGAGAAAAAAGCAAGCTCGGTCGCACCTACGTACGTAACGTTTGATCTGGCATTGCTCTGCACCGCATTGTATGTATATCGGCCGGTGTAAAACTGCGGCGCAAGAAAAAAAGAAACGGCTGGATGAAGGTTTGCACGAGGGAGACGGTCACGTGGAGATACCGAAAAGAACAATGATGTTAGGAATGGAACGGTGTGTACGGTTAGGCGGACGAGGTACCAGGTCCGGGTCTCTTTGGGAGATCGTAACGGCGATGACGACCAAACGACAACGATATTTTACCTGAAATATCGGCCAGCGGACGTTTTTTTCTTTTTTACCGCGCTCAATGGTGTGTGCTCGTGTTTTTCTGCAATCGTGGAATGGTAATACCGGTTTCTTGGATCATTGGAAAGGTACCGCGTTCGTGGGATCTATTAACACTTCGGGTGTCATGGTATCTGTTCGTGTATCTGGGATATCAAACTGAATTCAAGCATTTTTGTAACATGGATAGCAAAACTAATCTTTTGTTATTATTAAATTATAGAATTAGTCTAAAATTGAAAATACCATTATTATAACTCACTTATCCAAAAGTTACCAATTTTCAAATTAGAATCAGCAGCTGCACGAACTACTCGTCTGAAATGAATTACGTCGATACCGCGACTTCTCGATGGCGTTCTCCAAAATGCCCGGAAACGAACTCAAAAGCCAGAGAAAACCGAAGGAACCAGCAGCCGTGAACGACGAGTCAAAGGTTTGCGAACGACAGACGTTCAATTTGAAATTTGTCGAGCGTCCCGATATGAAGAGGCGAAGCGTACGGACCGGATAACGATTTGTTCGAAAAGCAATATAACCCGGGCTATCGTTGCCAGAGAGAGGGGGGGGAGGAGGGTGTCGAGTGGCACGAGACGAAGGAAAACGAGAAGGTGGAGACGAAGGGGGACGGGGTGGCCCTTTTCCTGAAATTTGCATGAGGTATTAAAGCGCGGTGGCTGCGTTCACCAGTGGAGTTCCTGTTTGCCGACACCCGAATGCCGAGGATCAAAGGACCTGTGACAGTGTGTCGCACCCTTCCGCGGAGAGGGGGGTGGGGGGGAAGCGGGCGAACACCGTCATCCAGAAGAAGCGACAGAGAAACAGAACTGTCGAGAATCGTTGCCAGCCTTTGCTCAACTTCGAGTATTCCTGTTTCCTGCACCTTTGCGTCGTTAAATCGTCGATTTCCTTGAAAGCGCCAATTGTGGGGGAAAAACAACCCCTATTCGAAGTTACTAGACAAGTTAAAATTCACAGTTTTTGGTACCAAAATTGTCCTACCCTAACCTTATACCAACCCTTAGTGGATTAATTTTATTATTTGTATGGATTGTTTAAATATATATATCGAGCAAACCCGGAGATAAGTTTCTTGAATAAGCAGACGATCGCGGATACAATGAACGCGATCGTGGAACGAGGAAGAAGCACACGGTTATCGTCGCGTCGGGCCGATTATCATAATTGCGAGTTAATTACAAAATTTATGCGTTCGCGTCTCGAGTCTGGAGCGATCGTTCAACGATTTCACGCGTAATAAAACCGTGGGAGGAATTCGAGACGAGATAGAGCAAACGATACGCTTGTACATCGACCGTACCGTCTTCTGATCTCGGCTCGCTATAATCTTTTTCAATAATATTCCGCTTCAATTACTCCAGATAATAACGTAGATAAATATTCATGTGTTTTATTGTCTATTTTGTTTATAATATCAGTATTATTGTATCAGTATTATTGTCTACCAGCAATACTACAGCTAATACTATGCTGACTTGTAATTGCAACGCTATTTGAAGAATGTATTGTAGAAATTTTCGTCATAGAAGAATGAGATGGATTAAGAAAAATCGTTGGAAAAATGGTACCCGGTAAGGGGTGAGAGAATAGAGGATCAGGGAAGGAAAGAAAAGGGGAAAGGAAAGGAAAGGCAAGGAATGCCGTTGGAGGTGGTCCGTGGAACCAAGGTGGATACCAGAAGGGCACCGAAAGGACGCCGATGGAAGCCATGGAGTCGAAGCATTGGGCGCGGATAAGTTTTTTTGCACCGCGAAATGGCCCGGAGAATGTCATCCAATGAGGGTGAAGTAAAGGGAAAACAAGTAAAATAATGATAAAAGGCGGAGCCCGCGGCGTGATTTGATTGGTCGAGATATCGCCGGCGTTCGAGTCAACCCGCGAAGAAGAGGGGGTTTGTCCTCTCCTTTCTCTCTCCTCCTCTCTCTCTATTTGACCCCGTCTGTGTCTCTCTTTCTTTCTCTTTCGTTTCTATCCATACCACACCTTCGTCCTGCTTTTCTCCTCTCATCCACACACACACACACATATATACACACACACATACACAAACTTCACTTTATTCTCCTCTCTACGTGGGTCCATGCCCCACGATCGTGTCCTGACTCTTGCCAGAGAACCCATCGTCTTTTACCTTTCCCTTCTCTTTATTCTTATTCTTCTTTCGAATCGTCGTCGCCGTCGTCCTCGTCGTCGTCGTCATCTTCGCCGTCAACTTGTTTCTTGCTCCTTTTGGTCCACCCGCGACAACTCGAGTATACTCCGCCTCGTATAAACAGCCCTGCGCTCGCTCGTCCTGTGAAATATGGCTCTCGGAGTAATTTCAACGAAACGGGGAAGAACTCTCGGATGGAAGGTTTCTTTATTGTTCTTGGGCCGTGGGTTACGGGGGAGGGATATTCGGTCAATTGGATTTTTTCTTTGAAACTCTACGGACTCGTCCGACCTTTTAATCTTGACTTATCCGACGTGGTAATGTAATATGCGAAGGGACACGAGGGTTTTCGATTTCACATTCGGGGGTTAAAGTACTCAAAGTGTCTTTTATATGAAATTCATAATAAAGTTGCATAATATAGGTTTTCCGTATTACGATAGTTTTCGTTTGCCCCACGATACCACCCCCTAATAAATTAACAACATACGAAGTATTGTTTGCAAAGGCAAGGAGAAGAGGAGACAAACAGTAAGCAGTCAGAAGAAGCATATGGGTGGCAAGCGTGGAGGTGAAAGAAATGATTAGCGTAGCGAAAATTCGACGGCCGTCACGTGTTCGAAGGGCGAAAGGGGGTTGGTTATCGTGGCAGAAAAGTATATTGACTCGTGATACGCCATCTGTGCGAAGGAAGCAACCCTCGCGGTCGGGGTTATTGGGAAAATTAATAAGCCCCGGTGATCTCGCGGCTGCGTCGAAATGGGAAGTGGTTAATTCTGGCTTTATCCCATGGAGCCGAATGTTGCCGGATTAGAAACCTTTCCAAACGGATGGAAATTGTTTGCGCTGGCCGAGTATCATCCGAGGGGTCGGTCGGCCACCAGGTTCTTCGTGGTTATAGAGCCTAAAGAAGCATCGGTCATCAATTATTTTGCCCTGGCTAGATTCAATTGCCGTAATGCTCATTATGGTACATTAAGCGGGACAAGTTCTCCAAATAAGCGTCGTACGTTCGTCAATTAATTGCCATCGGTAATTTGTCTCCATCGCTGCTGATTTATCGCCGTCCTATCCATTATGTATTCTCTCCTTCTTCGATGCAATTTTGTTTTTCCTTTACAACCTTCGATTGGGAAAAAAAGGAAGGAAAATGTCCGTGGGCACACGTGTTCACCAGTAATCGTTACTGACGTTGGACGAAATAATTAGACCCGTGGCACCAATCGTTTTAATTTCTAACGACTTTGTTTTTTTTTCGAAATTACTACATTGCAATTAAAATTTTTAAACAACTACAAGATTTTTCGAATGATAATCAACTTTAGGAAAACTCTTTTAGCGAATATCTAAACTTAATAGTTTCCTAGACCATTGACGAGCTCACAGTTGTCACTAATCTTAAACTGGCAGCAGTTAACAAGTAATAAAAACTAGCTTGTTGATTGCAACCCTCAAGTCCGTACGTTTCACTTACGAAAGCACGGAGGTGGTCGCAGGATGGCCGAAGGGCGCAAATCAGGAGCGGGAACATCGTCGAAAATTAACGCCACCGCGAATCAAGACGACAATGTGATTCATCAGTTAAATCCGCGTGCATAATCCTTTACACAGCGTCCGAACCACCTCCCCTCCCCCGCTCGTCTACTAACGTGGCAACGTAGATGGGGATGAACGACGAAGGAGAAACGGGGTTTGACGATGGTGCGGTGGTTGGTTCTGTCAGCAGGGACTACGAATTATAATCACAGTTGTGGTTCATGCGGCCGTAGAGGGAGGGTGAGGGTGTAGATGGAGGTGGAGGAGGTCGACGACAACGTCGACGACGACGTCCGTTCGCTCGAGGGGATGGAAAAGGGTGTATTTACCCAGCAACGGTATACACCGGCGCCACCGTGGACGGACCTAGATGGAAATCTGCGGCATTCAGAGGCACTGGCCAAGAAAATTGGCTGACAACATTTCGCACGGACGTCGAATTGCCGATCCAATCCCCTTTCCTGGACGCAAGACCCACGGATATTTACGCCGGACGAGGCTGCTGGCTCGCATCGCTCTTCTAATCGCCTCCAACCAATTTCCTATACGTCTTTCCTCTATTCTAATAATATTCCACCGCGCTGATTTCTCTTTAAACCATGAAATTTTGCTTTTGAACAACGCGTGTACTCGTAAATTTGGATTAAACACTTGATAAAATTACTATAAAATACAGTGGAATAAACACTGTGTACAGAGTGTTATCTTACATATAAAATTATATAAGATAAAAACATTGTAGTTTCAAAAGATTTTTGAGAGAACAAACGTGACACGATAGAAGGCGCCGAACGGCACGTTCCGTAGCTAGCAAAAGGCTTGGAGGCGTTTCGAAAGAGGTGCCCTAATGATCGCCTCGTGCCGACAACCGTCGAATCCCAGGCCAAATAAATCCAGCTTGATTGAATCATTGTTAAGCGATACCGCGTTAAATACCCGTGAAATTAACCCCCGAACGATTTCGTGAGCGGCACGCGATCAACTGATTGGCTCGAGGGTATCGCCTTTAAAGTGCCATTACAAGGCACAGCCTGCTTCTCTGCTTCGGAACCATTGATTAATGACTTCGCCTGCCACTGTGCCATCATCTTTTTTCCACCGTCAAAAATCATCCTTAAAACCTCGAAATTTCATACTTTTCTTATATTCGAAGCTGCTTTTTTCCATCGTTTATTTCTACTCGTTAGTATAATTTTGTTATTCTGTATGATATTTAGTTTTAGAGATTTTTTAAAAACTCCCCTTGTTTCTCGGAAAGTAACCTAATTTAATCTCACTTACAAATAAATAAAGGCGTGTATTTTGACGAAAGTAGAAATTTTGAAACGGAAGAAGAATTCGATGAATCGACAGGGTGCCGTTAGATTGTAGCAGGGTTAAGATGACTTTGACGGTGAGTCGATAGACGGACATTAGGGTGATAGAGGGCGGACATATGGGTGCACCATGTGGTCACGGGCGTATCGTTCGACGAAAAGCAGAGATTGTAACCCCCATGGCAAAAGCTACCGCAAAGAGGTGACGGGGAATATAGAGAGGGACACACAGATTCAAACGGATCCGACGGCGGCTAAACGTTCGCCGCAATTTGTAGCAATTTGTTAAGTAGCCGGCCAGAACATTACCTATATTGCGTTTACTCCCCCTTGACCGGAAGATATACGGGGGTACGTTCAGATTTATCGTTTCCACTGTTAGAAACAGATCCCGGGAAAAAGGAGTCAACGTCGTACATCACGCCGTTTCTTTCTCTTAAACCATTAATATTTACTGTATATTCCGGAAAATTAAAAACAACATTCGAATATTATAAATTATGCGATTCGTCAGAATTCTGCTGATATTTGAATATTTGTACTCGAGTCTTCCAGTGCTGAGTACTTTAGTATTCGAGTATTTTGGTATTCTAATGTCTTAATATTCTAACATTCTACCATCTTAGTATGCTACTAACAACCTAGTATCTTGATATCTTAGTATCGTGATATTTTGATATTTCAGCACTTGAATCCCAAGCACTCCCCTTCCAAATATTCCTAATCTAACCCTAATCAAGAGCAATGCTTGGAAACCCCAAATTTCCAGAAAATCGCCCACTCCACGATACTTTTGATCGAACAAAAGTAACTTTCCGAGGCTTAACACGACCCAGAAGAAAAGAACGAAGTGCAGCAAGGTTTAAAAAAAAAAGAAGTGTCCTAAGGAAAAAGGGATCCAGTGTAACGCAAGGATCCCGTGAAATCGTAGTCAGGGGGGGGAGTTAGGCAGACAATTTAAATCGTAGGTAAACGTCGACGGGAACTCGTTTTATCCCTCCCCCCTGTGCCGAAGCTTATCGAATGCCCTCCTCACCCTCTTGACAACGACGACGACGACGACGACGACGACGACGACGACGACGACGAAGAGGACTTACTCCTCCTCGGTTGTGGACTTCGAGGAGGGCAAAGATTCGAGGACGAAGAGCGAAATGACTTCGGCTCTTTCGTGGATGCTTTTAGTCGATGAGTTTCGCTTCCCTAACATCCCGTTTCGCTTTCGTCTCGTTCTGTAGCATCGTTGTCCTGGCCTAACCCAGCTTTCTCATCCATATGTAACAGTCGCCTGGTATTAATGACGATAGAAAAGGAACGGGGAAGGGGGACGGGGGAGAGGGTGGGGGAGGTTGTAGCGGAACAGAGAAAGATAGAACACGAACATGTCAGGTTCTTTATAGTGGAAACTCTCCTTCCCCTTTTCTACCGACTGTTACACGGTATTGCGGTTTTATCGCTGCCTTTTCATTATCTGATAAATAGATTGGAATTGTTTGTTCGCCGTTTGTACGGTCGTTACATTACGATGTCTCGTGATTGCCAATATGTTATTCCAGCCAGTCGTTCCTTTGGATAGCCCCGATAAATATCGGACTTTTTCGCTCGATCAACGAAACCTTTCAAAACGTGCAACTATTCGACGTCTGCTGTGCGAACTTTAATTTTTTCCGAAATAGTACAGTTCGCATTGTATTTTGTATTCAATTTCGAATTACGATTATGAATTCTCGAGTTAGAAAGGAATGGAATTCCAGCTTTCTATTTCCTTGTAAAATTATACCACGACCCAGAAAATTAGTAAGAAATTAACCCTCTTCCGGATTGTAAGAATCCCTTTCCAAATTTTTAGACAAATGTTAATACAAATTTCTAAATATCACAATTGTAATATTTATACGTTTAAATTTATCGAAATATTACTTAAACTCATTCGACTTCCATTTTTACACATTAGTAATTCGGTCGCGTAACGTTGCTGTCGAATTTCTCTTGAGATTCACATTGTCATTTTGGTTGCAGGCAGATGAGCCATTATACCGAGATGAAGAAGAAGTTTATCCATGATGGTTATGAAGGTAAGATCATAAATTATAAATAACGGTGCGGGCAGGACTAACAGAGTCACGTTCCAAGAGACATATTATTCTAGAAACAAAATGTTCGGTGCGCATATAAGCATTAAATTACATTCAGTCTGTCTACCGAAAAAGAAAGAAAGAATTGCCGACATCCGTCGGTCGATTGTTCTTCTTGGAACACCCTCTGCACCCTTTCAATTTAACCAACAATAATTTAACGGATGATTAAGTAATAAGATCGTCGAAACGAGTATCAAAGTACACTTTAATTTTTATATCGCGTTACCGAGTTACTTTAGATGTTTTAATTATAATAATTTCGAGAAAGAAAGAAATTAAATTTTAATCAGACGAAATCTAACCACCTATCCTTCTATTATCAATGATCAGAACTGAAGATTGCAATGGCAAAGTTAACAAAAGTCAGTCTGTATTCTGCGAAAGTGAAAATCAGGGTGGACCATGACGAGAGTCCTAAATAAAGACGAATGTCCAGAGCTAAAAACGGCCGTTGGAGAAGAAAGGATAAAAAGAAGCATATCGCGTACGTTTCTTCTAGCACTGCTCGGCTAAGAAGAGGAAAGATTTTTGAATAGCCATCGGTCGCCTTTATAAACGACTCGGACATATGTCAGAATTAATCATAATGAGCGGCGCAGGTTGAACAGAAAGCGGCGCTTCAACGGGTGGGCAGTTCCTCTTCTTCGTCTTCTTTTTTTCAGACGTCTGTAAACGCGCGGTTGATAAAAAGCAGGCAATCGGTTAACCTTTTTAAGCGAGGCGCGACAACGGCCACTTTACCTGCAGCTCGGTGGCACTCGGACGGGATCGTTGACAATGAGATGAAAAGACCAGGAAGAAGAAGCAACGAGGGGGACACCGGGCACCGGTGTACCAGCGTTTGTTCTCGCTCAATGCTGTTCATTCGTCGACATCAGTTACGCTCTCTCGATCCTACGACACTTGTCTTTTCGAAGGAATTTCCTTTTTGGTACCTTGCCTCATTTTTTTCTTCTTCTTCGTCCACTTCGAAATCGTTGTTTTGCTGAAAAATGTGGGAGGTCTAATATCTTGCTCCTCGAGGACCCTCTAAATCTTTGTGCCGCTTTGGATCTTTTATAGTTGATAGATTATATAATATATTTCGATTTTTTCTGGAATTTTTGTGGAATTTATTTTTCTTTTTAAATGTTTCGTACTACTTACAGAATCCACTTGATACGATCCCTTTGGGACTTACATAAAAAATAAAAGGCACTGTTTTAGCTAATTTCGTACACAGTATTTTGTACCCTGTATTATTTTTATTTACTTCGATTCCAAATCGGGATAATCAAAGGTGAAAGCAGTACGCGGTACCTGAAAGGGTTCAACGACTCCCCGGCACGACGGTACCGATCAAAAAGCAGCCTTCGATGACTCGGGAGATACCGGTTCGCGATCTCATTAATTTCCAAGAGAGAAACAGGGGTGGCAATAAAAACGGCGCGGGACCGCGTGGGACAGATCCGCCCACGGTCCATCCCTCGGCGACGGAAACGAGACAAAGAGGCTCAGGGAATAAATAAATGCTTTTTGGTATCGGTGGCGTTGTTTGCCTTCGGTATTTCGTCGAAGGGCGGGCGAGAAAGGGCGCGAAAGGGCGGGGGTGAGGGCAGTCATTGTGCAGGGCACGTGGCATCGGCGTAGAAAACGAGCGTGGACGACGGTCGACGCCTAGTCACCGAGAAAGCCATTCTAGGCCCGTGCCCAAGATCCATGGACGAGAATTAATTGATACCGGCCTGCCTCGGCAAGGGTTGCGTAAGCACCGTGGAAAAACCCCTTTTTTTTCATCCCTTTCGCAAAAAGCTTTTAAACGCTCGTCGATTCTTTACGCTTCGTCGAGTCCTGATCGATCCTGCGAACACGTTCCTCGTCCTTTGAACAAGCCTCCCGCCCTTTGTTGCCTTCTTCGCGAAATGCAGGTGCTTCTCGGCAACTGATTGATTGTTTTTATTAATTGGGATCGATGGTTAGTCAGCTTTCTACGTAAATATCTCCAAAAGTTGTAGTTTTGAAGAAATTAATTGTTTGAACGGAAGATACTGTAGTAAAAAATTATTTACGATATGCAAAAGAGATAACGAAGTATAAGGTTAATAATAATCTTATTTTCCTCGTTGAAATTCTTATATGCAAGGGACGACGGTCGTGAAAAGAACAAGTATCTTCGGGAAGAGTCTGCGACGCGAACTCGTAGACCTCCGAGGGTTATTATAAAAATAATCAAAGTTTTCCCTGAAGCGGGACGAAGAGCGGATCACAGAGAAACACTCGACGGGGGTCAGTCTCGTTTCACGTCAACCAGACGCGACGACGGCGTCGCTCATTACGTTTGACGATTATGCGTTAATTTGCAGCTAGCGATACTTCAAACGATTTTTATTCGTCCCGCGTCCACGATGAGCTTTGCTCTCTTCTAACTGAGAGTCGTCGTACGTTTTCTCTGGTAGCCCCGTCTGCGTAGGCGTCGAGATTCATCTTCGAGGGTTTTCTCCTCTTTTCCTTTTTTTTTTTAATATTTTTTTTCTGTGTCTTTCGTCGGGGGATCGAGGATCCTCGTCAAAGGACACCGGATATGATAATCCCAACGCCAAGCTGAATGCGTAACGAAGTTTCTTTCACGACAAGAAGTGGACTCCGCTTCTGATTACCTTTACCTTTACCTTTATACCTTTGTACTGGCGAATTTTTTCGACGACCCTCGTAAATTGACTCCCTCGAAAGAGCACGTCGAGATGTTTCGTTCAGTCAACGCCTCCTGTGAATTCAATTCTTCGAAATCCAAATTTTTCAAATCGGAAATATTTCAGGTTTGAAACAATTCAAGTTGCGTCCCAATTTCAAATTATCCAAATTTCTAGCTACCTACTAATTATCTGCAATCTCCAAATTGCCCAAATTACTCAAATATCTAAATTCTCACAATCCTACTGTACAATCCACAAAACTTTGTTATCAAGAACAACCTGTTGAACCGACGACGAAACTTTGTCGAATATTTCAATCGTCCAGCATGGAGTATTCCCTGAAATCGGTGAAATCGGTGAAATCGTGCCGATAATCTTGCCCATTAGTCTCGAGGCGTAAAAAGCTAACAGATTGGAAACCGCATTCGGTTAGGTGAGCCACCTTTTATCCGACCTACACACACGCACACAGATAAAGAGGATCTTCTCATTCCCTTTTTGCATTAACGCGTCCCCGATCTAGGCAGAACGGTCCTATTAACTAATGCCTGCACCCCTGTTAAACGCAATGCCATACGTGCACCAGTGCACCAGCCAACCAGCGAACTAGCTAACCAGTCGGCGAACCGAGCAGACAGGGTGCGGAGGAGCAAGCTGCTGGTAGAACATGGCTGGTACGACGGGACAGTTTAAGCCCTGATATATCGCTCGCCGACACTCCCAACTTCTGTCGCCGTTTCTGTAGCGCTTTTTTTGTCACGGCAACCCATGGCTGACCATATGTCCACGGAAACCGAGATCCCCCCATCCACTGTCCGTCGCTTTGTCAAATTCTTTCATCTGTCTTTGCGCCTATGGCTCGCCGCGTTTTCACACAATTTTATACAACATTCTGTCGCGTCGCTCAAAAAGTTTTTAATAAAGGAGCTAAGTATCCGTTTCGAATATCAAACGAAAATTTCAAAAGTGTTATTTTTTTAAACAATAAATATTCAGAATGGTGTAGCGATACTACATCTGCAGCTGACAGTAAATAATAAAGAACTATGGGGTCTGAGATTAATTAATTTTCTTAGATTATTCTATTTTTACATCATACTCTCGAATTTGAAGAATGAACAGGTTCAGAGTGGTAGTTGGAGCACCACTACAGAAGTTTTCATTGTCAAGTGACATAAGGTTCCATTAACGGGAAAGTAGGATCGATTCGATCCATCCTTTTGCTAAATGCTCCCAGTGCGCCAGTTTAATCGTCGTCTCTCCGTCTCGTTTCCACGCGAGCGTTTAACCGTACAAATTACAGGAGCGTAGGACCCCCGAATATCGGGGGGCCGAAACGGTTCGCGTGGCCCGCGGCTAGCTCGTCGACGAGGAAGAAGAACCGGTGGACGGACGGAGAGAGGAGGATCGTGTTAAGATTCGAACATGTGGCATCATTTGTTACGTGCAAAGTGGGGTTTCGCCCGTTTGGCCCCGTGGGTTATCTAAGCTCGCTTAAGCGCGCCCACGTAACCGGAAAACCAATGGTGCTAAAGGAACCGGGGAACCGGTCAACCGTGTAAACGACTCGACGTCCTGGCGCGAGAAAATTATAGCCAGAAAGGAGTTCCCTACAATATTTTATCCGCATACGATGAAACTTAAGTTTATCTTGACCTACATCGCGATTATTTGCTCTATAATTCAATCAAAGAATTTTCACCCCCGAAGGATTAGTTCTTCGATTAACATTAAACTAATTGCATATTAATACTTATAATATAATAATTCCTTCTTGTTTGTGTTATTATTGTTTACGTGCATTTAATTCGTACATAATGTAGAATGATTTTAGAAACGAAAGCTTCCAGGTAACCACAGGGTTAAGGTCCTCGTTTCAAGGGCATCGACACAAGTTTTCATTCGATTCTCCCTGGATTCTTGTATACGTGAATTTTGAAGAGTCTCGAATGCTCATCGGTTTCTTCTTCCATCAAAATACAAGACTGTCTAACGAACGATTACCTTGTTTGGTGCTGGTCCAAAGAAAAAGGTAACTTCCATCCGCCATTCAACGGAGATGCTTTCCTCTTTGTCGTCGAACCGACCAAACGATTCGCGATCGAAGAAGAAACACGAAGATGTCGAATATATGGTGCCAAGAAACAGAAACACGGTAATACGATACGAAACCAAATAAAATTTCATTACCTTCCATTTTATTATACATTAAAATTTCAGTGGAATTCGATTCGACACTTCTCAAACCCATTTATTCTTTAAACTTTAAAAAATTTACCTTTCCATTCTTCACACAAGAGGTTAACTAAAGAACGCGATATTATTTGATATCTGACATGATAGTTATATTTTGTAAATAAATATTTGAAGAGGTGTACGCGTGTACGCAGGTAATCCTTTGGCCTGTTCTCGAGCATAGTAACCGAGGTGGATCCCAATGGAGGTTGATATTGGCGGTTGATTATCAATTTTCTACCAATTTGGTTCCACTTGTAGCGGCGCCAGCTTTTGTCCCGCTAATCACCCCTTGGTTACCGCTTTCACCCCCCGCCGGGTACATCCGATCCGCTTTGCATATTACGCCACGATATATCTCTACTATTCTACGTCACCACTCGACCAAGCTCACCCCATCCGTCTATATAGCCTTTTCTTTTCAACCCCTCGTACAAAAATTTCCATCGAACCACCGACCGACTAAAAAAGCGCAATTCGAAACAGTAACTAACTTGTAACTCCTCGTTCCTGTCCCTCCGATGTCTGTAAAAAGAATATTTTTCAAAATAAAAATGCTAAAAATGTATCATTTCTTTAATTTGTTTCTATATTAATCACTAGTGAATCATTGTAATATTTTTAATCACTGAAAGGTTAAATAAGGGGAAGTTTTTTAAAAAATTCCCCCAAAAAATGTCCTCATCCCTACTTTTTCACAAGAAACGCAAACATAATTTTTGTTTACGTACGAGATGCTTGAATATTCATAGTTTTAAGAGGTCTTTGATATCTGTTGTTTGGCAAAACGAAACGCTCGGACCTTGAAGAAGGCCGACAGAGCGATTATCGTAACCCCGGTGTACACATCAGGTGGAGCAGAAGAACGTCGGTTATAGTTTTTCGCGAATTAACCGGGAGGCAGGCAGACTCGTTCGCAAAACAACAGAGGGATCAAACGTGGACGCTTATGGGATCAGCGATCTGAAAACGTTGTGTTGTTTCAGGTGAGCCAGCTCTCACGCGCCACACCCTGTTTTCCACGCTGGAAACCACCCTCCCTCCCTCCCTCCCACACCCCCTGTGGACCGCGTTTCCCTCACCCTGTGACCGATCCGGAATTTCGAAATCGCTCGGTCTAGCGGCTAACAACATTTTTTTTTTTATTCCTCCGAAAAATACCCTCTGACGCACCGTTTCCACCCTCGACAAACAATTCCACGGTTTCATTAAAATTTTAACGTAGAAAAAAGAAGAATTATTTTTTTTTTCTTCTTCGTTACATCGTCCAATTGTTCGTGGCTTATTTTTGACTCGGTTTTCGATCCGAATATTTGAATATCCGACAATTATTTTTATACATTTATTGTTCCGTGTTATTTGTATTCGAATACAAATAGAAATCGAGCTCGATGTCAAAATAATTTGATGATTCAAAAAAGGTACCCCATTCGACATTTTTACGAAGGAAATTGTTCAAAATCGTCGCAATCACCATCCATTTCCGGTTCACCCTGTACACGAATGTCGGTCAAATTCATTTTCATCGAATTGAAACGTTTCTTTATCCGGCGTTCATTAAAATTTATTCGCCATTAGGGAGTAGGATGAAATAGAAGCGTCGCTCCTGTTGGAAATTCCTGGAGGGTTGTTGGCAATAAACAGTGTATCACTGTTTCTCGGCACATTAAATGCCGCTTAGCGCCGCTTCTCTCGGCTTAAACGAAATGAGCCAGTGTACCGAAGCAGCCTCAGTGATTTTTAAGCATCGTTCTTGTCTGGTAACGAACAGTTATCAGGTAACAAAAAAATTCATTTGGCCAATAATTCCTTCTGTATTTACCCTCAACACTGATCAACTTCCCGACTTTCCATAAAAAAAAAAAAAAAAAAAAATTTTTCAAAGTGTTATAATATCAAGAACGACGTTTGACGTGGATAGAAAATAAGGGAGAAGGGTGAATATTGGTGGATGATGGTGGTTAGAGAAGCAGAGCATGATCGTTTGTGACACCAATGACCAATCAACGTAGTAGGGGGAGGTGGGCGCGGTAATGGGAAAGCCATGCACGCCGGCTCGATTCACCACTCGCATAAAATTAACCAGTTCGTTCGTTCGTTCATTTTAATTAACGAAACAGCGGGACCATCACACGACCGGTACGTCTATCTCTTCGATATTGCCTCGGCACACGTTTTACACGGCTGGACCGTGCGAGAAATCTGCCCTCTGCGATCTTTTCTCGATTACCAAGCTTTGTTTATTGCCAATGAGATTCGTACGATCGTTTTATGGTATACCTTTAATTCTCGGGACGTCCTTAGTTCTAGGGATCCCTAGTTCTAGACACCCCAAGTTCTAAGTCGTGGAATTCTAATTCTAACCATCCCTAGTCGTATCGCCCTAATATCCCTAATTCTCCTGGCGCCTGTAGAACCCTCGTACCTCTGAAATCGATCTGAAACGAACGATCTAGGTGCCCGGCTTCCGACTGGATGCCCCCGAGGTTCGTGCATCGGTCAGTTCGTGCAGAAACGCGACGAAGAAAAGTTCTTCTTCTGGTTCAGAAGGTTCAGGACCATATAAGGTGAACGTGTAGAGCGGCAGGGTCGGTGGCACGATGATGTCTCTATCTACGACGGACTAGCGGGCCCCGTTACGTGTGCACGCGGACGGCCGCGTGTATGTGCAAACACACAGGCGGCATCGTGGCATGCAACGAGCCCAGGGTCAGCCGGGGTCAGCCAGTCACGGAGTTAATTAGACGCCGTGCTTCGGCAGGGCTCACGTGGCAGCATGCTCAGATATCAATCGGTTCTTTGCTCCTGGATGGACCCATGCCTGCTTTTTCTTAAAAGTTTCTTCGCCCACTATCCCTCCTCACCCTCCTGTGGACGAAAAATGGGATACCGAACGGATAGAATCGTGCTTAGAATCGTGTGCACGAAACTTTCGCATCTTTCTCACGCTGTTTAATTAAACCTTTAACTTCGGACATTTTTCATAGAGAAAAAATCAATTATTTCTTGTTAATTAACTAAAATGGGTACACTGTAATGGTTCTCTTGGCGATTGTAAAGTTATCGATGACTCTATCTTCGAACCATTTGGAAAATTTAGGGGTGTTTAATGTCCTGAATTATTTACCATGAATTCTTTACACAGTCGTTAAAGGATTATGCCTTGAATGCATAATTTTCTTATTCAGAACTTTTGCAAATGTTAATTTGGCAATAACCGTGTATCTTGAATGAAATAAACGTAAGGAATTTGTGAAAAATAGGATATTTATTTTGCAATATTTTAATCTCCCAACTACATTTTTTCAGGAAGCCTTTTTATACAGCGGTTTCGACGATAGATTCCGTCGATTTTACATCACGAAGAAAACAAGCTTTACCGGTTGGTAACTTTACCCTCTTTCCATCGTCCTCTTCCGACTTGATTATCCCGGCTAATTTGGCTTCCCCCATTTGGTAGCGAGATAGGAAAGCAGGAAGAGCCCCTTTTCCTTTTCTTCTTCGTCCATCAGGCGACGTAAGACCACCTTGTTCTTACCTTTCTGCCGTAGTCTTACTTAACGCGTTCCGTCGTGAAACCGACTATCTGCAATTAGCCAGCCCACATTTATATGACCTGATTACAACGCTCTGCCAACTACCTTTAATCCCCTGGATCCCTAAGCAAAATCCAGAAACACCTTGCCAGCTTTCCTTCTCCTTTTTCTCCTCCTGTTTCTTCGCGTACTTACAATTTTACGTTCGTCTTGCCTAAACAATTCTAGCTCTAGTCACCTCTATTTCTGGGAGTTCGTAAATCTAGGTATTCCTAGCTCCACCACCCAACTTTCCATTATCAAAAATGTGAAGAAGCTGAATCGATAGAGCAGAAAGGAATCCCGATACCCCCGTAACGCAGCCAAATCTCTGTACACGAGTATTTACAAGCGAACGAGCTCGTGTAACAAGAAATACGAAGGAAAGGAGTAGGAAAGGGAGGAGAGGAGGAAAGAGAAGGCTTCATTAAGGTACACGATGATAACGAGTAGGAGGAGGAGGAGGATTCGAAGAACGTCGGAGGCTCGCTTTACCGTGAAGGGTTTCGCTTACGCGTTTCCACGAGAAACGTGCGAAAGTCTCCGCTTCGGTTCTCCACGAAGATACTCGTCGCGTGAGCAGCAGATAGAGATGAAAACTCATGGAATCGTGAAACGAGGAAGAGAACGAGGAGGAGGATGAGAAGGAGGACGAGGGTGGAGGCATGACGGAGGGTTCCGGGTGTAGGTCCACCGCCCCTGCTGGCTCGTTGGAGATGGAAGCAATAGGGATCAACTAGTATGCAAATCGCATGTAAATATCGTTCACTCTCCCAGTACCGAACCAGCTAAAGCCTCTTTCTCTCTCTCTATCTTTCTCTCGGTGTCTCTCTGTGTCTCTCTGTGCCTGTCCCCCGCTCTCGATTTCCTGTCCTCTCTCTGTTTCGTTCTCCCCGTTCTCCCCTTTCTCTCCCTCCGTTTTGCTCCGGTTGTGGAGTACCGAACAGAAGAAATCAAAGCAGGGGACAAAAGCAAGCGGCAGACGAGATCGTGACGGAATTCTTTCTCGTTCTTCCTGTCTAACCCACCCTTTTTTTCGGCCGAGCTGGCATCGTTCAACCCCACCCCCACCCCCACCCCACCCATCTTTCAAAGGTATTTGCTTTTCCTCCGTCTCGAGAGTCCCCAACGATGCGTTTTCGTCCAAGTGGGTGTTACCGAGCGTCGTTAGTTCTTAATTAATTTATTCTGATCCGAGAGTGGTCGTTCTGGGACACTCGAACGGCTCCCCTGCCGGAACGACAAACGAAAGGACCAAACGTGCTTCTTCCGGTGCTATCCGTTACGAAATTAAACTATTTTCGGCTTTGTTTTGGTCGACAATTAGCGCCGCGAGTACTTTTACAAGTTAAATTGAAAAGTGTCAAAAATGAACAGGAAAGGGTTAAATATTCAATAAAGAATAATTGAATGAAATATTTGAAAGGAGTAAATTTCGATAAATTCGAAGGATTTTCTACGACTTCGTGGCTTCTAAAGTGTTAAAAGTGTAATAGAAAAGTTCTCACGTTCCAAGGTAAGTTTCCGAGAGTGTAACGGAATAATCGAGCGATATTGTTGGTGGCTGTGTCAAAGTTGCCAATCGTAAACGTGAGAGCCGTTCTCAGCAACTGTGACATAATGTCCTTGTTCGTCGGCGATGTTCGAGCCAGTGTCTGTCTCTTGTAACCGTTATCGGTATAAAGTTTTGCACGATCCTGTTCCTGCGGGAGCTCAGGTAATTTCATCCAGGAAGCTTCAGAAAATTCAACGTTTCTTCGAATCAAATTAATTGATGAACGAATAATTATACCTCGTTTATGAAATAAATATTTTTTGGACAGAAATGGAAAAATGTTCGTTCCTTTTGTGATACAAATGTTGTGTTTTGTATTTATAAAGGGATTAAACGCGAGCAAAGGATATCGATTCGTCTAAGCAAATAATCAAGCATAAGAGGGGACTTAAAGAGGGACGAAAACGTTATTCCTGGAATTATGACGACTTCGGTGTTATTCGTGGGGTTAGAAAGCAGAGAGCGGAAAGAGGGCGAGACAAGTAAGACCTCTCTAACTCCAGGTATTTTCATCCTATATTCGTCGACCTCCGGGCCGGCAGCAGGATTACTCGTACAGACCCCGAGAGAACTTCTCCCTTTCTTACCTTACCGCCGCGAACGTCTCTGCTCCAGTCGAAAGTCCTCCTCCTTTTTCCTCCCTACCCCTGTCCTAGGCTTCCGCATTACCATTCTCAAAATTCTCGATAAACCGGGGCTTCCGACGTCACGGTTTCGCCCCCCTTGAACAGCCTGCCGGCTTCTATTTTCCACGAACGCCAACGGTATAATCGAGATTCCCCGTTGTATCGCGCGCTTTTGCCTCCTCGAACGCCCGAAACTTTCAACCGCTGAGAATTAGTAGAATTTCGAGACAGAATTTTTGATTTTTAAACATTCGCGAACAAAGAAAACTTGCAAATAGTCTATTTCTGGGAACGAAACAACGCGTAGAGGAGCATCGTTGAAGTTTCAAAGGATGTTTCAGACGCGGACTTAGATTTGACGGAGACAGAACGATCGTGGAGGGTTGAGAGAATCTGGGAGGACAGTGGGGAGAGGGAGGGTGTAGCGGTTGCAGCCGACGGCACGTTTTAATAATGCCTTCCCTCCGTCGACGAAGAACGAGGAAGAAGTTTAACGAAGATTGTGCCAGATACTTTTAATTGCTATTCCTCCCTCCGCGAACGCGGTGGCGAACCGATGCTAGAAAATGAAAGGGAGAAGGGTAGGGAACAGGAGGTCCACGAGATACCTCATCCTCCTCCTCCTCCCTTCGTGCTCTTCATCGGTTAGAACCAACCCCTTCGTCCCTCTCGTTTTACAGTCTTTTTATCCGTCGTTGTCCCGCGGACCCTCGTGATTTTATCGTACTTGTATCCTCTCGACTGCCGTTCCGCCGAAGAGGTTTGTTATTCCACCGGCAGATAGGCGACAAAGGAATTAATCGGGTCGCCTCTTCCTACTTTCGAGGCCCCCTCTTCGTCGTCCGAGTGCCGTCAATTAAATCAGTTACGTTAAAAACCAAAGATAAATCGAAACGGCGCGAACGCCCGATTTCCTCTTTTCCCCACGGGGGACCACGTATCAAGCTTCCGTAGAAATTAATAACGCGACTAATTAAAGCTCGCGTTCGTCTCATCGAAATGCAAAAATCTCCACCGATCGCTAATACACTTTCGTGCGCTGTCAGGGGGGTATTAATATCTCGAAATTATTCGATACTCTAAAAATCTACAACTACGAAACGGAAACCGTCATAGTAATAATTAATTACCGTATTGTAGAATGGAACAACGTTCGAACGCTAGGAATCGCCGTATCATTCCGTTGTTATTTATCCGCGATAAATGGGTTCGAGCGAAGGCGAATCGACGGGGGGTTGAAACGTCAAAAAGATCGATTCGATTGCCTTTTTCCCGGGGTCATCCTGCAGAATTTCGCGTGCTTCCTGCGAGCGACTGGGCTCGTCCATTATGGCCGAGCGGCCCCCGTTGCCGAGCACAATGCGGAGAAGGCTTACGCCGGGTATATAATACGAAGTCTAAAAATCAAAACACATTAATCTCCGCCACGTGTCGTGGATCGCACGCTGGTAACAAAACATCCTCTGTGCGCGCCGGCCCACGTGGCCAATATCGAGGCGGGTCACTTGCGGTACCCGCGTTTACCTTTCAATACGTTCCCTATTTAGATGTCCTACTCTCAACACAAACAGAAGTTTGCCCGGTTTATTTATTCGAACGGTACCCCGTGTTTCTCTTTGCCAATTTATTTGCAGGGTTAAGTGATCCTCGAGCGGACCAGCCAGACAGGTGTACGGAATCTGCCTACTGTTGTTCTATATAATTTTATAAACACCTTGTTGCAAAAATTCTTTGAAATTTAACTGGTTAGAAATCTTATTTTCCGGACTATTTGTTGGAGAAAATTCTTCAGGCATTTCTCGATTCACTAAGGGATGACTAATCGACGTAATTTGTCATTGAGGACGAGGAATCGTGAAAGGTGGACGAGCGAATGCGACACTAGCCTTTGAAAAGCTCGATGCCTCGAAACTCGTGGGTCTTTATGACACATCCGATACCCCTGCACGCGCGTCCCCGTTTCCCTCGCACCCTTGACCATTGTCATGTCAAACGGATATATATTTAGCGACAGGGAATCGATTACCGAACTGTAATGCCCGCTCGTGTCAAACTTCTGACGCCTGTGTCGTTGATAGAAACGTCAGAGATATTTAGCCCGATGCACGGAATCACACTTTTATAATTTCGACTCGATGAAATTCCGCGGCGCTTGTACGCACGTACTGGGGGAAGATGCATGCAGCCGCTTATCTAATTTAATTTGGTAATATCGCGCCCATTGAGAGAATAAATGATTACCGGGAAGATATGAAGTTATCTGGCCCCGTGGGACGCGTAAATTACCATTACCCCGGCCGGGCTGCAACGAAACCGGCCAGGAGAAGAGGATCCCGCGGCTTTTTAGGGGGTGCCCACCCTCGGAGATCTTAATTATTAATCGCTCTCGTTAATCACGCCAATCAACGGTGAATCGTCGATCGTATCTCGTGATGGACACGCGAAATATCGTGTTGGCGAAAGCGATTTCTCCGCCTCCGACGATCGATTATTTATAACGGATATCTTTTCGCGAGGACTTTTATTAGTTTCGTTGGGTCTCTCTGAATATTAAATTGGCAGCTAAATTTGGCTAAGAGTTCTTTATCCAAATCGTTTGAATTCCAAAGTAAAAGTCTTCCACTAAATAATTCTTTTGTCTATCAATTTAAAATAATAAGTACTTGAAAGATTGTAGTTTTAACATGGAAAGATTAATTTTTTGTTGTAAAGTCAGTGAAAGATTGGACGTGCAGGCTGCTTTTGCACCATTGCCGTCACGCTAAATCTCTGGCGCATTGTTCGCGCCCCCTTTAGCCGTCACGATTTTCCATTGGCACCCCTCAAAACCCAGCCACGCAGTCAACCTCCACCCCTTATTTCTTCGCTCTACCCCCTCTGCACCTTCGCAACCATCACCCTCTTACTGTCGTGATCACCGAGCAACGTACGTATCCGTCAAAATCGAGTCTGTTACAGTTAACTTCAATATATTTTTGTCTAAAATATCATTCTTCCTTCTGTGTTTATTCCTTACACATTACAATTATGATTTAATATATCATTTTCTGTTAAAATGACAAACTTTCAAATTAAAAAAGAAAGAATTTCTGTAAAATAAAATAAGAAAATCCAAGAGGGGAGGTTAATTTTCCAGAAGAACGCTTTCCAAAGAGGATGATACTATCACCGATCAGACATTTATGTCATCGAAGATTCCTCCGTTCATAGATTCTTTTTTTATTTATTTCACAGCCGACGGTCTGATTCACAAATCTTTTCCAGCAAGTATGGGGGGGTTTCCCTTGTCGTTGTAGCCGGTAACCCCGAATCGTATCCCGATCGAGCGTGAAAAACAGAGGGGTCCATTGTAACCTCGTGCTGTGGCTAATGCGAGTGTCGTCGTCGACGTCGGTGGAGGAAACCGGGTGCAGGAGGTTTCGTAGTCGTCCTCGAACATTAGCCAACGGTCGTTTAGCTGAAAATCCTCGCGGGCAACACGAACACTTTTGGGTTACGCCTCGTTGAAAGCGGATTTTTTTCAGCTGCGCTTTCGCACGAAAGTCGAGGACCTTCGATCTCGATCTTCCGCTTCTCGTGTATCTACCACCCTTTAAAGTACAATTTAACCCTTCTGTAGGAATTTTTCAATATATAAACTTTAATGTCTTCACTTATTTCATTTTGAAGTAAAAAGTAATTCTCTAAATGCTCCTTTCTTTCGATATGAAGTTACAAACAATCGAGGTACCGATCTCAGCTAGAGTAAAAGGAGGGGAACAATTAGGTTGGCGATTGTATTTTGTAGAACAAGACGGCTAACGAAAAAGTTAAGGATCTTCCCATAAGTTTCAAGCCCGGTGATCAAAGAAGGCGAGAATCTAGATAATTAACAGAAGACAAACCACTCTTTGTTCCTCGATTCTTCCCTTGAAAATGTATTTGCTCAACGAGGTTGTGCAAATCTTTCAATTTTCATCCGTGCGATAAAGTTATTCCGAAATAAACTCACGATTGTCGTCGTCGTTATTATTTAGCGATGGTTACGCTCGAGATAGAGCTGGAAGTTTATCTGAGAACGGCAATCGGGTGTATACAAGTTCTACGCGACAAGGCCAGGAAGGATTGTCTGGTGTCCGATCTCCGTGGGAGTTGGCGCACTCTAGAATTAAGCCATCATAGTCTTCCGTTGGCCTCGCACTATCTATACCAATTAATCCTAACGTTGCCACGAGTGTCGACCTATCTCCACGTTTCGCTAGTTAATCCGATTCCGTTTATACTCCTCGAACAATGAATAATATTTTTCTGACTGCTTAATCATTTCGCAAACAACGCCGCGTACGTGTCGCGTTCAATTTATTATTTCAGCCGAGGTTGTAATTAAAACAGGAACGATAAACTAACGATAGTTAAACAGGAATGTTATTTCTTTTTAAAAATTATTTTAAAATTCCCCTACGACGGCATTTTCCCTAGGGTTAAAGGTCGAAGAGCCTAGTTATAACTAAAGTATCCTTGCATTTTGATTTAATTGACCCGGGATCCTTCAGCCAAAGGTTAATACGCGTTGTTAGGCGTAGGAAAAAAAGAAGTCATTGTCCTCGCAGGAGCGGGTACCACTGCCAGTATCGTGAGCGTACTCGAAGAAGGGATGAAAAAGAACAAAAGCGGACAGCGACGGAGAGGGAAGGAAGAACGTAGAGAGGGGTACGGTTGTTCTTTTAACACGAGCTTTAGGGGGTCCTTTATGCTGACACAAATATCGCTTATGCCGGCGTCGCGCCGCTGTTTTGGCCTAGCCCATCGAGCATTGTGCCTTCCAAGGCCGTGTGTACCAAACACCGAGGCTCTGTGTACCCAGCAAACACGCTCGTCACGTGCCACCGCCTGATCCCTTCCTCCATAACTCCCCACCCCCCACCCCCCTCCGTTCTTCACGGATTTGCGCAACGGGTCAACCTCGTTCCCTTCGGATCCTTCTTTCCCATTAGCGAGAGCTTCTGGATCCTGCGAGTGGCCGCCTCGCGTGTCGTTTCGCGAGGACCTCTCGCAGAGCGCCACGGGTACACCGGCAAACACACGTGGCGTCAGCTTTGTTTGCCCCGCTTCCGTTTCCAACACGGACTTCTGCTTCCTTCGCTGACGAGATACCGACGCCAAACTTTCCTTTTTTGCCTTTCTTTTTTCGTTTCACCCTCGTCCACGCGGGATCTTCCCTTTATGAAATAAGGATTATGGAGTAAAAGCTACTGGATCCATGGACTAAAACCTTTGCTTTCATTTAAAAATGGTGTAATTATTTATTCATTTGCAAGGGTGTATCATCGTATTCTTGACCTGCGAGCAACGGCAACTCGTGTCGACCTTAATTACAAAGATGTTGTACACAATTGACCGGAAGAGCAGCCTTAACACGAGGGTGAGCTTTATGATAGATAAACGTGTCCACAGTTCGTTTCCATCCCCTTCTGTTCTTGGCGCGGCGTCGCGTCAGGGTGTCGACGCAGGAGCGGTCTCGAGAAGTTCACTGGAAAGTGATAAATAATGTCGCCACGGGGACAAAATCGTCCGTAACCGGAGGGCTTTCGAAAAAGGGCACACGCCATTACCTCCGATGTGTTCTCGCTACGACGACGATCCTCCACCGCCACGATATCCCTCGTGTCGTTCAAAGTTAAACGCCTTCGCGTCGGAGACTCGTCGTGAACGAAGGACCAGGGGCACAGGGGTGCTCTCACCCCTCGAACGGGAATGAAAATTGTATTGTTGGAAGTCCCTTACGAGGGAAAGAGCCGGTATTATGATCGCGTTAGACTGCGTTTCCAGTGCTGAAGACAGCGGTCAGCAGCTCTTTTCATCACGGTCATCAATACCGCTCATCAATAATCGCCGTTTGACAGCTTCCTCCACCTGAATACCGGGCTATTTCTGGTGGATTAAGCGTAGGAATGGGGGTAGGTGATAAAGCAGATATGTGTCAGAGTTGTGAAAATTCGAATGTTTGAATGATTTAGATTCGGAATTCGTATGATGCGAATACCCCCATTACTCAAACACTAGAATACTAGGATACTAGGATAATAAAATACTGAAATCCTTGATATTAGAATAATACTAGAGAATAATAGTCCGATCAATTTTCGGATAAAATCATCGCTCGTCACGATTGGTCAAGCCTTCGGGGCAGTGATTTGCGGTTCCTGCGATGGAGAATGAAATCGACGCGTTTCCCTCCTTCTGACAGGGGCTGAGAGCGGACGGTTCGATCATCTACGACTTATCGCGATGATGAATCGCGGAATCGAGGAACGGATGTTGCAACCGAAAAGTTACTGCATCGTTCGCGATACATCGGTGGCGAAGAAGAGAAGGAACAGGAGAAACCGGAAAAAGAATCTTTCGTTTGGAAAAACCGAAGGCGTGGTTGATGGATGAAGATCGATGGGGTGTACGCGACCCGTCGTACACCACATCGGATTCTTGCCTTCCTTCGACCTTATCCATCCACCCCCGCGATGTCGTTACACCTCATAACCTCCTCTGTCGACTTAATATCCTTCGACACGTGCGAGGATCCTTGCCAGGTGTCGGCTTCCTCGTCGTAGCCGCAGACTGCATCTTCCTACCCCTTTTATACTCGATTTTGAGAGCTAAACTCGTAAAAGATTAGCTATCGTTTGTTTATAATATCTCAGATACTTCCGAACGAATAACATAAATAATTGATCGAGAAAAGAGAATGATTCATTAAATTGTGTTCGAAGAATCGTTTAAAAATGAAACAGAATTTGCGGTTTGCTCGTAAATTAAAATATCGAATGAAGATGAAAACAGGGGTGGAAAAGTTTGTCCCGGAAACGAGCATACTTTCGCAAATGGATTCAAAGTCGGTGAAACTGTAGTTCATCGAAAAACTTGAACAAAGCATACGGAGACGAGAAAGAAAAGGCAACTTCGATCCCCCTCCTCTCATCCCCCCCCCCCCTCCCCCTCCCCCTGTTGACCGACCTCGTCTGTTTTCACCGCATCCGCGACTTTTACCTACCACCGTATTCCCTTGGGTGGTTTCTTCCGTTCTGTCGAGAAGTTTTCGCAATTTATGCACCTTTTTCACACGAACTCGCGTGCCTTCTATCAATATACAAACTGTCAAACGATATCTGCTTTCGGCTTGTAAGTTCGTACCTCAAACGATCATATCGAATTTTCACTAGTGTTGTTACGAAAAATCGATCGCTTCGTTATTCAAATACTCCAGGACTCGAGTATTCGAGTAGTATTTAAATTATCAACCAGCATGCAATAATTATGTAATATTCTTATAAATAACCAATACTTCAGACCGTAAACTTTATCGAAAGATACACGAAACCAATTAACTTTGCCATGAATCCAAAATACACAAAATTTACATCGAGAAGTTTCGACTAACTTTTCAACTAAAATTTGCTTACAATATTCAACAACGTTTGCATTGTACTTTATTTTAGGAGAAAACGAGTTGCTGATATGAGGTACAAAGGCCAAGAAGATAAAGAAAGAGGGATGAGATGAAAATGGGTATTCGATAAGGAGACGAAGAGGAACGGGAGCGGTGCGAATGGAACACGTGTACGGTGTCACATCTATCTGAAAAGTTCATCGTTACAGAGATCTCTTGAAAAGGAGTTTCCTGGAATGTGAACCATCCACCGATGGTGGCGAGTGTGTGTAATCGAAGGAATCGTAGAACACTTTTCTCATGCAAATACCCTCCGGATGCGGGAGAAGGGACAACGAACTTCTTCTTTAGTCCGCTTAAAAAACTTCGAACTTGGAGTCCTTTTTAAATTTAAATGCTTTCTTCTACCTCCCCCTCCCCCTCCCCCTCCCCCGTTCTTCGCCATACCCTCTCTGTTCAACGTAAAAATGATGATAAAAAAGAAATGTCAAGAAACACGAACATAGCGATAGATAATTTAAAAAATGGTGATAATTATTGTTTATTTATTTAGTTGTTAAATGTTCACTGTGTAAATTAGTTTGAAAGAAACGAAAGCTTTGCTCGGTGTATTTCTTCAAGTAGAAATTAAGAGATTCCGAATAGCATTGTTGAAAATTACAAATGAAAAAATGTTAGGATATTTTGTAACTGAAAAGGTTACAAATCGATAGCCTGATTAACCATAATTGACGAAAGCATATGCGCATAACGAAACAGCCCGTAAATTTAAACGCGAGCGCAGAAATATTTCTGCATGGAAGCGTTAAAAATTCAATCTTTCCGGCAACAAAATGTCAGGAGATTTGCATAACCCGGTGTCATTGTTTCCCCAGGAAACGTAACGATGGCCATAAAAGGAGAGGGGTCGTTTCGGTCCCGGTAATTATTGAAACGAATAAAATTTTCACTCTGTACGTAATAATGAGCGGTACACGTACAGGAATTATACCGCAATTATTACGGGAACGCGTACGGGAATCGCGGCGATACAAATGTATTAAAAATTATTATTTGCCGGCCGACGTTCAATGACCAGAAAAATATTTGTCCATAACGAGACGCTTGCTCGACACCCCCCGTCCCCATCCCCTCTTGTTGAGAATAACGGGATACGGGATCGAAATTTGAAATTCGAATTATTATAATTACGACGCTTTTGACCACGTTAAAAATCCCCGGACAAAGAGAGAAAACGCGTTGGATTACGCGTAACCGAACAACCCCTGCACGATCATATGATATAATTAATAAAGAGTTACATGGTAGAATGCTTCTACGAGATGAGCTTGTTAAATCGAAAATTTTCATGCGCATTAAATTAAGAATTAATCGTATACGTTAATTACTAATACAATTTAACGATGGCGCGGCCGGGGTTGCGAGTTACGAGAATCGTTATAGAATTTAAGAAAATTACTTTGTATTTTTCAATAAAATCATTTTTATCAGTATCTTGGTTGTAATATCTTTTTAACTTATTCCATACGTACAATGTTTATTACTCGATGCTATTTTTCTAATAAAAATAATAACCATCAAATGTACAATTTTTATCCAAAGTGGACCAGACCCCCCATTTTACCCCCAAAAATCGTAGCTACATACATTGCATATACAAATATTTTACGAACTGACGAATGTTTTTTACGATCATTTTCGTTTCGATCATTTTCGAGCCCTGCCTACTTACGCCAATGGTATCGGCACGGAATATTGATATCAAAACGGAATTATTATTTCTCCTTTGTGTTTTTAACGAAACAGCAAGCACGTTAACAAGTGCATACAGAATTACGATTCGAAAGGGGGCAAAAAATGAGAGGAAAGGTACGTATGGGTCGTCCACGTGGTGGATGGTGTATCGTGTACAGGATGGCTGAACGTAGCGCGACAAGGTAGAAGGGAAGAGTTATTAAAATGTAAATATGAATCGACAATCTGTAACCCGGCGCGTCGCGTTAAGCACGTGTGCGCTGCCGTGTAGATAAACGTGTCTCGAATAGCCCCGCGAAAGCACGATGACGTTCGTAAATGGGTTTCGACAGGAAGCTTATTTCGAACAAGTTTTTTTTTATCGTCCACGATTTCCCACGGTCACCCGACGCTTCCAACTTTTCCTTTTCTTCTCGCCGCTTTACGGACCTCGAACGACCCCCTAACAAACTTAATTCCTCATTTTTACATTTTCAAAACGTCCAATTTATCTACATTTTTAATACATATTCTTGTCAACAAATTCTTGATTTGTGAATTTCTTTTGGACGAAGCAGAGACGTTTAAATTAAACGAAGGAGATACGATCGCGTTTCTCGAAAGTTTGTTTATAAAATTTTGCAAGACGGGGGGTTGGAGAATGGTGACAGAAAGAAACGAGAGCATTCGGGGTTGCACGTAAGCCGTAGATTTCAGTTACGAGAGAAATTCAAGGAGGAAGAAGAAGAAGAAAGAATCTATAAGTCCATAAATCTGTAAAGCCAGTCGACAGAAGGAAAAAAGGAGGATCGGGAGAAAGCAGCGGGAGATAAATTTATGGCTGGTATCGTAAAAAACAGAATCAGAGCAGCGAAGAATTTTTATTCCCACCAGATTCGAATAATATACCGAACTTTTGATGCCAACTGCACTTCCAGCCTGCTGATTTAAACGACACTATTTTGTCATCTTTATTCTTATTTCTTTGATAAGAAAATTGTATAATAAAGCTGTAGATTTAATTTTTATGAAGTCGCGTGTGTCCTACCATGGTGGTTAACACTTTTAAAGCTGTATATTTTATGGAATCGATGATTTTCGAAATTTAAAAGTTGAAAATTGTATAACTACCTTAGTCTTCGAGTTACAAGTAAATAAAAATAAAATAAAGAATACCAGCGTAAAAAGTAACAAATTAATTGAAACGATGCCCCGTTGGATTTTAATAAAAAAAAAAAAAAAAAGAAGAAGGAAGAGCGTATTTGGTAGCGCAATATCATATCCGAAGGATAGTTATCCCAGTGGAGAAACATCGAAAGCGAAATCCCATGGGATGACGGGAACCACAGGCGGTTCCTTTCCATGGCCGATGGAATCTCATTCTTCGTCCCCTTTTGCTTCCAGCATCCCCCTTTTACCGGTATCCTTCTCCCTCCCACCTCGTCCATTCCCTCTCTCTCTCCGTTCACCGTGTACCCGTGTTGATTGCTCTCTCGCGCCGCAAACGTACGGCCCTCATAAATATTCAATGGCCACGCGGCCAAGATAAACTAATTAAAACTTAGATCTCGGTAGTCACTTTAGATTTTTACTTACACAAGAAGCATTTCAACGGCGGTTGGCCAACCGCCTTCGTGGAAGAAACGAGAGGAAAAAGAAAACGTACACGAAACTGTAGCCCGCGAATACGATTCGACTGTTACGTTCGACCACGAGGAGGAAGACGACGAGGAGCCAGCGCGTCGGGGCGGGCGCGGAGAGGGGTAAAAGGGCCGGCAAAAGGACGCGCAAAGAAAGCTTTACTCTGTACTTCTCATTAAGGAAACCACGCTTTCTTTTCTGCCTTCTTTCTTTCTTGTAACCTTTACGAAGTCTTTCGAAGGAAGGACATTCATCCCCCCTCCCCACTCCCTTTTCTTGTTTCTTTTTTTTTCTCTTCTTGTCGAACCTTAACGAGTGACTCGAAAGAAATGGGATCGAGCAGGGTGCTAAAGTGTTCATTGTCCTCTCGAATTCTGCCCGTTCTAAGTAAGTATCTTTATTAACCTTGGCCACCATGCCAGACTGAAATTTAACCCATCAAAATTAAATCTATGCTTTTCTTACTCAAAACTGGTAATGTATGGAACTCGGGTTACAATTCAGTAACATATATTACTTAACGTGTGGATGATAGAAGAAATAAATGTTTGTTTTCGCGAACGTAAACGACACCCTGTACATTTTTAAAGGTTTCACGGTGGCAAATGGCACGATACAGTGTTCTCGATGGCACGTGAAAAAGTTACCGTCCATTCGAGCGACGCAAAAGAGGCACGCGGCACGTTTGTCTGGTGTTCTCGTCACGGTAGTCACTTGCAACGTCGTTTCGCGATCGATACGAGATCCGTGAATAATCGTGCGATCCATTATCGTTCGTACGTTTCTTTAACGTTCTCCGTCTCGAACGAAAATGATTTATTAACGTCCAGGTCGGACGCGTACGCCTTGTTTTTGTTCGCCCTCGATCGAGGTTACCAGCCTTCCTTTTTTTTTCGTTTTTTCAAAAACCGTAAATTTCCTTTTCCTTCGCGCCTGGCCAGGACAAGAAAGGGGAAACGAAAGATCGATAACGATAAAAATTCTCCAAATTTAAATAAGCTATATCAGGTATAATTATTTCAAGAAAATCCAATAACTTTAATAAATAAAAAATATACGAAAATAAAACCAAGACACTGGCCAACATCCCCTAAAAAGACACCCCTGCTTTACTCGACAATCGCTCGAATTAATTTAAAATAAGAATTTTAAATTCACCAAGCTGTTTCCAAGCTCACATGTTACGGTACCCCCTGAATTCTTCGCCTCGTGTTTTCTCGCCCGGCACCAAACCCCCCGCCCCCTTTCAGTTTTCCATCGAAAAGACTTATTTTTCCTGCCTCTTTATCCGGAGCCAAGTTTACTTAAGATATTAAAGCACTCACCCTTCGTTTCCTGTCAGTTTTCTCCTCGCCGTCTTTTCCTCCATTGTTCCACGGGGGCGGCGGTGCACAAGGTTTCAGCATCCACCTCCGAAGGGTGGTTCGGCTGGCACGCCAGACAGGCCTCGCCTTAATTTGTAAGCGGATTTTTGCGCTAATCAACGGATTTAAGAAGCACAAGAGGAAGCGGATACCGGGTGGGCCACGGCGGAAGGAGGGCGCCCGGAGACGAGACCAAAGACGGGGGACAAGAAAGTCATTTGAATTTATTTTAATTATACTAACGAACAGGCCGCGGAACGAGGGCCTAACGAATTATTTGCTCGAATATGATTGCGTGGAATTTCTAACGAAGGATCGACCGATCTCTTGTCTTTCGCCGAGGTGGATTGTTGTTATTGGTTGATGGACAGCCTTCGTGTCTTCGTCGAGCGATCGAAGACGTTGACGCGGGGTATCACCGATGAGCAGCATCTGAAATTTCATGTAATCCAATGATTTGTTAACGTTCGAACAATGATGACGGTCGTGAAATTAAAACTGAGCATTCAGAACGAAAGATAATTAAATTCTAAATTATACTTTATACTAAAAAGTGTTTTCAAGACGTTTCGTTGCAATTACAAGTGGGAATTGATAAAAACAATTGAAGAAAGCGTTGAAACGTGTCGAAATTCGACGGATCTAGGGGGTCCCCGTAAGAGGGCATCGTTAGGGTTGTCCCGATTCCCCGTGACTCATCCGCATACGACTCGATATATATCGGCGAGTCGTCGCACACGCGGCCGATTTCACCATAAAACGTGCACGCTCCACGGTCCCGGTGTGTGCTCTCGATGTGGGCGGGGTGGGTTTGCCATTTGCAATGCAAACGATAACACAGCGTATCGCACGAAAACGCGCACATATAGTATATATATATACATACATAGATACATACATATACAGAACTACCGCCACTGCTACCAAACAGAAAAGACTCTGAAAGAATCAACCAAAGAGAGAAAGATTCCTTGTTCGTTGCTAAGATCCCATGTGGACCATCGAATCTTTCTTTATTCGATTTTTTCTTTCTGATAGATGATTTGTGAGTGTCACGATTACGTAGGTAATAAGATTATTTCTATGAAATTTAGAGGGTTTTGAAGATATATGAACTGGGAATTATTCCAATTCGGAATTATTTAAATTTGAAATTACCTGAGTCTGAAATTATCCAAACTCAAAATTATTCCAATTCGAAATGATGAAAACTCGCGGTTTTCCAAATTCAAAATTACCCTAATTCGAAGTTACTCCGACCTCCCCCTGTACGCTGTTATCCACGTGTTCGAAATTTTCGTTGCAATCTCTTTGCCAAGAGTTTTCGTCCCATCGATCAGCGGAACGAGGCGGTAAGTTTTTCCTATTACCCCTTCTTTTTTTTCTTCTCTGGCACGTAGCGTATTTCATTTACGCGAGGAGGGGGAGGGCAGAGAGTGCACACGGTATCGAGCTAAACAATCTCGGTAGCCACGCGAAGAAGTAACCCCCGTAAGGTCGATCTTACGCAAGTGAACGGGGGTTAGGGGGGTTGAAGGAAGGCTGGCAGCGAAGTGGTAGCAAGTGGTAGCCTCCAGGAGGGCTACCGAATGCCGTTCCATGGCACGCGGAACACGGAATATCCGTTTTAGAAATGAGCTTACTTTAAGGCCGTCCAACGACCCGCCTTCCTGCAGGATCCCTCCGCGCGATGGAGATCGGTAATTAATCATTTAGGAAGCTGGCCTGACCTCTTCCCCCTCTCCTCGCCTCTCCTTTCTCTTTCTAGAACAACGAAGAAGGAGGCAGGGACGGAGGGGGGTTAAATGGAATAAAAGGCGAACCTCTCGGTCCGCGTGTGTGTGCACGAGCAAGGAAACGCCAAATGGCCAGCGTGGACTGAGATTGGCTTCGGCCACGAAACGCCGTCGTTCCGGCTTACGTAGAACTGGGGCTTCCTTTACATACGTACCCACCCACCAAACCCACCACTGGCGTAGCAGTTGCATCCCCTAACGTTTCTAATGCGTTTTCTCTCCCCTGCAACCACCACTGTGCGATACAGGTGTCGAAGATAGAAGCCTTCAACTGAAACTGTAAATTTCTATATTATTAATGAATTGGCAATCAATCCCTTGAAATGAATGGGTAAAAGATTTTCTGACTTTTAAAATAAATATGGTGGTGTTAAATCTGGTCATTTTATATTGAAAAGATTGAACACCAGTTAAGTGCTCTGATAATAAAATTCAAAAGATGAAGCGATGATCATCTTGGAACAATCATTCCAATACAAATTAACATGCTTGCTACCTCCAGCAGTCATTTTTTACTGAGCAATTATAGTTGTGGCGAGCATAGTTGCGTTAATTGAATTGCAGAGGGTAAATGATTAATTGGTTTACACAATATTAACACTTCAATTAATTCTATTGCCAATTACTGTAGTCATCGGTATAATGGAAACTTAATTGGACATATTACAGCTCGGAACTGTGAAAAATGAAATAGATATTAATACTTTCATCTTCGTTTTTCTCTATATCTTATTAAATTTCATTTTTATCGTGATTAATTACCATTTCTTAATTCGTAATTCTTAATTGCCGTTCGGTTATGCTCTACCTTGTAATTACATTTCAATTACAATCAATTAAATCAGAAATATCGGGTCATTAAGTATTAAATTTGCCAAATGGAACATAAATTTACATGTTTTTCCCATTTCAATGGTACATTGTTAACGCTATTGTTTTAAAAATAATAAATATCAAATCCTACGTTTAACAGCCTAATAACATGATCTAAAGCAAATATAATTGAATTACTTTGCAATTATGATTGGTAAAATAAGGTGATCGCAATAGTGGTACGATATCGATGGGCGAGAAGGGTTAAGGAGACGAAAGAAGGTGAAATCGGCTCCTACGACATTGCAAGAACGTCTCGTGCGTAGGACGAAGGTACGTTCTCAAAGTAAGTAAGTACACGGTAGGAGTGTAGGTACGTAAAACCGTGTATCCTACGTATGTTCCAGTCGTTATCGCAATCTCGACCCCGTTTGATATAACAGTCACTGTGACGACTATCGTCTTCCGACACGCGAGGCCGTTGCAGGGTTTTACACACCCTGCACGGACCTCTATGAAATTGTTACAATAGCTCGAGTAACTAACGGCGACGGCGATAACGGCCATCTAACGACCATCGTTGGATATCGCCTCGACTTTACCGCAAAGGACAAAGGTCTCCCTCTTTTTTTCCTTCCTTTTCCCTTTTTCTCGCCTCGAGCTTAATGTACCAGAACCTCCTCTTTCATCCAAGCAAATCCTTTCAACGCTAAACAACTTTCACAATAATTAAACTTTCTTTCTTCCAACGATCCTCGAAGGTTGTCATAAAGTATCATCCTTAAACGATATCGAATAAATACTAAAATTCTGTGGTCTGAAGTTTCATCTATCGGTCTTTAAATATCAACCAAAGTAATTTTTTACACTCGTACTCATTACTTCCATGTATACATGGTAATAAAAAAAGAGAACCGAAGCAAAGTCTGAATCTTAAAAAAGAAAAATGATTCCGGGTACGTTTAATACTCATGATGGTTGCTCATGAAATTAATTAAAGGCACAATGGAAAAGATAATTAAGCACGAGTCAGCGTTCTTTGTAAATTATCGTCCCCGTGCATTAAAACGGACGACGTTTACGGTGTATTATAATTTCGCCGGTAGATACCGGTTAATTTATCGGCGCCATAATTCGCGGCCAACAAACCAGTCTGAAAACTCGAATTCCCATTTTCTGTCCCCGGGACCGAGACCGTTGCCGACCAATTATCCCGAAGTAAAACAAAATATCGGGACGGTCGAGCGTCCAAAGTTGGCCGTCAATTAGAGTCAAGATTGATACAATTAGCCCTCCTCCTCGAGAGAGAGAGAGGACACGAGGCGCCGTAGGGGTTGGCCCCGAAAAGTGAACCAAGAAGCAAACAGACGGACAAGGGTTGGCCATTTCTGACAGGATCCATAAACGATACGGGGATGGTTAGAAGGTGCTAACGAGCGTTCCCTTGCCAGGCTCGATCCTTCGAATCCGAACGGGTGTCCCAAGGGCTACCATTACCGGCCGCCTTTGCTGTCCCCGCCATTATACGCTGTACAACCACCCTTGCTGCTCGCCCACCACCCCCTCTGGAATCACGGCCCTCCTCGTTAACCTCGAAACGATCCTTCCTACCAGTCCATCTCCCTGTGAATTCGCCTCTCCGTATCTTCTTCCATCCTCCTTTGTTTGTTTCCTTCCTTTGATACCCTCCTCTCGCCAAATATACGTTCGCTCGTTTCTTTTGCCGGGATGCAACGATCGTTAAAGAAGATCGATGTTCATCTGAAAGAAATATTACAATTATTAAGGGTCACTGAAATATCAAGAAGTTATGTTAACCCTTTGGTTGTAATTTTGAAGTATTATAATTTTAGAAATTTGAAAAAACAATGAAATATTAGATTTTTAGAAATTTAAAAGACACAGATACTTTTGCGTGGAAAATAGCGAAAATTCTGAGAAATGTCCTATAATTTCATGCACTTTGCCGATAATAAAAGGCATAATCGATGGTTGTGACGAGTTCAATTATCTCTTAAGTATGTTTTTACAAATAGCAACAGAATATTCCGGGTAACCGAAGCCCCCGATCGAGTTTCCCGCTTGCAAAAACAAGCCGCTCGTGTTTTCGCGCGATGATCGGTCCACCGTGAATCGGAACCATAGCCGTAGCTTTTGTTTTTGCAGCATAGAGAGGAACAACAGTTTCCTACCATCCTGTCCGCATAAACTAAAAGCTCGCGTTCAGAGTATTCTATATCGCGCGGCCCTATGCAAAAATATACTCGCTCGATCGTGCATGAAACATAAGTTTCTCGAACGCTTGTTTCTCATTCTTATAGTCACTCTAATTTTCCTCTTCATTCTTCTATACTTTGCATATAATATGGGACATTTTATCAAACTTTTTTGTCATGAAATCGCAACGTACTGTAAAGTTTCCCAAAGTATTTTATCGTTTCTCCTCAGTATCTAAAATTCCCAGGCAATTAACGGAAACACAAGCTCTCGTCGCGGATGTTCCACGGCAAGAAGCACAATGAGGCAGTTTCGACGAAGCCGGAACAGGTTGAAACGATCACGGTTCATTTGAGCCGAAATCCGAGTCCCGTCGTGCACGTAAATCGGTTGGACATTTTACAGGATCGTGGACAGATTACAGGCGCAATTAGCATGAGACTACATAATTAATAACTCGATTAATGCATCGAGGCGTAACGTCTGTTCATTGGTGCTCGTCAAATTCGAGCCCGTGGAACGTCCGCTCGACTCGGCTCGGCTCGTTTGTCCTGGTCACGATTCGTAGCCTCCTATTTACGCCAATGCGACGTCGATTCCCTTTGCAATCGATTATCGCTCGTATAATAACAAGCCTCGATCGCTTATGCTTACCATTCCCAATACATTCTCACGGATCACTTACGTTTATGCTCGTTTCGGATCCGCCAGCTCCGGGCCAAAGCTCATTACATACTCGGTTATTCCATATTTCAGCAGGGAAGTCGGTGGATGCGTTCCTGTACACAATTTTATCATCATTTTATATTTATACATGTAAATTCAAAATGGAATAAATTGTTTGTTAATTATTAAGAATACGAGTTAGGATTGTGGAAACTGATGTATCTGAATATTTTGAAATTATCCAAATTAATAAAATATTAGAATTTTCGCATCTGTAACCCTAATCACCTAAAATTTAACGTTTCGATCGGGGTGACTTCTAGGAAAATTGCGCGAACCTTAAATCTCACGTCGTCCGATACGAGTTTCGAGTCGCGAACGCGCGTGAAGAAGAAAAAAAGTAGCAGGCAGAAGAAGAAGAAGAATGAAGGAATTCAGGAACAGGGAACAGGAACGGAAGCAGCATCGTAAATCACCGATACGGTACAGGAATAACTGGCAAAAGCGCGATAAATCAGGGATCCTGGGGGCAACCGAATTAGGAAATTGCCTGCTTAAAAACCGCAATGACGTTAATCCCGAGAAGCGGGATTCATTGCTGTCTCTCTTCCTCCCTTTGTGCAGCGGCAATTCCGGAAAATAAAACTCGATCTCTCGCGAAGAAGAAGGAACGGTTCCGTATCCGCGTGCGCCTCCTTGCTGGAATAATGCGGAATAAAATCAACGTAACTCAATCGCGGTTGTCTTTCCAGATCAGCCTCCCCGTCTTCGGGGCCAACCTGATAAATCTTTCTATACCGACTACCTGTATACCTCCCCGTTCCCTCTAATTCCATCCCCCAACCCCGTTTCGCGATTCAGTCCGATGCTGTTTGTCGGAGCAAGGAAGCGATAAAGCTTCGAGTCTAAAAAATCTTTCTCACAAATTTATCACCGTTCGACGTGTCTTTGGCATGCGTGCCTCCCTCCCCCTGCTACGCTTCTGCATACCTTATTATGCGTTCCTCTGAAACGGTACGCCCCTGAAATACGGCCAGAAAATATCGTCGCCAGGATGAATTTGCCAGCCAGTCGAAAACATTCGATAAGACAACCTGTTAACACCGATGAATCTCCTGCTACGGTTCACTGGGCAGAAACCGGCATTTGTACAAGTTTCCGTGGCTTAAACGTTGAATTGGGGAGATGGTTTAAAGGTGAATAAAATTTTGAACCGAGGGAGTGGTTGAAAAGGCAAAAACGGTTCAACGTACTTGAGGTATTGAACTGAAACGCGAAACGTTCACGGTGCGTGCCACGTATCCGCGTGAGAAATAGCGAGTTATTGTGGCGCAAGGGAACCCGGGCGGGTATCCCGTGTGTTTAAGCCGATAATTAGTTATAATCTTAGCATAATCGTGGTACGGCCACGTATTAACGGTTATAATCAAATCCGTTATCGGTGAACGTAATCACGGCAACACGGTAGCGGCAATTAGACTGGCTAGAACTAATTTCGAGACAGACACAATGGGCGTAATGAGAAACGTCTCGTTCATGTTTCCTCGAGGTGTATGGTACCGGTGCCTTTTTATTTTTAGAGTTACCGCTTGTGAAACATAGTTGCACCCTTGCCGATCCTGCCGTTCGGTATCTCATTTGTTGTTAGTCGCGCTTTTAATCACCTCTTAATTGGACGTATGTACAACCAGAGGGAAACTGAAGAGAGGTTGATGCTCGATTATTCTATACCCGAGGGGTTGATGATGTTACGATCAAATTACACGAACCTTGAATCGTAGTTGAGGATATCTGAACGACCTGCAATGATACCGGTGCGTTTTGTAACAGATGCACTTCGATGCAATTTGATGACAGAAAAGTTTCACGAAATGGCGCTTGCAGTGTACCAGCGCAAGGCTTCAAGTTTAGTGAAAATAATTAGTTCAGCGGCAAATTCCCTCCTCTTTTAATTCCAATCTCACCTGAAAAATTGAAACGAACCAAATTAGTAAATAGAAAAATGATGAAATGAAAAATGGTGATTTCAACTTGCCTTGTTTAGAATTCAAAGAATCTACGAAGGCAAACGAACCGTATGCAACGAAGGTGCGCTAAGCTAGCTATAGAATTAAGGGTGCACTTAGTTTTCTGCTGTTGCCGGTAAGAAGAGGGGTACGCGGCACGAAGCCGCGCTACGGTTATTACACGCGTCACGCGGGCGAAAACTACGGTCACGCACCCTTTTCCCTTCGTTCTCGCGGCTCGAACACGTCTTATCGTCACCCTTTATCTTGTCAAACGTAGGGCTCGGTTCCATTACGCCACCTCACGGGCCACTGGAATCAAGCTTTCCGCGGGAGAATGAGAACGGATACCAGTCTCTGAACAACCTCGAGCGGAACCTGCACGCGAACCAAGATGTTACCGACAAGAACAACACCAGCTGCGATCGAAAGAGACGATAATACGGCAACCTTAATCGTTAACCGTTTCGATCGTCCCCGTTTTCTTTCATCCAAACCGGTCAATCTGTAATTAACACATTGTTAGAAAGTGATACGGAAAATATAGCTGAAGATTAAAGTTCTTGTTCTCAATTCTATTCTCTACTATTTCCCAACAACTTTATTATTATTCCAGATACCATTTGCTTAATTATTTATACGAGTATAGAAAATGAAGTGTACCGACTTTAACGATACTTAGAGACTTGAATGCTACTATAGTATTCAACCTATGTGCTCTGACTATACTTACTCTATATTAGTGTAACGGTGTAATACTACTCATAATAATTGAAATCTTAATAACGGTGTTAGAAGATTAAACGCAACTCGCCTCCTCCGCATCGCCATTTTCCCTAGGGAGAGCCAGCACGCTCGACGCTGTACCAGCGATCTTATCGATTAGACCCCGGTGAATTTTGAATTTCCTGTACCTGATCATCCTCCTCCCAAAAGGCAAATAAACTGTACGATGCAATCGAACCTGAAAGAAACGGAAAAATAATTTGGCCACATAGATGATCCCAGATGGTCGGAAAACGACAAAAGAAAGAGGCGAAGCTCGAAATGGCGGTATAAGGAAGAGCTCTGTAGCAAACGACCTTCGCGAGGGGGTGGTGACTCGATCCAGACGGGAAGAAATTTCTCCAGCATGAGAAAAGAAAATGGTCGTTCCGTGCAGAAGGATAGAGAGAGAGAGAGAATAGCCGATATAGGTTTAGTAGCCGGCATATATATACGTGGTGTTGATATAGCGTGCCAAAAGCGTTCCGTCTTGAAGGAGGCGGAACGAAGAGAAGAACCGCCAGCGTTATCAGCTCGGGCCACGATTGGCCGAGCTCAGACGGAGCTTTCGGTGCGGCCAATCGCGTCCTGGTCTCCTCGCTTTTCAAGGATTCTCCCCCGAAATCCCCCGGGGTGTGGGCGAATCTGGAACATCCGCTTCCTCTGCCATCTCCCCGCGGCCAGGTTCCGTAGGAACGCAAAGACGGCTGTCCACTGGTCAGCAGGATTCGGCCAAGATCTCCACGAAAAGCCTTGTCCTCCTCTTCTTTTTCTTATTATTACAGACCACCCTTCCCTGTCTCGACGTCTTTCTTCGTCCCTGCCAACCCTTCAGGAAGCTGATTCGTACAATACTTGCGACTTTTTATCCGTTTTTTCCCTCAAGATCTTCCCTTATGTACGTGTTTGCCAACGGAGGGCACATATGCGTCCGCCAGTATGGAGGAGAGAGTCGCATCTGGGTTGCCATGTTGGCGACGATCCGTTTTATCTGGAAAGATGAAATCGCTGGCTGAATTTATGTTTGTAATATTTACGAACTGCTTACGATCGTATAAAGATACTCTCTTGTTCGAGGCTGGGGTTTCTTTTACCATCCTTCGATCAATTGTCCTGGTAATAGAATCATTTTGATTTCGATTCTTAAGCAAATGTTTAAACGCAAGATTCTTGTATATTGGACAAATAAATATTTAAAATACGAGAAAAAAAATAGTCGAAAATTCAATTGAAATTGTTGGCTGTGACCACGTTCCGTTATTCAAAATAATATAAAGAAAATATTTTTGTGTGAAAATAATAAAACTGCCCCATACACAAACGAGCAGTAACACGTTTAAAAATATTTATTACTAATATAATTTCAGATTTGTCTGCTGATTTTATTGGCATTGTCCAGAAGGCAAGCTGTTCGTATGCCCGTGTAATAAAATTCCAGTACACTGGATAGAGGAGCCGGATGTGACAGGTCAGAGAGAAGGAGATCAAGTAACACTGGCTGACGGAGAGCGGAGATCTTAAAGACGCCCTTATATCGTCGTCTCTAGCGTCGCGATGTCAGCCGCAGCTTCTTCATAATTCTCTCGTGAAGTGTAGGAATACTTACGGCGAGCGTAGAGCGGCGATTTCGAGTGGAAGCTGCGGTTTCAGGATCCTCGCTTCTTCGCAAGGTCTGAACGTTGACAAACGTGTTGTTATATCTCACGGTGTTCATCGTGTGTTCAACGGGTTTAATATTTTCGGACAAGGATCTGTAAAAATTTGATCGCTTAACAGTAATGTACGTTTTCGAAAGCTGAGTCATGATTGATCCGGCTTTATTGTTCGAGGAAGTGAATAAAATGCAATCGACGAAAATGGAAATTACCTTCCGAGAAAACAACGTGCACCGCCTTATCGGTGGACAACGTATACTGCCTTGACGAGGACAAAACGATCGAACCGTAAACAAAAAGAAGGAAAAGATGTTCGTGAAGACAGGTGAGCGCATGGACACGAGTCGTAAATAATCGGTGAACAGTGGCAACTGATTCGCGGAGTCGGGCTATTGATAACATTATCATAAAAGCGGCGTTAAATGGTCGGTGAAGCGAGATTACGTCGTAGGTATAGGCGGGTGGCAAAACGGCTCTATAAATGCGTTTACTTTCCAGCCATAAAAGCGGCGTGCCTCGGTTGCCAGCAACGTTGAACGTGTGCATATACACAACCAGCCTCGCGCACCCCTTCCTTTCACGTGTGTATGGATATTCCAGGGCTGGAAAACGTTGGATCGTGGCGCGAGCGAGCGCACGTTTCATGAAAAGGAACGAGACGTCGAAGCAGCCACCGCTTTACGATAAAAGCCCTCTTTGAGGGATCCGTTTATTGGTTGCTAAACATCGATATATTGCTTTCGGGGGTTGCGCAAAGAGGCACCCTGTCCTCCGCGTATCCATGCGCTTCGCTCTTTCCCTCTTGCTTCCTGTGTACACACACACGCGAACAGCCCCGCGTAACGGTGTGCGCATACTTACAAAGCTTTCTGAGCTTTTGAAAGCACGATCGACGAGTTCCCAGTTGTCGTGACGCGAATGAATACCTTTAAAATTGATACCAAGATTCAGAGATACGAAACGTTACGGGAAACTAGCGAAGGGATCAAGTCCAATGTGTACCTGCTGATTCGAATCAGTTTCAATCTCAATATCCAAATCTCATTCGGTAGAATAGGAACGGTGCTTTATAAAATAGTAGTGACTCGCTCGTTGCACTTGCTCGGTGGTTGCAACGCTAGGATGAGTACCTGCAAGTTTTAAAAATACAACTGTTAGTATTGCTTGGAAAATTAGTGGCAAGATTTTAGATATATAATAATTTCTCTAATAATATGGACATTCTTTCTCGAAGCTTTTCGATCGTAACTTATATTCGATGGAGAATCGCTCGCCAAAAACAAATCCAACGAAATTGAACATCCGGACAAGCTGAACGATATTTCATCCCTCGATTTAAGCAACGGTATTCTAGCCTCGTCAATGATGACACCTATACATTTCTCCAGGGGGTTAGAAGTTAAGCGCACACACACGTTATAGGTAATATTTCGAAGAAATAAGCAACACAACGGATGATCGATTTCACGGGATAAAAAACGGAATCAACGAAGGATCAACGGGCACATCACCTCAAAGACGTGTCCCCACGCTCAAGATGATCCCTGTCAACTGGCTTGTATTTACCCTCCACGTCGCTGGCGAATATTTTATCTGCCTCGTGTCACCCTCGAAACGTTCTCTGAATTCACGACCACGTACAGATAACAATAAAAAGATCATAATGAACTTTGACAATCCAGATGATCAACGTTCTCGTTCCAATGATAAGTCCTTGGACCAAGGTAGTAGAATTAGCCGTACCTGGTAAGACACAGAATGGTGTTTATTAATATTTCATATTCATTTCTGAATCCAATGTTCGAATTTGTTATTTCGACTCACCAATGTAATTTTAATAGTTTTACTTGGGTGCCCTTAATAAGAAAGGAGAAGCCACAGTAAAATGAACCATATCTTTTGTAAATATAGGTAACCACGATGATTCTATGATGTCCGCAAAGGGTTAAAAAGAAGCATATTTTCTTTTGTAAACGATGAACTTTGGTTTAAACGGAAGTTGAATTTCCCGTGAAGAAAAATTATACGGAAAGTTTCTACGCGGCCAAACACAGGGTAGCTTTATTAACAGCGCGAGAGGCAATAAAATCCCATGGAGACAAATGGCCCACGGTACCGTTAAATCGTCGCGAAAAACTTGGGTGATTTAATAAGCAATTTCATGGAAATTCCACGATCGTTCGCCTAACGACTTTCGCGATAACATTTTCAAGGTACCCCGTGCTTCTCGTGTTCGGTGAAAGATTTAGAGGAACCGCGTTGATCGCCATAAGCGTCTCGAGTTAATTAATTGCGAGAAAAGAGATTTCTTCGTTTCCTTTTTTTTTATACAACTCTCAGCTCGATTTTAACTTTTTTTTTTCCATTTCGAATGGCAGGAAATGCAAGAGAGGAGTATTTAAATGAAAAGGGAGAAAGATTTTCGCGGAAAATCACAGAATCGATCCCGAATGAAAACGATGGAACCCGTTTCGGTCGACAGAACCGTGCAGCCGTCGCGCTGGGAAGACACGGTAGCCACAGTAATAATAATAGGCAAAATATTCCGCGGTCTGTGTCGCTGCGTGTGCCGCGGGGATGGGCGACGATATCGCGGGATGTTGGGTTTGGCAACATGTGGTTCGACGAACGCAATCTGCCACTGACATTTCGAATTAAACTCGCCTAGGACCGGCCTGACTGGTGACTTTCCCAAAGGAAACGAGAAAAATCTTGTCATTCCACGACTAAACGTTCAAACTTCTACGCTCGCCTTTCACACGAGACTCGAATCATTCATCTTCAACCCTTTACAGTTAGAATTTATTTTATTGATTCGACAAACCGATTGCCACAGTAAAAATGGACGTATGTAATCGGACATGTCAGCGTTCGTAAAGACTGATAGCTTGTCACCCTTGGTAAAGTTAACGAAAGCCTCTGTCGATCGACACCCGACAAAGATGAATTTTCAAAGAATAAAAAGCACTCCTCCTCAAGAGGAGAAGAAACCTTATTTATTTTGCAATGCATGGGGTAGTCGAATCAATGATATTACAACGTGAGGCAGGAAGCAGAGGCCGCAAAAACTGTAAAAGGGTTCTTATAGTCGTAGCTTTCCAGCTTTGGCTAAGCCGATATGCATTCATTATAATAAGAAATGGAAGGCGCCGAGTGAAAAGTTTGAACGCGCCCTGGCTTATCAACTTCCTCTGAATTTTCTATTATTTAAGAAGAGAACTCTTCGTGTTTTCATCCTTCTCTGCTCTTCCTTTAGATCTTGTCCCTCCTTCTCTCTCGATTCCTTCCCCCCTCCCTCGTGGTCGTTCGTAGCGATGGTGGTGGTGTTTTCTTCGAGACACGCCACCCAAGTACCGAGCAAGTTAGGTTAACTTTCTTCTTTCGTGCTAAAGCTAAGGATGCACGGCATTTGAAGTTCGCAGAATACCCATTAGCATATTTATTTGTCATTCGACGCAGCGTTAAACGCGATTCACCCGTAAAACTTGCCAACCACCTTTCAAGCTGTGCCTCAAAATGGGTACAATGCTGTGGGTACAACAATAAGGTATCGCTAGGCACTGACGACGATACTGTATTGAAGCTAAAAAGAAAATGAATGTTGAATATCTGATAAACATAGCTGGTTATCAAAAGAGATTAAAAATTATTTTTATTACAATCTTGATTTGAACTACAACTATGAGAGCTTATAAGCATACATCACCTTTTTTTAAAATAAACCCTCCTGTCACGTATATTCTTTTGTAATACAATGTATTCATGGACCTACGAGCAATCAGTAAAACAGATTAATCATTACATTGATTAAGTTACAGTAATAATTATGTGAATTTAATATCGAAAGGATACTCACTTGTATAGAATACCTGATACATTATGATAGATGATACTTAAATACAGAAAGGATTAAAAGCATGGCGAATCGTGTCAATTTGAAAATACCGCCTTCGAAACTACCTGGCCACCAAGCGGAAGTTTGCGTAAGCTATGTATTATCCGTAGGAAGTAGACTTAAAATCGGTCGATAAAGTAGCATTAAAATATAGTGTACTTTTACCATTTCAGTTTTCAATTACCATGGCTTACAATAAATCATTAAAAATGTAAAAATATAACAAGTAGTAAACCCTGGATAACATACACCACTATTTTAAAAACAAAACATTATACTCATTAAAGAAATTTGTAATTCAATGATTATTCAAATAAAAGAGTTATTCATTATTCTTGAACAACACCATCTTATTCGTAATCTCGAATTGAAGGTTATTCGAATAATACCTGACTCTGTATAATGCATCCGTTAAAAGATTAGATGAAACTTCGATGCTCTAAATCCAAGAAAGTATGTTCTTAAAGTGCTGTGGCCTTTTTTCGTCTTTCAGTAGAGCGAAATTCAGTGTTCTGGAAAGAAAAGCGACTAATCTAACTACAAGTCAAACACGACAACGTATTTCGTTGCTTCTCCCGCCCGACTTTCAAACCGGAAATGCTACTTTAAACGTTGTCCATGCTTAAGGAAAAAATCAATTAAATTTTAAGACATAACTCTATCTTTGAACGAATAATTTATTTGTTTCTGAGATATATATTAAACGTGATATTGATAGTATGTAATGAATAGAAGTAATATTTCGTCGGGCAAATATCAAAAGAACGTACCATTCGAATTACATAATGATTCCGAAGACATTTTAATTAACAGGTAGAAACGAAACTGAAGTACTGCTAGTATGAATTTTCATGGTGTTGCGTAATTCTGATATTTTTCTTTCGCGGTGACCAATATGAAAACGGAAGGGGAAAAAGAAAGCGGGAAAGTCAGTTTCAATTTCCCTTGCTGAACACCAGTTATCGTATAATAACTAGGAGACAGTGGCGACGCCAAGTTTGCAGACAGAAGAAACAGCAGTGAAGCAACGTGCTTAGCCCATTTTAACTATACAAGTGCCGAAATATGATCGTTCGTATTGTGTAATTTGTTAACAATTCGTACACCCTTTCCTCGTTTTATTGTTGCACAAAAAATCACACGATCATTGTATTTTTATAATCGTATACGTTTTTCATTTTCTTTATGTAATTTTCAGTATAAATAAAGGACAAAAGTTTAAAGTGATACCAACGTCGAACCCCCCTTTTATCGCCGACACAAATTACCGGAGCCCCATGTTTCTCTGCTGGCATTGTTTTTAATATTTTATACCGTGTATGGATTTAACCATGGATGTTCGAAATGAGGTACGATAAATCAATAAAAATATTTATTAAGTATGGTACGAGAATAATTTACAATTATCACGAACAATTCTGTAATGTGCTACACGTATGTAAGGTTAGGTTTATGGTTACATGATGAAGTTGATATCCTATCATTGATTATAAAATAAAATTCAACCAATTGAATATTTTATTTATGTAGAAAAAATGTAATATACATTATGTAAAGTCGACTAAAAATATATTTATCTTTAAACAATGTTGTATTTTATTGTGTAAGTTTATTATTAATTTTTGATTAATTTAACATTAATTTTCCTTCCTATGTCAGTTTTTATGTAAACATGTTCATAATGATTCATTAATAATTCTATAACATCATGATAATGTATGCTAGAGCAGAGAAAAAAGAAATGAAATTATGAGATAACACTGCTGAGTATTTATTGATTGACCTAAAATTCTGAATATTATGCATTCATTGTATACAATCTATTTTTATGTTAAAAATAAATTACATAAACAGTAATAAAGTGTTTCACTTAATCTAATATTTTAATATTATCTTGTTTCATTTCAGCTTGATTTTCAATTTTTGGATTTACACGATTTAAATGATAATGACAAGAATCATTTATTAGGGATTTTAAAATCCAATGTGACTAATGATGCCTTAAAATTACCATGGGATACGGTTGAAACTAACAATGATATAAATACCTCTATAACAGAAATTCCACAGTTACAAAATCAGTGGTATCATAATGGTAATTATATTTGAAATGATTATAAATCACAAAATTTTCCAAGATATAAATTATCAAAATAATTCACTTTTTATTCAATGTAATTTAGCAATGCCACCACCACCCTCGTATACACAACAAATAATGTGTAGTGACTGGCAGGGACCACCAATTTATCCCGTCCCAACAGATGGCCATATACAACCATTTATGCCGGCGATGACGTATTCGCATCCTGGTTACAACCTTGGAAATGAAATGCATGATGTCAATTGTAACAGAGAAAACAACAGAAGGAATAATCGAACAAGAGGAATAAGAAGAGATAATTTCAATCGTGGAATGAATCCTGCCAATGAAATGCAACCAGGATACGTGGGTGAACAGGGACAGTTTCATCCACCGTTGTCTTTTGTAGTTATGTATCCAGATCAGACGCAACAACAATTTTCTGGTCACGTTCATTATCCTCCGTTGGCTATCTATCAGCCAAACCTTCATACACATACGAATGCGCATCCGCATGCACAACCCGCGTACGGATATCCACCGTATCATCATCCTTCAGGAAACATGAGATGTGTTCGACAGACGACGCCTATGCTTTCACAACCTACTCAAGAATGTACGAAAGTACAGAACGCAAAACCTCACGAAAAACGCGTACAAAACGTTTATACGCCCGTCAAGCAACCATTTCATCAAGTAAACGAAGAAGATAATTCTTCGCAGACCAATATAGTTACTACTGTAATAACTGTAAATAACAGTAAGGTAGAACAATGTACTGATAAAGTGGACGAAAATACTGCCAATAGAAAAAATTCCAACACAAATGGGAAAGTACCCCCTGTTAACGTTAAAATAGAGCACAATATTGTATCTACTGTAAATGAGAACTGCAATGGAACCGAAAAGAACGATGTACCGTGTGTGAATATTAATAGTAGTATCGAAGTGAAGCAGAACGGAGAAACCGACAAAGAATACAAAAACGAAACTGTTTCTAGCATTAAAACCACTGTTGTTAAAACGTTGTCAAAATCAGTAGCAAAAAGTGAAAGTGAAGCACAAAAGGAAGATGTTCCTACAAAAAATTCACAAGATGAAGTTATTATTAAACCACCAAGCACCCCGGTCAGCGTATCCACTGTATCGTCCCCAGCTTTATCCAGCATATCTTGGGCTAGTATTTTGAAGAAAGGCAACACGGAAACACACTCGACTCCGTCAACTTATAAACCAACAGCACGTATTAATCCTTTGCCTATTAATTCGATCACAGAAAATAATACAATGTCAAAAGCACAGTTACAGTCGATGGACAAAGACCAACGCAGCGGAGCAACAATTTTTGCAAACGAAAATCTTTCATCCAATGTACAGAGTGTTTTGAATGAAAGTAAAAGCCCACAAGCTGAGTCATTACAGAATCGTTTCAATGATCCTATCGCTTATCGAATGGGTGGTACGTATTATTTAAATAAATTGAAGAAAAAAGAAACATATTCTTCCAGATGTAAAGTAATTAAATAATTTTTTTTTCTAGAATTTCTATTAAGTTATCAAATGGATAAACAAACTGTGAGTTTGTTACCAAGGGGATTAACAAATCGTAGCAATTATTGTTATATTAATAGTATATTGCAAGCCTTGCTTGCTTGTCCGCCCTTTTACAATCTTCTGATGGCTCTACCGCATTCTAAGAATCCCAGTAAAATGTCCTCGACTCCACTCATTGATAATATGTAAGTGAAATGTTATTGATAATTTTCAATTGTATCTTGATCATGTTTGTAATCAGTATTGAACTGTTCTGTTTAGGATCAAATTCGTACACGAATTTACGCCATTGTCAGATGCTGCACGACTCGCCAGAAAAGACAGAGCAAACAAGCGCGGAGAAGATTCAGTAGTAGACATACAAAGCGGGGTGGCTTTCGAACCTTCTTATGTATATACAATGTTAAAAAACACTTCGGCCGCGGGTATATTCTCTGTGGAAGGACGGCAAGAAGATGCAGAAGAATTCCTTTCGTGCCTTCTGAATGGTATCAATGACGAAATGCTTGAAGTATGATCCTAACAATATTTAGCCTTATTCGAATCACAACAGAACAATTTTATTAAATTGATAAATTACTCGTTTCAGCTCATTAAATTAGTGAACAATGATAATAACGTAACAACTAATGTTGAAACTAATGTAAACTATAACAATGGAGAAGAAGAATGGAAGGTAAAGTGTATCCATTATTACAAATCAATACAAGTATTAATTGTATTTGATATTATAGGTAATGGGTCCAAAGAACAAAGGATCTATCACACGATGTACCGAATTTGGAAGAACGCCATTGTCTGATATATTTCGTGGGCAGTTAAGATCCAGAGTGTCACGAGCAGGAGAACAACCAACAGATAACGTCCAACCCTTTTTTACATTACAACTTGATATTGAGGTATAAAAATTTAAAGATTTCATGATGAAATCACAGTGGAATAAGGTATAATCGAAATATATTTTCTAGAAAGCAGAGTCTGTGAAAGGTGCACTCGAAATTCTCGTTGGAAAAGATCAGCTGGAGGGAATGACGTGTAGTAAAACAAAACAACAAATAGAAGCTTGGAAGCAAGTGACTTTGGAAGAATTGCCAGTCATTCTTATATTACATCTGAAATGGTTCGATTACAAGCTCGACGTTTGCTCAAAAATTGTAAAAAGTGTAGAGTTCCCTGTTGATTTAAAACTAGATAGTAGTAAGTAAACATTTTATCGATCGTTAAGCGCGTAGGTATTTCAAATGGTTTACATAAACTTGCCTATTACAGAATTTTTATCGCCAAATGCTGTGAAAAAATTGAATCCAAAACAAAAACATTACAAACTATTCGCAGTTACGTATCATGATGGGAAAGAAGCAACGAAGGGCCACTATGTTACAGATGCTTTTCACGTAGGATACGGAGGTTGGGTCAGGTATGATGATAGTTCGTTAAAAGGAGTTTCTGAAAGTAACGTTTTGAAACCAACTCCTCCTAGAGTTCCATATTTATTATATTATCGAAGATGCGATACTATCGGAAATAATCAACCGAATAGCGGTAAAACACGTTAAAGCGAAAAAGCATTAATTAAATCTATAAGAAAAATTACATTCTGAATCTAAAAAAAAAAGAAAAAACAGTTTGAAAGAATAGCTTTTACAGTTTTGTGGTTCTTGTTGATATTTATATCTAAATACAGAGAATGTTTATTAATCAATATCATATGAAAGAAAGAAAAAAATAGAAAACTATTTCCTTTTGACAAACTGTACTTCCATCGAATATTTGTACTAAGATTGTTGTTGCGAGTTTTATGCATAGTTTTCTTGGTACGCGAAATAAAAAGAAGAAAAGAAAATAGTTAAAGTTAAAGTTAAATAAGAGTTTTGATTTTGGCATTCATAATTCTATTGAAGTTGCATAAACGCTTATATATATTACATTTTATGAGAATATTAAATGTCAAGATCTCTTGTACATATCTTTCTTATCCAATTATGAATATACAATATTTGAGAAGAAAAAAAAAGAGAAATATTGATAACCTTGTAGAGAAGAAAAAAGAAAACAAAAATAGGAGAAAGTTTTTCTACTTTAGTGACAAAATTTCTACGAAATGCAAATTTTATATATATTTGAAGAAAAGTTGTATACCTTATGCCTTAAGTTATTTTTGTATATAACCTTCCTGCGCCTTTACAAATACTTATTCCAACTTGCCAATAATTTCTTTATCGCATAATAAATTAATATCTACCGTATTGTTATTAAAAATAAAAGTTGCTTAGATACTGTTCATAGTGTTTTTAAAAAAAAAAAAAAAAAAAAAAATTGAAAATATAAATTTTGAGTTTAAAGAAATGATTGGTAAGGTGGAATATTAACATCACTAACGAGGAAGATTGTATAAACACAGAATTTGTGTACAAAACTACCAAAAACATATGTGAAATTTATGTCTTCATCTAATTCTTAAAAAAGAAAAAAACAACAAAAAGCAAAAAAAAGAACAAAAAAAAAGAAAAGACAAACTTATGTATCCTCTTTTCATACATGTTAATGCATGTAAGGATATATTTTTTATTTTTTGTAACAAGCTTAATTTAAAAATATCCAGACTTCAATTTAGAAGTTAATCATTGTACTGTTTTATGGTTAAAATGCTTAAATTATTTCAAGGTACTTATTATTGAAAGATGCATTAAAAGATACACAGATTAGTGTTTATTGAATTGATTTTTTGTAATAAATATTAAGAGTTTTGTTTTGCTGTGGGTTAATTACTAATATGTTTTGTAACTTTTCTGTTTCTTTCTTTTTCTTTTTCGTAAAACTTTTTTATTTAGTTATAGTTTAATGTAATATTATAGTAGCTATGTAATATGTAAGCGTGATGATTTGATAAGGCAGTAAAGTTATAAAATCCCATTGCAAAACATCTTGTTTACATTCTATTCACCAGATAATGTAAATAAGAAGTATTCTTAGTGAAATTTTATAGTTATATTTATGCGATAAAATACAAAATAATATTCTTGATTTACTTCCTATGGAAATGTAAATATTATATATATAGATATATATATCTGAAATTTATAGAAACTAATAAAAATGTGTATATATAATATAAAAACTTTATTATTCGTTATAAAATATTTATTATTTAAAATATATTCACTCCTAATTTCCAACATAATTATTTTTTTATATTATATTATTACAAACAAACAAAAAATGTGAGATTTATACAAAATTGAACAGAATATTTTAATAAATAAAAAACTTAAATATGAAAATCTTTCCAATACATTCATAAATTATTTATTGGTAATACATTCATGTAATTATAACTGTTTTATGTAATCATAAATCAGATATAAGATCGCTAGCAACATCAAAAAAATGCAACAAATGCATTTAGAAAATGACAAGTGCTAAAAATGAGGGAGGCAAACTTTGCCTGCGAATAATTCTGAAATTACTGTAATCCATAAAGCTAAAACAAAACAGATATAAGAAATACCAACTTGATGTGAATTAGGTAACTGATACGGCTGTCCCCCAATTTCATTAATATGGAAGCCCATTGGGAATATAACTGCTGCTAGACAAAACAACACCACTGGAACATATTAATGTGTTTTTAATTATTTAATAATCTTAAGTTTTAAAGAATATTTATTATCATTGTCATACTTACTAGCTGTAAATCCTACCCATCTGGCGTAAGGAATAACATTACGATCCCAATGAGAACTAGCTAGTAATATTATTGTTGCTGTTATTAAAATACAACCAACAAAGATGCAAACAAGAGTCATGAACCATTCTGGCTGTAAATCTGGACTATAACAAACTTGAGGTCTATTGTACAAGGTCATACATGACCACATTAATCCTAATCTTGTATCTCCTATAAAACAAAGAATGATTAGAAAACAAGTATATGAATACTTAATAGCAACAAATTCATGTGCATTAAAATTTTATAAACAATTCATGTAAAATAAAGTTTATATTTACATGTTAAGTATATATAAGTTAATGATCAGAATTATGCAACTACAAAAATTAGTAAAGTTCTTTAGAATTACTTACCACCAACATCAGTTATAATCCAATCAGGCATTGCAAGACTGACAATTGCAAATACATCGGCTGCGAGAAACAATGTTCCCGAAATAATTGTTAGTTTATCCATTTTGTATTAACAATTATTGTATTCTTACGTGTTATAAACAATACCAATCACCATTGTATGTATATTCTTTATTTGTTTATTTCTTAACCACTTTCGAAACTCAGCTGTTAATGTCAACTTCTTGTTGGAACATAACTTCCTAACCTCAAAATTTACATATATACAAACAATATATAGCAACACTAAAAACATGAGCGACTAACTTTAGTGCGTTTATTATATAAAAATATATGTTAATTATGTGAATACACAATAATATTTATAGTATTGTTTAATACTAATAAAAAATATTTTACAAAAAGATAATTCTTTTCATTATGTACAAATTTCTATTACACAATTTATCAATTCTTTATATACAATTTTGATTTAATTGAAAACAAACATTAAAAATTTAAATACTGAATAATTCCATTATAATTAAAGCGTATTAGAATATATTGAATAATTTCGTCGTTTAAATTTCTTACAGTTTGGTTCAATTTGTATAACATGATTATTACCTGAAATGTAAACAGATTTTTTTATTATAAAATTGAAAGAATATAATACTTATAACTATATAAGTGAATTATGAAAGAATATATAACTTAAAACTATATGTCACTCACTATCATCTGTACAATCAGAGTTAATCACTGATGATAAATTATTTAAACTTTCATCTGTTACTTTGATATTACATATTTCTAAGTCTTGATCTTCGCTGTTACTTTTAGGAGATAAATTTAACGGCGAAGTATGATTAAACGAATCGTCGCTCAAAGTTCCATTAAATGTTGAACTTAAACCATTATCTTCCTCAAAAGAAATTTCATTGGTATTTGATATGTGTTCACATGTTTCCATTAATGATTCGTTTGATTTCAATTCTCTTGAATTATTCATTAATTGTAATAAAACAGAGGGATCATCAATACCCAAAGTATTACAGAAATGGGTAGTCTGATTATTTATTAATAATTGTGGTGGTTCGAAAGAACCATCCAAAACATCAGGATTGTAAGGTTTTGCAGTTTGTGTAAAATTTAATGGAATTTCTAAACTACAGTTAAACTTCTTTAGAACTTTTGCTTTCTCTTCTATAGTTGGTGTAAACACCCATCTAGTGTTACCATACTGTCCAGGCATGTAATGAATTCCACTTTTCACACTTAACAAATGATTTGTCAAATATAATATTGTCAACCACTCTAAATCATAATGTAGCTTTAATGGCAAATTTGGATTATGTTCTAATTCAAGTATTTGAAGAAATTTTCTTTTTGGAAGACATTTGTCTAAAGCTAAAAATTTAGTTACTCTTGTTCCTCCTTTTTCAGGAACAAGAGCTGCAAATTTACAGTGTAAATGTGCAGAAAACCAATAGCTTGGATAATGATATTCTAAGAGTTCCATACATGGTGGACTACCAAGCATGTTATTTTCTATATCATTTCTGTAATAAAAAACTAAGATATTGAAAATTCTTTGACTTATACTAATCAATTTAAGAATTAAATATTTCTATTTATGAGAGCTATTGTAAGAAAATCTGTAATTAACTTACTTGAAAAAAGGTTTTCCTTTCAATAAAATATTTTCATCACCATATTTAGTTATCCCTGCTGGCCAATCATGCGATAAAAATATATCAATATTACCAGTAAGCTACAAAATCAAAACATAATGAATAATATAATGAAATAAAATACTAATACATCCCTCTGGTACTTCTGTAAAATCTATTATTTAAAATAGAAGGATAAAAACAAATATATTACCTGTTTCAGTCTAAATATTTCTAAGTTTCTAATATGATATACACTTCTAATTGTGTTTTCAGTATATGGAGGCTTTTCATAATGTCCTTGCATCCAATGCTGACTTTTATAAATGCCTGATAACCCTGCTATCCTAATACCTCCTATTGTTACTACACTAGCATATCCAAAATAATAAATATTAGGTGCTACCCATCCACCGTATGGCAATTCTTGAAGATAATTTGATGCTTCATGATTTCCTCCAATAAATAGTGTTAACACAGGAGCAATTTTTTCGCCTGAATAATATCTATAACAAAATTAAAAATTATTAATATAAAAGATATAAATACAATTTTACAATTCACAAAACTGTTAATATATGTAACTCACTTATAAAAAGTACACATGTCCTTATATTTATCAGGTACAGCCATGCAATTTAGATCACTTAAATTTCTTGTAGACTGGAAATCACCACAGCAAATGAGTAAATCTATTTTCTTTCCATCAGCTTTCTCCATTTCTTGAATAGTTTCATAAATAATATCTAATTCACCGTGTGCACAGCCTTCCACAGCTATCCTCATCTTGATTCTTTTTTTTAATATTTCTTTAACTTTTGCAAATAAATACAAAATCCACTCGCTGTACACGTCTTCTACGAATTTATTTTCTCTTTTTAAAATTTGTTATTAAAACATGTTAAATTATCAGGGTAAACAAATATATTCTAACCTAACTTTTTGTTGTTACGATGCAATGGAAACACTGTTTTCAGAATCGCTCTGAAGTTGGTGCCTAATCCTGCGATCATTGGCATTAGTCAAGAATACAGATAAAAACATTGTAATTTTAAGAATTGCAATTCACGTTATAAGCTCTAAATAAATTATTATTTTAAATTATGTTGAAATTAAATACGTATATTTTATAACTATATTCTTTGGCAATATAATATCTTCAACGTGATTGCTATATTTTTAAGAGTAAACATTTGAGTTACCATAGTGATGATTGTACTATGAAGTTGTTTGGTTTTAAAATGTTGTACCTATCTATTTATATATACATTTAGAAACATATATAATTAATAAAAGAAAGTAAAAAACGCAGTTAGGTAAAGTAGATATAATATTAGATACAATGCATAATTTAATACACTAATATCAATTATCAATTATGAGCTTGATTTTCTGTACTGAAGAGGGATGGATTATATCCCATTTGCAATATCTTAATGATATTTATAACAATGCAAAAAATAGTAACAAACAGAGTAAATTAATTTTTAATGATACATTATTTAAAATAAATTCTCAATATTTACGTCAAAATCAAGTGAGTCAGTCTGAACAATATAATGAAATTCCATTACAAAGTAAAACTCGAAAGAGAAAACGATCAAAATTTTTACCAGATAAAGATTCAAATGAGGTATGTAGTCAAATATAAAGAATTCAATAATCTGCTAATTGAACAAAATAACTTTATTTACAGATTAACTATATCAAACAGAAATTCAACAAAATAATGTCATTGGCAAAAACAAAAGGATTGTTTTGTTGTAATGTAATTCCTGATAATAATGAAGCAGCCCGTTTAGCATCACAGATGTTTTATCAGGATACATTTTGCAATAAAGAGGAAAACTTTTATGGCTGCAATGACACAGACACGGCTATTATATCAGAAGTAAAAGACAAAAAATATGTTTTTCCTCAGAAATGTAGCTTTTATTGTTATGATGTAAGAGACATCACAAAAAAGCTGGAGTTAAACAACCAGTATGATTTTATATTGTTGGATCCTCCTTGGTGGAACAAGTCTATAAGAAGGAAAAAAACCAGATACTCAGAAGCTAGGTGATCTTGTATGGTTCAATATAAGCCAATAAAAAAAAAAGAACATTCTCTGAACACTTTAATGAGAACAAGTACTTTGATAATAGTATAAGTTTTCCTTGTTCTCAGTTTTGTGAGCATATGGGTAAATAAGATTTTAGCTGCAACTTTTCATCTTAAAAAAGAAGTTCTTGTCAAATCAATTCAATACATTTTAAATGTATTCTTATAGCCAGGATCAATCCATGTTTCTTATACATTTAACTGCAATCTGCTACAAACAATATTGTATACATTGTGCAAATTGTGTTTTATATTTTTCTGTTACACAGTTATAAAATGATGTATAATGAAGAGTTGACAAAAATTCCAATTGGAAAATTGTTGTGTTCAAATGGGCTCGTGGCAATATGGTGTACAAATGCTCCAAGTCATTTACACAGTATTTTTAATAATATATTTCCATCATGGGGCATCACATACAGAGCAAAATGGTACTGGATTAAAGTAAGTATATGGAAATTTACATGTATTATCAGAAGCTACAATCAATGTGACCTATGTTTAATTTATATTTTAGATTACTCAAACAGGAAATACAGTATGTAATTTTAATTTTGCACTCGGTAAACAACCTTATGAGTTATTAGTCCTGGGATCTGTATTGAATGGTGATGAAATAAATGTTCCTGATGGCAAATTGTTGATAAGTGTACCAAGTGCAGTACACTCTCATAAACCGCCACTCATAGGTAAACATTACACTATTAATAGTAAATAATAAGCTAATAAAAGTATATAAAACATTACTTAAAATTATAGAAGTTTTAAAAGAGTATCTTCCAAATGAGCCAAAATGTTTAGAAATATTTGCAAGATACTTACTTCCTAAATGGACAAGTTGGGGTCTTGAGGTATTAAAATTTCAACATTTATCACTATATACAGTAGCAGAAGAAACGAAAGAGGCTCAAACTAGTAATAACGTGGATGTAAATAAATCAATTAAGTAGCATTAAATTTAAAAAAATAATTTTTATCTGTTCTTCGTTTATTACCGTAAATTATTTTTCAATGATAGTAAATAACATTATGAAGTACCATTTATATGTTCGCTAATACCATTTTTCACTGACACACGGTAACCGTGAGGATTCATTGTTTGCCACCTCCAAAAATCTTCACCTACGTTGAAAATATAATTAACAACCTATCAAGCTTATTACAAAAGTATGCTAAAAATTTTATTTCACTTACACATTTGTTCAACATTATACTTTGTTCTCCATCCTAATTCTTTTTCTGCTAAATCTGTATTAGCATACATGGACACTATATCACCCTCTCTCCTCTCTTTTATAATATACGGTACTGTAGTCCCTGTGACAGTCTCAAAGGTTTTAATTAGCTCAAGTACAGATACGCCCTTTCCAGTACCGAGATTGTAAATTTGTAATCTTAAATGTCGCTTATGCAAAGCGTTTAATGCTGCCACATGACCGGCCGCTAAGTCCATAACATGAATGTAATCACGTATACCTGTAAAACAGAAATTATTAGAAATATTATAAATAATTATAAATAATTATATTATAAAATCAGTACATACCAGTACCGTCTTTCGTGGGATAATCGCCCCCAAAAATAACAAGTTCGGGCTTGTGTCTCAAGGCCACTTGCGCTATGTATGGCATTAAATTTGTAAATGGTTTTGTAGGATCTTCCCCAATCAAACCACTGGAATGAGCACCTACTGGGTTGAAGTATCTTAGAGAAATAATGTTCCAACTCTGTTAAACAAAGATAAGAACTTCATACATGGAGTAATAATTAATTACTGTATTTCAAAATTCATCGCATCGGACATACCTTCTCGGCTCTCGATATGTCTTTAAGCATTTCTTCGATAAAATACTTCGTTCTACCGTATACATTTGTAATGTTACCAGTGGGGTGTTCTTCCGTAATCGGAAGTTCATTGGGTTCACCGTATACCGTACAAGAACTGCTAAATACTAATTGAAAGCATCCAGCAGCTTTCATTACCTTGAAGAGAAATTATTTATTTTACACATAAGTTTTCAGGAATTTATTTAATTTTAGATTGTTACCTCTAGCAAATTGATGGCACCAATAATATTATTTCGATAATAATGAAGCGGGACTTGCATCGATTCCCCTACCGCCTTTATTGCCGCGAAATGGATCACGCAGTCTATTTTGTGCTAAAATTTCATGTGTGTTATTTATTGATATAAAAGCATTATATCGTATTAAGGATTCTTATTTTATTTTTTGTTTTATTTTTACCTTGTTGAATACTGTTTCAAGTTTATCTCGATCGATTAGATCACAGTTATAGAAAGTGACTTTTTTCCCCGTTATCTGTTCGACTCTTTTGAGAGCCGCGGATTCACCGCTACCTTCGGTCACGCTGTTAGCGAAATTATCTATTGCGATTACATCGTATCCGCACTCCAGAAGTTCGACGATACAATGGCTACCGATGTAACCGGCTCCACCGGTTACGAAAATCGTTTTCCAATCTTTGGTCATACTTCTGACAAACAATCAAAAACGAAAATATTAATCCTTTGACTACGTATATGCTCTCAAGCATCTATTTATATCCGCGTCTGTCTAATAATATGTGCAAAACACGTATATAGACGCAATAGTAAATTTTAAGATTTCAAACAACTTTAACTTAACTTTAACTTTAATTTTAACAATTCTTTTCTTGTCAAAGTAGTTTTTGTGTTTTACATTTGAGATGAATTTATTTTTTTTATTGTTTATTATATAAAATGTATCATTCTATACGAATAAAGGATTAAAGATCAAATTTTTCGTGCAAGGTAAAGCATACAGGTGTTTAGGACATTCACCTGCATCGATCAGAGTTCAAGGTCGCTGAAGCACGTGGTATATCATTACGTTTATGTGTATGATTAATGAAAAAAATATATAAGTATTTAATTAGTTACTGTGAAATAAAAAGATATTAATTTTCTTCAAATTGAATATTTTTAATTAAATGGTATTTGTATTATATTTCAAAAATACACGAACAAAATTAATGTATAAATTATACATAAACAAATTTACCCTTTTTATTATTTTCTGTGTAGTAGAAAAAGAAAAATGTTCAAAGTTCGACTAGTACACTTAACATAAACTTAACGGTACTCGAACTTATATCGGACACCTTTGGCACACTAGGTACACCTCTACCTTATTTGAAAAAATAAAAATACTGAAACACACGTCATTTTTTAAATAAATCAATATAAAACACAAACATAGCGATATTTTTATTGCAAAATTCTAACTTTGAATGTTCCATTAACAAATTTTGTATTTTTATTTAATATTAAATGTAATAAATTTTATTCGTGTCTACAATATTTCCAATTTTTTAAAAGTTATCAATAAAATATTTAATTTATATAAAATTATACGTATTTGCAAACTGTTTGTTTAATTTTAAATTATACACAATTGTGAAACGTATTTAAATACATATGAAATACAAATATAAAAGTATTAAATACGCAATATAATTAGATTATAAAAGACATATGCGTATAGCGTTACCTTGATAGTGTGAGATTAAGAGTAGCGGCACGTCAAACCAACTGAAAAGGATTCGAGGATACGGTCGCGTAACTACCGACTTCGTCTCAACCACTTGCGTCGTCTTCTGATATAGGAAAAGTAAAGTTTAGTATGTACATATCCATGGAACGTAAGACATCCCCTCTTTTACAACACCATGATACGTATCATTGTGTTGAGTCGCTGAGTCGCACACTCACATAGTTAGACCCTTTCAAGTCCTTGCTTTCTGCTGCAATAAGTTCTTCCTTTCACACAGACACTGTCCATCAGCTCGCCTTAGAAGAAGAATGGGGGGAATGATGACACATGGATAAGAACCACACAGTTACCCTTTGCATCATCAGAACATTTTGATGCTATTAATTCATCAGAATTTTATACAACTGAGCAACATTCATATACATAATAAATATAAATATAAAATAGAAGATATTATTTAAGGTATTACAGACTTTATTAGAGTATTTATATATTCAATCTTCTTTTGATTCTTTGTTCATAAAATTTTATATTATTATCACTTATTGGGCTGTTAGCACTTGAATTAATTTATGCAATAGTTCTTTTTGTTCAGCATCTAAGTATGGCCACAATTCACCTTCCAGTTCTAACAATGCCTCATAATCATGTGACTGACAGGCTAACACTAAGGATTGTAACAGTAATAATTCATCTTCGCTCATATTAAAATCTATAACAAATATACTTTATTAATTATATAATAATAATGAATCAAATATGTAACAATACTTGCCATTATTCGTAGTTTCTTCTATCCATGCATATTTCTCTAAAACTTGTGTTAAGGAAGGTGCAAGTCTTTGTGGAGATGGTTGAAGTATAAGTAGCAACAGTACTCTGGTTACTTCACATCTACACAGATTAATACAGTTAAAACTATTCTAAATTATTACTCATTACATTATAATATACCTGTGTAATATAATACTATAATTGCCTCTCGCACCAACGTTAATGTAACTCTCAGTACATTCAACAAAGTCATTTAGAATTTGAAGGGCAGACACGTAATCACCTAATAAAACATTTTGAATTCAATTATTACACTTGTTTAATTATAACCATTTAAATAAATTATATATACCTTGTTTAATATGATAAGACACCAATGTGTTAATAGCTTTTGAAGTTGGAAAAATATCAATTGCTTTACGTAACTGTTGAATACCAGCTGAAGTAGAACCCAAAGCCAATGCTAATTCTAATGCCAATCCAGCTGACATAGTATTGAACCCAGGTTGATTATAACAACGTGCTAATGCATGACCAAAACAACTTATAGCAGCCTATTACAAATGATTAACAATTTTAATGTTTCACAACATTTATACTGTTACTTTGTAACATAAATTAAAAAGCGTAGTGAACCTGTGTATTCTCTTGTCCTATAGAAGGACACCCTATATCTTTATCCTTTTTATCGGCTACAAGAAATTCTCTTCCAGCTTTTATTAAAAAATTTAATTCAGAAGAAACATTTTCCAATGTTCCTTGACATCTGGCTGCAGCTAATGAACATAAACCAGCATATTGCCATAATTCTTTTTGCTCGCATTCAATAGCCAAAGCAGCTATAAATTAATTAACACCATTTTATCATATAATAAATGTGATATATTAATACATTATGTTACAGCATTTTTATGTGACTTACTAAATTGATCACTTGCTTCTGCAACATTTGGCTTTCTCAAAAAACGTCTACAATGAAATTATAAACATTTTTAATAATAAATTTAAGTACTGTTGCATAAAATAAAAACAATTTGTAACAATATACTTACTTTTTCAATTTATTAGATATATTGTGATACTTTGTTAAAAAATCTAATGAATCTCCTATTTGTCTTTGTATAAAATGCGCCATTCTTTGAATTTTAATCCAATTATCAGCGCGTATTTTGTTTACATAATTATTTAGATAATTGATTATATCATTTATTTTTTATCAGATTAATGATTACTTGATTTTATTGTGTTATCTTTTTAATGAAATGGTTCTTATTTAAAAACATTAAATTGTACATTATATGCATGTATCAAATATAACATTTACTATATGAATGTATTTGCATATATACTGCTTTTTTGAGACGCCCTATGTACATATATGTATATTTTGTGCAATTGGTAATAGTATGTGTTCAATATCAGTCGTGCCAATGTGTAAGTTTATTTTGGATAATTGTGTATGCGTCCATGTAAAAACATATCTTTTATAATATCAAAAATAACATTTTTTTAAAATAAATATTCCTTAATGTATTAACATTTCACCTTTTATAACTTGATAACATATATATGTAATAAATACCTATAATTTTCGATTCTAGAAGTTATCATTTGAATAATTTCATTGTAAAGCCTGGTAAAAACAATAAAATATGACTGTAATAACAAATTACAAGCATTCAATGTTTATGTAATAATTACATTATTAATGGATATAACTTGAATATTTTAATTTTGTATAGTACAAATGATTAAAGAAATATTTAATGTTTCAGGAACAACAAGACTAAGTTATCATCTTATTAAATATAGATAATGCAGAGTGCAAACAAGAGTTATCAGTTATGATTATGGTTATATTAAGCAGCTGAAATGGTGCAAAATTACGTATTCAAGTAACAGAGGCAACAATACTTAATACTGACATCTTTGTATGTGTAGAATTTGCATCTTCTTTATTAAAAAAAGAAAATATAAGCGTTAACAAGACTAAAAGTTTCTTTAAAAGATGCATGGAATTCTTGATCTAATTTTGTCCAGTGCTTTTGTGTGGACATTTTTCGAAGTTACCTGGAACGTTTTAATAAGTGTGTTTTATAATTTCTGCATACCATGGATTGTTTGGGGTTCCTTTATTGTTGCAATTGGATTAAAACTAGCCAGGATTCCACCACCACATCCAGATATTGTACAAGAAGTGCTTGGTATAAATCCTATTTTGTTGAAAAAAGATAGCACCATGGCCAAGACTCATGGTAATGAAGAAGAATATTGCATGCGAGTGGTGGCTCATCGTGGTGGAGGATTCGATTTCCCTGAGAACAGCTTAACAGCTTTCCGTAATGTAAAATCTTATACATAATAATGGTTTTTAATTTGTGTTTTTTTTTTTTACATATTAGCTAATTTGCAATGCTAGAAACCTTATAACAAATACAGTTGCTTATTATTTCATAATGTAGATATACTAATATAGTAGTTACTAACAAGAGATTTATTTATTTATTAAAAATATTTTCCTTTTCTTTATAATCTAAATTACAAATAAAACAGTGATCACTTACAAAATATTTTATAGAGTAAAGACCAAGGCTGTAATGCGGTTGAACTTGATTTAGTTCTTACAAAGGACAATGTACCTATAGTGTTTCATGATCCAACAATTGACAGAGTTACTGGAAAAACTGGGATCATTAGAGAAATGACATGGAACGAATTAAAAGAATTAGATATTACCTTTAATCATCCACTTAAGTAAATTATTTAATTTTTTTTTAGTACAGAACATCATAATGCTGAAAATTTGTGTAATTTTTTTTTTAATAAATTATTATAGGGAGAGATTTATTGACGGTGAAAAGATTCCATTGTTTTTTGAAGTTTTAGAAACATGTCTGTCTAATGAACAAAGAATAATCATAGATATAAAAGAGAAAAGAATGGAAGTTGTTCAAGTAATTTTAGATGCTTATAAAAAATATCCAAAATTATTTCAAAGAGCGCTAATATCCAGTTTTAATCCAGTTATTATATATATGGTAAAATAAAATCAGAACAATAGTAATAAAATAGTATTAATTAGTAAATAAATTGAATTAATATTAAACATTAAATAATGTTATGTTATTCTAGATCAGAAGACAGGAACCACGTATTGTATCAAGCCTTGCATGGAGACCTCAATTTTTCTCTAGAGTGACATACTTTGCTATAGAAGGTCCAGCACCAGCACGATATACTAATCCGTTTAAACATCTAGCGGCCTGTGTAGTAGATTATACATACGAATGGATGCTTGATCACTTTATATACTATATCGTGGGAATTTCTGCTATTTTATTGCATAAAGATATCATAAACCTGTATGTATATAAGCTTTCAAATTAACTTACTTAGCCTCAGTAATTAAGTTAAATCCTTATTACAAACAAAAAAAAAAAAAAAATGTTTTCTTTTTTCATGTATATCTATTTTAGGCGCGTTGTACAAGAGTGGTATTATCGTAATGTTCGTGTCATGGCGTGGACAGTAAACCTGCCATCGGAGAAATTGCATTTTTCACGACTGCTTAAGATTACTTACATAACGGATACATTATTAGTCGAGAAAGACATGCAATAATCATATTACATATTCTGTGTGGTGTAAATGACTATTTTATACTATTGGTATTATAAAACATTGCATTCAGTAATCTAGTCCATTCATTGAAATTATATAATAATAATTTTATTAACAAAGTACTTTCTTTTATATCAATTAACATACCGTTTTGATACGTATTGTCAGACGTATGTAATACTCGAATATTAAAGATATTATAATATGTTATAATTAAACATATATATTTTAAATACTTCGAAATTAATATTTTTTAAACTAATTATTGCGAGTATATCTTTATCAGCTATACTGTTCTTTGAAAAAGAACATTGCACATTATTTTTATGTATATGTATTTGTCTAACAATGATATTGATAATTCACAATAATATATGATTTGAAATTTCATTTGTGGACGGAAATATTTATTTTATAAGTATTTACGTTGTAATTATAAAATATTTAGCATAATTAAAAAAAAATAAAAAATAAAAAAAATCAAACTATAGTTGTCAGCTTACTTTTACGGGATTCCATTCCCTGAATCAGTCCTGTTAATAAATCTTCCATTTCAGTTGTAGCACGTTTCAGCTTGCAATTATCATTAGCTACGTAAGAATCTAAAATAGGAATGTTACAAAACATATAAAATGGTTTGTAAAAAAACAATTTATATCATTAAAATGTAACAATTTACCATTAAGTAAACAGTCATCTGTGACCATATTTTGTAATCTATCTAGTATATCGTTCAAGTCTCCTTGAATATTTTGTAAGCTACTATGTTGCGAATGTTTATCTGGTCTTTGAAGAGAAGATGGTGTGTTATCTCTGTGAATACCAATGAGAGAACCAGACACTACTAATAATGATTCAGTTTCAGTGTTAGCTGCTGTAGATTTTAATGAATACTTTTCTTCCTTGCATTCTGAATCATTACAATCTAACCACTGAGAGAAACCACTATCCACAGGATTTGTTTCTGATTTCTTTGTACCTAGTAATTAAAATAACCTATATTATTATATTATTCTGACAAAATGAAATAATAATAATATGATATACCTCCAATCCATGTACTTAATTCTATTTGAGTAGGTTCTAGCATGTTACTGAAACCTAAGCTGGTGGACGCTTTCCCAGAACTAGTAATATCATGATTTTCTTTAATAACAGATTCTTCTGTTGGATTAATGCTATTTGATTGTAATATATCAATATCATTTGTATCTGAAATTTGCTCTATAGTTTCTTGACGAATGATTGGACTTAATTCAAAATTCATAGACAGAGATGCTAATCTTGATGATAAAGGTGGAACCATAGGTGTGCTCTGCATGTGACTAATTATCTGAGGCATACAAATCTTATCCGAAAACAAATATTTCTGTAAACAAATTCTTTCATTATACTTATATTAGGACATTTTATTAAACAATAATATACCTTTAACAATTTTAGACGTTGCAATTGTGATTCAATCATAGCTCTATGACGCTGAAGTCTTTCTGCTTTGGTACCTTGTATATCAAGCAACTCGATTTGTAATTGTCTGTTTTCTTCTTCTAAATGAGTAATTATACTTTGTAACTCTTTTTGTGGATCACTTAGCACTCGCCTTCTCATTGTACTTCTTAATGATCCACAATCACCATGTGTTACTTCAATACTACAATGAAATAATTAAAGAAACATTTAAATATATAAAATATACTGATTCTTCAATTATTATTCTCATGCCTAATAACCTGTTTGTGTGTGGAGTTTGATCCTCAACATTGATTCCAATCGATCTAACAGGGCATAATCTCAATTTATTCCTTATTAATTCAATAATTAACTTCGTTATTTCTCGATTTGAAGTCTGAAAAAATTTGTCATGTAATAAGTTATATATTAAAAACAAATTAAAATATTTGATTGTACCTTGGTACAAAATTCACGAATGGGATGTTTCAGTTTATGTTTTCCTGATATTTTACCATACATGAAACACTGCTGGCACTGATGATATGCTGTACATTTTAAACAGGTATATCGTAATCCCCGAATTGGAGTTGTTTTACAAGAAGAGCACCTAACATTATGAATAACTGAAAAAAATAATATGTGTATATTATGATATTAATTACTGTAAGATGTAATATGCACATACTGTGTTCTGCAGATTTTATACGATTGAATGTTGTTATCCAAACAAGCAAAGGAGGTTCCTGCATGATCCATGCTGCAAACTCTGATTCAGTTACTCCAAGACAACCTTGGGTCTTTGAGAAGCAATTGTCAATGTGTGATTGAATATGTTGAGATCCGTATGTTGTACTTTCTCCAAGCATTTCCGTGATTTTACAAATATTTATTAATAATGTGTATAAACTAACTTTAGATAAACATGCATTATGATCAGCCAATTGTTGATAAAGGTATCCATATTTTTCTTGTAATCTTCCAGAGCTAATCAGTACCAAGGCAACTTTCACAGAAAATACTGAAACTGTTCTAGTACATTGTCTGTAATTTTCATTAAGTTCAAAGGTAATTTAAGTTACTAGAAATTTAATTATCAAATGTATATAACAATACATCCATAATAACATACTTATCAAATGTAGTTAGTATATAATTTGTAGCAAGTTTTGCTGTAAAATCAATATCAAAATTGACATTGTTTTCTTTACATGCTGCAAAATAAATGTCAGAAAGAACATCTTCAACTTCTCTTGGGTCTAAATTTACACAATTCTCTGTGATTGAAAGCCTATGGCGTTCAAAAACACCAGCAACTAGTTCTAATTGAACATATTGCACTGTAATAAATTATCATTTATTAGAAATAATACTCAAATAAAATATCAAAGTATAAAAATCATTGATATTATTGACTTACTATTCAGTTCTTTATGCAAAATTTGCATTTTTGTTGCAGTTCTATAAGATGTATATGGAATAGCATTACACTGTTCTATGGACTGTATAATATTTTGCATTTTTAAATATTTATGTCTATGAATGATTACCTGTAGAGAAAAGGAAATAAAGATCTTTTATGTCACTATAAAATATTTACTTAATACGTATTGCTTCCTTACGTATCGATAACAATAAATAATACTATAAATGATTAATTTAAATAAGGTCCGATGGATTGTATAATCCTGTACATTTATAACTGAATATAATTTGTGTAGTCTTTTAATATAGAAGTACAACACTTATACATGGTACTTATGCCTTTAAACATTTTCATAAAACAGAATAAATTTATAAAGCCTGAAAAAAGAAAAAAACATTTACATTATTACAAATTAAAAATAAAACTTTAGTATTTAATATCATAATGTGTTAAGATAAACTATAAAATCTCATATTTTTTTCTTATGATTTATTTAAGTCTTACAATTTGATGTAGATACATGTAATGTATTTCTATCGTTGCAGTATAATTTTATAATTTAAACGAGATGGTGACGCATGTAAACAAAATATTTTTGCACATTAATCACAGATAATGAATGTTACAGAGGGGATAACGTTAAACCTCTTTATAAAAGATTATTAGATAATAAAAAATCGTTTCTCAATATAATATAATTTGTACAATTTTATAAACATATTTGTCATTTTTTCTGTGTAAATATATCAATATTTTACAATTAATAATATTAAAGTTATTCTTCATGGAGCAAAGTAATTTATTGATTGAACTTTACATAGATCACACTTTTTGAAAAGCGCCTTAAGGTATATATAAATGAAACATAACCTCTACAAAGTTTAAAAACCTTTATATTTATAAAACGTTTATTTATATTAAAAAAGTAATTGTATAAAAGTAAATCATGTCTGAACAGTGTAAATTAGATCAGTTTAGTGATGCTGATGAAACCGAGATAAGGTATTTATATTACTATATTTTTTTTTTAAAAGCTTGTGCAATAGTAATAATTATTTTTATTTTTATTACAGATTAAATACATGTAGAGGACAACCATTATTTCATTCTGAACTTGCAAGAAATATAAATAAACTGCACATTTCAAATAGTGAGGAAGAGGAAGATGTTAATGATGATAATTATGATGATTTAGACCATGATGTTATTTGGGACGTGGACCAAAATGCAATTGGATCAAAAGATATCACCAAAAATATTCAACCACGAAATATCAATGCTCAAAATATTTCTAATAAAGTTACTAACTATCAGCCATCAGATAAGTTATTTCGACGTTATGCTAACAAGATTAATGTTGAAAAATATGAAGGTCCATCCTTGCCAGGACATGCAGCAAATCTTCTTATCGAAACTGATAAACGTGTAGAGAAAGAAAGAATTAGAACAAAAGACAAACATGACCGTGCTACTGTTGAACAAGTTCTGGATCCTCGTACAAGAATGATATTGTTTAAACTCTTGAATCAAGGTATAATTGCAGAAATTAATGGATGTATCTCGACGGGAAAAGAAGCCAACGTTTACCATGCAACTTCAAAGACAGGGGTAGAATTTGCAATAAAAATATATAAAACATCAATTTTGCAATTCAAAGATCGAGATAAATATGTTACCGGTGAATTTCGTTTTCGCCATGGATATTGTCGTCATAATCCACGTAAAATGGTACGGACTTGGGCTGAGAAAGAATTTCGGAACTTGATAAGGCTTCAACAAGGAGGAGTAACCGCTCCAAAACCGATTCTATTACGTAGTCATGTACTGTTAATGGATTTCATAGGTACTGATGGCTGGCCATCACCAAAACTAAAAGATGTTGTTCTCACTTCTTCTAAGCCAAGAAAACTATATAGGGAGTGTGTTGAAACCATGTGGAGATTGTACAATAAATGCAAACTCGTTCATGCCGATTTAAGCGAATATAATATGCTATATCATGATGGATCAATTGTAATAATTGATGTATCTCAAGCAGTTGAACATGATCATCCCATGGCATTAGAATTTCTTAGGAAAGATTGTACAAACATCACTGGTAAACGAAAATCAGGATATTTAATCAGAATTGTAATAATATACTTTATACGAAAAAAGCTGAAAGAATTTTCAACTTATGTTTTCAGAATTTTTTAAGAAGAATGAGGTAGGTGTGATGACTGTCAAAGGATTATTTGATTTTATAACAGATCCAACAGTAACTGAAGAAAACATGGATAAATATTTGGATGCAATATCAGAACAGATGGCACAACATAATGAAGAAGAAGTAGATCCTAAACAACAAATCGAAGAACAAGTATTTAAGCAGGCTTATATACCTCAGAATCTTACTCAGGTAATGTTGAGTAACAGTAAAATGTACATTTGTCTAACACGTTACATGAATTGGTATATGTGCATTAATTTTCACAGGTATACATTTTAATATAAGCATGTTTAGGTCATTGATATTGAACGTGACATCAAACTTGCTAAATCTGGGAAAGAAGATTTAATATATAAAACTCTTGTTGGCTTAAAAGCAGATTTATCTAAGCCTCTTTCTACCCCTGAAATTCTTCAAAATAGTGATGACATAGAAGCAAGTGTTTCATCCGAGGAATCTGACAATTCCGATGAAAATGAAAATAGCGACGAAGAAAATGATAATGAAACCAAGTTCGTTAATTCGGCACGACCACGAAATGAAAGTCCAGAAAGTAAAAAAGTAATATTTATCTCTTGTAATCTCGTGTATCTCTTTACACAACGTGTACGATTATAATAAATTATATTTAATTTCAGGCACGGAAAAAAGCAGTAAAAGAACAACAAGCAGAAAAAAGAAAAACTAAAATGAAGAAACATATAAAAAAGAGGAAAGAAAAAGTTTTGAAAAAGAAATAATAGGTAAAATATTATTAAAAGCGATTTATTTAAAGAAATTTAAAATACAAATATGCAAATTCTTTATACTTTTGTTGATTTTCTAAATTAGATTAGAAACAAAATAAAAATACTTTAAAGTAATTTGATTTTTTAATGTGATAAAGATCAATCTATTCCTTATGTTTATTCCTTATGTAACTGAAAACCAGAATGAAATACAACAATTATAAAGTTATTAATTTTATCACAATTCTATACTTTCAAATTAGGTGTGTAATGCAGTTTACCAATCTTTATACCCCTGTAGCCATCTATTATTTAACTGGGAAACTAATGATAATAAAATCGCCATCTCTACACTTTATGGTAAAATTAAGGTACTAACGTTTGTTTTGAAACACGTAAAACGGTTTATAAACCAGATATTCATCATTGTCAAGTTTTTATTAATGAAGAAATAGAAGTTTCAGATAAATACCTTTGAATGAAAGGAAATTAATGGAAAATTATTTTGGTATTATTTGATAACTAATTTATAAGTATTTTATCTAATAAACAAAAACTTTTGTTCTCTAGTATCAGTGTTGATACTAGATGTATAAATTTTTAATAGTTGTATAGATCATGAAAATTACAATTATTCATATTTTATGTAATTTATCTTATTGTTTGAAAATTAGAAACTGCAAAAGAAATGAAAGAAGAAAAATTTCTGACAACTGGCTGTTCAAAATTTGATGCATTACTTGAAGGTGGTATTACTACACGTGGGATTACACAAATTTATGGGGCTGCCAGTACAGGAAAAACTCAGTTAGCTTTACAGTTATGTTTAACGGTACAATTACCTGAAACAGAGGGTGGTTTTGCAGCTGGTATGTTTGAAATTTAATACTTTATTAGTACAAAAATAATAAGTATTAAGTAATATGTTAATAGGTGCTGTATACATATGTACTGAGTCTATCTTTCCATCAAGAAGATTGCAGGAATTGATACAAAAATTAAATATTACTAAACAATATGGAATAAATGGAGATTTAGTATTTGTGGAACATATCTCAACTATTGTAATTAAAATTTGATTTTTAAAGTAATTTAAAAATTATTTATACAATATTATTTAACTTCTTATTTTTATAGGATGATCTAGAGACATGTCTACTTCATAAAATTCCAATATTAATGTCAGTGAAAAAAATAGGATTAATAATTGTAGATTCAATTGCTGCACCATTTAGAGTAGAAGACTGGAATGATGAATCTAATAATAGATCAAAAAGCTTAAGAAAAATTGGGCAACAATTGCATAAATTATGTAAACACAACATCTGTATAGTTTGTATTAATCAAGTAAGGATAAATTTTCTTTCTTATATCTAAAAATTTGGTATTACAAACAGTTCATGTATTTATATATGTAGGTAACAGCAGTTGTTCACAATAAGTTGCTTGATGATAATCTTAGTGAGCGACCAGCTTTAGGAACAACTTGGTTAAGCATGATAACTAATTCCATATACTTCTATAGGATAAATTCTCTTAGATACGCTTGCATTAAATTATCATCAAATTTACCAGAGATAACTATTCCATTTGAAATACAAGGATCTGGAGTTAAAGCAGTAGCTTAAATAAAATAAAAAGTGCAAAAGAATCAATATGTCTGTTTTATTGCATAAGACTGTCAATATCAGAAAATATGTTTTCATCCAAAACACGTGCAATATTTGTCGGGGACCACTGATTTCTTGGATCTGAAGATTGAAATGGGTCTATACTTCTTACATCTAAGTTCTCAATATGATTGTTTAATATCAACCTTAAAGAATAAATAACCATGAATACAAAATATGTCCAATGTACAGACTGTACGTATAAACATACCTGAAGGAATGTAAAAATGTTCTGTAGGGTTCTATATCTTTTCTTTCACTGTATGTATAATCTCCTATTACAGTATGACCAATGTGAGAACAATGAACCCTTAATTGATGTCTTCTACCAGTTGCAGGGCACAATAGGACTTTGGTGGCTGGTTTTCCATTTCTAAAACCTCGTTCTAATACTACAAGAACTGTGTAAGATTTTCGTGGTTTTTCACAAAACATATTACCACTAACACACATTTTATGATTTCCTTTCTTTTCTCTTATATCAATTCCTGATAAAGTAATATTATTACTGGTAGATACTGTCTTATTATTAATAGCAATTTAATTAAATTTTAATCAAAATGTTTTTAATTACAAACCAATTGCTTTGTCTATGATAATATAGGATTCGTTAATGTGACCATGAAGTAGTGCCAAATAAAATTTTTTAGCAGTCCTTGTTTCAAAAGCATTAGAAGCAGCTCGTGCTGCTTTTTTATTTAGTGCAATGCATATAACACCACTGGTCGCATAATCTAATCTATGCACAAAATGAAATTCATGAAATAAATTTGGATTGGCTAAGTTTGGTAAAATTCTCTTTAATTCAAATTGAAGCGTATCCTAAAAATTTAAACATCTATCAAGGTAACAAGTATTTTATATTCATAAACTTTATTATAAATTCGTACCTTTTTCTCAGGATTATTGCTATTAATACACATATCGTAAGGTTTAGAAACTACTACAAAATTTTCACTGTGATATAATATGTCTATATTTTTGTGTTTAGTTTGTATAAGATTATTTATACAGAATCTTATCCAATTTCTAAATATTTGTGTTAATTTAAGAACAAGCATACTACAATAGTTATACAACAATTTATTTATACTCATTATAAGGCTATAAATCTTATTTTGTGTGAAAAAATAACATTACAGATTTTATATCTTATAAACAAAAATATATTTTTTATTAGTTTCAAAATAAAATGAATGTTTTAATACTATTTCCTGAAAAGAGTATTGAACACATTATAAACACCGGTTACCATATTTATAGTATATATAGTTAAATTATGTTGGCTAGCTGGCATGTTTATATGAAATTTTGAATTTGTAACTTCATGTTGATTACATTCAATGATGCAACATTACGTTTTGATAATTAATAACTACGATAAAATACTTTTGACACAAAATAATAATTTGAATTCTTTAAATAAATAAAATAATTGTTTTGTAGTAATTATATCTTGTAGAAAATTATACTTAAATAGTTTAAATAATGTTAGGTTACAAGATGATGGTAGAAGTTGGTACACCTGATTTCAATAAGACCGTTTGAAAGCGAATTGTGGTATGTCCGAAGGAAGTCTTATCGTAGATTCATGCCATATAACGGTGTTTCTAATTTCATTTTTAATCGAATATTGCTGTTTAACTTTATTTGGGATTATTGATAAAGTTTCCTAGTATTCTACGGGAATGTTTCGATCGAAGGAAGAAGTCAAGCGGCACGTGACTGACATTTTTGCCAAACTTAAAAGCCCTGAGGAGGTAAGGTTACTTTTCAAAAAATAAATCGTTATTAATAAATGTTATTATTAATTTATTATATTTAATTACTAATTAATTTCTTTTTACAATTTAATCGATACTTTAAATTTCATGTATGTACTAATACATAAATATTTTTGTCTCAATATAAAATGTGTTATATAGAATAAAAGGCCTTGATTTCATACCGAGAATGTATACACAGTCCATGTACTAACCTACGTACCACGATTTATCGGCATTTTATAAATTATATAAAAAAAAATAATTTTGAAAAGGATATACATGTTTTTTTATGTTTGTTATAGAGAAATCTTCGGTGTTATAATATTGCAAAACTATATTATCAAGTTGGAGATTATGAATCTGCAAAAAAATATGTTTCTAACTATCTGGAAATAAGAGATAAATCTGCAGGAGCTCATAAATTATTAGGTCAATCTCTTGAAGCTTTAGGACAAAAGGAAGCAGCATTTACACAATATAAAATATCTCTTGAATTAGAGCCAAAGCAAGATGACCTTATTTTAAAAGGTGTGGTATTATATTTTATACTATTATATATTTCAAAAATTTAATATTTCATTATGTTTATTAGTTTGTGAGCTGTTAGCTGATACAGACGTTAGTATAGATATGAATAAAATTAAATATTGGGTAGAAAGAGCAGACAAAAAGTTCCCTCATCATCCGATAGTATTTCAATTGAAGGAAAAAATGTTAAGTTTAGAAAAACCAAATGGTAATGATGAAGATCTAGAAAAACTTATTACCTGTATGTATTAAAATTTGTATCTTGCAATTACTTAATAATGGATAATTTATTTACTTATCATAATAACTTTTTAGCTGAGTTATCGGTACGGCAAACAGATGTGCATCTCCACGTTAAATTGTTGAAGCACTATGTAGAAAATCACAGACTTGAAGATGCATATAATCATGCTGTTAAGATCGAAGCAACGCACAGTCACAGAAATAACATTATATGGTATCAAACATTAAGTGAATTACTTGTAAAGTATCAGAGCAGTAAAGAATTAGATTGGACATTTTGGGTGTTCTACATTTCCGTGTTAGAAAGATATGCGGCGCTTTGTCTCAAAGAACAGGGTAATATTGTTAAAAAAAGTATATCCGATGCTACTCAAGCAGTATTTAAGTAAGTTAATTATATCTTTATGATATATAATTATATTGAATGTAACTATATTTAAATGTTACTCAATTGAAGCATTTTTGTTGCAGGCAAAAACTAGCTCAGAGAGTACCAAACCTATATCTTCTTCGTTTATGTCCACTCCAACAACCACAAGTGCAACTGTTGCTTCAATTAATCCTAATTGGACGTTTGGCAACTCTTCTACGCCATTTTCGTTTAATTTATTCAATACATCATCGACACCAGCACAAACTTTCACATCTACAAATCCTACAACAACTAATACCTTCAAAACAACAGTACCCACGAATGATACTCAAAAAGAGGGTGAAGTTGCTTTCTTCCCAAGTTCAGGTGAATCATTTTCAACTTTAGCAGCCAAGAGTTCTCAGCAAGCGTTCAAAATAGGTAATTTCTTTTTAACATACATGCATGTAGAATGCTTAACTCATTGTTATTTTTTATAGATCCAAATTTCTCATTCGCTGGAGCTGGTGCAGCAGTATTTGGTTCCAAGTCAAGTACCTCATCTATGAATAAATCCGTACAAGAAACGAAAGACGGTACGGCGGGAAAGAAAGACGAGAATGATGAAGAGGAATATGATCAGAATGATAATGATCAAAATCATGATCCTCATTTTGAACCTATCGTACCGTTGCCTGATGTAGTCGAAGTACGTACTGGAGAAGAGGATGAAGATAAAAGTACGTATTAAAATAATTCTTTAAAGATGAAAGAACAATTGTCGATTATTTGTCTTCAATTGATTTCATTTATGTTACAGTATTTTGTGAGCGAGCCAAGCTGTACAGATACGATAATTCAACGCGCGAATGGAAAGAAAGGGGCGTTGGAGAGATGAAAGTCTTGCATCATTCGAAATATGGAAGTTACAGATTGTTGTTGCGCAGAGATCAAGTTCACAAAGTAGTGTGCAATTTTCTGCTCACTCAGGATGTCAGTTTTAGCAGACTTTCGACATCCGATCGTGCTTGGATATGGGCAGGAATGAATCATGCCGAAGAACAGCCAAGCGTAGAACAATTGGCAGTTAAATTTAAAACTCCAGAACTGGCGACAAAATTCAAGGATACAATTGATAAGATTCAACAAACCCTAAATGAAATTCGTAAGGACTAAGATGAAAACTTCTTGTTAATAACGCTTTTTTTTAATCCTCGCTTCTAGCTGCATGGTACATGTATACTTATCATATAAAATATATTTTTTTAATCATGGTTTTATTGGTATTTATAATTGTTATTTAAGAACATTATAATTTGCAATCAAGTAGATGAGGAAAATCCATCACTTTCGATCTAAGGAATACTTTCAGTGTCCTTTAATAGCACTGCATCGTTCAAAAGTACTTTTTCGATTAATCGCTTTGATCTTAAGATTGATTGTGATATCTGATCGTGATATTTGTTTACCATACAAAAATGTGTATTATTTTATTAAGTCTTGTTTAATTTTATATCTTTAATGAAAAAGGAACAGTTATTAAACACATAAAGACTCTTTTATGTTTTGTAATAAATACAGTTTTATAATTAAGTTTAATTGTCGTAGCAAATTTCATTCTTGTGAAAGTGTGAATCTTTTTGTTAATAATTCGCAATGGAATTTTTGTCAACGTTTAACCTAATTGTATAAAAAGAAGCTGTACAAACACGCACTTTAACAAAATGCTTTAATAAAAATGATATGATGTAAACATAATTTAAATTTTTGTTCAATCATTAACATTAAAAATTTGCCTTAGTGTTAAATGTTTTAAGCAAACGTTAAACTGTATAATACCCTAAGGTCAGTTTGTTTTAGTAACAAGTAAGTTTACTCCCGTATTTTGCTTTCCATTACAACTATTGTCATTTATTTGTAACAATTAAAGCTGATTTCCTATACCGTATTGTTTAAAAAAGTTTTGATATTATATTCATGTTGTTTGTAAATATAGGTGAGAAAAGTACAGAAAGTAATCCAATAGTGGAAGAACCGGAAGATGAAAACGAAGAAGATGCAGATGAAGCAGAGCAGGAGGATGAAGAAGAAGAGGAAGAGGAAAAAGATGGAGACGAAGAGGAGGAAGACGAAGAAGATGATGAACAAAATTATATCCTTTTCGAAAAGAGGGCCACGTTGTATGCCAAAACAAATAAAACGGACGAATGGACCTCTGTAGCTTTAGGAACTTTAATTATCTTTTTTGATTCGTATATCTTTGGCGCAAAAATAATACTAAGAGCGGACGAAACGGACAACATTGTAAGCAACACCGTTATCAGTATAAATACTCAGATGCAGGTAAAAATATATCAAAGATTCTATCAAAATTCTATTAATTCTTTCATGACAAATTTTTCTACTTTAACAATCATTTATGTCTAGGTTAATGGAAAAGAATGTATTTGGACTGCGGTAGATCGTGCTTTAAATCCACTAGCAAAACGTACTTTAAAAGCAGTTTTCTCATCGGTTCAAGCAGCACAGCAAATGTATAAACATTTTCAAGATGTAAGTAAAGTTTGTGACAAATATAAGATTCCTCTTATCAGTAATTTTCATTACTAGAAATTAATTATTATTGTTTTAATAGGGGTTGCAATATGCAAAGAAGGCAGATATCATTGAATAGTTCTACAAGGAAGAATAAAAGAATGGAAATTGTCATGGATATTTCTTGTAATGAAGTATTTCTTCTGAATGTAAAACATATAAATTTAGTTCAATTCCAATTTGTAGAAAACTATATAGTTTTTTATTCCATCCTGTTTTCATGGATGTAATTGTATAACAAGTGATTGTACAAATTATTTAAGGATTTATTAATTGAAAAGGAACAAATTTTTATTAAATTTGATATGTTTTACTAGCAAAAGAATATGCGCAATAATATATTGATATATTTAATGAATAAAATAAAACGGTACCAATCAATGGATAATTCAATCTTGCTTGTGACTCGTTGTAGTCATTAAATTATTTAAATTGTTTGAATTTTACGTAATTTAAATGAATTTTACTATAACATTGAACGTTTTTTGAAACTTGTATGACTAAAATGGAAATAAATATCCAAAGAAGTCTAATATAGACAAAGAAGAACTGGATGTTCAATTAGCTTGATAACATTGAGCAATTTACCTGTGATATACAATTTCAACGTTATAGAAAAAATGTTAAGTATCAAATAGATAAACATACATTATCATAAATAATAAAATAAATAATCAGTACTATTAAATCTATGATTTTATTTTCAGTAGTATATAATTTTTCTTTTTCATTTAAACAGTAAAAAGAGTATTATTGCAAATAAAATAAGTATAAATACAGGGTGTCCCAGAACTCCTGTAGGAGCCGGAAATGGGGGGGTAACTGAGACTATTCTGAACAACAATTTCCTTTGCAAAAATATCGGATGGGGCTTCGTTTTTGAATTATTAAGCAAAAACACTGATCAATCAGAGCGCGTCTCGGGCGCGCACTCAGTACTGTCAGTGTAGCGTCGAGCCTAGTCGTCCCGGAACAAGCGCCTCGGTAGAACAAGAAACGTTAAGCACAAGTAATATTGGACATAAAAGTAAAAAACAAGTGGTAGAATGTTATGAGAGTAATCGTACCTTAAAATAAAGGGAATGACTGGACCTATAGTTACCCTATAGGGAACAGAAGGAATAAGTAAAAATTGCAGAATATTTTTCGGTATTATAAATACAGTCCTGGGGTCATCTAATTTGAATAGTAGAAAGATAAAACATTGTATTATTATAAAATAATGAATTTAATATCGTTCAAGCTTTATTTTTCAATTTTTTTAAAGAGCAACTGAGGACGGTACATGGGGTGTTACCGACGAAATTAGCGAAACAGAAAATTGTGTTTTTTCAAAAACCAGGCCACTTTTCGGATAAACTAAAGTTATAGAGACATTTATAACAACAAAATATTTTATGTAATGGTGTTAAAAAGCCGATTTTTAATGAAATAATTTTTACCGACTTTTTATTTTTACCCCTGGCGCCACCTGCGAACAAAGTGCTGAAACTACTCAATAATTACCGACTGAGAATTCCGAAACATCGTTAAAAATGGCGGGCTTTTCAAAATGAGTAATGTACTATTTTGATATTTCTTAATTAAATTCCTTATAAAGGTTTATTAATTAAACTTCTGCTTTAATTATTAAACTAGAAGAACTGGTGTATAATTTCTGATAGTTTAGATAAACGAAAAACCTTCATTTAAGAACTACAGAAGTGATTTTTGAGCACTGATAATAGTAGCAGAGTATTCCCCATAGTTATTAATTTTTTACAGCTTAAAAAACATCTTAAATTAATAAAATGCTGTACACAATCGTACTGAAAACATTGAAAATGATAAAATTAGAACGATATCCATGTTAATAGCTTTGAATCGTTTATTATACAACTTTAAAAGTTATATTAATGAAGAAAAGACATAAATGTAGGTTTTTCTCTTATTGAAACAATCAGAAATTATACACCAGTTCTTCTAGTTTAATAATTAAAGCAGAAGTTTAATTAATAAACCTTTATAAGGAATTTAATTAAGAAATATCAAAATAGTACATTACTCATTTTGAAAAGCCCGCCATTTTTAACGATGTTTCGGAATTCTCAGTCGGTAATTATTGAGTAGTTTCAGCACTTTGTTCGCAGGTGGCGCCAGGGGTAAAAATAAAAAGTCGGTAAAAATTATTTCATTAAAAATCGGCTTTTTAACACCATTACATAAAATATTTTGTTGTTATAAATGTCTCTATAACTTTAGTTTATCCGAAAAGTGGCCTGGTTTTTGAAAAAACACAATTTTCTGTTTCGCTAATTTCGTCGGTAACACCCCATGTACCGTCCTCAGTTGCTCTTTAAAAAAATTGAAAAATAAAGCTTGAACGATATTAAATTCATTATTTTATAATAATACAATGTTTTATCTTTCTACTATTCAAATTAGATGACCCCAGGACTGTATTTATAATACCGAAAAATATTCTGCAATTTTTACTTATTCCTTCTGTTCCCTATAGGGTAACTATAGGTCCAGTCATTCCCTTTATTTTAAGGTACGATTACTCTCATAACATTCTACCACTTGTTTTTTACTTTTATGTCCAATATTACTTGTGCTTAACGTTTCTTGTTCTACCGAGGCGCTTGTTCCGGGACGACTAGGCTCGACGCTACACTGACAGTACTGAGTGCGCGCCCGAGACGCGCTCTGATTGATCAGTGTTTTTGCTTAATAATTCAAAAACGAAGCCCCATCCGATATTTTTGCAAAGGAAATTGTTGTTCAGAATAGTCTCAGCTACCCCCCATTTCCGGCTCCTACAAGAGTTCTGGAACACCCTGTATACAAATGAAATAAAAATTTTGTTTATGGTTTATGTAATTGTAAAATTTAAATTTAAATCGTAATATTTAATTAAATTTCAGTAATGTTTATAAGCTTATAATAAAAATGCATGTTCCTTTTTAATGTAATGTTGTCGTGAATAACATCACCCCAGCAGTAAAAATTTATGCTAACGGGAGAGGTGAAGAAATCACTTGATACGTTATTGAAATAATCTCCATCTTTCGCGACTGATAACGCGCTAATAGACTGTAATAAAAGACTGTGTTGGATTTAAATTTGTCACTTTGAAGTTTATACTAGACGCGTTGCAATTTAAATACTCTTGTGATATTTAACTTATTACACAAAATTTAAAAAATGTCCCTCGTAACAAAAGGTATGTAAAACTATCTATTACAGAAAAATAAAAATGACTTGCTTAATTTTTGGTATTCTGTTTTACTGTACACTGTAGTATATCATTTTTTAAAGAAATACTTAAAATAATATAGAAATTAATTGTTATAAAGAGAATGATTATATATTTAATATTTTATGCATTTGATAAATATTCAGTACGAACGTGCAAAAATATGAAAAATGAAACTTTTTCAAGAAAAATATGGACAAAATTAATCAAAATTAACATATTGAAATATATTATAAAACGGATAAAATTTATTCAACGTTAATGGAATTAATATAATAATAATGAATTCAATAATACTGAAACAAAACTATATATTGGTAAGTATTAAAGAGCTAAAGTAATTCAAATTGTTAAGTGATTTTATTGTTTCAAAGTTCATATGTTTTTTTTTAATATTGATTATTTTGTTTGTTATAACATATTTTTGCAAATTTGTTTTCTGACCTTTGGACCTAGATTTTAACAGTGATGCTCATGCAATATGAAAGAAGTAAATAAAGTTGTAAATATTATTATTTAACTTGCTTATTGTTACTTATTATTTTTTATGAGTTATATATTATATAAAATAATGTAAAAGATACAAAAATAATATCAGTCTATTTTATTAATAGTGGATTCTGGTTTCTTTTACATATTTATTTTACATAATTTAAATAAATTTTACTGTAATATTAAACAATTTTTGAATAATTAAGAAAAATAAAAATATGTGAATGTTAAAGTAGTATTTACCATTTTTCAGGTGTTTTTATTGTTGCTGCAAAGCGCACTCCATTTGGTACAATGGGTGGAGTGTTTGCCAATAAAAGTGCAACTGATTTATCAGTTGCTGCTGCAACCTCTGCTTTGCAATCTGCAGGGTTGAAGCCTGAAAAAGTAGATAGTGTTATTTTTGGACATGTTTTAACTGTATGTGTTGTATTATTAATTACATTTGTAAATAATTTTTCAAAGAACATAAAATGTACCTTGTTCTTGAACGTGTATAACTGATATTTTAAAGCTATCATCAGCCGATGGAGCTTTCTTGGCACGTCATGCTGCACTGAAGTCCGGGATTCCTTTGGAAAAACCAGCTTTTTCTATAAACAGATTATGTGGTTCAGGATTTCAATCAATAGTTAGTGGTGCACAGGTATTAACAATTTGTTGACAAAAAGTATATTACAATAAACTATAAATAAAATAATTGATATCTTTAATTTTTAGAGTATTATGACTGGAGAATCTAAAATAGTATTAACTGGAGGTGCAGAAAATATGAGTCTATCTCCATTTGTTGTAAGAAATGTTCGTTTTGGTACAACTCTAGGACAAAAATATGAATTTGAGGATTCTCTATGGCTTGGATTATTGGACACTTATTGCAATTTACCTATGGGTATGACAGCAGAAAAGCTTGGATCTCAGTATGGTATAAACAGACAAGAAGTAGATGAATTTGCTTTAAGGAGTCAGCAGCTATGGAAGGCTGGTACATACTTATTATTGTAACAGCTTATATTTGGTATACTTTTTATTAAACAGAAGTGTTGAAAATAAGCATTAATTTTTTCAGCTAATGATGCCGGTCGTTTTAAAGAGGAACTTGCGCCCGTAACAGTGACTGTGAAAAAACAAGAGGTAGTTGTTAATACAGATGAACATCCACGTCCTCAAACAACTCTTCAGAATTTAGCTAAATTACCTTCCATTTTTAAAAAAGATGGTTTGGTTACAGCAGGATCTGCATCCGTATGTTAATTTATATTTTTTAGAAGTTAGTTCTAATAAATCAAAATTTTACTTTGTATTTATTTGTTTGATCGTGCTTTATAGGGCGTTTGCGATGGTGCAGGAGCTGTTATTTTGGCTAGCGAAGAAGCAGTTAAATCGGAAGGACTTAAACCATTAGCACGTTTAGTAGGTTTCTGTGTTGTGGGTGTAGAACCCAGTATTATGGGAATTGGTCCATCTCCGGCTATCAAACAACTTCTTAAAATTACAAATAAAAAGATGGACGATATCGAACTTGTTGAAGTAAAAATTTACAATAATATCCGATCTGCTACTCTTCTATGTAAAATAAACATTTGGTTAATAATACTTATTATATTCTTAGATTAACGAAGCATTTGGAGCTCAAACATTAGCATGTGCTAAGGACTTAAATTTGGACATCAATAAGTTGAATGTGGATGGTGGAGCCATTGCTCTTGGGCATCCATTAGCTGCATCTGGTAGTAGGATTACTTCACACTTAGTACATGAATTGAAGTATGTTATTTAATAAAGAAATTCATATCAACATGAATTATGATATTAATTAAAATAATACTTTACTTTTATAGAAGACGTAATAGCAGCAAACTTGGAATTGGATCTGCCTGCATTGGTGGAGGCCAAGGAATAGCAGTAATGGTGGAAACTCTTTAATCCATATGATTAAAAAGCACAAGATATGACTTATACAATTAAAATCAATGCAAATCAACAGATACATAAATTATGAAATGTATTCATATTTATATTTTTGATACATTGCATACAAAATGAAGAGATAAATATATATACAGAAGTTATGTATCTATATTTTTACGTTAATATAGATTTTTTTATTGTACTATATACAATGTTCTTATATTAACAAAAATGTAGTATGTTTACTAAAATTTGTATAAATATATTTTTAATATTATTCTAAAACAAACCTTCTATGACTAATGTTTCTTCAATTGTTTGTAGTACTTTCAAGAACAGTAAAAATGGAATATGACATACGCAAAATCTAAAAAATCGTAGTGATAACTTTTTGAAACGTTTTAGGTGTTGAGAACGTGCATACGTACCCGAACAAAAGTTTGCAAAGATAGTTCCATGATGTTGCCAACAGTTAAGATAAGAGGCTGTTGAACCCTTACCATTATAATGTATATGGCTTGCTTGAAATCCTTGCTATTATGCCACCAATTGTTTGCATAAGCAGAAAAAGTTACATTCATACTCTGTAAACGTGATTCTTGAAGAAACCTTTATTGCTTTGAAGTAAATACATACATGAAGATAAGTAAAGTAAATAAATACAAAGCAATTTGAAGTAATTACGTACGTGAAGATATAGTTCATTTCCATGCCAGCAAAATATAAAGATTTGGTATGTCATGCAACACATGTACATTAACATACCACATAAAACATAAGGAATAAAATCTTTCATCTGCGAAGACAATGAATTTAAAACATAATTGCATACATCACAGAAAGTGATAATTTATGTAAAATATACCTGTGTTATATAGAATGCTGTTAGACAGATGATAATACAATTAACTAAAAATTGAAAGAATATTGCGGTACCAAATGTATTTTGGATCTGTTTTGAGAAACTGGAAATATTTAATAATTTGTCTGCAAGTTTAAAAATGATAAAGTCCTTTATTTTCTTACTTTGGAAACTTACTCAAATATCACTTTACTATGCTCGACATATAGTTTTAAGTTTTTGTACAATTCGGTAGAGGTTTTTGGAGTAGATAATGAAACTTTAACATTATCATTTGAAGTAATTCGTTCTGTACTTGTTACACAGTGCATCGAAGCAATGTTAGAACTTAAAATCGCTAATTGGCAACAAGCAACTGTGATTAAACCCGTTATTAGAGTATCAATTGCCACGTTATTGATGCAACAAAGAAAGATAGCTACGGCTTGATACGAAGTAGTAATCTCAAAAGCCGGGGTGGCTGTTGTATTGTAAGGATACCATCCTTCCATTGCCAATTCTTTAGACCTCGAAGTGAGTATATTTAAAACGGGTGTAACTCCCCAAGAAATCACAGCTACCAAACCGAAGCTCTGATAAGCAACATGATGAAAAATTCCTTGCCAAGTATAATGTGTTATAATTCTCTCGTATTTATCATTATCCCGGCTAAATATTTCACTTCTCGTTACATCTGTAAGAGCTTTGATATGCTTATGGCGACGAATAATAAGAATCACCTATATGTAAATGTAACAAGTGCCTAATAAAAAGAAATATTAATAGGGACTAAATTGAACATTTATTATTAATTCATTGAACATTAAAAATAATTAATTTTACATAATTAAAATAAAAATTAAAGATGTGCGATGGCCGGGAATCGAACCCGGATCAACTGCTTGGAAGGCAACTATGCTAACCATTACACCACCATCGCACGATGACATACAGTTTCCTTTTTAATGTCAAATAGCACTAACATGTTAATATATATGAATAGTACTATTTTATAATTTTTATTATTTCTCAACTTTTACATGTCTATTAGTATAGGTTCAATTTTGATTAAATTTTTCTCAATATCAAGTTCTGTTTTTCAGCTTAATAATAAAAGATATAGAGTTTGTCTGATATGAAAAATTATTATTATACGAACCTTATAAGCATGAGTAGCATTTGTCATAAGAAGAGTAGCACTGGCTATTATTTTATCCACGTTTTTTCGGTTCACAATGATGTATACGGCTTGGCTAGCAAGAAAAATTCCCAACAAAAACATAAAATTAAATACCATGTATAATGCATACAGACGTTTATACTTTAACTGTTCAGGCCACATGCCCATATAATAAATAATCGATAAACTATTTTCTAAATGTTTATTAGGTGTGATTTTCGTTAGCTTAGTTCGTTTTCCCGCGGACTTGTTCATACTTGGCGCGTAAATCGTTATCTTCTTCGAAGTCCAACAACAGACTAACAGACAAAACAGTATTAGAGAAATAGTACCTGTTCTCTTATCTTGATTATAGTTGGAACGTTTTAATTGAGAAATCCTTACGATTACAGGACAATTTTACATAGGTCTGTAATCATATTAGCTGTCGTTTAGCTGTGTATTGGATTCCATGTTATTTGGATGCAACAATTTTGTCGAGCTGTAATTACACCCGATTACAGGGAGATATATCATCGTAAATACTTAATAGCAAATCGATATATGATTAGGAATTCGCTAAGACACATTTTGAAACATAAGATATAATTTCACTTAACAGTTCTATCGTGTATAACAAAGCTGTCTCTAGAATTTCTAGGATTCAAAGCAAAAGTTTAGCTTACCCTGTTTAAGAAACAATTGAAAGAGGTATTTATTATAAAATTTATCATGTATCGATTGTAATATTTCAATATTTCTCTGTTCTACTCTACCTTTCTTTATCAACAAGAAGAAATCGGTTTTCTAGGAAGACATATGCGAAAGACGAATGTAAGAACAATAATTATTTCAACTTTTCAAATAACAAATGAATAACTAAAAAGTTGAAATCAAAAAACGAATGCATGTTATTCTGCATTTGACATTCGACGATTTAAAAAAAGAAAAAAAGAAAGTACTGCGTGTATATTAAACTCGTGGTGGGAAAATATATATATATGCGCTAATAACCTATTGGTCCTCATATACTACACACAAATGTCTACTTATCAAACCAGACGTCAAACAAGCTACTTAATAGATTTGCTTAAGATAAGTGTAAAAATTACGGGATAAACAACAGATTATTCAGTTTTACTGGTAATTCGAAGTAAGTTGCTTCACTTACCAGCTCCTTAATACTACTATCTTTCTCTAACATTAACAGTACCTGTTATTTGTTATTTACAACATTAATTAGAGTTAATAGAACGAAATGGCAGATACTGCGATTTTAACTAAAGATATACCCGACATTGAAGTAAGTATTATAAGTAATTTTTACATTTGTATAAGATATTTTAATCAAATAATTCATATCTTTCATAGAATCTTTTGAGTTTAAATCCGAAGATAAAACCATTTGCGAATCTTGTTCCTTCAGCATATACAAAAGAGAATAAAAAGAAGTGGAAGAGGAATATTAATGAAAAATGCAGTGTAAGATATATTCTATTATAATATTTAATTTTTTATAATCTTAGTCTTTTAAATTATATCAAATTTACCAAGAAATATAAAATATAAAATCAAATCCAAATTTTAAAAACCAAAAAATTTATCATACGAATATCGATCTAAAAAAATTATTTTGCAGAAATGTCCGTCTTTAACGAAGAATTTCGACGACATCAAGCACACAACGTTAAGCGAACGGGGGGCACTGAAAGAAGCTGCTCGTTGCTTAAAATGTACGGATGCTCCGTGTCAAAAATCATGTCCAACCCAGTTGGACATTAAGTCCTTTATCACTTCGATTTCAAATAAGAATTATTATGGAGCAGCAAAGGCGATTCTGTCGGATAATCCACTCGGCCTGACCTGTGGCATGGTGTGTCCAACTAGCGATCTTTGCGTCGGTGGATGTAACTTGCATGCATCCGAAGAAGGACCCATCAACATCGGTGGTCTTCAACAATTTGCCACCGATGTAAGACCTGGTTTATCAACGTTTCATGCTCTGTTAGCCTTCCGTAAGAAAAATGGCAATGTAGGGGAAAGAGATTCCACCATTTGTCTTACACTTAGAAGTTACTAGGCATTTATGCTTAGGCCCAATGGTTATTTTAGTCCCGTGTCCATTTTGCCTTGTTATTAAACTAACTAACTCACTCTGAATTAACTATTAAGTTTGTCACGTTTAATACTTGTCGCGTTTAATTCGATTCAGACCTAACCTAAGCATAATGCATGGTAATTTTCTAGTATTATAGTGAGGGTGCCTTCTCCAGTGCCATTTTCCCTAGGGTAGCCGGCTGTGACCTTGACACCATATTTAAAGGTCATCAGAATTAGTAAAAGGTGTCTGAAATAGTTTTGTGTATACCCCTGCAACTAAGGCTGAACGGTAGTCATATGTATAAGAAAAATTCCTCAGAATGTTAATCTTGACAACATACTTCAACGGTATTGAAATCAACGAGGAATTTAAACTTCTAGAAGTATGAGAGTTTCTTTTGTTTTAGATTTTCAAACGAATGAATATACCTCAAACCAGGATACCTGGACAAATTGTTCCACACGCGGATATCAAGATCGCTTTGGTCGGTTGTGGTCCAGCTTCTCTATCTTGTGCAACATTCCTTGCACGTTTGGGCTACAATGATATTACAATTTTTGAGAAAGAGAACCACATAGGAGGTTTAAGCTCATCAGAAATCCCACAGTACCGTTTACCATATGATGTAGTTAATTTTGAAGTGGATCTTGTGAAGGATCTAGGAGTGAAGATTCAAATGGGCAGATCATTATCTGAAAATGATTTGACGATACAGGTTTGATATGAATATTAAAATTAGCCTTATCGACTTGAAGCTCAGAGTTTGATAAAAGTTATATAAAATTTATATAAACGTTTTATCAATGTTTTTAATCCACTTAAATTTAGAACATCTGATTCACTGCATTAACATAATAATGTAAGATATGAGAATCCACATCTAGAATTGAATCAGTGAATAAAAATAAAATACTTAAATCTCTTTTATTTGAAAAGAATGATTTTTTTTGTTGAGACAAACAGTTTATAGTTTGACACATCTTTTAGGGTCTTCAAGATTCTGGGTACAAGGCAATTTTCCTAGGAATTGGTCTTCCTGAAGCAAAGATTATTCCAATTTTCTCTGATCTCACAGAAGAAATGGGTTTCTTCACGTCGAAAACTTTCTTACCGAAGGTAGCCAAAGCTAGCAAACCAGGAATGTGTGCATGTAAGAACAACGAGTTACCATCTCTTCATGGAAACGTTGTTGTCCTTGGTGCTGGAGATACAGCCTTCGACTGCGCCACTTCGGCACTAAGATGCGGCGCGAAGAAAGTTTTCGTTGTTTTCAGGAAAGGATTCACCAACATTCGAGCCGTTCCTGAAGAAGTAATCATTACTTTATGTTTTTTTTCTTATAAATCTTCGCGTATTCGTCAAATTATATCTTTCAACGCAATTCAGTTCGATTTAGCGAGAGACGAAAAATGCGAGTTCATACCATTCCAATCACCAAAACAAGTAATTACGCGAAACGGAAGGATAGTCGCAATAGAATTTTATCGTACCGAAGAAAACGAGGACGGTGACTGGGTGGAGGACGAAGAACAAGTTTGCAAATTAAAAGCAGACTTTATCATATCTGCTTTTGGATCAGGGTTACAAGATTCTAGCGGTAAGGACTTGGGCCACATCAAATTCATGTTCTTATTTTGCAAAAGAATCCAAATTGAAAGGAACTTCATTTTCCAGCGATGAGAGCTATGGCGCCTGTTAAACTGAACAGATGGAATCTACCGGAAGTGGATGTGGAGACCTTGAGTACTTCTGTGCCTGGAGTGTTTTGCGGAGGAGATCTTGCCGGTGTTGCACACACTACCGTCGAATCTGTAAACGATGGGAAGACAGCAGCCTGGTACATTCATAAATTTATTCAGGTGACACGTTGGATGATACATTTTAATGTTTAATTTATAAAAATTTTAAAATATTTAACATTTTATCTGCTGCTCACAGATGAAATGGATAACTTCAATGGTAACTTCATTATTAAGATTTTTTAAATTGTAGATATATTAAGTCTTCAGTTTGTAAGGTGATAAAATCATTTTTTTAATCATTATTCCGCAGAATTCTCATAATTTGGAAGTGCCAGAGGTTCCTCAATTACCTAAATTTCACACACCAATCGACGATGTTGATTTGTCCGTAGAAATGTGTGGTCTAAGGTTTGAAAATCCTTTTGGACTCGCCTCTGCACCACCATGTACCTCTAGCGCTATGATCAGAAGAGCTTTTGAAGCAGGTTGGGCCTTTGCTGTTACTAAAACATTTTCTCTTGACAAAGTACGTAATTATTAGGTTTGATGATAAATACATTAAAATGAAAAACATATCATAAAAATAATATTGTAGGATCTTGTTACCAATGTATCCCCAAGGATCATTAAAGGTACGACTTCAAGACACCATTACGGTCCGGAACAAGGCAGCTTTTTGAACATCGAATTGATATCCGAAAAGTCTGAAGTATACTGGTGTAACAGCGTTACGGAATTGAAAAAAGATTTTCCAACTAAGGTTTAAAGACAGTATATTATTTAATGTCATGTGGTTTTCTCTTTGCATTAATATTAAAGAGAAATATCTTGATTATTAGATTGTCATTGCCAGTATTATGTGTACGTACAATAAAGCAGATTGGACAGAGCTTGCTCAGAAAGCAGAAGCTGCTGGTGCTGATGCCTTAGAATTGAATCTGTCCTGTCCTCATGGAATGGGAGAGTCAGGAATGGGACTGGCTTGTGGACAAGTATATTTTTTACAATTGTTCAGCATATCATTAAGATTTGATGAAGAGACATAATTTTTAATACATTGAAGGATCCTGAATTGGTGAGGAATATTTCAAGATGGGTTAGAGCAGCCGTGAAGATACCATTTTTCGTAAAATTAACGCCCAATATTACAGATATTGTTTCGATAGCCAAGGCAGCTTATGAAGGTATCTTTTTCATGGATCTTTGGACGATCAACTGTACAGATTTAATCGTGATTGTTCGCTCCAGGTCACGCTGATGGAGTGTCCGCCATAAACACGGTGCAAGGTCTAATGGGATTGCACGCCGATGCAACACCATGGCCAGCAGTTGGCTTTAAGAAGTCTACAACCTACGGTGGTATGTCAGGAAATGCAACAAGGCCTCAGGCTTTACGTGCAGTTTCTTCTATATCAAAGGCGCTTCCCGGTTTTGCCATTCTTGGGATCGGCGGTATCGATTCAGCAGATGTTGCTCTTCAATTTTTACACTGTGGTGCATCGATTGTGCAGGTGATCACATTATTTACGTATATTTTTGTAAAAGTGCGTCCGTGTAACGATAACAGCACCACATGCAGGGGAGGAATTGTAAGTTACTTATTTAATTATTATTTCATAATGAATAGGTGTGTAGTGCAATACAAAATCAAGATTTCACTCTGATCGACGATTACGTGATCGGTTTAAAGGCTTTATTGTATCTGAAGAGTCTAAAACATGTGGAAGATTGGGACGGTCAAAGTCCACCGACGTTCAAGCATCAAAAAGGGAAACCAATTGCTCTTCAACATGCTCTTGGTAAAGTAAGTAAAGCAAACAGATCTCTTTTATCAGTTGGAAGAAATGTATGACATCGTGATCAATGTATGGTTAGAATGTACCATATTTTGGAGAATACCAAAAGCTTCGAGAACAAAAGATAGCGGAAATTAAAGCGAGATCAAATCTTCTTGATAATGTCGTTGAAATTACGAGACCTGCACCAGAACCAAACACACCTGTACCAACAATAAAGGACGTTGTTGGTAAAGCTGTAAATTACATTGGAGCTTACAAGAATTTGAATGTCAAGGAGCAAGTGGTAGCATTAATAGATGATGTACGTCTCAAGTATCGTTACTTACGTTCCGATTTGTTCATTAATTATTTGTTAATATCAATTATTTTAACATTCTAGGATATGTGTATAAATTGTGGAAAATGTTATATGGCTTGCGCCGATTCTGGTTATCAAGCAATTAAATTTGATGCTGAAACTCACATTCCAACTGTGACTGATGATTGTACAGGTTGCACACTTTGTCTTTCAGTGTGTCCTATTATAGATTGTATAACGTAAGTTTTTAGCATTTGAGTTATGATTTCTTTTAATTTATTACAATAATTGTACATTGCTATTTCAGCATGGTACCTAAAACCATACCCCATGTTGTTAAAAGAGGAATACCGCCGAAAGGAACATTTGAACTTCCTGAATTATCAGAAGCATACTAAAATAGGAATTCGTAACTTGTATCATTTTTATTTCAACTCAACATTTCAACGTATAATATTATTATATCACATTTTATAGTAAGTAAACTAGTAAGTAGTTTATTGTTCAAACTATTAAAAAGATCATGTAAACTTTGGGTTATTGAACCATTCCAATGTCTCTAGCAGAGTTTCGTTTTGACGATAATCATCACATTCGTTATGTATCATTTTAATCCTAAAGTGTAACGATAAATTAATACTATTTTCAAATCGTTTTCTAATAACAATTTTAAATCATTCTTATAAAATACATTACCATGGATATTTTGTACATGCATCAACAGGATAATTCTTCTTGAAACACTGAGGTTTTAAAATGTTAAAATATGTAAATCCAATGTTATACGCTATAATGTTGTTAACTTCTTTCAAACATCGATAGAATGTATCATCGCACTCGCACGGTGATCTACTCATAGAGTGATTATAAATATTATTTTTCTGTTTTCAGTGTCATTTTTATCGGGATTATAAAAAGTATAATATTCACTTTACACTTACCTCGTAAAAATGCCATTGTTTAAAAGACCATCTCGCGTTGCTTCTGCTGGAATACCATCCGGGCAAGAATCGTGAGCTTTACAACAGGCGTCTGTCGTTTCAAAAAAACCAAGATCTTCTTTATTCGGTGATCTATCACCGTCACCACACCAGTATGTTCCTACAATTAACATTATTTGCTTTATTTGAAATATCAACACTAAAACGCTTAAATTGAAAATAAATTAGTCACATACCTGGAAAAATTGCCTTGATCTTTGATTTGAACGGATTCAAAATTCTGCCAATTGTTGTTTCGTTATTTTCTCTGGGTTTCTTTCTTAAGAATGGAATCTTAAATACTACTTCTTTAAATCCTTCCCTAATATTTGTAATCTTCTCATTGAGCATTCGCCCAGATCTTATAAACAGTCGAATTGACTTTTCGACCGGGCCAACGTACGTTTCCTTCAGAGTATCATTATTAGTATAATCACACTTCGCAAATTCGACTGTTAAGAGAAACGTAACAGATAACAGAAAGACGCGAACCGAAGGCATTGTAACATTACCGTACACAGAATACACTGATTACCAATGGAATATTTATATATGGCGATCTCACGTCTTTTTGTTAAGGCAAAGCTTGGATGATAAATGCATAAGATCATCGGGAATTCCAATTCAGTAAGAGGAAAGAATAGTAATCTTGCGGTGGTTTCGCGTGTTAATTCACAAGAAACGGTTTTTTGCTGTTCTTAATTTATTTCTGCAAAATTCCTACTCTACTTTATTTTACAAAATTTCCTGTACGGAAGTAATACGTACAGATTGGTAATCACAACGAACTCGAGGAACGAGCACAAGGTACGTAACTTCCACGAGTACGATACGAAATTGTGTGATATTTATGTTGTATCGCTCAACGATTCGCTGGTGGTTAATCCATCCTCTGTGACACTGTTTTCTGCGTCTAAAGTTTGTTGATGTTGCAAGGCGCGTCGCTTTTGAAGCCTCGTACACCGCGGACAACAATGATTTCGCTTCGACCAACAGGCTCGATGATGAACGGCCGAACATTGATGGCAATTTATGGAACTCGCGTCCCAAGGATATATAATTTCATCGTTTCCACATAATTCGCACAAATGACCCCTACGTAAGCAATTAAAATGTAGTGATTTTGGGTGTAAAATATTAGGAACATGCGACAGTTTCCGTCATTCGTATAATAGATCACGGAGAGGGCTAACTTTAAATACAAACTTCAGTTTGGTATTTCGAATTACTAATATAATTTCAATAACATTCACAGATGATGGAAACTTCTGCGCTCTTTAATCATTCAAGTTTACCTTGCTTTGCATAATTGGCACTGTTCTGTAATGTGAGCATGCATAACATCGTAAGCGGCGCGAATCTCCTCCAACAGCGTTCCATTGTTCAGATCAACGAGATCTTTGATAGAATAATTACTAGAGTTCTCTATCATGTGTGTACGTATCCCAACTTTCCATGGCAATCCTTGATTACTAGCTTCCGGGCATAGAACTAAATAGCGTTTCATCATTTGCATTTCTTCACGCATTTTCTGTACGTTATTAATTCCCAGTAAGTAATTTAATATCATTTTTCCAACCATGAATCGTAACCTTGTATTTTACCTTTACTAAAGATAAATCTGGAACCAAAGTGAATAATTTGGGATTCAGTTCTTCCAGTACCAGAACGGAACGTTCTTCTAAAAGCGTTAAAAGTTGTGCAGCTGCTCGGGATACCAGTCGTGGTTCCATGTCCCAATTCCTAATTACCCTTGCAGGAATTACCATTGCGGTATTCCAATGGCACCTTTGACAGTAGTACAGTCCACTGTAGTCACAAAGACGAGGTTCAATCCACGCTGATTCTATATTTACAAACAGCACGTTAAAAGTATGAACAATGAAAATCAGTCTTAATTTTCTGTGAATATTATGTACTTTGTTTCTTCTTTATGTATGTTACCTGTATTCTTGAAAGGACTGCCAAAACAAGATAAAGATAATCCTTTTGAGAAAGCTTGTAATAAAAATATAATTCAATCTTGTGGTAAAGAAACTGATGTGTTTATCATTGTTGATCAATAGAGCTTATTTTAGCGGCACATTTTGTTACATATACGTTTCATTAATAATTATACTTACTGAATGTTATTCGAACTTTGCATTCAGCGCATCTGTATCCCTGTCCTGATAAGCCTTGTTCAGGACAAATATCTTTTGTGTAAGTATAACCACCTGCTTCGCTAGCGACTACGTGAACGCATACTCTGCATATATTGTTCAAACATTTCCAATGGCAACAGAACTTACAGTCTATAAAAATGTTTATATGTTATAAAAATTGACATGAAATTATTGAAGTGCAATAAAACAGAATCTCACCACTACACATATACCATGATTGAAGCATAGTCCAAATAGCTCCACTACAATGATCACAGTACACAGATCCAGTAGTTGTTATGTAATATTTTTGTGGCACTAAATGATGTCCAAGAATCACTTGTGTCTCAAGCAAATTTTCTTCTGAGGTTTCACGTAATTCTTGGACTCTCAAGCGTAATTCAATTAAACGTCTAACTAGCCATTTTCGTTCATCTGAGCATTCAGCACTTTCTAATACCATTTGTTTACATTTTTGTACCATTTCCTTGAGATCCTCCTCACATGTGCCCTAAAATATAAAATATAATGAGTCAGGGATAATAAATAAGCACTGTTGCAAAAAATAAAGCAATCTTATACCTTAGACAATGAAAGTACAGTTTCCACTGATTTTAAACTAAATGGTATGGCAGCTTTACTATCTGAACTATCATCTGCTTCTCCTGTCATATAATCCGATGATGAAGAGGGTGTTGATGGCAGAGTTCCAAAACTATTAGTTCTAATCCTTGATTCATTATTAGAATCATGGGTTTCATTTACATTATTTTTTAAATCTACCATTGTTTATAAGCGCTATGAACTGAAAGTATTTGTTTAATTATGTTCAATCATTATTACAAGTTATATTATTATGTAGTTTCAATGAATACCTTGAGATCTGGAATATAATTTGGTTAGATTCAAATAATAATTTCTATATGTTCATTTAAAACATTGGACAAATTTAAATTAATAAACTATTTAATATTACTTTTATATATTTGTTATAATATAACTATAAGAACACAAATTTGATATTGTCGTGGAATGACAAAGTGATAAATAAAAACAGATATTGAACATTAATTTTATTTTCTTTGAATCTACAGTGCTTGTATGATATATCACTACATGTAAATTTGTACTTTTGTTTAAACACAAATTAATATTCGAATAAACAATTAGAAATTTTTAATGTGCTGACGTAGCATTACTACGTTTTTTATACATAATCTCGATGAAAAAAATATACACAAATATGTAATATATATAGGTTAAAAAACCACTGACATCTGTCAATGCAAACGTCAAACACCGTATGCATGTGTGAAGTATACATTGTACGTTCATTGTTTACGTTCTAAATTTATTAAGATTAATAGGAATATTACCTTTATTTGAATGAAACGATTGTACGACATGTATGTATATATAACAATGTATTATTATATTAATTAATTTACTTGTTCATTTTTTAAAAAAGAGGAAGTAAATTATATGAAGGATTATAACCTTAATATACATTTATACTGGAGGTACTATTTATATTATTATAAAATATTAGGTAAGAAATTTAGAATTAATGGAAATTACATTACGTAAAAATATGCTGAAAATCATATTTTTTAATTTTGTGGACAAAATTTGCAGGTTTTATACAATCATGAATACAAAAAAGATTATAACCTTTGGAAAAATTAGTAAAGATTTAAACCAGAATACATCTCAGAATGTAGAGAATGTAAGTTTGGGATTTGGAGTGTTTGGTAAAAAGTTACCAGAAACCAATGTGACAAAAATGAATGAGATTAGACCGGAAGATGAAGAAGAAACTCAGAATTTAAAAAATGTTATGGGCATAACTGGTTTCGGTAAAAAAGCAAAGTCTTTTGATGTTCAAGAAATGCTAGAAAATATTACAAAGACTATTAGTAGTAATAAAGCAACTGCTGAGGAGAAAAAGGCTAAAACTGAAGAAATTGCTGATAAATCTCAGAAAGATGAAATTAAAAATGCTAATGTTAATGATAATGAGGATGAGGATGATGATGATGATGATGATGATCTTATTGGACCTCCAATACCTCTTGCACTTCAAGATTCAACTGATGCAGGGAAAGTGAAAGATGATGATGATGACAGTGACGAAGATGAAGAATCTGACACAGAAGAAACACAATTGAAAGATAAAATTCCATGTAGTCATGAAGTTACAATGACTCATGGAACAAAGGCAGTAACTGCTATTGCAGCAGATCCTTCTGGAGCAAGATTAGCTTCAGGTTCCATTGATTATGATGTTTGCTTTTGGGACTTTGCTGGTATGGACTCATCCATGAGAAGTTTCAGAACTTTACAGCCTTGTGAGAATCATCCTATAAAATGTTTACAATACTCAATGACTGGTGATGTTATATTAGTCATATCAGGTTCAGCACAAGCAAAAGTTTTGGATAGAGATGGTTTTGAAAAATGTGAAACTGTTAAAGGTGATCAATACATAACAGATATGGCACGTACAAAGGGCCACACAGCAGGATTAAACAGTGGCTGTTGGCATCCGTTTACGAAAGAGGAATACCTTACTTGTTCGCAAGATAGCACTTGTAGAATATGGATTTTATACAGGCCACGTGCTCATAAATACTTAATAAAGTGTAGAGCACAAAATGGTGTGAAAACTATACCAACTACATGTGGTTATAGCAGAGAGGGTAATGTAGTAGCTTGCGGTTGTATAGATGGTTCCATACAGATGTGGGATCATAGAAAAAATTTTGTTAATCCATCGCTAATTCAGAGGAATGCTCATGCACAAGGTGCTGAAATATCAAGTCTAAGTTTCTCTTATCTTGGACAGATGCTTGCAACCCGAAGTTGTGACGATACTTTGAAGCTGTGGGACTTAAGAGCATTTAAAACACCAGTTTTCGAAGCAAAAAATTTATATTCGCGATACGATACAACAGACTGTATGTTTAATCCAGACGATTCGATTGTTGTTACAGGAGAGTCCTTAAATAAAGGTCAAACAACTGGTAGAGTTCTGTTCTATGATACAAAAACCTTTGATTTAGTCGATGCAATAGATGTAACAAATTCGCATGTCATTAAAACATTATGGCACCCAAAACTGAACCAAATATTCATTGGTTGTGGGAATGGAATAGTTAAAGTGTATTATGATTCAAAGAAGAGCTTGAGGGGTGCAAAATTGTGTGTTGTAAAAACCCATATGAAACAGAAACACATCGAAGTAATGTCGACTCAACAAATCATAACTCCACACGCTCTGCCGCTGTTCAGACAAGACAGGCCTAAATCAGTTCGTAAACAGATGGAGAAGGATCGTTTAGATCCAGTCAAGTCAAGGAGACCAGATTTACCGATCACCTCTGGACAAGGAGGAAGAGTTGCTTCTTCTGGAGGAACTCTTAGTTCTTATGTAATTCGAAACCTGGGACTTAGTAAGAGGATAGAAGACGATCAAGATCCTAGGGAAGCTATTCTGAAATATGCAAAGGTAGCAGAAGAGAATCCATACTGGATTGCTCCAGCGTATAAGAAGACCCAACCAAAAACGATATTTCAAACAGATGAACAGGACGGAGCATCAAGTGCAAAGAAACCAAAAACTTGAAGATTATGTACAAAGCTTTATGTATGAGAGCGACTTTTTATGTAATAAGTTACTTAAAAATAAATATTTAATTAAAACTTAGAATCGTAATCTTCTTTCTGTATATTATTTTATTTTAATGCTTACAAATATGAAACATTTACTTTTAGATGAAATCCGTATAGATTTCATATCTAATAATCTTCATTTTTATATTTAAAAAGCAAAAGGCGGTAAAGCGTTTAAAGTTTAATCAACTTATGGTACCGCGCTGTTAGATGGCGGGAGTTGCGCGCAACGATCTGTTTGAAACCGATCTGGCGCGAACTGCGAAGAATTTTAAAAGTCGTTCGGCTGTTTCCGTCACGCCGTGCAGACACAGGAGAGGCATGGTTCACGGAAGGAGTAACATGTAGAGGTAGGCGCTTCGTAGGACAACGAGGAAATCGAGGACCCGAATCTAAATAAATCGATCAGTAAATAGATCGAGCTTGCTTCCTACTGTTTTACGATTGGATAGAAAGGGAAGTACGTGGCGGAGGGTCGAGGGGAGAAGAGGCTGTGTATTTGTGGCGTTCGAGTCGGCGGCTACGATCGCCTTCTGGCAAACTTTATCGTGACACCGTTTTGTAACGTGTTCGAGAGTCAGTCGGTTTCGTTCGATCGATTCGTCTAATTTTCGATCGATGAATCCAGGAATATAGAAAATTTCCCTCGGTGGTGCGTTTACCGTGCATCGTGGTGGCCAGCGTTCTTGCGACGATCCGCCGCGCATCTCACTGGCAAGTAACCTCGAATCATTGACTAAAATTCTCACCGCTAGACTATATTCGTTTCGGCCGACGCATACGGCTACTTCCGCATACGTACCACGAATTCCCCTCGGTTGTCGACGCGCTCCAAACGCCATCCTTTTTGTTTTCAATTTCATTTAACCCATCCTCGATATGATCCACCGTAAATAAACGTGCATCCAAGATCGATCATAACAATGAACCTTACGGGGAGGAAATATCGGCATTCGATCGCGTATCCATTGTAAACTAACGGTGAATATACTTCCTGTATTGATTTTTCGAATCGATATACGATAGAACATCGATTGCCAAATGTGTGATTAAATTTGACGAGAGCTGGCAATGAATGTTTCGTATATTAGTTTTTCGGATCGATATATTACGATGTATCGATTGCCAAACGCGTGATTTCTCGTGAATAATTTTTTGAAGTTGAAATTACGTAACGAAAGTAAAATTTAGAAGAATGTATCGGATATGAACAACTACTTCCTGCGATTCTTTTAGTTAAAATTATAGATCGTAAGTTTGTCGATTTCAATGGTAAATTTGAAATATCGATTTTTTAAGAACAACATACAAAATAAAGGGAAGTTGACTGCGTAAATGTTGTTTCTATAAAGGTTCCTTGGGGTTTAAATATGGAGCGACATACACTTTTAGTACGATCGACGAAGCGACTCGAGGAAATTCAAGCTCGTGAACTAGTTCCGTTTATTTCGTATTATATAATCGATCGAATCAACACGGAAATTGTTTTCAACACTAATTACTAAGGATTGACGAATATGCTTAATCGGAAGATATACAATTTTCCAACATCTACGTAAATATATAAATTTCAGATGTAGAACAACATGGCTATCAGCATAAAATTCACGAAATTCGACAACACACCATGGGGATTTCGATTGGCAGGTGGAAGCGATTTTCCACATCCCCTGACTGTCATCAGAGTACGTATCTCTTTAAATAAACTATTTTGAGTTAAAATTCCCGCAAATGAATCAAAATTCTGTTAAACGAGACTAATATGTGTTTAAGATTGTTTCTAAACGATTGAAGAATTTAAGGTTTCGTGTATTTTCTAATTTCTTTCTCTAATAAAATGTTTTGCGTGGACGAATTACAGAGGAGTACGTTGGGTTGCATACACGTAGGCGCATCGATAAGGTAGAACAAACGTATTAGTTGTTATATGTGTAGATCCCTACGTTACCGACCCAAGGTTCGAGTTGTATGGCGCAAGAAAATTTATAGGTGTAAATATACACAAGTAACAATAATATTTAAATTTCAAAATATTATAATTAGTGATGAAGCAAGGTTTAAGTCTATTATTAATTAACGGGTCACATTTGTTCATCGAATAAAAATGAAAGCTGAATGAGTAAGAATATCAATGTTTTTTAGGTCACAGAGGGAAGTCTGGCGGAATGTATGGGATTGAAGGTTGGCGACGTCGTGGTAAGATTAAACGATCAACCCATTGGCAGTTTGACTCATGGTCAAGCGCACGAAGAACTAATTAGAGCGGGCAATAATTTTGTCTTGGGTATCCAGAGGTAATCGTCACCGTTAACCTTTAACCTTTTTGCTATTACTATTCTCTGCCACTAAACGCTATTATACGATTCTGTATCAAATCGTATAACTTAACATATTAACACAAATAAAATAATTTTATTCGCTATATTTCATTTTTAATAGGCATCTTTGTATACTTTATAGCTACAGGGTGACTATAATCGCCCTTGGTAGCGAAAAGCTTCATTACTCGCAAGGGGTCATTACATAATAACCAAAGATAGTTAAAATTAGTGAATCAAAAATCAGATTGTATTGGGATCAAAGCAGAACCGATGCGAGTAATTGTGCAAAGCATGAAATACTGATAAATTTCTAAAAACCTCTATTTTAGAAAGCTCCTGTTCCCTCTCCTGTCCCTTTCCGGCGGAAGTACACGGACTGCGACATTAACCGTGACAACGGTTCGATATCAATGTCAACGCCAACGCTGTATCGAATTGATCCACTTGGACAAGCGAAGCTTAACTTGAACTACTTTCGATCGCACGAAAACTTTGTTTCGAATGCGATGAGAGATGATTCACGAGACAGATATCAGCCAACTCTCGAACGTCTGAAATTCGTAAAACGATCATGGATTTTATTAGCGGTCGCATTGTTGCTGTATACGAGAAAAGAAAAATGAGACGAACGAAAGAAAGATAAATGAAGATTTATAAAAATTGTGCGAAACGCACATGTCCCTGTACGCTAGCCGGGTATTATAATAACGCGGCCAGAATATATCCCGGCGTTACGGGTAACGTGTGGCAACGAATTGCAACACTTATAAATAGGTGACCCAGAATGAAATCTGTTTATCATTGGTTGGCGATTTTATTGCTGGCATTTACACCGCACACATTTGTTCCTCCTATATTCCTTCATTACCCTTTCGTGAGTGAGCCGGCTCGCACTAGGCTTCGTAAAATCGTCCATTCGTTCCAATTCCGTTTCGTCTGACGCTTAGGTGCTAAAAAAGAACATAAAAGTGTTCGACCACGCCCGACAGTTCTAACAACAAATAATATTGAAATCGGTTTAATCGTTGTACAGAGAAGAAGATCCCCTCAAGGCTATCGAGGCGCTGAACGAGGAGAACATCGTCCCTTATAAGATTCCCGTAAGTGTTTTAAACTTCTTATCATTTTTATTTGATGTTTTGTCGTTCGAATACATGTCAACGGTACATTATGTTGTTTATTAGTTGTCGGAGTTACCACCGGTATTCCCAGAAAAGATTCTGACGGAGGAGACTGTGATCGAGGAGATCAAGGTGGAGGAGACGGTTTACCAAGAGGAGGTGAAACCAGAAGTTGAACCGCTACCGGACAAGCCGCAGGACGCCAACAGCGAGGTCGTGCCGAATCAGAATCTCACAGACGACGAGATAGCACAGTTGATTCTCGAGGAGGAGGAACTTTTGTCCGACAAAGGAGTTTTAGGGTATACATTTATCGTTCGAAAGTGTTTCGTTACCTTCCTCGGTCTGTCAGTAACTTATATCAAAACAGTTGGTTAATTAATAAAGAAGCAAAGTGTTGAACTGCGACCGAGAAGAGTTAATCAAATCATAGAAGACAAGGTAAAACAAAGTTTGATCGTTCGCAGGGTGAACTTCAAGAAGCTCAGACCCCGAGCAACGGTGCTGAAGCAGTCGAAGGTGATCGAGGAGCTGCAGAACATCGCCACAGCCGAACCGCCCTTGGTGGAACAGTTGAAGCGTACCTCGGTGTTTCTGCAGAAACCCCAACGACCCGTACCGGTGCCCCGTAAGAAGCAGGAGGAAACGGAAGAGACAGAAGTCGAGTCTTACAGAGTGGTGATAAAGAAGCAACAGAAGAGAAGCATCACCGACCGGCTGTTGGAGAAGGGTTTGCTGAAACCCGAAGAAGCGAAGACCCCCGAGCCTCCGACTCCAGAGGTAAACATGGAATGTAGCGAATTGGGGATGAAAATCGAGGAAGACGATTTGTCCATCGTTTCGTTGGAGTCTTTCAATGATTCGTCATCAGATTCATCGCCGGAACCGACCACCAAGTGTCTCGAGTTCTCTCCTCCGTACATTGAACCGCGAATCGAGATCTGCTCGTCTTTCGTAGATTTAGAGTCGAAGAAGAATACTACGACGTTGGAGTCGGACACGGTGCAGTCGTCCAGGCGCAAAAAGAACGTAGCTTCGCCGAGTAAACACAAGTCAAAACGTTTCTATACGAGGGCTCACTACTTTAGAAGGTGTCTGTTCGGTAGAAAAGGTCACAACGAGGTGAAAAGGTCGACCAAAGCGAGGTCCTCGTTCAAAGAAAGCCTCCAAGATGCCAGTGTGAAACCTGTCACGCTTCAGGAACGTCGTTGTAGCCTGGATAGATCCAGAATCAAGGGTCATTACCTTGAGACGTACTTGAAACGGCAGGATAACTGGATGAAACGCGTGGTCGACCGCTTGTTCGACGAGCCTAACTTTCTCTCGAGCAAGCTGTTTAATAAAACGTTGTCCAACAAATGGACCTCGTTGAGGAGGACCCGTTACGCCGAAAAGATCCTTCTTAACAGCATCGAATACGTCGCGGTTCGTCTTCGTTCTGACATTGAAAAGTACCTTGAACAGGGTGGTTCTATGAACCTCATCAACCCCTTCGTGTCTAAATCGAAGATCGGGAAACGTCTGTACTTCAAGGGTCGTTATTTTCAGAGGATCTTCTGGCGGAACGTGGCTCGTCTGATGAACTACATGAAGGGTACCAGTGGTAGAGACAGAAGGAGGAGTTCAGGAATGAGCAAGATGAAGGGTCGTTACCTAGAGAAGTATTTGGAGAGTAGCTTCTTCGACGCGGACGAGTTTCGTTCCTCCTCCGTTATTTCATCTAAGAGGAAACTGTTTTGTAGAACGCATTACGTGGAACGTATCCTCTTTAAGCACTTTGAGTCTCTAGGTATGATCGTGAGGTATATTTATCAAGGTATTTGCGACTCTTCCGTTGTTATTCCAGGATCCGTGTCCTTGAACACGTGCCAGAAGCCTCTCGTTTCGGGCGACGATGCTCTGACAAATTTAATCCGTTCTTCCAAAGACTTCATCTCGACCGAGGTGTTCCATCGCGGAAGCAGGCGTCTGTCCAGGTCCTGCAGAGGCGCTTCCGGTTCTCCTAGCCTCTCTAACGTCCTCGGCAACTTTCTATTCGATTTCAATTGGCTTCCAATGAAGTTCAACAGAGAATCGACAGACAGCGATAAGAAAATCGTTCAAGATAACGATCGCGATGGTCGTAGACTATCTTTCGTGCCGACCATTCTCTACGAGGGTCTCACCAATCGTATAGGGGTCGATTTTACTCGTTTGGTAGCCTACGCCTTCGTACCTTGCACATCGATCATTCTGCTGTACATGTACAAGTAGTACGTTTGGTTTAAGTATCTTGGATGGTGTTGTTTAATAATTACGATTATGTTTAGATTTAAAACGACGTCACTCGTTCTAGGACATCATCCCTAACAGACGCTAGATCATCATGGATCATCTGTAAACGTATATTTAAAGAAAACGAAACAGTGTTCGTCGTTCGTAAAGTGTGTATTGTATCTTCTGTTCGGTGTAACTGTAACACAAATTTAAAAGTAGTAATTGTGCTCGTTTCTGGGGTCATGCAGTCCAGAAAACTGATGATTTCTATGAATTTTGATTGATCATTGAGTTTTTAAAATCATTACAAGTAATTGTTCTGTTTTAATCGAGTGACGTGCATGGCCCGGAAAGTACATATAACTTAGTGCAATGTCTAAACGATAAAAGAAAAAAAAAAATAGTCAGTCATAAGTGACTCGTACACGCACGTCTATTCAATCGTGTTTAGTTTAGCGAGTGTAGAATGAAAACTTTGCTATCTCGCGTTATCATGCACGCGCAGATCGATGCATGTTATATCTATCAATATACTGTTCTCATTTGTCAATGTGATGGATTGTCGAGAAACATAGTACGTTCGAAATAAAAATGCATATATTATCTGGATGCACCCAATGCTAAAATCTGGATAACCCTTAACCTGTTAACAAAGGAAGGATAAGTGAAACCTAACTGTTTATTAAAAAGGAGAACATCTCAAGTTTTTATCTCAGATTTCAATGAACTTGTATATGTTGATAAATTATATTAAATAATCTGATAACTTATGATTAACAATTAAAAATAGTATTTGTTATTAAAGTTACATGGTATAAGAATCTGAATATTTGAATTTGGATGTTCCTAAATATCCTTGCTAAATTGATTTAAAATATCTTCCAAAATTCTAATTATATCAAAAGTTATAATGGTCTGAATTATTTATACTAAGATTCTAATTTTGGGAAATAAACATTTGTAGATATCACATTTGTTGATCTATACCATGTGATGACACTTTGGATGACGTCAGTAAGGATAAATTAGTCTGTTTCCCATATTTATAGATCTTCAGGCTTTCAATTTGGTACCTTATGTTATTAATAGTAATCTGGGATATATTTGAGGAGTTCTTCTTGCATATATCATATGAAACATACATTAATTCTCTTTTACCCATCTTTTTCTAAACATGATTCAGTTAACAGGTTAATACATTATACACATGTCTGTATGCTCTTTATTTCAGCCTTGCAGTCCAGAAATTTTTACAAAATTAATTTCTCATCGATTTTATTTCCCTAATCTGTTTCTTTTATGATTGTCCTATTTATCTCTTTATTCTTTATAGCCCTTAAGTTGTAGAATAGCAGCAGTTCAAAGAACATCTCCATTTCACTTTCTTATAACTATATCCTTTAAAAAACGAGTTTATTACCAATTGTATACATCATATGAAACATAGACAAATTACAAACTAATTATTATACAAAGACTCTGAATAGCGGTGCTATAATGTTTAACCCTTTAACAGTGTTTGGCGAGTATATTCGTCACAAAGAAGCTCACAGATTTTGGGCAACGCCGAGTATACTCGTCACGAGGAAATTACTTTTCAGTAACGACAAGTATACTCGTCATAGTTTGATTCTAGTTACGCACTCACGTACACATTTCCACCATTGAAGGGTTAAACCATCCACCCCCTACACACTGTACGTTTCAGCAACGAACGAATAAATTGTCTTCTGAATCCAGGCGACACCCACAGCGACCCCGGAGCCGCTCCAACGATCGGAACAAGAGCCGGATCGCGAAGAATCTCGTCCAGCATCGAAAGCCGAATCCAAGCCGGAGGACAGCGAGGCAGAGCCAGAAGAAAAAGCACCGGAAACAGTTCGTAACGAAGAGAACGTCGAATCAGAGGCTAGCCAGGAGGAGAAAGAGGAGAAGACGACACGAGAGAAGGTTTTAGGGGAGATCGAGAAGGAGATGGCTGATCTGGCGGCGAAAGTGGACAAAGAGAAGATCAAGGAACTGGTGAGCACGGAGATCAACCTGGAGAAACAGCTGGAGAACGTTCAACGGCAATTGCTGGCGCTGAAGCAGCTACCGAGCGAGATCGAGAGTCACCTCAGGATCGTTTCTGAACAACTGCAGAAGATCATGGAGCTTAGCGGCGTGCAAAATGGCGCCGCCACCAACGGGGAGGGGGGACGGGGTAGGTTGCCGATTTGCTAAGATTATATTTTCACGTAGGCCTCGATCCGTGCCCACGCCTGCAAATATTTTCAAAATCCACGGGTTCGAGGCATTTTGAAGCGGTGCCAAACCGTCGGCCGAGCATTTTACCTTGCGAAATGTTCGCGTTTCTTCGGCATTGCTTATAGATTAGGCATTTATTTGGAACTTTTCCTTAGACGTTACCTTTTTCTTCTATTTTTTTTGCACAATTTGATGGCTCTGCTTATGAACGATGTCTGAAGGACTATTGCACGATTCTAATTTTATAAACCATACCATGCCGTCTGATGTTCCTAAGAATGGCAAAGATCAGATCAATCGTGATCCAGACCTGTAAAATATATACAATGTTACTTGAATTGAAGCGAGAAATCAATGTCTAAAGAAACAAGAAAATTGACTTTGCATTCACGTTCCAGAAGTGAAAGAAAGCAACGAGGAAGTGAAGGAATCGGAAGAAGAACACGAAGAATTCGAGGAAACGGAGGAGCATGAATACACGGAGTATACAGAAGATATTTCCTACTCGGCATACTCGGACGAACCACCACGAATAACTACAAGAAGCGAGGAAGAGGAAGAAGAGGAAGAAACGGAAACGCAAGAACTGGAAGGAACTCTGTCGGTGAAGAGCGAGGAAGGAAGCAGAGTGAAGAAGTTTGTTGTTTCCTACGAGACGAAAGTTTTGAAATCGCCGAGTCCTGCGCCTTCCCATGGTAAATATATTTTTTAGACAACTGTTAATTTCTTTCCTATTGAATTTACATTTCTGAACAAAATGTAAAGACATACTTTAAAAAATAAGGATAACGAAAACGAAACGATATGTATTGTAGGAAGTTTCGAACCAGATCCGAATCTAGCACCAAAAGATCAAGTTATTCAAGAGTTACAGGTATTCCAGAGAATAATGTGGAATGCATACTCAATGTACAATCATCCCTATACCTTCTCTGTTGTGTCATCTTGGAATTTGTATTCTTTAATCGCATATCTAATTCTAGAACCCCCTTTGTTATTTGTCTACTAAGGAAAATTTCTATTCGTCTTCCCTTTTCAAAGATTATTTAAGAAATTTCTTTAAAAAATTAACCCTCGAACGGCAAAAGAGGGGAAACGATGACCCCTGAAAGTTATGAAAATTTAAACACAAAAATTAATTCTGCTAGTACCTTAGCCACTGAATACCAGGTCAATAGTGATCTCACGTACCAAATATACTGAAGCATATTTCAGTGAAACTTACAGATGCTTAGTTTCTCCAATAAAATATCCATAGAAATACTTTAACAGAAATTATTACAGATATTTAACACAGAAATATTTTAAAGCTTAGAATAATAAAAATGAAAAAGAGTCTCAACGACCTGCCGTTCGTGGGTTAATATTGACCCGAGAGTTCAACCTAACTGTAATTTACAAATGGATTAAGATAAAAATACCTTACCACTCGACCGAGAAGATTCAATAACCGTTCGTTTAAATGTGAATCTCGAGTCCTTCGATTTTGTACAGTCAATCAGTTTGCATTCGTGTCGCACCCAGGTCGTTCAGCACGTGAATTCTTTTGGTGACCCTCTGTGAAAAATATCCCCGGCACGTGAACAAACGTTAATTTCAATAAGCCTTAGGATGGCAACATTACGTCTTACCTTATTTCTTTTTTCGCAGCAACGGGTGAAGGAAAGAGGGAGAAAACGCTCGCAAGATCTTTGGCCCCAGGCTAAGCAGGTGGAGCTTACGCTTGGTCGTAGATGGAGGTGTCCGAATGATTTCTTCAATGACGAAATGATCGCCGAAGTATTATCTTCCCAGGCGGAAGTTATTCGAGGCAGAGCCCTAGGGTAAGGTCATCCATTAATGGGCTAATCTCTTCAAACACTCGAAGGACCGAAAAGAAAGAGAAATTTTTGTCGATGAAAAACAGTATATGTGTTTAGTAATAAAATGTAGTATTTCATCAATAATACACTCATTCTCATTCCCTATACGTGTCGTTCATTTAGTGACTAATTCTTCAATTTCCTATATGAAGAAATTGCTCGATTAGAATTCGTGGAAGATAAACTGAATACTAATTCTGTTTTAGTGACTCATTTTTAAATGTTCAATGTGAGGAAACTGATCAATCGAGATTCACAGAAGATGGAACTTACTTTCTAGTTTCATGTTACGTAGATGAAGACAGTTTCTAATTACTTTGTATTTTGTTTGAACTTTAAAAGTCTTAAAAGTATGCATCGGTATTCAAATTCCAAACCTAATAATTCCATTAAGATACGATGCTTGTTTCTGAAAAAAAAATAAAACATGTTAATTATTCAACGAAAGTTGTTAACAATCATATTTCATGGTTGATCGGTTGCAGAGTAAATTTTAAAAAGTACGAGAAGACGAATCTACCGAATTACGATCACTTAATGAACTCGAGTGTCTATAAGATGATTCACAAGATGGAACGGGAACCGAAGAAAGGAATTCCAGCTAGACCTGCCAAAGTAAACGCCGCCGAGGACATAATCGAGAGGGTCGTAGGTATCCCATACGATCGAAAGAATCCTCTGAATCTTCCATCAGACATTCCGTTCATATCCGCATTTTAACCAGAGTCGAATACTATTCTAACAACCTTTGAACAAAAAATATAACAAATTAAAGTACACGAAAGTATATGGTAGAGTAAATAAGTGTTTATCAACATTATTATAAATATTAGTGCCATAAAGAAAATGAAATCAACAATTTATGACACAATACCTACAGTAATATCCTCTACGTCGTTAACACGTTCGTTACCAGCGTCCTCTTGGAAATTCCTCCGTCGTAAACTGTCTTCTTTTATATAAAATAACACAAAATAAGCTTAGGATCACGCGTGTCGTTTGTAAATTATATTATTCCTCGGATTCTGTAACAGAATTTTATTTTGATACATTTGAAAGCGTGCAAAATACAAAATTACGGTCCGATATCGTTTATTTTTGTCGTAACGACACGTCAGGCTAATTTTGATTCATTTTTATTTCAGAAATCTCCAGCACTGAGCACCGCGGATGACAGAAGTACTCGAAGCGTCAGTCATTGAACCCGAGAGGAACAGAAAAAAGAAAAAATTTTCTTCGTCTAACGAGAAGACATTGAACAGAAAGTACCAGAGCAACATTATAAAAAAAAAAAAACAAGAAAATAAAAGAAAAGTACTTCGAAACGTATGCTACGAGAGCGATCAAGTAACGTTAATTAATTTAAAGTGCGTGTGCGTGTCGTATATACATGTCTGTAAGTGCCAAGCATTGTGAAACAAAAAGAAACCACGTTATAAGGATTAAGCATTAATAAAAAAAGAATTGATTCTTTTCTTTTTTCGTAAATCATCATCTCAATGATGTTATTATTTTAATTGACTTAAATTTTATAAATAAGGACTTTCACTCGAAACGAATAATTTTATGTTGTACTACCTATGTTTAACCCTTTCAAATAGCACAACAACCCTTAAACATTCTAGTTAGACCTTTGGACTTGATTTCACTATATTTCTAAATCCTGATATTCCAATTGCAAAGATATCTGTAAACGAGCAACTATAAGGAAAAACATAAAGGATCCCTTAATGACGAGTGCCGTTTAGCATCGAGAAACGAGAAACGTCATCCGTATGACGTAGGATCTAGAATTCATTCCGCTATCGCAACGAACCACATACATATCGTATACGTGTATATAAGAAATGGGATGAGCCCTGATTTTCGTGCTGTTAGAGAGTGTGGCTGCATTTTCTGCGCCGGTGGCGGTCACGAGGGCGCGAACTAGTTCGTGAATCATGCCTAGAATGCTTTACATAAATTGCTCGGGACCGACGTCACGTTCTCTCGGACCCTAAGTACGGGACGACGAGCATCGGGAGAAAGATAGAAAGAAGAAGAAGAGAGAAAGGTGGAATAGTAATACGTTGGCTGGTCACGGGTACGAAGTGACTCATTCTTAGCCGTACGCATGCGGGACACACCGCGGGTCCGTGTTACGAGGATAAGTCAGAAATCGCCGGAAAGGTGAAAGTATGCGCGACTCATCCGCGAACCGACGCGGAAAACGGATCCTCGGATATCCGATTCCGTGAAAGAATCTTGCGTAGAACGTGACCGCCATCCGATTTCGTCCGTAGCCGTAAGTGGCTATACATAGAACCGTACGGACTCGAATTCGGATATCTGAAATTCGAATAATATGAATAATACTCGAACACTTCGATACTTAAATACTTAATTATGTTACCTTTATCATCGTTTAAGCATCATTATCCTCACTGTTTCTTGATATATGTATTCAATTTTCAAATCTAAATTCCATCGAATTTTTTTTACAGCTTGAAATCAAAATTTATATACGTTTTAATAGGTATGTCTATTTTCACTGCAGCGGTGAACGTGTTAATCGATTGATCATTGTTCCAGGTATGATCGCGTGGAAGGTTGCATGGGCGGACAGTGTTCCGAGCAAGGTGCTTCTCTTCATGGTCGAAGCACCGGGAGCAATGACAGAAGGTGGACCGGTAGGAATCGGCACGATCGAAGAAAAAGAGAGAAAAGAAAAGATGGAATAAAATGTCGGGAATGCCATCCTGATACCACCGCCAACATATGCTTCTTCATCCTTTTCTACTTTTCGTTCTTTCTCTTTCTCTTATTTCTCTTTTGATACCTTTACAATTCTGCTGTATTCATTCTATTCTCCTCCCCTATTCCACGTTTCACTTTCTTTTCTTCTTTAGATTCTTTTTTCTATGATTCGTCCATTATTCGCTTCGTGTTCACATATAATGATCTTTACCCTCACATTACACGGTAGTTAGGTTCCTATAAGATGTCTGTAACAAAGAATTAGGAGATAATTTCATAATTTAGAAACTAGTACTTTTTCTACGAAATCTGTTATTAAAATTAATGCATGAAAATTGCAATTATTTTTATACCAACCGGACATTTCTCATAGGTGTAGTATCAGAAATATGTATAATTAAAGCAAATTACTAATTATTCAATAATCAGTAATCATTAATCATAATTCTTAACCATTAATCAGGTTACATTCAGCTCGCCCCTGGCCTCAAGGTTACAGAGCCTCCCTCGTTCACTCATTCACCTCTAAATCATTGATTCTCCCAGCGTTATCGTATCTCCTCGCTCTATAATCCCCTCTCAAAATAGATAAATCTCTATCATGTTTCCTCTCCTTTTCCTATAAAAGAAACTAACACCCTCCTACTATGCTATCGCTCTTTCTCTCCTTCTTCAGGTTCCTATCATGCAACCCCCTCCAACGATGACTCTGGATCCGTTGGTGTCTCGTTCCTTCCACCGTTGCTTTTGTCGGGTCTTTTCTATCACCGTATCCCCGCCAACAGCTTCGTCAGAGTCGAATCGGATGGAAGGAAGGAAGGCGAGCCAGGCTCTAGGCCCCGCTGGCCGACTGACCGTCCTCGACGTTTCTCCTCTACCTTTACTTCGGGTCTGCGCGTTCTTCAGGAACGTTCGTGCCGTTCTCTAACGTGGATAAAAGCAACAGACGTCAACCGTGACCCCGCCGGTGCAACGTGTATTCTTCTTATCCTTTTGTTGGACGTTAACGACGTTGAAGGATAACACGATCCTTTTCTGTTATACTTTTCTTCATCTTTCAAACTGATCACGGAAGAAAACCTTCTTTTCCTCCTCTTGCACGTTTTTTGTTGGGTTGAGTAGAATCAAGTGATATGGCTCAGCTGATCAGCGTTAAGCTGTCCAGATTCGATGGATCTCCTTGGGGTTTTCGTCTTCAGGGTGGCAAGGATTTTGGTACTCCTCTTATCGTGCAGAAGGTGAGTGATGGATTTTCGTTTTTTGAGATTCATAAGGGTTGACAGTGACGTACAGTGAATCGCTGAAGTGTATATTTAGGAGTTGTTGATTAACACGTTGAACGTTGTAGGGGTTGTTGGTAATTCATATCAAAAATCGAAGAAGATTCCAAGTAGTATTAAATCTTGAATGTATAACATTGCTGTTGAAAGTACTTTAGTATTTTTGGAACTCTTGCAGTATCAAGGTAGAACAAGTACTTCAAAGATTTTTTCAATGCATAAAATAGCTTATTTACAATAAATTTTGTTTAATTCAAAATATGAAATAAATTGTTGTAGGTATTTATGTACAGTCCATATAAAAGAGCTTTGAAATTGCAAAGATTAATATTATGTTAAATTTATGGAGTAGTAAGTTAAAATGTAACAATTGTGGCATGTCTGACCATACACGTTCGTTTTCACTGCGATATTCAACGTGTTAAACTGCTGTAATCAATTTCGCAACACGTATTTAATTTTTTTGCTTTCTCTATCTTGGAGAAAAAATTAGGCTTATCGTTATCATAATGTTGATATAGCGCGAATAAAAAAGTTTTCTTAGTCACTGAATTTATTATCATAAATGACAACTTTAATCATTACCGAGGTCATGGGTAGAAAAGTAATTGAAACTTCAATCCAGTCGATGATTTATTGTTATCAACTCGTCGAGTTTTTCCAAAATGGACTTCGAGTGTCTTCGATGTAGAAGTGATTGTTTCCTTTTTCTTGTGAAAAGTATATCACGATTCAGGATTAACCTATAAAACAAAAGTATAGGATACCTAGTGCTTACAAACTTAAACAGGATTAAAAGTTACAGAAAAGTGTTGCTTATACATTAAAACGGTTAATGTTGACCCTGTTATGTCCTGTACGTTAAACGTTTAATTCCAAGCCATGGTTAAAGATTAAAAAGCGCAAAGCACGTTCGTTCATTTTTCTTTTTTCTTCTGTTGTTGTCATTGTCAGTGTATAAAATGATGTTACGTAATGGTGGAGACAAACGCCAAATTATTTCACGCGCATCGGTAGAAATGTCTGCCAACTACGCGCGAAACGCTCGGCTCGTCGTGGTCGCCGTGTTTTGGCGAACGAGGCGGACTGTAACACGAGAAGCTTTTGGCTACCATCGACTTTCTGAGCGGATTTTCAAACTTTCTTCCTTTATTTCTTCTCCATTGATGCAATCACTTGCGAAATATCGATGCAATTATTCTTGCATCGACTCTTGTCCTTGTCGAATATTCTTCTAATATTCGTTCGTTCATCCTGCCATTCACCTGTAACATATATTTAATTTTATAAAAGAAGGCAATTTCAAGTTTCTTTCTACGTTACGATTCAATATTTTCTAAGCAAATAACGAATGCACATAAAAAAATCATAAAATTTGTGTTAACCAGCAAGGTGATCGTAAACAACCTCTTAAATGTTTTTAACCCTGAGTTAAATGCAGTAAGGTCTCTGGAATTCCGACTAAATTTTATACGAATTTCCATTAATAAGAATTATTTACCATGTTTTAAATAACAAGAGAAACTCTTTGCAAACGATTAGAGGAATAATTTAAGGCGCATCTCTTCTCTCCGAACTTCGTTTCTTAAACCTCTCTTATTCGATAAGATGAAACCTCCATAACTCGAAGTTTTTTTACTTCCCTTTCGATTCGATTAATTTATAATCCTGGTGTGATGGGAAATCTTTCAGATCCCCTTAGACTCCATGTTTCGCTCCTTTCTAAGAAACTCGAGGGCGGCCGGACGTCGTATTTGCGGCCTCGTAAAATAAACGGAGCACGTGCTGCTAAGAAGGCCAAGTTCGAAATGTCGATTGGAAGATGAAGTTAAACGTTCGAATAATATTCATCAACGTTTATTCATCGTTTCCTGAATCGTATCCGAAGCGATAAACCACTGCATCGATGTGACAATTGTACAGGCGTTGGCTTCGTTGACGACGAGCCATCATTCTTATGATCCAACTTAAATCTGCAAAAAATCGAATACTGGAATTAGTTGAATTTCCCATCTGAATTTTACTGGTATTTAAGTGTTCGAATTTTACTGGTATTTAAGTGTTCAAATTTTCCTTGAATGCTTAAAATACCTTTTACATAGTTGTAAATTATTTAGGAGCACTTGTCACATAGTTTAAAATTAACTAGACATTAGAGTACCAAAATATTGTGGCACAGTTCCCTCTCACACAGGAAGCTCTCACCCCAATTAACTCTTTATAACCCTTCAAAACAGTTGCTTGATTACACTATAATTTCTTTAATATGGAACAATGTCCTAACTCGATTATGTCCAAATAATGCTTAAGTCATAATGAGGAAGAACTTCAAGATTACACATGGAGGGTTCAAAGGGAGTTGTGGCTCGAGAAATACCGGGTTAATGTTTCTTGATGGATGACAGAAACAATAATGAAACAATCAAGGAACTGTTTTTAAGATACGATGCATTAGGCGTGTTTAAAAGGGGAGAAAAAAGGAGAGACAGTGTGAGAGAGAGGTAGAGACGCGTCGTTGGTAATCCGAGGCAAATTATTTGGGCGTTCTATTTCTAGAAGGTGCCTTTGCGAAACGCGCAAGCCGGGTCGAGCCCTGCTCGCGAAGACAACGACGAAGGCAACATCGTCGTCGACGTCGACGCCGTCGTTCGTCGTCTTCGTCGTTGTTGACGACGAGCCTCGAGCTTCCTGGGCCGCGTTGGTCACCGCGAAAATAAATTTTTCGACGAGAGGGAGCGATCTTCGTGTCGATCGATAAAAATACCAATCGGCTGAAACACCACGTGCGCTTGCTTGCCGCTCTCTGCAACGGGAAAAAGAACAATTTCTATAGGGTTGTTTACAAAAAGACCGGTGTGACATTTGAAACGTGCTCCTACTAACTATTTCATTTTATCGTTATCAACACCAGCTATTAAGTTTCAAATCAGTATAGTGATGAATCTTGTTATACTTTAAGGTTCAACCTCTTCTAGGTTCTATAACTATTTAGTAATAAAGTAACTACCATACCAGTTAAGGGTTCATCACAATTTCTAAAACGAAGTAAATCTCAGCAGCTTAGAGTTTATAGAAATTTTTGTAAGTTCAACCTCTTCCTTTCTAGTTTTGATATCGTTTCTTTAATCTCGAACGACGCTTCATAGTATGTATTTGAAAGAGAAAGAATATTACTGGATATCGCGTTCACGTTCTCGTAATCTGGAAGAAACAGCTGCGCGCATCTGCGCGCGAATTTCCGTGATTCCGTTCCACGATGCAGCGTGCAGTATGCAGTCGGTGCAACGTGGGCGCGTTGGTTACGCGATATTTCGTTCCCGACCGATGCATACATGCCACATTATCTTCGCAAGGAAGGACTCGGCATAAATTCCGTGTGTCGTTAGCCGATATATAACGTCGTGTCGATAACGCCTTTTTATCATTGCTATTTTATTTTTACCGTATCACTGAAACAGCCACGATGTCTAATTATTAGCTCGAGCACGAGAAAGTCCAAGGACATCCACGATTCGAACAATAATCGTTGTTATTTTTCGATACCATTTTGTCAATCTGGAATACTGCGTTACTGTTCTCGATAAGGTGGTGAATTTCATTCGGAGAAGAATGCACTCTTAACGAGGATAATTATCCACTTCCTTTATGAAGGTTGCGTGCCCGTTCAGGATCGATAGCTTAATTATTTTGCTCGTTAAACGCATTCCTGTTGCCGTGAAAATTCCGATTCGTTAAAACGGTCTTATTTATTATCTCGTGTCGAGGTGCCTGGAAGATCGACAACAATGTTACGCAAACTTTTTGACGTTAACAGGTAGCCAGCTCGAAAATACATACCTAGTATTACACTTCCTTCCGATAAAGGTTAACACACGAAATGTGGCAATAGCTGGGTTCCTGCCAGATGCGTGGGAGGTAAACGATTTACCGGATCACCGTTGAAAAATGAAGAAGTTATCGTGCCGCGTGAAACGAAGTCGAAGCAAATTATACACCGTCTTAGGCTAAACATAGAAACAAATTTTCGTAAATACCAGCTATTTCATAATATGAGATTGAAATTGTTAACAACTTGACGGTCGTGTATATTTGAGAGTTTTTATAATGTAAATCACAAGGTTACCATTTTTTTCACTGGAATTAGTAAATAGAAATCTATGCGTCCATTTTTCCAATATTAATTTGTTATCTCATAACACCTTTCCTATCCAATTTTCATCCGCTCATCATCTATTTGTTGTTCGCTCATCTCTTGTTTAACTAAGCATCGCTCAATTTGTTCTAATTTTCTTACAACTCTAACATTATTGCCATCCACTCTTCATCCACTCTATCTACATTCATCTGAAAAATTTGAAAGTGTAGGTGAAAAAAGAAACGTATCTTGTAATATCATGATGCTTTTAAAACTTATCACCTTATTTTCCTATACGAGTTAGTTTGATTCGTTTTATGGATGCGTGCAAATGATAGCGCATTAATTTGTAATAGGTTAGGAACGATCATGAATAAATATTCGAACCAGGAAATGGTACGGATGTATTCAAAGTATGGACTTGTCGAATGTAAATTTAGTCGAAATGAGATGTTTATCCATGCATCGTTTCCCTAATAGACGCACGTTGGATAAGAAAACGTTTCAAAGGCAATATGAACGCCTACGAGTTACAGGTTAGTTCAAGTAACGAATGTCAACAGCGAATTATTGTAATATACAAACACTTACAATATCAGTCAATTAATTTTAAACAGTTATATCACAAACAACACCGTGTTATTATAAAAGATCAACAAAATTTCTTACCGTTTTTGTGTCAGTGAAACGGGTCTCGTGTGTTATGAAATACAGTATATTTGCCGGGCGGGTAAATAGGGCGGGTTGTTATTTAAAAGGGGCGTCATCCGACAGAATTGTGCTATTGCATATTTTTTGTCGAAAAGAAGGAAAGGAAGTTGTGCGAAAGAAGAAGACGAAATACGAATATCGAGAGCGGTGATATTTTCGTCATTATCGAAAATAAGCCGAGTGGAGTCGAGTCACCGTTCACGAATTCTGTTTATGTCTACGAGGCCCGATTTCGCACAACTCCGCGAGTGTACGGTCGATTTGTTTACGAGCAACGGTAGAAGCTGGCTGCAGACGAATTAGAAACCAACACAGGACGACGCCGGCTGCCCTGCACCGGTTGCAACCTCGTAATTTCGTTGAACGATACAATAAGACCTCTAAGAGGTTCCAGTTTTCCGCGAAGCCCTCGATCGCTGAATTTATTTCTGAGAGTTCGGGATCAAACTAGCGGAAACAGATGTGATCTTATGTAGAGGGAATCGAAGCTTAATATCAACTTTAAAATAGTACCTATTGTTACTAGAATAAACATGGATAATAAATAAATGACTAATCAATCATAAATTTAAAGGACCATTTTTTCTTTAACTTACCTTCTTTTTCAACAATTGAATTGGCGTCACTTTAATATATTCTGAATAATATCGAGTTTTGAGGAACTTCTTGATTGACTTAATCTTTTCACAGTTGATATCTTACATTCATGACCTTGCCACTTGATTAATTATGTCATCGCAGTTTTCTTAAAATATCAAACCACATTCTTCAATAAATAAATACTCGCTACTAGCATTTATATAAAAAAAAAACCCTTCCGCGTATTGACCCGCCAAGCACGTAAATATAGGTTGGCTGCACTTTTTAATAAAGTACGAAATTTAGGTTGGCAATAAAATTTGCAACCTTCATATTTTTTTCTACTAATTTGAATTAAAGTGAGTAGTATTCGAATCTTTTTGTTATATTCAGACAATTTTGAATCAAAATGTAAAAGAAGACTGTAAATTTAATTGCCAACTTAATATGTATAATTTCGAACCATAAACAATGTTGGTATTACCTTTGAATACACATAAAAAGAAAAAATCTTGGCGGTCATAGTCATTCGACGGTTACACGTAAGGAATAATAATATTTCATATAAAAATGATATTTAACATGTTAATATACAAAGATTGTTTGTAGTAGCCAAAAGAAACAATATTTAGCCAATAAATTAACATCAATGGTAGAGAATGTGAGGAATTCTGGCACAGGTAATTGCAGGTAACACTTTGCCAACCGGGAAGTTGAAGAATATTTATCGATTCAATTCTTATCCGTTGAAATAAAATATTTGATTTTTTTTGTTAGCTTTTGCTATGCATACTGCATAACTGAACCAAGTTTGTGAAACGTGCTGGCCAAAGTTCTACGTCTACAAAGTATCGCTGATGAAAGAACAAAAATGATCGACATAAGCGTGACTTTAAACTTGACACAATTGTTGCAGAAGCATAAAGATCACGTTTCTGGCGAAATGTCAAACTTCTTAGCTGATAGAACGAATCTTTCGTCATGAAACAAATGGTTAATTATCTTCTTGAATTATGGCAAAGAAGTTCGAAGGAGATCCGGACTCTCCCCGCCTCGTGTCCCCTTTCATCAAATAGGTTATGATAGATAAAAATTAATCGAATGGTTAAAAGACAAAAATGTTAAAGAAAATGACATGACCATAATCTATATGATATTAGAAGTATATTATTTAAACAAAATAGCAAATGGAAAACGTAATTTGACCTAAAGTCAATCTATTTAGTGGCAAAAAACACGAGGTGGGGGAAAGCCGGATTTCTGACGGACAGATTTGGGTTAAGAATAAAGAAATATCGAATACTTGACAGAAAATGAAGTTCGTTGAGAGGACTACGTGTATCGTGGTTACGATACTTGTGCAAGAATCGGACGTTAGTGGGAGTTTTGGCCCGGATCTCGCTTCTGGAGATACAGATTTTCAGAAGTTTGTTGCACACGGTACGAAAATGCATTTGGCTGGCGGACGAGAAGCCGTCGATACGATGATCAGCACTTCAATTTTGTAATAATTCTCGTTTTTAATCAGGGTCGCCACTAATATGGCTCTTTGCTTCTAAGGACTTCAACATTTTATAAAATTGAATCGAATATAACAATCGAGGTATTACTTTTCAAATCAATTTTTAATCAGTAGAAACACAGTGTTTTGAGAAGTAGAAATTTTATTTTGTTTATTTATTGATAAATGTGAAGTAATTAATCGTAATCTGTTTTTAATTAGGTGTTTTGATATGGATTTTTGATCCTGAGCTTCGTAAGTTCTTGAAGTGGCGCTCTATTCGATCAAGTTATCATATTATAGGGTTAACTATGGTGGAACTTAGAGAAGAATTCAACAAGTCTAGCGTATACATTAGAAGGAACACCACTTTTCCATTACCGGATCGTTCGTGTGGAAGTTAACACGGTTGGTTTGTGATACATATTCTTTTCAAATTCTTTTATTTTTTCAACACGAATGCAAATGCAGCCAAGGTTGCGAACGCGTGCAATTGTGGCGGTAAAATCGCGATAAAAGTGTTCAACATTACTCATCTATTGACTGTTTTATCCAATCGTTTCGAGCTTGAAATTCTTCTACTATTATGCTTGCACTACACACTTTTATTTAGTTAAAATTGAGTCATTTATTTGAATATCAATTACTAATTTACCGATATTTGAGTCATCAAGTATTTCAATTATAATTTCAAATCCTAATTTATTGTTATTGGGATGTGCAAGTTCTTTCTTCATATTTTCAATATTTAAATATTCCAATTTTTATGACAACCCAAATATAAAAGTATAGAGAAAGACAAAAGGTAACAAGTTACGCGTAACATTTCACAGAAGCTCGACGTTATCGTTCAAAATATAATACTTTTTCTTTTTTTTCTGCTTCGAATCGAAGCAACACTCTTTCCGGTGGCCAATCGTTGGTCCGTGGTTGCAAAGAGAATTGCTGCGGAGGCCGAAAGGAAGCCCGGCCCGTGGATATTAATAGAGGCCGAGGCCCGGTGGCGTCCGCCACCGACGAGCTTACACCCGTGGATATAAAAATATCGCTTTTATTTCTTACCGCGTCCTCCCCGACTACCAAACTTTTTTCCAACGTTTCTTTTTTCCTCCCCCTTCACTCGTACGCCACGATGCTCTTTTATTTTACACGATTATTGCCTCCAAATCCTATCCTTTTTATCTTCTCTTCCTCTTCTTCTTCTTCTTCTTCTTCCTCCTCTTCTTTTTCTTCTCTTGAATTCCATCGAAGCGTTTCTTTTTCACGCTTTTTGCGTCTCTGCGAGCCAGGAAGTGGCATGGACAACCAAGAAATTATAATTTTACATGAGTTTCGATATGCTCGTTAAGTTGGAAACTTAGAATGTTGTTTATAATTGCAACGGTTGAGCTTCAAGGGATATTTGAACTTCTTGTTATAAATGAATCTTTCTTTTTATTTTAACAGTATTTTAAATGAAAGAAATGTCATGTGGTAGCTGTGCCAAATTCTGTTCTGTTTTGTTGGTCTTCGTCTCACAGTTCAGAACAGTTTGGTTAAAATTGATTTATTTTTTGCAGAATTCAGTTTTGAGAAAATTTTATTTTAATTCTTTGATTAATTGAAACGTTGTCGATCTTCTGAATAACACCACTATGCTTTTAAGTTTTTTTAGACGGTGGATCAAGTTAAAGGATGGTCTAGATCTTGTTTTTTATGATGTCAACGAAACGAAACGTGTAAAGCCAGACAAGGCAGAGTGAAATTGTATCTCGATGACGAAGTCGAAGATTTAGGAGCAGGCATCGTAAATGCCGATTCGATTTCGGGAATGAAGAGACTACAGTGGGAGGCTGTTGTGGGAAATTTGCCAAAAGTCAGACCAGAAATCAGTCTTCTCCTGTATGTTTGCACCGTCGCCTTAGCGTATAAGCCACTACGTGAATTCGTGGGTAATACGACACCCCATCGTCATCGTCATCGTGATCGCATCGCTATTACATCATCGAACTTGAGGATCGTCTCAACATATTTTTCTCTTCGCTCCATCCAAAACTATTCAAAGGTTGCTTTAACGCTTTTATAACACTTTGAATGCCAAGTGAAATGTTGTATAAAATCCTTTTAATTCCCACGTTTTCTACGAAGCAAAACAAAAATTTACATTTTTTTTCAAAACAATTGTTTCAACCTTTGAGTAGTCATAATTCATTGCCACAATAGGATGTCGAATGAGTTCCGCGAGAAACGATTGAAAATACCGCGATAAGTGTAATCAATATTGTTATGCTCGCGTTGCTTCATCATTTTCTTTATCAGCTAATGAAGAAGCGAGGTGAGCTCATTCTGAGACGTTCGCAACGCGTCATCGATCAGAGTGACTCGTGAACATGTTGCGTTTCGTTCTTTAGCCTCCGGTAAACATGAAACCGATGACGCATTTTGTGACACATTTACTAAATTTCAGAACCGTCGTAGCAAGTGTTCCTCCATTTCCTCCAAGCTGATCGAAATCGAAGGCTTTCATCCGTTTTGACAACAAAGAGGTTCTTTGTGGCTGGTATCAATGTCCTTCCGGTCCGAGTGTGTGTCATCGGGCCTAATCATGCTCACCTCCAAGAACCAAATCTACTTTCACGCATTCGTTCAGCTTGCTTTCCTCGTTCCTTTCTCAAGAAACCACATACCTACTTACTGTTCCAAGGGAAAAGGTATACATCCCCATATAATGCTTACAAATATCTTGATATACTAAACCTCCCTAGAGAAGGTGGTGTTACAGGGGAAGGAAACTTCACCGTTCATATTATACTTGAAAATTATTAGGAATTGTACCTTTACACGATCATTTATCTAATCAACTTTCTCTGAAGTTAATGCTAACCCAAACACATGATATGCTAAGATACGTTTCCCCTACTTCTCTAGGGAAGACTAATCCCTGCATGCTAATTATTATACTCCACTACTGGTGCAGGTGCAGAAAAATGTCAAAGAAGAGAAATAAATGATTCAAAGAGCACTGTATCTATAAGACCAATGCAATGGTACATGTACAGTCGATTACATATGGATTAGTTCACTTGCTAGAGAAGAAAAGGACACACGATAGATTAAAGACGAGTATGTATTCTGTTTCATTTTGCGAAAAATTGTCGAACCTCCGGTTGCGGTCCGGAGGAGGCACGGTCATCATCGATATTCAGCCTTCCGTAGAAGGAGGTTTACGACTTGGTCACACAAGAATATCTCTATACATTGTAAGCATACGTGTACGTGTACATGTATATAGTTTGTTTGAAAAGATAAGACCAGGTCGAACATAGTCCAATAATTTCAACCTGACGTCACTGCTTATATCTTCTGCTCTACCGTAGAGCAACAAAGGCTACCGATTTTGCTACCCTGTGACCATGAATGTTTTCGTCATTGAAGCTGTCATGTCAATCATATCTAACCGAATGAATGATTCATATGAATGTTTCTAAGAAAAACATTTTTTGATTCATCGATTATGATTAGATCTGTTGTTCCAGCATCATTTAACAATCTGTCAATAGTTCAGTAGGTATTGGAAAAGATCGTGTGTCCGAGTTACGAAACGGTAGCGACTTTGTTAATGATAAGGCTGTCTCCAAGTTTTCAGTCTATTCGTGTAACTGGTTCCGTTAGGCTGGCGATTAATCTTCCACTTGCCGGCAATAAAATCTACAACGACATCAAGTCGAACCCGTGGAAACAGGAACGTTGTCGAAGACGCGAAAGTATCCGGTGACTTATTTCCATCGAACACGTTCCCTTTCATTTTCGTCCGATTGAGAGAGACCGGTGTCACTGACCGTATAAAATCTCCCTACCATTTCTCTCCACGAATTTTTCTTCTTTTTAACAAATATTCATCTTACAAAAAATTGACAAACATTTACAAAGGATTATAGTCAGGGTTGTAATGAAAATTTAATAGAATTCAAATTCTTGTAACATTCGAATTTAGATTTGAGACCTAGCTCATCAACTTAAGAATCTTTCAGTTTTTTCTATTTCATCCAATCTGTTACAGATGAAAGTGTCAGTCTAGATGATCTTAATAATTTTAGTCCCTTCAATTTAAAAATATATATCCAGCAAAAAGAAAAGTGTATAAGCTTATTAATCTTTAAATTACAAGATCTCTGATATCTGTAAATAATGAGTGTTTGATTTATACTTTTAGACGAGTATGATTATCCAAGAGTATGAACGAACCTTAAGTCCTCAAAGTGAAAGAAAGAAAGAAAGAAAGAAAGGGGGAAAAAAGAGCAAAGATGCATTCCAGCATGGAACGGTGGGATGGATCCGTCTCTGATAACCCGCCCATTGGAATGCGTACCTCGTACACCTTGGCTTATTCTCCCTCTCGATTCGACTGCATTCAAGTGCATCTACTTTGCAGCATTCGCACACGTACACATACCTATGTATTTTGGGTGTGTATTTTTAGAGAAGTCGTTGTATTAATAATCCCTTGGACTACGTGGGCTACCAAACGTATGACCATGCATCTTCTAATAACTACACCATATTATTATAAATTCTTTCTCGATCTTCAACATTATCATAAGCTCCTTAATTAAATTTCATTGTTTTCTATATAGCAAAGTGATCATTAATAGCAATTGGTCTCTGACAATGCTATGCAACTTCTAATTAAAAATTAGCACTGTTAAATACCATCTTATTGTAAGCTACGTTAATTTTGCAATCAACATGTTTTTTATAGTAGTAAATTATAAATAATAAATTCTTATATCCTATATGTTGTAATTCTGAGCCATGGTAGTCAAGGGTTAATTTAAGAATATCTATAAAAAAAACTTTATTGTATCTCTAGGGAGCTTATTCATCTTTAAATTATGAAATCTTTGATATCTATATAGTAGTGAAATAAGTTGGTATAATTTATTTTGACTTTCAAGTGCAATTAATAGACATTCGTTCAAGTGCCAGGTCTATTCTTCCTATAAACACGTTCGGTGATTTATGATAGTTATTTTTGTTAAGATATCTGCTGGCTGGTCTACGGTGGAGTTCCGTAAAATTCTTTCGACCGTACAAAACAAGATGTAGGTCAATCATCGGGCAAGAAATGCTTTTTAATCATCGATGACTGTGCTCTCTTCCTGGACTGTTAAGCCCGCGTCACGGGAACGAAATCGGGGCCAGAGGATGAGTGGTTCGGTTTGGTTTGATTCCCGCCTCTGTCTGTCTCCAGAAATAGGAACACGAAATTGCGTCACCGTTGTTGCGGTAATAGTTGGATACATTTACCATGCATGTTATTATCAACAACGTTGTTATTCGGTCCAGGGTATCGAGTTCCTTGAACAGCCGTCGCAATTTTCAGTTAAAGGTCCCTAAGTCTTTAGAGATCCCTAGATGTGCTATCTTCATCCATAAGTAACTGTGACGATACAAATTCCTGAAGAAGTTCAGGATCCTGTAGGTTAGGAACCTAAGGCCTAAGAATCCTACTGCAACGTATTAAGTGAAACTTCGAAGTATGTTCTACAAAACAGTGTGATGTGAATGATCGTGTTATATGAGAGACATCCAAGTTTAGCATGCTGTGTTATGTAGGGACCATGTTAGAAAAATATCATGTTATAGAAGCGCCGTCAAAACCACGTTTTCAGAATACTTTGTTATGAAAGGGTTGAACGTACCTAATCCAATCCTAACACTGTGCCGCCTGCACATTGTGACTGGCTGCAACATTCAATTCGTTGGTTCGGTTTTCTCGACCGGTACGTTGCGAGCAGGCTACGTATACGTGTCCGTTCGGGGCCTATTTTTAAACCGGTCCAAGATTATTTTTAGAGAAGGTAAGCTTTCACGGTGCCCACCAAGCTTAACCCTGACTTACGTCCACGTCCTATGTTAGGACATTAAACAGAGAGCTTATGATTACGGGCCCTTACTATTCTCGAAGGGGACTTTCGCTTACGTTCAACGCACCAACCGTCCAGCTTCCGGTTCGACGACTTCTGTAATTGTATTTTCAAGAAATTAGTAACTTGATAACAATTAATAAAGTGTTAACAGGATCTAAAGATCTCTGTAAACCTAGAAATTTAAGTACTCAAGTGCTAGGGCTTTCTACGAACCTAGAAAGCTAATTAATAAGATCTAAGGATCCCTAGGAACCTAGAAATCTAAGCACTGATCAATACGTCGTAGGTATCCCTAGAAGTCTAAGGACTTAGAAATCTGTAGTATTAATTAATAGGCCGTGAAGATAATTTACCGTGTTATAGGAGAATCGAATGTAAACGACATATCGAAGATATAGGTTGCCGATGCCGGTGCTATTGCCTTGCCCACCGCGTGGAACCGCGATGAATGAACGTGTACACGCGCTAACCCGCACGCGACTTGCGTTTCAGCGCATGCTTCGAGTAATAATAGCGGTCGACGATTTTGGATAAACCGTACGTACGCGTCGCCCTCCGTTTCCCGCCCTAATGGAATACACTCATTTTTTAATTAACTTGACGAGGGGCGTGTTCGATGGGAAACGAATCCTTTCTCCTACCATCGTCCACGTTGCGTTCTTCTTCCATCATCAAATTGTTTATTAAATTCAATTTGGAACTTTTCAAATTTTACAAATGATTTTAGTATTCGATAGCAGATTAATGTTCGACGAATAGTAATTTCTTTTCTTATTTCCTTAATCTTGTTAAGATACGAATTTAATTGTTAGTTTAATATTTTGTAGGGTACCGTCGATTGATTTACGATAACATTGCAATGGAACGAGACCGTAAGAGTTATTCGATGGACAAGGGATAACGAATCCGCGCATACCAACCAAATATATTAATAGCGTAATTAACCTCGGGTAAAATCGTGGCTGGTAAGATCTCTAGGTGTAACGCGATAAATTACGATGATTTAAAGCGACCAGTTGATCACGCGAGGTAATTCATTCGCTTAATTGCCGAACATCCGTCGCGTTCCGACAACGATATTGCTGCAGGTTTCATAAATCATTGATTGATGGTTTCAATCCAAAAAGAAAGTTGTAAAAAATTCTTCAAATTTATTTCCATCAAATACCGTATATCATTTATATAATATTAAACTTTTTCTATTTTACAAGTCTTCGAGTACCATTAAAATTATTGGCTAATTAAATAATTTGGGGTTCTTTAGTCCCCTGTCTAAGTACCTTGTTTCTAAATAATTTGGACCAGTAACATATTATAACATTGCAGGTAAACAGCGGCTCTCCGGCGGAAGCAGCTGGTCTGAAGGCCGGCGATGCGGTTATCAGGGTGAACAACACTGAGATGTTCAATCTGAGGCACAAGGACGCGCAGGATGTTATCATGAGAGCTGGAAACAATTTCGAGATTACTGTACAGAGGTAGCGACAGGCACGACCACAATCTTAACGTTATTCTGTTTTCCAAAGTATTAATTATGAAATTAATTATGAAATTAAAGTGTTAATTATGAGATTAAAGCGACAAGTGCATTACGTTTTATTTACTTGGCTACTGTTTACAGGGGCGGCAGTACCTGGAAGCCGCACGTGTCGCCGATAAGCTCAACCCTTCCGTCGCCGTCGCCCACATCGTTGGGCAGCAACATTACTCCAGTCACGAAGACGTCGTTGGCAGCCAAGAAGCAAGACGCACCGCTCATCGGAAGCGGGCATAATTTCAGTCCAAAGCCATTCGTTAGTGTTAATTGTATCGCCAATCCGGAAGAACAATGGCATGAAGAACCAAGGAATTTATTATTTATGTATATTTTGCAGCTGAACGGAACGGGAGATGGATCGATCAAATCCATCGTTAACAAACAGTACAACAGCCCTGTAGGTATATACAGTGAGGAAACGATCGCAGAAACGTTGTCTGCGCAAGCAGAAGTTCTAGCTGGAGGTGTTCTTGGGTAAGATCTTTACAAATCGTCTACCAGCATATGAATCTGTTGATTAAAATCACTGGAATTCAACTGCACAGGGATTAATAAACGCGTAGCAAAAATGTTGATTTAGTTATTAACCTAAGTTGTTCTTGTTTACAGAGTGAATTTCAAAAAGAATGAAAAGAACTACAATGCGGAGAACAGTGAAGTGTTCAAAATGGTGCAAGAAGCGGACAAAGAACCAAAGACACCGGAACCTGGTTAGTAACCGCACGTTGCTGCATTGAATTCCGAATGACAATCTAGTCTTGTTCCTTAAAGATTACTCAATCTATTATAAACTTATTTAGTACGATTCCAATTACTTGTTGCTGATAGTTCAACATCTCATGCAAGAGAAAAAAAGATAGAATAAGAAAAGAAACAAAAATCTCTGGAGAGGTAGCTCAACAATGATTTTCATGACATTGTTACAACCTTACGTGAAGAGATTAATTTTGTAAATATATGGAAAAGTATCCTCTCCAGTGATTTTTCCACTGGATCAGCTGGCTGTTAGCCTGTTGCATGCCGGTACGATAACTTCTTTGCGAAATAGCGGAGCCAACTGCACAGAGCGGCGTGATTACGCCGTCCTCGCCGGCCCTGGCAGGACTGAGGCCAGTCTCCGCGCCGGAAACGAAGCAACAGCCATCGTCCACGCCGCAATCGAGCCTTCCACCTGGACAGAACATTTGTGCCGAATGCGAGAGGCTCATCGTGTAAGTTCAACGACCGAGACGAGACGATTTTGTTTCGTACCTTGGTCGTGGTCACATTCTTTCTTTCAGAACGTCGCAGAGCATCATGGCACCGGCGAAAGGAAAATAGGATGTTCACTGTTCAAATAGTTAGCCTCGACTGTGCGAATGATTTCTTTTCGACCATGAAGAACGTTGGATATCTGTACTTTTAATCGTTCTGCTTTTTCCACTTTGTATTGGATCCTCTTGCAAGGTATCTGAAATGAGTAGCATAATTAGAACAGTTCTAAGGGGGGCAGACAAATTTTTATCATATTTCATTAGACAAGAGGGTAAGATACTAGTTGAAAATGCACGAACATGGCAGGAGGAGGACAGAAAACGTTTCCACAGGGGTATAGCTCGTTGTTGTTCGCGATTATTAAAACCTAGTTATTCATGATGGATCGGTCGAGTCACAGAACGGTTTTTCTCTTACTTCCATGTCGTAGTACCATCGAGAACAGAGTTTTACTCGTCGGTGAGCCACGCGGTTGGCGGAAGGGCCACATCGCCGAGATCGCCCACGCCTCTGTTTCATGCTCTCCACGGCATTGGTCCAACTGTGAATTCCAATGAATATTCGTCGAGACGTCCGCAGCAACGTCAGCCGTCCTCCCCTTCCTCCTCAGGCTCGTCGAGCGTCGTCGTTTGTAGCAACTGCGACCGTGTGATCGTGTAACTATTCACGTGAAACCCTCTCCACGGGAACTCTTTCGCTTCACGACGAATTATGTCGCTTCTTTTAAACTGTCTCTTGTGTAGAAAAGTAACACGTTTGTCACGTGTGTTGGGAACGAAGTTGCAAATTTGTTGCAATAAATCATTTCTATGCATTCCCCGTGAAAAAACGAGTCGAAAAGTCCTTTACCGTTTTTTGATAGGATGTTCCGTTATCAAGACACGAGCGTTTGAAAGTCGAGGTATTCGACTTCTGGGGTGCGCTTCGCGGCGTTCCGGAAGTAGAACATCCTCAACTTCAATCACCTATATCTCAGTAACGAAGCATCCTATCGAAAATCGGCAAAGGACTTTTCGACTGTTTTTTCCATCAAGAACCTGATAATTCACTTGTTTTTTTAAATATTCAAAATTTCTTTGTACATACAAAAAGCGATTTTCGTTCCTGATATGACTTTCACAGCCGATTCAGAGTAAAAGTGGTACGCTGGTATTTCATCGATATGTAGATTAAAAATTGGGTCGAGATTGTCAGTGACGATCGATTTATGTATTTTTTTTTTTATGTATACTTATGCACGTTTTTTGCCGCTACTGTTTGAATGGAAGCACCCATTACCTCCTTTGTCTCTTTTTCTCTCTGTCGCCTCTGTCGTTAGTGTATTTGCTTCTTCAAAATCCAAAAAAGGACGAATCCTTTGATTCATGATTCTCATTGTTCCACGTAGGTGTGGCCGTTCATGGTGATCATTCATTTTCATGGGAATTTTCATTCCGATCTTCTCATTCTTCAACTTTTAACGCATTTTCAAACACTTTATCAAGGTGGTATATGTGGATCACGCTTTCGATGTTGTGATTTTTGTTTTTTGACTATTTTTGAACATTTTTGTATCGATGTTGTGTTTTGTACGTTTTTTTTTTTTTTACGTGAACACATTTTTTACACACTTTTTGAATAGTTTATTTTTAATCCGATTTTTTAAAATACAAAACGATCTTTTTTTTGTTTAAACATTTATTGAAATTCACATCATATAACAATACAAATACACGTCTTGTGTTCCCAGCCTCCTTCGTCGAGGTATCGAGCCTACGCTCCCCCCCAAATTTTTTTATTTTTCTTTGAAAAAATTCTAGATTGAAAAACTCGTGGCACATCCGACAACAAAAGCACTCTGCGTTCGTTCAAATATTTAAATTGCGGTTAAGGAAGTATTTTTACTTATTAGTTTACTTTTTTTCCCATAGGGGTGTCTTCGTCAGGATTAAGGAGAAGAATCTTCACGTGGAATGCTTCAAGTGCTCAACCTGCGGCACATCCTTGAAGAATGTCGGTTATTACAATATTAACAATAAATTGTATTGTGATATTCATGCAAAACTAGTCGCCAGGCAAAATGCACCGGCTGGAATGGTTCCAATCACTGCACCACTGTTAGTATTTGAATATGGCTCGTTGATTTGTTGAAAGGGAGAAAATATGCAATATAAAGTTTAGTATTTAACATTTTATGATTTTAATGGAAATATAACGAATTGTTTCAGCGGCGGAAAGGCTCCAGCCAGCACCATTTCCGCTGCACTCGCGAATGCACCGTTGTCCCCGCCCTTGAATAATCACGCATCGTCGCCTTTACCGTTCTCGGTAAGTATTTTAAGCGTAATTAAACGCAGCCTATTTATTTTTTCTTATATACTTGTTTGCTTTGAACGCTGCTTGCAGTGGTCGACAATTTTGCATTCAATATTGCTTATTATGGCATCTGATGCGAGTTTCATATTACAATTTATTTTTAATTTGATTTAAAGCTTTACATTTTGATTGAAATTAACACGTGTGGTATTTGCTTGGCACTAAACGCTTTTCCAGGCTTGCAATCGTACGAGCCCTGATTACGGATCCCCGAATAGTCAGCTATCTACCCTGAATACGAACGGATGCATCAGCAATGGCAACTGTCACTGGGAATCGAAAACGTTTACCAGCACGATCACCATTCAAACGGGTTGCACAGAGGTTGGCAGTACCCGTGAATCTTTTTCTTAGTATTCTGACTCCTTGGTTCTAAGTGGTCTCCTTTTACGCTGTGATAACGTAAAAATTAAATTCAATTGCCCCTATACGTATGATGACCCACCTTACGTTCAAGTATGTGGGGTATCCGAGTTCAGAATAACAGTGGTATAACTTAGGAGCTTGGAAAGATAATTAATGAGATTTAAAAATCCTTAGGAATTGATGAATTTAAGAATCTAGAAACCTGGGAAACCGGATAATTAATTAATAGGGTCTGGGATTCCTAGGAACCTAGAAACTTAAGTACTTAATTGAAAATTAATAAACCACTATTATTCTGGATGACACAGATATTTCTTGATCATCATCAAAATGTTAAAGCCCGGAAAAAAACTAAAAACAACCTAACTACCTAAGAGAGGTCAGTAGATATCAATCTGAAATTTTCCGTCGATGATTGTACAACGATCAACAGAGAAAGAAACAGGAAACAATATTACGAAACGAGAAATCGGTCATCGTTATGATATTCGACCTGTTCGTCCTTCTGATCAATGAAACTTCCTCCTTGTCTCTATTAAACGGCATTGATCACCGTTTGTATCATCGATCCTTCGAATAACTATTTCGATTCGATGACTAATTTGTTTTGGCCCTGTTACGAGTGTGCGTGGTTTAATCCCGTCCTCCCGGCTCTTCTTCCTCTTTTTCTATTCTGTATTCGATTGGCCACCACCAAACGTGACATCGTTCTGTCGTTTTTATGTATTGCAGCCCACCCGCCTTGGCACCTCGCCCGTCGAACCACCCAGTTTCCGATCAGTCCAGGTAATGTCCCGTACGCGGCTCGTCTAAAACGTCTCGCACTCGATACTTTACTCTCGTTAAAGGTACTTTAACGCAGAACCGCGCCCGTTCACACTTCCGATGATAATCGACGCTGCTTTGTACACCAGATAATGCACCCCAGACAAGTACGTTACGCTTAATCCTTTCGTACAATATCCAATTTTTATGCAAACTATTATATTATTATCGATTAATTAAATATTAGCATGATTACTGTCCTGATTAAAGAATGGAAATCTAGAACGATTTTGTATTTTTTTATTTTTGTATCCTTAAGTGCAAGGGTAAAAGAAAATTAAGTGGAACGTATATGTCCCATTTGCTTATGGAAGATTTGAAAAATTATCTTTTTGAAGAACACTTACAATGTAAATCTGTTTGAATTTTTTTTTTGTATAGATTTGAAACAAACTTTTTTATAAGTGATATGATTAATAAATTTGTTGATACTTTGTTTAACAGAAAAGTGTTAATGTGGATGGATTGTGATTAATGTGAAGGCATAGGTTGTTGGTAAGATTCAGTAAATTTAATGTGAAATATGGTGTCAAGGCAGCGGAGAATAGAATCACTAGTATATCATTTATTTTCAAATTAATCAATTCATGGTTCATTGTATCGAAAATATCATTATATCGTATAATTTCTTATTTTCAAATTAATTGGAATTACATCTGGCAATTAAATTTTCAATTTAAATTAATTCTTGGATCGTTGTATTCGATAGACAACTAAATTTGATACTTTAATATCTTTCATCAATCATCAAACAACAATCTTTTGCCATAGATAATAGTATAATATTTATTTGCCTCCCATTTTGATTAATTAGTCCTCTTATACTTATCCGGTTCCCGACCAACTCTTACAAATTTTTACCATATATATTTATCATTTTGAACCCTCCAACAGGAAATACAATTGCCAATTTAGTTGCCAAACTAATAATTAGATAGATACAGCACTATGCATTGCATATGTCATGTTGTTTGTCATTATGCCTCACTAATATGTTCAATGAGATCATTGTTGTTTGTACTGTTATGTCATTATGCCATTATGTCATTAATAAGCTATAGATGTTTATGCATTTATAACATAGTGATCCAAAAATTACATAAACTATAATATCTGGGCAAAGAAAATATTTTATAAGAAGCATAGTTGCATAAACATCTGCAATTTAATCATTATTTTATAAATGAATATAAAATATGGAATAATAACGTGTACATTGATATTCCTGCAGGCGCCAACGTCTAATAATCTAATTGGACCAAAACCATTCGGAGGATCCAGTACTTTGTCCTCGCCACCATTAGTGAACTCAGGGAACAGCACTCTGCCCCGACCTCAAAGTCAAACTGTGACTGGTAAGTTCCCTTTTACTATTTTTCTCACAATTTTCTCCATCCACGGTTATATTATTATATAATTACAATGGCGTTATGTAACGTTGTTCAATTTTTAGATTAAAGAGAGAGAGAGGGAGAGGAAAATAAGTATTGTCGTGTTGCCTGTCTTAAGAGTCTGTGGTAATCCATTTCATTTATTTAGAGTAATCAAATAATGGAAAAATAGACGTGAAGAAAATTGAGGTAATTTCATGGCTGTGTATTTTTGTAGAATCTAAAAGTATATAAGTAAAGTCCACAGAGAAAAATGTTATTAGATAGCTCTTTAAAAAAATTCTGTCAGAATAAGTGTAAGCAATGAAACTTAACTCTTCTCTCTCTCTCTGTAATACAAAGTACAATTCTATAAAACACCCCGACAGTTACGTGCATGAAATTCCGCGTCGCAACGCGAGCATCCGGACAGGCACGCCAAAGGCGGTATGCGAACACCGCGGGAACGTTAACAGGAAACAAAAGCGGAAATCGTGATCTCGTAGCAATAAATTATCGACGACAAGCGTAACTGCTTGCTTTCTTCGTAATCTGAAAGCAACGATCTTAACCCTTTCGCTACCAAGGGCGGCTATGTAGGTATTGGACGACTATAGTTGACTTCGAATAAGAATTTTCGAATGAAAAATATTAGAGTAGCGAAAGGGTTAGCGTTTGTTTATATCCTTGGCCTCGCTTTGTCTTCGATTGTTGCAAATAGGTCTCCGTGCGGGTCAGCCAAAGCCAAAAATTACGCCCTTCGATGATCGCGGCGAATCAAATCGCGAGCAAAAAACACCTACTGACCGAGTTTCGTAGAGCTTTGGCTAATACGCCCCATTTGGCTTCTCTCCTCTCGCATATTTCTACTTTTTTTTTCTCATTGTCTCTCGCGTTCTAGATGATCGATTTCGTGTTAGCAATTAGAACAATTCTTTTTTTTTTCTTTTTTTTTTTTTGTTTCATTTTCGATCGTTTTGTAAGCTCTCCTTCGAACTTGGCTTTCATCCGCTCGTCGACGGCGAGTTCTGAGAGCTGCGACGTTGTTCATGTCCATGATACTTTTTCTTTATCTTTTTTTCTTTTTTCATTCATTTACTCTCATCGTTCTGATAATATTTCACTTTTAACAGGGTTCAGTCGAGACATTAACACCTTCACGTCTGTGGACCAGATTTTATCATCGTGAAAAATCACCATTTCAGTGATTTCCTCTTAAAATACCTCTCATAATTATAATAACGAAATTAATATGGAACAAAGTACTTTGTCGTACTTGAACTGTAAAATGCATCAAGATATTATAAGACGAAAAGATTATTTAAAATATTTTAAATTCCTGAATTAAAGAATTATAAAAAATATTTTTGAACTGTTGATTTGAAATGCTTATCAATTTTGAATGAAGCCAACTCGAAACGAAACCAGAACGATTAAATCAAGACCTGAATAGCGAATAAATGAGTCAAGTCTGTTTCGATTAAAAGGAGCTTACATAACAGTGAAGACACTTTGATAAAAATGTTTCACAACTTTTAATCTTTCTTTTATTATTAATTAAACAATCTTTTTTATTCCAACTGTACACGATATTCAACCCTTTCAAGCTTAAATACCTTCGATATTTCAATTAATGACAAATTACTACTTTTCATTTAATAAATCACAACCATTCATACTCTCCTCATTCCCGGACATAATACTTTTCTTTTCTTATCTTTTTTCAGCCGGTTCATCTTTCAACCCGAAACCCAGACCCTTCTCCCTCACATTCGCATGAGTCGGTAGCTCTCAAGCTGCGCCGTCGTCGTCGTCGTCGTCTTCATCTTCGTCTTCACCGTCGTCTTCGTGCTGAAAAGATATACGAATCGAAAAAAAATACGATGCGATTATAAATTATATTACACGATATGTATACGATCGACGTTCACGATTCTACTTCGATCTCGTTGAAATTCTTAATTTTATTCGAGGCCTTTCTCTAATTTCATCTAGCATTTTCTGGGGTTAAAAAACGCACGATAGTTATGTATTAAGGATCGATGATCAGGTGATGATAATTCGTCCTGATTGCTGATCTTTGACTTTTGATCCCTGAAGAAGCTGATTGAAACCTTAGGAAGAAGTTGCTTTTGATCATGGGCCTGATATATCCATTGATCTAACTAAATAGGAGCCTACAAAAAAGATCCAACCCCTTTTAGATGAAAGTTCTAGTTACGTCAATGCAGATAACATTCATGATCGTAGAAAAAGCTTCAAGATTAATTGGAATTTTGTTCTCCATCGTTCGAGATCGATAGAATCGTGAACTGTTTATAATTATCTCGACAAGTGTTTGGAGAAATGCGAGTGCAGTTACGAAATAAAGCGACCAATTGAGCCGATCAAACTCGATACAATGTATATCATTTCTTCTTTTATTTTATTTTTCGCTTCATATTATATATAAAAATAGATACCAGTTTCCTTGCTGTGCTTTCGAATTGCGATCGATCATCTACTTCAGGAATGGCGAATCCACGATCCACAGTCGTAAAGTGAAAATTTAAATTTGATAATATTTGACAAAATTTTTTATTTGATTCTGATTCTGAAAGATTCGCCATTGCTGATCTACCCTATAGATCATTCAAAAATAAAATTGTTCGATTGCCATACGATTTTTTGAAGAAATTGCGACTGCTCACTCGTATTGCTTAAATTAATCGCTTTTGCTTTTTTCGCCTTGCGCTTAATTGTTAGGTTGCCAATTAAATTTCCCAAGAAGTGATTTATTACACTTCAAAAATTGTTGCTAAAATAATATTTAATTGCCAACCTAAGATTATTTTGATTTTAAGTTGGGCTTCTTTTTTATTTAGCGTCCTGGACGTGTTCGTGATTCATTTATTTCAAACTATTAGTCTAAAAAACAATTAAGATTCAAAGAAACTCATAAAAAAAGAATCACGAGCACGTACCATTTTAACGTGCTTCTTACTCACAGCTGATTTCTTTGTTCTTTTTTTTCTCGTTCTGTCTAACACACCTTGACCAATCGCCTGTGTGTACCAATCGCATGTACCGAATTATGTGTCTCGTAAACTATGTTATCCGTACATCCGTTTTCCCCGTGAAAAAACCACCATGAATCCCAGAGACCAGAGAGACCCACGAAAAGTCCTATCATTACGAACTGGTCGACACAAAAACCGAGTACCGTCCGGGTTCCGTGAAATCGAAGAGCCTTTGTTGGCCCCCGCCAAAACCGATCGAGGACATCACCTATCCCACCGCGAGTCCTTTGTACATCGATCCGAATCCGGTTCTCGACCGCAGAAACGTTCAGGCGGTGAAAGAGAAGAAAGCCTGCATCGAGGCCTGCGAAAGAGCGTTGACAAGAAGAAGAAGAAGCGAGAGCACAGATCTCGAGGTCGAGAGGGTCAGCAGACAGTGCTGCTTCGAGGGGGATCCGATGGATCGGGTCAGCTGTTCAGGGCCCACGTACAGGAAGGTGGAGCTGATTGAGACCAGCGGCAGACAGTCGAGGAGCGAGGTGACTTCGAGGCCCAGCTCGACGGACAGCGTCAGAAGATCCTTGACGCCGACCAGAATCGTCCAACCGGTGCCAAAACCATGGACGGCCACCGTGACCACCGGAAGTAACCTGTACGAGCAGAGTTATGGGACCCCAGAGCCTGCCAAGATCTGCAAGAAGTTCCATCAAAAGGAAATCTGTCAACGGGAGAGGATCTGCGAGAGGAACCAGCCCTTCAGGGAAGAGCATCGTTCCTACCACTCTGAATATTGCAAAGTGGAGCAGACCGTCTGCGAGAAACCACCCCTTCCGGTACAGCACACGATAAAACAGCAGGAGGCCAAGGAAGAGATCAAAGAAGTCGACAAAGAAGTAATAGATCTTAGACCAGCCGACGAGATCAACGAAGAGGATGATAGCAAAGGAATCAGAGGAGAGCACGACTTCATCACCGAGGTTTCGGAAGAGGACGTGGATGGAATGCACGTGAAAAAGAAGATGACCTTAGAGAAGACCGTAGAACCTACGCGACCCAGTACTCCCATGGTGGAGGAAGCTGCAGAGGAAGTGGTCGAGGAGTCCACGGAAAGGACTGAGGAGTGTTACACCAGAAAAACCGCCACGCATATAGACAGAGAAATCGAAGAATCTCAAGAGAAGACTGTTGTTGAGTCCGCAGAAGTGGTCACCACGGCTGTGGACGTTCAGCAGATGCTGGAGAAGGCCAAGCAGGAAGAAGAGGAGCGAAAGAGAGAGGAAGAAGAAGAGGAAAGACGCAAACAGGAGGAAGAAGAGAGAAGAAAGCGAGAAGAAGAGGAACAGAGGAGAAGACGCGCCGAAGAGGAAGAACGAAGGAGACAGGAAGAGGAGGAACAAAGTAAACACGTGTCCTTTGAGGAAGAAGTGGAGGAGGTTCGAGAACAGCCTCTAGGAAGAACCGTGGTTCGCGAAGAAAGGGTAACGGAGGAAGAAAGCGACACGCCTGGACGCAAGAAGCTCATCAAGGAGACCTATGAAGAAATCACTGAAGAGGTGCTGGTCCAGGAACGTGTCAGGAGAAGAGAGATAGAGGACGAGCGGAGGAAGAGTTTGAGAGAGCAAGTGGAAGTACATCAGAGTCTGAGGGAGCAGCAGGCGCACAAGGACAAACGCGTATGCTCCAAATACCCTCCAGCCCAAGAAATCATGGAGACAAATAAAAAGCGCGTTCAGTTCATGAAACAGACGGACACGGGTCCGAAACCTATACCCCACTCTGCCTTGCAGAACGTCACGCCCAAGGAATGGAAGTCTGAGATGGTGAACGCCCTGACCACAGCACCAGATCGACCCTTTACCCCTCTCAGCACTTCTTCTAGCGTCCACGAAGTGTTTACAGAGGAGACGATATACTTGGATCATAGATGTCGGCCGAAACCGCCTCCAGAGCCGCTTCGACCCATCTCACCATTCCAGGAGGCGCTGACCATCGCCCCGGAGCGTCCCTACACTCCACTCGCCAGGGAAATAGGTCCTGAAGATCGAAACGTCAGCAGCCGATCGCAAACGCCTGTTCTTCAGGCCGACGGCAAGCCCTGTCCACCTGCTGACATTCTGTACGGCGAAGGCAGACCCAAGGTTCCACCGTCCCCCAAGCCCAGTGGTCCACGGCCTCTGCCTACGCCACCGCCTGACTTCCGCTTAAGAGACTCTTCGGCGTCCCCTGTGAGGTCCAGGCCTCCAACGCCTTGTAGCAAGGGTATAACAGCTTCTCTGAAGAAGCCAGACACCATACCTTCTTATCAGAAGAACCTGGTGGCCATGAGGAGAAGCGCTGTAGAGAGTCAGACGTACGTGCCCAGCAGGACACCCACGCCCACTCCAGGAAGATCCAAGTCGCCCGCTCATGGACCACCCGAGCCCCCAGCCTGCTACGTGAAGGCTCACGCTCCTCGAATCAGAGACGATCCTCCTCCTACGAAGCGCAGCTCCATTCACTTCCCCACCAAGAAGAGCGTCTCGTACAAAGTGGAGGAGGACACTGACGAGGGCCACCGAACTGCCGAGTACGCGGCCAGTAAAACCGTGGACTTCGATGAGAAACGAACGGACGACCCTGGCCAGGAGCCCACAGACGCAGTCCACGCTCAGTACCAAGAGAAACGATACATGACCAGCGAGGAAACGAACGAGCAGAAGCTCGCGATGACGAAGAGGTCCTTGGAAGTCACCGAGGACTTCGAGAGATGCGAAAGAAGAGCACCTGCCAGGCCTCTGCCAGAGCCGTCAGAGAAATCGTCCAAAGGATCGTGTGCCATTGGCAGAACCAGTCCCTGCAGTCTTACTCTGCCCTGTCCTCTGTCTTCCAAAGCGGAGACGAGCGCGCAGCCGGTGTACACCAGCTCCACCGAGGTGCGCCATGTCAGTTACGGTGCCCCTCCGAGCAGACCGTGTCCAGACACCGGTGTCACGGTTCTGCCCTGCAAGGCGCACTCGGACAAAGGTACCAAGGCTGGCGTAGTGGTGGTACCTTGCGAAGGACCGGTACCCTGTTGTCAGAAGTCAGGCATCTGCGTGGTCCCAACTTCAGACCGCTCCGGAGTATGCGTGTCTCCCTGTCCAGGTGCTAGATCAGGAATCTGCGGACAGCCTGAAGGACGTTGCGGTCGGGAATCGGCCTGCGAGATCGATATTCCCAACTGTCCCGAGTCCGGGATCTGCGTGGCGCCCTGTGCGGACGGTTCCGTCTGCGTGGCGCCCTGCAGCAAACCCGGACCGCCACCCTCCATCGCCAAACTACCCTTCCCTCAGATCCCGTTCCCTTACGAGGACACTTCACCTTGCAAGAGCTCGTTCGAACCCATCCATAAGCCTCGCACTAACCTGAGTGGGCAGCTCGCGAGACTGACCGCCAAAACCGGTGGCAACGTACCAACCGTTCAGTTGTACAAGCCCCAAGCCCAAACCGAGTCGCAGACCTGTTGCGAGAGCAAGAGCTACTGTTGCAAGACCCAGTGTTACCGATCCACCGAGACGCATTGCCAGTCGAGCGGCGGCCAATGCTCGACCAGCACTCGCTGTCGAACTCAGAACCAATGTGATACCCAGAAACGCTGTCAGGACGGTGTTCACTGTTCCCCGTTGTCTAGTAATGCCCAGAGTTTAGTAGACCCACCAAATTTGTCGTCCCATCCGGATCTAGGTAGCGGAATCGGTGGTCTCGGTAGTGCCGGATCGAAGAGCGGATCTTTTGCTGGCAGTAGTGCACCCAAACGTGGACGGGGAATACTAAATCAGGCGACTGGACCAGGATCACGGGTACCCCTCTGCGCTCATTGCAACTCTTACGTCAGGTACTTTAATCCAGGCCTTCTTAGATAGGGATAATTAAATTCCAAAAGAGGGTGGTGGAATTGGATAACGAATGATACCATTTTGGAATTCGATCTTCCCTATTTAAGAAGGCACGCTCTAATCTGTACTTTGCTTGTTGGTGTTGTTTTTGCTTGTTTTATTTATTCCTTCTTTCTTGCTTGTTACCACCTCCTTTTCCCCTGGATTCATTTGTCAGGATTGAATCGCAGATTCATCTGAGAGGATTGATAGGGAATGTGTTTCTTTTGTTTTATTATAAGTTCGTTTAAGTTGCTTTTCAGGAACACTCAAAGAATGTATACGTCTTGTTTTTTTGTATTTTTTGTTTAACAGTGTTGTTTCGAATGTAATTAACAATGTTCAATTGTTTTGCACGTTGTTAACAGCTAACGAGGAAAATACTAACCACAAGTCGAATGGTCTTTTGATTAAACCAGCCTGCTGTAAAGATGACAAAGGATGCATAAGGTTGGTAAAAATAGTCGAATTCTTAAGTGTTATTTTTTTTTTTTTTTTTAATGTAGAAAATATGTTATTACTAGGTAAGAATAGAAAATTAGATTAATTGAGTTTCTCCATCTTTGAATACTGCCTGTTGTGTTTTGCTTTGCTTGTTTCTGTTTTAAATGTTTGGATGAATGAATTTGTTAAAGATAATGATTGTTTAGGGGACCGTTCATCACCGCTTTGGGACAAATCTGGTGCCCTGATCACTTCGTGTGCGTCAACACCCAATGTCGTCGACCTCTTCAAGACATCGGATTCGTAGAGGAGAAAGGACAACTCTATTGCGAATATTGTTTCGAACGCTTCATCGCTCCCAGCTGCAACAAATGCAACAACAAGATCAAAGGCGTAAGTAAAAGGCTTGTCAATTCATTAATATTCAACAGATTGATATATTAATTGATGAATATTATTTTTTAGGATTGTCTGAACGCAATTGGAAAGCATTTCCACCCTGAATGCTTCAAATGTTCTTATTGTGGTAAGCTGTTCGGCAACAGTCCATTCTTCCTCGAAGAAGGATTACCCTACTGTGAAGCTGGTTAGTACGCTCGATAATATGCATTTAATTTAAGTAAAACGTAAGGAAGGTGTTGTTCATTGTATTCTTGATACACAGATTGGAACGAGCTGTTCACAACAAAGTGTTTCGCGTGTGGATTCCCAGTTGAAGCTGGTGATCGTTGGGTAGAGGCTCTGAACAACAACTACCACAGCCAGTGTTTCAACTGCACGGTATGGGATGCATACCTGAAAATAATTAATCTTTTAATATCTCTTAAATTTCTCTCTAACCCAAGATCATGTGCAGTTTAATCCTTTCCATCAAGAGTTCTTCTTCTGTAAAATACTCTGTTTATTTTAATAATCATGTGACGTATGTTGTAGATGTGTAAGAAGAACCTCGAGGGTCAGAGTTTCTACGCGAAGGGTGGTCGTCCATTCTGTAAAACTCATGCGCGTTAAAAATCCTAACAAACGAAAGAAAGAAGGAAGAAGAAGAAAAAAATAGAAAAAGGATCAAAACTAAAAATAGAATAGGAAAAATCGAAAAAAAAAAATGTTAATTAACTTTATCAGCACGAATTCTTTCTGCACGAATTATTTCTTGTTCTTAGAATTAAACTTCCGGTCGACGACAATTAATCATAGAACGACTACGAACGAACACATCGATTAATTATAATTTCTTCTGTAAGAATTCAAAGTCGATCGAAGATAAAACGAACATGTCCTTCGTGCTTCAAGGATCGCGGCCCCGGAATGATCGCGTTTCCATATTTCCGTGCTTCCAACCTTTACGATAATTCCGTTTAAAAGCAGTAATTGTTCGAACAAAATGACAATTATTCTGAATCGCATGGCAAAATATCGATCGGCTAGTTGTTTTACACGAATTGGCAAGTAATTTCTAACTAAAGCAAAAATAAACCGCAAGTGAATTAATGAATTAAATTAACTTTATCTTATAATACTTGCGACGCGCTGGTGACGCACCCTCAAAAATACTCTTTAAAATAATTATTATACGCGGATAAAGTTTTCTGGCTTTGTTAATTGGCTAATTAAGAAAGCCACAAAATGTCAATGAAATATATTTTGCCCTGCGGTTCCGTTTCCGGCCGGGTGTTGTAATCGTTGCCGCAGACAATTCTGCAACGAACGCGTACCAACTTGGTCTCCATCTTTTGGATCACGCAAAGGTCATCCAGGCAATTAGTATTACGGGTATTATCACATATTTCGTAGCATCAAGGTGCACAGAAACCGCGTCGTCACGGAAATGCCGCCTCCTTGAAGAAACCACGAAGGAAACTGACCTAAGTTTCGACGAAGATCGCGACAAGGAAGACTCTTGGAATTTTTTATGTAATTTTTAATGTGATTCGTTTTAAAGATTCTTGGAATCTTCTTATGTATTATACAAGAAATTTCATTTGTTGTTAGACTCGGTTCCGGCGTCTTCCTGTTATCAAATTAATTATTGCTCGATTTAGAATTCGCGTTTTACTAGTCAATCATCGATAATGCTCGAAATTGTTAACCCAATCGCTATCAGCATTCAATTGGAAATAAGAAAATGATATAAAATTAACATTTCGTATGAGAAAACGTTACACATGTATCTGTAACGTTGATAGCGAATGTGTTAATCTACAAATTCGAGGCAATGTATCGTGCAGAGAATTAAAAAAAGCGACGAGTATATGTATAATTCTATGCGCGTGAATCGTCGATAAATTGTTACCTTTAATCCTTTAATATAGTGTTTCTTAATCTTTTGAAAACTACAAAGCTTTTGGCACATTACGATTATTGTTCTTTCTTTGATTTATAAAAAATGCTTAGAAAATTAAAATGTTGAGAAACACTGCCTTTGGCTTTCGGGTAACATACAACGAAGATAAAAGTGATGAAACGAGTCGACGATCGCGAGACTCATAACTCCGATAGCAGTTGCCATATTATTATATTTTAGACAATGTTACCGATTTTTCTGTGCCATCGTTCGCCGCGAGCTCGTGTCAGATATGCTTGCGAATCGGAGGACGATATATTATTTAAATGTACGTTGTATAGTTCTAGTAAGTAACGAAGTCGATTTCATTTAAAAGCGCTGTAAGGACCGCTGTTCGAGCACAGTGAATGCAATCTTTTTGCGATTAGGATTAATGATAATGTTAATTAGATCGACTGCTGGCTGAATATCGCACGAGCCTTTGTATCCGTGTTACGTGTTGCTTACAATAAAATTAAATAAAATGTTCACGATAAATGTTGTTCGATTACATTTGGACCATCATAATTTTTTTTACAGTAAAAATCCTTTAATCATTCACTTTGATTCATGTAGTAATTTTACTGTTAAATATCGAAACGATTATAATTACAACTCTATCCAAACTAAACAATTCACCCGTTAATTAAAAAAAAAGCATTTCGATGGTAGATAAACGATATACAAGATTGCAGTTAGATATTCAAGATGGTAAGGGTTTGAATCGTATGTAACAGGAAGAACCAGAAACAAGTAAGATCCTCAACCATAAACCATTTTCCTTTCTTACCCGACGAAATTAGATCAAATATCACAATATTTCAATTATTAAACAATATGATTATTTTTCAACGCAAGACTTTCATAAATGAGCGCGAAAAATTCAAAATTCAATTTAAATTGTTCGAGGATTAATCCGCAGAGTAACTTTAAATTTGTCAGTAATTATTATTGATAACCTGAAATAGCACCCAAGTAATTGATGTTACTAATTATATATATATATATATATACATATATATATAATATATATAATATTAACATGGAACGGGGTGAAATACAGCCTACGATGGCCTTTAAGGGTTAACGAGGAAGCAACTATCTCGTAAAGGGACGTATCATCGATTTATCGTTTAACGTAACCTTGCGGTACCTCTTTCTACAAGGACAGACACGCGACAGACATTTTTCTGACGGATTCTTTTTGTCGCAATAGATACGTCATCAACGCAAACTTCAATGAACCTAGTCATATACAGCGAACAGCTGTATATTCGCTATATCTAATGGATCTGCGAAACTTTGTACGGTATACAGGGTGGTACATATAAAACTGACCTTAATTCAAAATTAAAATTCTTTTTTTTTCGATTCTTCAGAATTAAAATAATTAAAATGATATTGAAATAAAGTAGAATAGTGTTTAGTTCTGTGTTTTTTAAGATTGATTTTAAGAAGGTACAATTACCAAGAGTGTCGCGTGTTTAGGATAACGATCAACGAACAAGCGCCGTTGCAAATTCTTTCCTCGACTGTTTCTAGCAAAGACTTCCGGTGTCCTTGCGGTGCCACAGTGTCCAGCGGCGAGTAAGCTCATAAAAGCTGAAAGCGAACAAGGGGTATTCGGTACACGGGCAACCTGCGCACCTGAGACCAGGTCAAAGCGATTGCGTACATCGTAACGTGGCTGTTCACCAGTCAGAATCGAGATTTCGGCTTGCCTGCATGCCATTCCATCGAGATATTTGAATATTGGAACTCCTTAGTCGGTAACGATGTCAATTTATCGTATTTCCTAAAAGAAATACATTACGAGAATGTCTTTTAACGCAAATAATTTTTTTGTATTGACAGAGCATCGTTTAAAAATGTGTGAATGAAAAGTTTAAGATGTGATCAAATGAAGAAACGTATCATTCATTTTAAGTGGTAAGCAATCTTCTGTTTTCGAAAATCGTCGCTCGATTACTCTTTGTTATCCCAATATTTTTTTTCTAATTTATAACTTATAAAATATACATTATATTCATTTTGTTCTTTAGGAAAAAGAAGACTGCCTGATAGTTAATTAAATGATGATCTACTAAAAAATAGTTACCAAAATACAATGTTTCGGTATGGCAGTAAAATACTTAGACGGACCATTCGTGTTCAGACTGAACGACTGTGGTACAGGTCCGCATCTTCTCATACAGGTACAAATTATTTCTAAAAAATTATTGAATTATTTTTAAAAATTATTGCTATCCCGGAAGCAGATTTAAATAAGAAATCCAATTTTGATACCATGCAATGTTTTCAAGACACTATGTATGTCCGGTGTGTACAATAAATGCCGGTTCGTTCAGTCACGCTTTAATGTCGCTCGAAATTTTGTTCGTCACGGTTACAAACTTAGCCCCTGCCCTTGAACTGAATACTTTTCAAGGTACAAATACATACATCCGTAAAGTTCAACCGGGATGCGACGCGCTTTTGCGTGTACCATTTTTAGAAGCGCAACGCCGGTTAACTAACCACGACACGCGATAACAAAAAAAAAGACAAATGATAAGATTGATCAGGACCCTACTAATCTATTGTAAGATCATTTGCTTTTTTCTAATCTACTCTAATCTACAACTTTTTGATAACAAAATTCATAGACAGTATTGTCCAAACAGAATTACCATAATATTTTATTTGACACATATTGTTATACTTTTACCGACTTAAAGTACCTTTAGTGTTTGGTCCACCAGAGGATTAATATTAATTTTTTGTTTTCCACTAGGAAAATTTAAATGATCTAGAGCTAGTGTGTAACTACAACGGTCGGCGAACGCGATCGTCGACCTTTCGGATCGATATGTAAAAGTTTGAAGAAAACGTTACGCCGCTATTACGGTCGAACGTACAAAAGTAGGCTACGAATAAAAGAGAATCCACTCGAATTAAATTGTAATTAAAGACCTTGGCTTGCTTTTGATATCAGAAGCAAAGCATTCCTAATGCTCAGATAACACGAGAAATAAATCAAGGGCGTTCCACGCTATTTTCGCGCGCGCCTACGAATACTTCACGAACGCTCGAATGCGTAAATATTGCTAGTCCACAGGGGCTCGTCTAACACGTTCCAACTCCGTTTTGTGAAAGGATTGTTGCACATTTTCCACAGGTTTGCACGGAACGTGGTTGGAGGGAATACACTGGAGACAATAATGTATTCAGGGATCGATGGAATCTATGGTGGAGGTCCGGTGGTTTTCCTTTGCCTTATTACAGGCCGCTGCTACCATGGCAGGTCAAGATGCATCCAGTTGTACCCTTAATATTCTCTCTCTTTTTATTTTGAAATTATATTTATTTTGAAATTTATATTACAGTTCGTTAACAGAATACCAAAAGGAGGTTCTATCTGTAGGAAAGATAATCTTATACGCCACCTAAGATGCATGAAAAAAATGCACGGCTCGATTTACGACTTCAGGTACAATCCATTATTTGCATAGAATATAAGGTTGAAAAACTGTTAACCATAAGCTACTAATCCACTGGTCATCAAAAATACAATACATCATGTTAGTCCCCCAGGGTACAATCTGCCATCAGAGTACACCAAGTTAGCCGAGGAATGCAGCCGTTGCGAGGACGACAGGGTATGGATATGCAAGCCAGTTGGTCAAAGCCAAGGCAGAGGAATCTTCCTGTTTCGTGTACGCACTTTCCAGCTGAACAGTAAACCTCGTCATCGACGTCGTTCAACTTCTTCAACGCGTAATGTTGTTTACAGAAACTGAGCGATCTCTCATACGACACCACGACAGTGGTGCAGAGATACATCGAGAATCCTCTTCTGGTCGGAGGCTACAAATTCGATCTACGATTGTACGTGTGCGTCCCTTCGTATCGCCCTCTGGTGATATATTTGTACAAAGAGGGTCTGGTACGATTCGCCACGGAGAAGTTCTCCTTGGAGCAGTTGAACGACCCCTTCAGTCATCTTACCAACTTCTCCTTGAACAAGTTGGGCCCAGGATACTCGGAAAAGAAAGAACGTGTCGGTTCTGGTAATGGAAAATCAGTGTTAATAAAGATTACAAACCTTTATATATATATATATATATATTACTTCGATATTATTTTGATTATTGAAATATTTACCAGGTTGTAAATGGACCTTCAAACAACTGAGGAGGTACTTCGAGCAAGCTGGATACAATGATTGGTTTCTTTGGCAGAGGGTCGCTTGTTTGATCAGTTTAACAATACTAAGCCAAGCTACTAGTATACCACACTCTTCCAACTGCTTTGAATTCTTTGGATTTGATGTACTGATTGACAAAAATCTGAAACCATGGTTATTAGAGGTAAACAAACATTGCTCTTAAACTCAAATTGTTTTTAAAAAATGAATATTTCTATAGGTCAATCTCAGTCCAGCCTTGAACAACGATTGTGAGATCGACTCAGAAGTGAAGAAACCTTTGTTGCACGACTTATTCGATTTACTAGGTCTTCCTGTATGCAACACTGGACTTTCCCTGTTTACCATATGGTCAGCGAATCCCACCAATGACAATGAAGCGTCTTCCAAGTTTGGTCCAGGTCGGACCACCAAGAAGAAATCAAAAAGCTGCCGGGAATCCGAGGGTTTCTTGAACTTGTGTACAGAACTTCAACCTACTGTATGTAACAAAGTAGCATTTTAGCAAAAATGTGTATCAGCACTGTTAAGACGTATACATACCGAAATGATTTTCAATGCATGATTTTGACCAGCTTAGACAATCATCGAATTCCTCAAACTCGTGGTCCCGTTACAATCAATTGATGGTGGATAAATATATTGCACGTGGTTTTCGAGGTACCAATTCAATAAATCATGATAAAGCCTCTACCTGGGATAATGGCAAAAATTGGAACGCTCCTTGTGCGAAGGAAGGAGGATGGGTTCGCATTTATCCACTGACTCCATTGATACCCGACAATAGTGTGGACTATGTGTCAGGAAATTCAAGAAACGGGGAGAAACAAGTGAAAAATACAGTTCTTTGCATACACAAGTAACGGTCTAACAACGTTCAATTAATAGAGCTGTATAAAAAGGATATAGTTTATCCGATGAATCTTTTCCAGATACTTGAAAGCTGCAAAAGAAGTACACAAGAAGAATGAGAAATATAGGGACGAACAGAGTAACACTTTACTGCGAAAAGCACTGCAATTGAATACTGAAATTTGGCTGCCACCTAAATGATTAAACACAATGTTAATAACTTTTTATATACTCGTTTATTTCTCAAGCGAATCAGCACGATACGCTTTGACCAATTTATTTATATATAATATTTTAATCATAATCTTTCTGATACTACTGCAATTTTAACATTATAATGTTCGTAATATTTTTAACAGTATAACAGTCTTTTGAATCGTGTTCGAAATGCTAGTGTTAGAAACTTTAACGAAGAGAATATTTGTTTGTTGTACCCCTTCGTTTTTTTTTTTATAATTATGCTTCAATATGAAATATTGTGTAAAACTAACTGATAGACGGACGTGAAAGAAAAAAACGTTTATTCACCAAGAAATTCTCGGTTTATTGAACATTTTCTTGAAAATTTACATTAATTCACTCCTTTCGCTGCTAACCTCTTGTCGCGCTCCTCGGCAATCGAAAGCTTAACACCTTTGTCTCTTGGTAAGCTAATGTACGGCTTTGTACCCTTACCGATGATAAATACATTGTTTAACCTAAACAAACAACACGTATTGTGAGATTCAATGTAATTGGCTAACTTGAACAATAAAATTGAATAATTTTGTCTCCAAAATGGGTAATACTGAAAAACCTATGCAAAGGCAAACAGTGACCATCATTAAGGAATTTTATTTAGGCCAATTTTGACTACAATATGTATTATAACTATATCGTAGCTTCGATCATGGCCTTTGAAAAATTTTAATTTCGCAAAATGTTTAAAATGTTATTAAATACCTTGTAGCGAAAGTGTGCCCCTGCGAATCCTTAATGTGACAAATATCAAAAGATCCTGGATGACGCTCGCGGCTAACGACCGTACCAACACGACCTAAATTTCTTCCTCCAGTAATCATACAGAGATTACCTAATAAATAAATCATGATTAATACATTTTATTATTAAATATACACAACCAAAGCTGTAAAAGACATTTTAATACCTGAATCAAATCGAATGAAATCCAAAATTGTACCAGTTGCTATGTCCAAATGAATGGTGTCATTAACCTTGATTAAAGGGTCTGGGTAACGAATTGTTCTACCATCATGTGTCACCAGGAATGGAATACCTTTTGGTCCAGTCTGAACACGCTTTACTTTGCACAGTTTATACTGTAACACAAAATGGTATTGAATAGGAATGTTATTATTTTATAATCTTCATTTTTGAGTGAATAACACATACCTTAGCTTCTTCAGCAGTAATTCTGTGTGTGGTAAAACGACCCTTAACGTCATAAATTAGTCGGAAAAATTCACCAGTCTTATTAATAGTAATGACATCTAAAATAAATAAAATAATGGCATCAGTTTTCACATATTTTGCATGATAATCATAATTTAAAAAATGTACACTTTTTTGGTGATACAGAAAGAATATTCTATTCAACCTGTGACCGTATCAAAGAATTTTTCTTTACTATTGGCCAATTTTTGACTATAATAATTCCTTTCAATAAAATATTACAGCTTCGATATGGCCCTGCATTTTAATAGAACATCAAACTTACCCATAAAACCAGCAGGATAGTTGGGGTCAGTACGAACTTTTCCATCAACTTTAATCAAACGTTGCATCACAATTTTTGTTACTTCACAGTTAGTTAACGCATATTTCAATCTATTACGAAGGAAAATAACGAGAGGAAGAGATTCCCTCAACTTGTGAGGTCCTGTTGATGGACGTGGTGCATATACACCACCCAATTTGTCCAACATCCATGCTTTAGGCGCGTTAAGACGCTTCAAATGTTTCTTTGGACCTCGAGCCTGAAAAACAAATCCAAATACTTAATCATAATATTAAACAAATGTAATTACTTAAGTAGAGTTAACGTCAAAATTGCTTTACACTGCCGGATTACAATTTTAGGTTAGATTACCTTTTATGTTTTTCTTTTACTTTATAATTATATTAGAATTTTTAGCAAAACACAGTTAACACTTGCATCGCATCAGAAACTCATTTCAAAGAAGGAGTGTCAACAAATATATACATATTGATACAGTTGATGTAAAGAAACGATCTGTGTTCGTACAACCTAACCATATTTCTCTCATTGTAAAAATAGGATAGATTAACGAATGATATGCCTATCAATATTCAGTTTAGATCTTGGAGGCTACATTTTGAGTAATTATTCAAAGATACAATGCATTGTACGTCAGATGTAAATGGATTTTACGTTAACAACATACTCCTGACTTACCATCTTGGTTTTCTAAACGGAAAAGGCACCTCTACGCGCTGTTCACATCCAGGAAGTGCCTTACAACGCCATTATTAATCAAAATGGCGGATAGTTTTCAACCATGGTTTTCAAATATTATCGGATTTTTTGTGCTTTGAAATTAAATAATTATTATATAATAAATTATGACTATTACACTTACAGACAACTATAAACTTATATAAAAAAATTAATGTTTTTAGTTTATAAATGTTTTAAAAATAAATGAATTTAAATAAAAAAATAATTGAAGGGAAAAAAGACACTATTTATGTGTAGAATAAAATTTATAAAATGAATATTAATTTAAAAAAATACAATATCTAAAATATAATGATATAAAAATAGTCAACCTTTTCTCGCAGACATTAAATAATAGCAGCTCATTGCTATCAAAGATGCTGATATCTCCAAGTCCCACGCTGTCCAGAGATCCCATACTGTCCACATATTCCACACTATTTATAAGCACAGTATTTATTGCTTTATTTATGAGCTTTAATAAATAAACCTTTCTAAGGAATTTAATTGAGAAATATCGAAATGGTACATTTCTTATTTTAAAAAGCCCGCCATTTGTAACGATGTTTCGAATTTCTCGGTTAATAATTGTTGATAAGTTTCAACGCTTTGGGTTCAGCACAAACTAATTTAGCGCAATGTTGATAACCTATCGTTGTCGGTAATACACTACAGTCGATAATATACCAATGTCAGTTCTTTTCACGGCACGCTTTATTAAATTTGTGAATAAAGATATGTGAATAATAACTCCTTTTAGTATTTACGATAACATTTAATATAATTTTATTCTTATTTTAACATTTCAAATCTTTTGTATTATGTGAAAAAACATTCCATTTCATAAGATACTATTAATTTGAACGTAGTACTCCAACAATATCATCCAACAAAGCAGATGCACCAATTCTAAATAAATCTTTAGTTAACCATTCATCTCCTAATTCCGTTTGAGCCAACATTATCCATTCTAAAGCTTCTTGAGAAGTTTTAATGCCACCAGCAGGTTTGAGACCAACCTAAAGAACATATATTTTGATGATGAATGTATGAAATATCAGATACATTTTACTTTTATCTGGCATAATGTTATACCTTTCTCTTTGTGGATTCATAATAATCTTTGATTGCACGACACATAACTATTCCAACCGGCAAAGTGGCATTTACTGCTTCTTTTCCAGTAGATGTTTTAATAAAATCTGCTCCAGCCATCATTGCTACCATGGATGCTTTGTATACATTTTCCAAATTTTGTAACTCTCCAGTAGAAAGTATGACTTTCAAACATACTTTATTGCAGCAAGCGGCACGGAATGCTTTCAATTCTTCATACAATTCATTCCATTGTTGCATTAAAACTAATGGGCGATTGATAACAATATCAATTTCATCAGCTCCCAGTTCAACATCTATTTCCACCTCTCGAAGACGTGTTTCCAATGGAAATTGCCCAGATGGAAATCCTCCACCCACTATTTATAAAATAATATTTTATATGTCATATTGATTTTAATATAAATAACAAAGAACCACGTTACTGACCAGTATCCCTATTAATTTTATGTTCTTTGTCAAGTTTTCCCAGCACAGTCAATAATTCTGGAAATCTTAAAGGATAGACACATACAGATGCAGTAGATACAGTTGGATTAGATTGCACTTGAAGAGGATTCACTGCCTGTAATTGTTTATCTTAATTATTACTTAGAAGATATTAAAGTTAAAAAATGTAGATTATGAAATCATTGATACCTTTGCACATATGGCTTCAACTGTTGCAAGAGTGTCATTGGCCCCTAAGGTAGTTAAATCTATAAAACCTATAGCCTTCAGTAACCAAGCGGTTTTTGTATTTGGATTCAATGCCTTAACTTTAGATCGTATAGAATTAATTTTTTGATCTATAGTGGATTGGTCAAAGTTCATTTTAGCTAGAACAACACGAAGATATAATCTTAATTAAGTATAATCTTACTTAAATCTTACATTTTATCTTTAATAATATAAAATTAATCACATACCATTAGCTAACTTTTGGATATCCATCTTGCTTCTTTTAAAATTCACGAAAATTAATTACTGCTTAAGAAAAAAGTAGAAGAGGCAAGTTACTTGAAAATGAAATGAAGACACGGGATTGACCTGAACTTCTAGAAGATATCATTTAAATATATTTGTTAAGAATTGATAACAGCGTGATGGTTCATGATCCGTGATTGTTTACAGGCGATATAAAGCGAGAGTGAAAGTACTCGTGTAATCATTCCATATCAATGTGTCCACAGATTATGTACTTTAGATGTTACGGGGTTTCTTCCACATTCCCCCCACTATCATAATTTGGGAGCATCAGCTGATACCACACCATACATGTACAATTTAAATACAAACACTTCTCGCGTAAATTAAGATGCAGCTGTTTGTGTTGGATACAAAACCGACAAATTATTAATTAATGGAACCTCTATCTGCAAGAATTTCTTCTGTTCGCGAGAAGGAGAAAGCACATACAGGATGACCTAACTAGTCTAGGTCAATCGTGACCCATACCTAGGAAAAAAATAATATTTTGATTAAAGTTAGGTATACAAATTTTTTAAACAAAAAATTGTATACATCGATAAATAATATCTAAACTGATAGTAAAAGATTTAAAGAATAAAAAATTAAATTCAAATCGCCGATGTCTCGGCGGTCCGCCGTCTAAGGGCTAATGTTCGTGTTGTAACATGAGTCGGTACACTGATGCAGTGGATGGGCAAAGTCTTTTCTTGCAAATAACACTTCTATATATGCATTCAGTCTAATTGACCGTTAGTTTATCTCTCGTTACGCAAGCCTATAAACCATAGCATAGTCGTAGCTGGACTCTTCTTGATAACAACTTCATCAACTGCAAACAAAATAAAGAGTGGATATAAAACTAATTAATGATACGCGAATCAACCTCATAGCTACTTTTCAGTGGTATAACAATCTATATCTTCCTTAGAAAGTTCATTTACGGACTTTGAAAGTTATCAATTAATTTTGTGGATTCATTTCATTGAATGTCTTGTGCTTCAATGCATTCCTTGTAAAGGTACCAATAATTTTTATTAATTGTATATGGCATGATAATACAGATGCATTTAATCACATAGAAATGCATTACTTTAATACTTTAATCACACGACGATAACAATTAATAAAAGAAGAAATGACAAATACTCATTACATAATTTTCTGCCTAGATATGTTAAATTTATTTCTTATCGTTTATGTAATTAATCTAATTAATGAATCGGTTCGTGAATTATTCCAAATGCACTAATTTAAGACGTTAGATTAAGCCACATGCACTCACAGATTGCTTGATAAATTTTCAACTTGTATGCAAAGTTTAGTAACAAGAATTCTTTATTGCTGTACAACAAATATTGCTATGTATAAAATAAATAACAGAAATAAATATTCTAAAGTGTTTAAAATATTTCATTTCGTAATTTAAAGTACCACATCTAAAAAAGTCTGATGATATTTCCACATTAAAATAACTTAATAGAACTATTGTCAAGAATTTACCGTCCACTAATTTGTATTAATAAGTTACCAACATGAACTACTGAAATTTCGATTAACATTATCTGTAATGTTGCCACTGTTTCCAGTATTGTTCTGTCTGCATTTCAGAAAGTCGCGATACGGTTCGATCGAAAGCGAAAATTTCTTCTTCCCCGGTAAAAAGATTAGATTTGTGATCTTCCTGTTAATAAAATAGATTTAGGAAATAATATATCAACATTTGAAAACAAATTTTCTTATTTTACTTACTGAGTCGTGCGATATTTTTAAGTCATCCATTAACATTCGTTTGTCATCTGAATATTGGTTATCACCTTCTGGTACAAAAAGCTTTGTGTGTGGTACAGCTGCAGATATAACAACCCGTACCTAACAAACGAATAATGAAGTTCTATAGTGCCTTAACTAAACAAAATTGCATTATCAAAAATGTAATCTTACCTTGTTATCATACAAGGTATCAATTAATGTAATAAATCTCCTGGTTTGAGATTTAAATCGAAAATCTAATTGAGGTACATCTCTTATTATAATTGTATGGAATATTTGACTTAACTTTAAGTAGTCACTGGCTCCAAGTGGCTGTAAAAAAATGATATGATATTAATAACATAAAAACATTATAAATCTTCAATGTCATTCATAGAGAAAATGTGAAGTAACTTACTCTATCACATAACTCTTCAAATGTTGAATCTAATACTTGACCACAAGTCCTTTCAAAACTAACATTACGACCTCTTATAGAAATGGTACGTGGCCTCACAATATCATTTTCCATAGAACACAAGTATTTAAATACATTATCTACATCACTTACAGCATCTTCTCCTTTTCTGGAATTAAATTTCTTTATAAGTAGATGTTTTAGTGTATGTTATTTCCATGAATGTGTTTCACATACATGAAATAGATTTTTTCATCACCAAGCCCATTTTTCAATCTATAGTCTATCCCTGATTCCAAAGAATATATATTACAATAAGTTTTTAATACTTGTATAAATGGAATAAAATTTCCCCTCTGCAACCCATTCTTATACAAATCATCAGGTGCTCTGTTACTAGTTGCAATCACTATTACCCCACGATTGAAGAGTTCAGTAAATAATCGTTTTAATATCATCGCATCTGCAATATCAGTAACCTATGATATATATATATTTAAATTAATATACGTCTTATTTAATCTTATATAATTGACTATATGCTTTACAATAAAAACCTGAAATTCGTCAAAACAAAGTAACCAGGCTTCGTCAATAATAATTTTGGCAACTGGTGGTATTGGATCAAATGGCTGGAGCTTTGTAGTATGAACATCTCTTACAATACTCTGTTTTACCTCATGTACTTTACTGTGTACATCAAGCATGAATGAATGAAAATGAACTCTCTTTTTCTTTTCAACCTAAAATAATATTTGATTGCTATTTTAATGCTATGTCATATAGATTGATTTTCTATATCTGTAAAAATTACAAACCTCGCAACATTCATAGAAAAGATCCATCAACATTGTTTTACCTCCACCTACTGCTCCGTAAAGGTACAATCCTTTTGGTGGCTGTTTTCTTTGCCTTCCAAGCCATTTATCCAACAGGTTAAACTCTTCCGGTTTATATCCACTTATCTCATTATAAATGTTCTGCAATGCTTCAGCCACCTTCAACTGATGTTCATCCTTCTCCAATTCTCCTTTTATTATTTTATTATTTAAAGTAGCAATTGGTCCATCCTTGATTGAGATAATACTAGTGACATACCCACAATTTTGAATCGAAATCGAAGGTTGAAATCGTGACAATAGATTTGGAAAATAATTTTGTTTGATAAATTTCTTGAGCAATAAACGAGTCATTATGGAAAGTGTCCTAAAGAGAAGGTCATTACTTATACACGTGTGTATTAATTATCAAATAATAATACGTATTCGTACTTACAAATATACAATTTACATATGTACATTTAATTTAACATGTTAAATTAATTAGACACAGAGAAATGTTTCCATAAAAATTACCAAACATGTTCGTTTCAATTTACATTTGACACACAGTAAAGTATCGCAATTTAACCTTTATATTACGTATGAAAATGTAATATACATATTTAGCTTAGAATAGCACACACATACATACATACCAAGAAATTTAGAAAGCATGATAGTGTATAGCATAATATTCAACAGTTATGAATCGATTACATTCAAAATATATGAACTCGCTCGTCAGTTTTTTTATTATCAAATTACAATCGATATTCCTGAGGTATTTGGAATCCAAAAGAAATTTGTAACAAAATCATATATAGTTTTTGAAATTTTTATCCATCGCGCGTTATGCCTATGACGTAATCAAAAAGAAAATACAGGGTGTCCCAGAACTCCTGTAGGAGCCGGAAATGGAGGGTAGCTGAAACTATTCTGAACAACAATTTCCTTTGCAAAAATATCGGATGGGGCTTCGTTTTTGAATTATTAAGCAAAAGAAATAAAGAAAATTTAGAAAATTTGTGAATTAAGAAAATTTCAAAATAGTACATTACTCATTTTGAAAAGCCCGCCATTTTTAACGATGTTTCGGAATTCTCAGTCGGTAATTATTGAGTAGTTTCAGCACTTTGTTCGCAGGTGGCGCCAGGGGTAAAAATAAAAAGTCGGTAAAAATTAATTTATTAAAAATCGGCTTTTTAACACCATTACATAAAATATTTTGTTGTTATAAATGTCTCTATAACTTTAGTTTATCCGAAAAGTGGCCTGGTTTTTGAAAAAACACAATTTTCTGTTTCGCTAATTTCGTCGGTAACACCCCATGTACCGTCCTCAGTTGCTCTTTAAAAAAATTGAAAAATGAAGCTTGAACGATATTAAATTCATTATTTTATAATAATACAATGTTTTATCTTTCTACTATTCAAATTAGATGACCCCAGGACTGTATTTATAATACCGAAAAATATTCTGCAATTTTTACTTATTCCTTCTGTTGGGATATCCAGCCATTCAGTCATTCCCTTTATTCTAAGGTACGATTACTACTAAAACCAATACATTGTAACATACACATTCAATGAACTTTCAAGATTTAATTAAAATATTTTGTACAAATATATACATAAATTTTATTTATAGCTGTAAATTTAGAGTCAACATTAAAAAGTTCTTCAATCATTATGAAAAATTTTTGTACTATATGTAGGGTTGTACAATGGTGGTCTTCGTTTATCTGGACTGATTCCTTCCCTGGATGAGTAATAACGTCTTTCAATAACTTTATCGAAAAACCTGCTTAATTTAACGGAAGAACTAGATCCAGCAGCTAATGACCTTACTTGGTGGCAATCCTGAAAAAGTAGAACTAAATATGGCTAAACTAAATATTGCTAAAAAGGGAAAAGGATATCTAATATACCAAAAATATTTCATCTGCACCACATTCCTCTGCGATAGTCGAGGATCGTCTATGAACGTTTGATCTTACTTCTGCAACCAAATCCAATTTTGTACCAACGACTAAAATTGGTATCTAGAATAATATATTTTATTTGTACAAAACAATATTGCATAAAATTGTATATTTATTCTATTACCTGAGTAGATCCAACAAATCTTTCAGGATCAAAATCATCAAATGGCTTTGATTTCATGTTACTATCTTTACTTAAAACTTCTTCAAGCCATTTTTGGAGATTTTGTTGGGATTTTCTATTTGTTAAATCATGTACCAATATGATTCCTATTACATTATTAATAATACTTTATCATTAATGTTTCATATTATGTGTTTTAAAGCTATTTAGGTATGTATTTTGTATTTGTACCATTTGTAGGATTATAAAAGACCGATCTTGTATTCTTATGATTTTGACTTCCACCAACATCCCATAATTCAACAAAATATTTTCTTTGATTAGGAGTTCCTTGTTTGTATTCGTGTAATTTCACTTCTACAGAACAACCTATGGTCCACGAAGGATTACTGATAGGTTGTTGTTGACATATTAAATGTACTAATGATGTCTTCCCAACACCTGAAAATAATTATACTTAATAACATACAAATTTCATAACCTATATTATTCATCATACTTCCAAACAAGTATAAAAATAAATAAAATAAAATACATGATATAAATGTATTAACTGATTAAATATTTTTAGATAATAAATATATACTGACAATAAGTTTGTTTTTATTCATATTACAATGTTCAGAAAATAAACAACAATATGATGGTCATCATAGTAATAAAAATATAGAATTGTATCAAATATATATTCCTACCAGAATCGCCAACAACGATAATTTTAACTTTATCGATCGCAGCCATTGATAATCTTTATTAAAGCATTTGAAAATGTACACTTATATTTCTATTTCTTTGTTCCCTTTATCTGTCAGGTTTTCATTTGACAATTTCGTATACTGTGAGCATATAACCTAGAAATAATCGTACTCATAAACAAGCATCCAGTGGCACAGTTTTCAAGTATATTTGTCGTCGTTTGACGAAATAATGAATTTTATCTTTTTGTTTTTTATTTTATTTGTGTGAATATATACTTAACGTTATGATATGTATTTTAATTTATATCTGTCGATATTGATACAAGTTATTTTATGATAAAAGTACTGTTTATATGATTTTAGAGGTTAGTATGTTTTGTTACATTTGTATATAAACAAATAAATGTAATATTAAAATAATAGTAAAATAATTATAAAATGAATTAAAATGACATTAATTCAGCCATTAAATAAATAAATCATCTTTTTATTAATAATTTCCAGTCATTTGGATAATATTTTAATATATATGATGACAAACATAATGAGCGGTGAGGAAAGACTTGTTACAGAAGTACCCAGCAGTTTAAAACAATTAGCACGCTTAGTAGTACGTGGATTTTATACAATAGAAGATGCATTAATTGTTGATATGTTAGTCAGAAATCCATGTAAGTATATTAGTAATGATATATTTATGTATTAATTGATTTACTAAAAGCTGTGTATTATTGTATCTTTATTAGGTATGAAAGAAGATGACATTTGTGAGCTTTTGAAATTTGAACGTAAAATGTTAAGAGCTAGAATATCTACCTTACGTAATGATAAATTTATACAAGTTAGATTAAAGATGGAAACTGGATCAGATGGAAAAGCACAGAAAGTTAACTATTACTTTATTAACTATAAGGTAAGATATTCTTGAAAAATGCTTGATTTTCACTAATAAGATATTAATTACATCATGCTATATTTATATTTTAGACTTTTGTAAATGTGGTAAAATATAAGTTAGATTTAATGAAGAAAAGAATGGAAACTGAAGAAAGAGATGCTACTAGTAGAGCTAGTTTTAAATGTACAAATTGTTTAAAAACATTTACAGATCTTGAAGTAAGTATATTATTTATGGATATTACAGCAATGTTTCTCAAACTTTTAATTCTTACATTATTGTAAAAGGTAATTTGAGAAACATTGTTTTACTGTCTTACAAAAAAGATTAGCTGTAAAATATTGATTAACATGATATAATGTAGGCAGATCAGTTATTTGATATGACTACTGGTGAATTTAGATGTACATATTGTCGTGAGATAGTGGAAGAAGATCAGTCTGCGCTTCCGAAAAAAGACTCGAGGCTGTTATTGGCTAAGTTTAATGAACAATTAGAACCTCTTTATATTTTATTAAGGGAGGTAGAAGGTATTAAATTAGCTCCTGAAATACTAGAACCTGAACCAGTTGATATAAATACTATCAGAGGGTAGGTGTTTTTAATGAAGTTATTAATTTTATAAAAAAGTTCTTTTAAATTATCTATACCTCTTTTTTTTAGTATCGACACGAGGAAACCAAGCAGCTTAAGAGCACCTGGTGAACAATGGTCTGGTGAGGCCACAAGGTCATCAGGTTTCTTAGTAGAAGATACCAGAGTAGATGTTACAATTGGTGATGATACCATTGATGATAATACAGCAAACAGAAGAAAAGAAAGACCAATTTGGATGATGGAAAGTACCGTTATCAATTCTGACTCACAGGTAAATTTTAGTTTAGAAATGTATTAATATCGGTATTTTGATACTTGTTACTAATAACATTTATTTTCAGCCTGATGGAATTAGTACCCAAGAGAACATTTTGGACAAAGCTGCAGCCACTGCCACCAATACAACCACAACGAATAACAAGCAAGGTGAAGATATTATGTCTGTATTGTTGGCCCATGAGAAGAAAGGAGGAACAAATTCAACGGCTGCTATAAAATCTGTATTACCTCAAGAATCTAGTGATAGTAGTGATAATGAAGAAATTGCTGAAATGCAAACTATTGATACAGGTATGGTCTTCAGGAACCATTTTGAATATATCATATAATTACTGTGCCTTGAAGTATGTTTTATCCAATTTTTAGGAGAAGTGGAAACTATGGATTCTGAAGATGATGATCTTGTACCGACAGTCACAGTTGCCGGAAAAACTGTAGCCATTGCAGACGTGAATGATGCATTAATCGCAGAAATGACTCCCGTGGAGAAAGAAGCATACATTCAAGCATATCAAGAATATTATTCTCACATGTATGACTAGACAGAATACGGCGCAAGACTGAGTGGTTACTGAGATTCTTGTAATATTTTGTATAGTCATTAAAATAAACAATTCTCTGGATTTGACAAGAATTTATTTTGTTTCAAACGAAGTAAACTTGTGTGTATGTGTATATAATTATTTATAGTGGTATATGAAGCAAATAAACCCACTGAATTCACATTTTATAACTTTTATATTTTTTTCTAACATATAGATACAATTCAACAATGTCATCAGTTTGTAAATAAATGAACATTTACAGACACGTTATAATCATGATGAATAAAAATTAGTAGCATACATGTCACTTCTGGTAAGGCGGGAAAGCTTTAATCTTAGCCAAATATAAATTATTTATTAAGCTTACTTAGAATCATTTTATCTTCTTTTTTTTGTTCGCTCTTATGTGAATTTCTAGCCGACCACCACCATCGGATAGAAATTCTAAGACGATATATACTTTTCGTTTAACACTTTTCGCTTTTTTTTTTACATTTTTATTATACTTTTTTATTATCTTAGGTTATTACGTTTTATTTGTATAGACCAATGAATACATTACAGATATTGTAATGTTTTACCTTCTGTACCTTTTTATTTTTTCTTTCAATACTTCGACATATTTTACATCAAAAGAATCCTAGAATAGAAACGATACACACTCTATATGTATATATAATACATTTTATTACTCGTCAATAATTCTGTTTATTATTCTATTGTATTTTTAGTGAAATTTACTGAACTGTATTAAAAGTCCAAGATTCCTTTGAGGTAAATATTTGCCGTTTTTAGGAATACTGTTTATTCTGGCTCGTTCAAACGCAGACGAGCAAAGTCTTCAAACACAATATTATCATCGTCGTCATTAGAGTAGCATGAATTCTCATAGCGTGCTCTATCAATGCTCTTATTTTTCTTCAGGATAGCCCTTTCCTTCTCTGCAGCCCCTGTTAAAAGCAATATGTTATGTTTAGAAATGTAGTAAATAAACCTTTATGAGTATATTATTAAAAAATTATTCACCAGGAGCAGGATGCATCAGTTTAAACGGAACGTCTGTAACCAGTTCACCACCCAAAGTGCCACAGTTTAGCTTCACTCGCACAGAATACGAGATCACGATACCCATAGCTTCACCGGGAGCCTTGCCCTCTGCGACCATAGTTGAGGATGCAAGATTCACATCGTCATCCTGGGTAACAAATAAAAATGAAAAGAACCAATCCAGAACAAATAATATCAGCTGAATTATTGAATAATTTCTTTCATACCTTCAAATGGCCATCCAAAGCAATTCCACGGCGGTCCTTGTTGCTGCTTGCCAATGGTACAAGATAAAATTCTTTCGTGAAGGAGGCACCAGGTGTAATTGGGCAACCCTCGCGTGTTTCCAAGCTAGCCACATGTCGGGAGAACTGAGTGTTAACCATCGTCACCTCACAATGTTGCACCACGAAGAGCTAAAAGACAAAATGCTTAGAAGTGAACGGTACTGCAAGTTCCATTACTATATTCATGATTAAATACCTTGATATTCTTCACTGCTTTTCGAGAATTGTTAGTAATTATAACGTTTGCAACTACTTTTTCACCGTGGTAGTAGATCTCCCTGTCAAGCGTAACTTCAAGATTCAGTTTTCCTTGAGAGAATGTAAATCCTTTGGAAACCAGAGAGCTAGGCAATTTACGTCCCCTCGTGGGTGGAGCATACTGCAATTTCTTGATGGCCAATGCAACGGATGATCGTTTGTGTCCCTAAGAACAAATTATAACTCATTTTTATACAAGTCATCTGTTGTAATGCAGCAATTGTTGAGTTTAGATGCTAAGTTACCTTGTCTTCTTCGTGTTCACCCACGTACACTTTGACAGTGTATTCGACTCCCAATGGTTTTCCTTGATCGTCGTCACCAGGTTGAAGAGTGACCGAGCTGGGTGAGTTTTGTGGGAATTGGAACAAAAATGGATATGCGTTTGCTCCAAGCCGTTTCAGAAGACGTTCCTGCACGGGTGTCATGTCCTGTTTCTCCTTCTTTATAGGGACTATCTGTTCACGGCACAGGACAAGTTCCTTGCTGAACTTGACACCCATAACTTCATCCTCTTCTCGGCCATAGCGGAAAACCGTTGTTACCTGTACAGTAGAGTAGCGAATAAGATACAAAACTCCAATGAATTCAAATAAAACATGAATTTTCTTACCTGTCCGTAAATTTTTCTTCCTTGAAGATAATCATTTTCAACAACAACAATGCCATCAATGGGATCTACACTATCCAAGTGGTCGATGAAATCTCTTTTGCCCAGGTAAACTGTGACTTTTCCTATGATAATCAAAAGGTATGATATAAGTTTAAAAATGAATACAATTGCTGAACTTGAAAGAATATTTTTAATATTGCTTCTAGAACATGGTGTTTTATTACATACCATTTGGGGTAGTCTTTTTGAATACCTTGATGGCTACAACGCAAGCCAAAAACAAGAAAGGAAACATTTGGCACCTTTCTACAGTCAAATGAATAAACAGAAGCTTGTTTCCCGCCCAGAAGTGACAGTCTCCTGTCATGAACGGGGTACTTCATATAGTCCCAGAGGGGCTTCTTGCTAGAAGCCATACTACTAATAGCATTATTTTATTATACAAGTTGCTTAATGAGATTAGAGCACACATATACGAATTTCGTTACGTCCATTGCTGAAATAAGTCAGTATCTCATATGCCTTCAATGAAGAAAAATGATACAGTTTGACAAGAGTGCAAAACATCATAGTTTTCCCTGTGCATAAAACAATGTTACAAAAAGTTATTAATAATAATGTTTATCCTATATATATTTGTAAATATTATTATATACAATTATACATTTAATTGATATGATAGAGGCCAAAATAAAGAAATACGCGTGATCAGTCTTAAGATTTATATTTATTTCAATAGTAAGTGCTTACATAGTATAATATGGAGGTATTTTAATTGAAATCAAATCCCTTGAATGCTTAAGGAATCGCTTATGTATATTTTTACACAAATTTTTCGTAAATGATAAACAATATCCATTTCATTCAAGTAGGTATTACTTATCATTGTTAATTAAAATCACTTGTATTCCTCTTTTTCTTCTTTCACATTCAGCAATCAGTAAACACCTTGTACATTATTTATATGTTATTATGTGAACACTACTTTAATATTGTTTCCAAACTGTTATGATAACTGAAAGATATTTCTTTTTTTTTATAAATAAGTAAGGCAAATGTTAATGCCCTTGTTCAAACGTGCAAATTTACAAATGAAGAAACATTTTTCAATAAATCAGTAATAAAATTAATTTTAATTGTGCTCACAGAAACTCAGCTGGATAACTGTTTCTTGGTGTTTAATGCTTTCATAATATGAAGAGACTTCATATTACACCAAAAACTGCATGCAGCAGTCAAGAAAACCTCATTCGTACCAAGAGTAATTATTTTTCTTGCATATTTCTTTTTTTTTAATATAAAAGAACCAAAACTAAACACAAAAAAAAGATAGATTATAAAAACAAATAATTACAAACTAAAAATTTTTTAAAACCAATAACAATAAGTAATAAGTAGTAGCATTATGATAAATATTTCTAATAATAGGCACAGTTAAAATATAGATATAGTATATTCATTATTTACCGTTTTATTATGCTACAGAAAGTCGTTGCTACCAGGGAACAGAAATATTTGCGAAATTTTATGAAACCTTTATTTCAAATACTTATTTTTTGACAATATATTGATACAATGCTACAGACTATACGTTATCTTGATCTCTTTACAAATTTCCGCATTTGTATTTCGAACAAAAATGATATCTTTTGCTAAGAAAAAACTTGTAACATATATATATATATAAGAATGTAATTAAATTTAAGTAATTAATAACAAATTAAAAATTTATCCTAAAGCAATGTTATTAAGACATCAAGGATTTCTTTTTTTCAATTTTAAACAAAAGAAAATTGTCCCTTGTGTTTGTTTAAAGTATTTTTTGGCAATTTAATTTTTTTATCAATTATATATGGTATTCAAGTTTTAACATTTCCATGTTAGGGGAATGTTGCTCGCATTGAAAGTTTATATATGCAAAAATTTTAAACGCAAATAAAAATATTTCATATCGTCGAAATAAAACTTCATACATAAAGTACATTCATTTTGTAGAAATAAGACAAAATTCAATGAAAACAATTTTCCCCAGCATACTGTTTGATCTTTCGCATATGCACAGTGCTTTCTGCCGAAAAATCCACATTTGTACGCTTTCGTTTTACAAGAGTATTTGCATACAATTGAGCAACATTTAATAATTAATGTACCATTAAATCAACAAAGAATTACTTTTGTATTATTCGATATTATTCTCAACATTTTTTTTTCCGTTATAATGTGCAAGAAATGAACATTCATCTAATTTTAATTAATTACGCGATGTTACAGAACCCTGTGCAAGTCAAGCTCTTGACTTCAAGCATAGTCATGCACTGTGTATAACTTCTGTACGTATTAATATTTGTACATAGTTATAATCTCGGTACAGTTCCCTGATACCAGCGTATTTCTAACATCAGACAGTACAAATATTGTTAGTTTCAATAGTATACACTGTAGATTTCTTGTAGTATGCTGTTTACTGCAAACCTACTAAACTTACATTACTAATTTTTTTTTCTTTTTTTTTTTTAATATTATTTATCAGACACTTTTTTTTCTTCAATGTAAATCATAGTATGAATTTCTTTTAACAATATTTCCTTGAATGAGGTGGTGCTGCATACCATGAATTAAATTTCAAGCAAAAATTTATCTCACACAGTAGAAATCTACAATAACAAGGAGAAAAAAAATAAAGAATTGGATTATATCAACAAAAGTCTTTTCTTTTATTGAAACTAATTAAATGCTTATTCTATAGAGTAAAAATTAAGCATGTAATTCATGTATGTTCTCACCTAATATTCTTCACAGAAACATGACCTTACATATAAGAATCTTGTTTTAGGATAGATCTAAAATTCAGAAATTATTAAAATGAAATATTCTTTGAAAAATAAAGAAAAAATAATAGTTTTACTTACAACTTGGCGCAGCTGCAGATTCAAATCTCTTTTGTATCTGATCATAGGTGAATTTAACAAAAGCATCATATTGTTCAGAGAGCTTCATATTTAAAATCTGATCATACTCTTCTCGGATTTGTGTTTCTTGTTCCTTAAGCATTCGTTCACAAATCAAACCAACCTATAAAATCATTTGTTCAACAGTTTTCAATTCACTAACTACAGACACTAATGTCATTAACATAAATCAATTAAAGTCATTTATTTACTTTTTTAAACGACACATTACATATACCTGTCTGAATGTAAACAAGGGTTTCTCTTTTCCACTAGGGCTATAACTACATGAATTAGAACCACACGCAGACGGGCTTGAAGGACTAGCAGGGCCTTCCATATCCGAAGAATCACCACCATTATTTTGAGGACTAAAATGCAATTGTTTGCGTCGATGCAGTCTCCGAATCTCTTCTCTTATATTGGCAGCCATTTTTTCTGTATACAAAAATTATTGTACTTTCTTAAAAAATTGTATCTTTTGTATTAACACTCTGTTAATAAATCAATAAACAAAGAATTTTATACAAACTGTATAAGTGTCAAAATATATGAAATGAACAATAACAATTATTACATTCATATTTTATAAATATCAAAATACAAGTTAAGATAATAATACTGAAACGTATTGATATTTTCAGATAATAAATAATTGAAAGCAAATAAATTTTAATCATTTTCTAACATAATGGTAAGATATTAAACTAATCAGAAAAATGAAGGTTCATTCTCAACGGCCGTTACTACATTACCATATGATTTACGCATCTTCCCCTACCAAAACGCCGCACCTACCCTCCCTCTTTAAAATGATTAGAATTTAATTTTTTAAATTGTTGTAACGAATTAACTGCCCTTTCTCTGTCATAATGTGATTGAGAAAGAACGAAACGGGGGGATAAAGGCGAAAAAAAAAAATTAAAAATGGCCGTAGCTCATAGCAATTACCAGGGGTAAGTTTATGGGTTACTTCGCCAAAAGGCGATGGATTTTGTGGTCTGGAATTGGCCTGCGTCGATGATGAACTGGGCGAGACACACATCGGAACGCATCTTCGTCGTTTGCTAGGGCGACCATGACTATGCACCGGGTCGAACTCCAAAGATCTCTTTAGAGTGGCGCAGGCCATTTCTCTCGTTTACCGTCCCGTTCACGACTGACACCCAGACGCTGGGTATAGCCCGTGAGCAACGATGATTATGCCAGAAAATACAGCAAAACCACCGTGTACGCGCACTGTCTGAGCTGATTTGCCAACTGCACTCTAGCTGTTCCGACTTCCTTCGCGCTGATCTCTACGGATTTCCTCGTACTTTGACTGAGCTGCACCAAAACAAACACTGCGGTAAAACAATATGGCTGGCGACCACGGTTTGTCGGCTAGGAACAACCACGGAACGAATGTCTCAACCATCAAAGCACCATCTTTTTCGACTGGCCACTGCTTGCATTCCGAAATGTATACGTCGCAGGCTCGACTAAAATCGAAACCCTTCGTTTCTGATTGGTCGACAGACTGCACGGTGGCGTCCCTGCATTTCCTCTTTCCGATGTATTTTAATTGAAACGAAAAGATCAAGAATTCGATAAACTCTTAATATTTGAATGGACTCTTAAACCAATATTATATGTTCATCAAAATCTAAAAACTACATAGTAGAATTAACTGATATTTTAATAGGAACTTATTCTTTCGCTTAAATTTAAAACGTGTATTGATTTTTCACTGAATCAACGAGAAAATTCTAATATATGCAACCTTATTTTATTCAAAATATTTCAAATGTATAAATTTATTAAAGTCACTGTTTACATCATTAAAAAGTAACGTTTCTTCGAAATATATGTTCCTTGACAAATATGTTCATGTATAATGTATTATGAATAACTTGCCGATAATTTCAAATAGTTAATCAACTTGTCAGAATTTAATTTTTAACGTTTCATTGTATCCTTATTTGTGACTAAATACGTTGTACAATTATGTATCAGTGATGGGTAACTTTGTAGGTTTGTTTGATGCATTTGGATTTTCGTTTAAAAACGATTTTGTAAAGCATGCGCATTACTTTTGTCTACCCCTCTCTATTCGCTTTGGGGAATTTTAAGCGGTGTAGGAAGAAGTCTTACGCCATTCTATATTTACGATTTTTACCGTATTGTTATACGTTTTGTCTATTTTTCTTGTAGACCGTCCAAGAAAGCGACGAATAATGACTACAATGAGTCCCGTGGTAATTGCAGCTACAGCTAGGCATACAGCAACAGTAAGTAGAAAATATCTTCTTCAATGTCTCCTTCTTGGTTATATCTGGTGAAACATGATTTTTAATTAATTATAAGTTAATTATTGCTGACACAATTTCATTTTATAAACATTAACTGCTTATAACATGTCTTTATTTATTCCTGTTCAAATTTTACATTATAATTATGTTCTGGTGAAGTGATTCAATATAAGAAAAAGGTTTTTTTTATGACACACATACTGTTACAAAATACGTCTGTAAGGATTAAAGGTAAATAGTAGCATGCATTTAAGTAATTTTATTAGTTTTATGTAACATATTATTTCTGTTTCAGCTTATATTTTTTCATGGACTAGGCGATACAGGGTAAATAACACATTATTATATAATGAAAATGTAATATAATTGTATACTTTATATTTATCTTATTTGTTTTATAGACATGGCTGGGCCAGTTCAATGGGTGCAGTAAGATCTCCCCATATTAAAGTTATCTGTCCTACTGCGTATGTATACTTGAGCCAAAAACAATCAAATACAAATAAACAAGAATGTTGAATAATTGTCTTTCTAAGTATATATGTCATGTAGTTCTATTGTTTCAGGCCTACAATGCCAGTGACATTAAATGCAGGTTTTAGAATGCCTTCCTGGTAGGTAATACATCATAAATTAAAATATAATTTTCATAAGTCATAAATTTATATGTTGAAGATAAAAACTAATTCTTATATTAATGAATTTAGGTTTGATTTACGATCTTTGGAACCAAATGGACCTGAAGATGAAGAAGGTATTCGTAGAGCTGCAGAAATGGTACATTCCTTAATTGCAGAAGAAGTTGCAGCTGGAATACCTACAAAACGCATTGTTTTGGGTGGTTTTAGTCAGGGTGGTGCCCTTGCTATATATAGTGCTCTCACGTTTCCAGAACCTTTGGCTGGTATTATAGCTTTATCAGCTTGGCTTCCATTGCATCAAAAATTCCCTGCTGTATGTATATTCAAGCTATAAAAATAAACTTGGTGTTACATATGTAAATAAGTTTATAATATTATGTATATTACAGGAAGCAATAGGAAATAAAAACACTCCACTACTCCAATGCCATGGTGATTGTGATCCTATAGTGCCCTACAGATGGGGTCAATTAACTGCATCTGTTCTCAAACAGTTTATGACACAAACAGAATTCAAAACATACAGGGGAATGATGCATACATCTTGTGATGAGGTAAGAATATTACGTATTTCTCAAGCTTATCATAATTTCAAGAGGTAAAATGATTAAGTACTAGCAAGATTTTTATGCCCTAATATCTCAGACAGTATTGTTATGGGTGTGTTTGCATTAATTTAAATAACGAACTAATTTCAAATTCTTAATACATGTTACTTTCACAGGAAATGCGTGACATGAAGAAATTCATCGAAAAGGTTTTGAAGCCGTAATAGTTATATTGAATATAATAATGTTTTAAATATTAAACTTACTTTATTGTTCTTTATTAAAAAATGAATTACTTCCAATTTTACTGCTACTTAATTCTAGCGCTTGATGAAGTAAAAACAGCAGTAGGTGAAAATGTTTAAAATCTACAAAAAAAGTTATAATATTAGTAATGAACTATTATTTGGTATAAATACTTTTTTTCTATTATGGTTTATGTAAGTTACAATGAATCTTTTCCATACCAAAGCTGCTATTATGATACTTCCAGATTTTACTTTTGTAAGTAAATTTTTACATCTATGTACCTTATTCTAAATGCTTTACCATGTATGAAAAGTAATCATACTGAAGAGTAACATATTACCTTACATGCATTTTTTTTTAGAACTTTAAGTAATTATACTTCGTTCGTATTATGATACTTTGTTTAAAACGAAATATCCTAAACAGAATGAATTGGTTAACATGTTTTTAACTTATTTTTAAACGAAGTTGTTGGTTTATAGTGGGTGTACTAATTTTAGTTAGGTTAATTTCGAGTTAACAATCTCCGTAAAGATTTCCATACTAGTATATTTAAATAAAGATCTTAATTTATATATTTTATATAAGTTATACATCATGTACAAACACTGCTACTTAAAAGAATAATGACTTTTGTAGAGATGTTGTCTAGAGGACAGTAATATGGTCTTGTAATCTGTGATTACAAAATATAGTTTTAAAAACGACAAACTTGGTACTTCTTGATAGACAGCATATTGTAAATGCTAGTCGTAAAACAAAAAAAAAAAAGAATCAGGTATGATATCATCAGCAAGTGTATAGTACAAGAACATTACCCTTGCAGTACTTATTTTAGATTTAGTCAAATGGTACTATTAAGAACAAAAAGGATTATCATCATCCATCAAACAAGTATTTAACAGAAAAGCAATACTAGTTATGTAATAAAACATAAAGATGATTGTAATATTCACTTGTATGATTAAAGCAGAACGAATCATTCTCGTTAAAGGATCATCTTTTTTTCTTTAATATTTTGCAATTAGATAATTGATTTTTGTTGCTATCATACTACTTCTCAAAGGAAACATACTACTTCCTCTATTACATTTAAACTTTTCAATTATATGTTGTGAGTTACATGATAGTTATATCATTTTAGTTACTGAAATTCGGTTAGTTCTTAATTTATTGTAAAAAATTATGTTACTATTTGCTTGAATAAATTTTTTGTTATTGCCTCAATCTTGTTTATAGTCTTAATGTATAGCTAAACAGTAAAGGAGTGTTAATAAAAAAGAGTGGACAATGATTAACAATTGAAATTATACTCGAGTAATGTCAATAATGACTTGCATAAATTACGTCAAAAAAATGTATCATGTGATATTTTAACATTTTTAATGTATATTTTTAATTTTCTGTGAAGGTTATGTGTTTGTGCCAGTAACAAAAGTATTGCTTACAGTACTGCTTAAAAACGTATTCTTCTTATTTGTATCATTAAAATAAAAAGTCTAAACTTTTATTTATACATAATGGGCAATAACGATATTCTAAGTTCCATAGAAAATGGAATATTGAAAATTACATTAAATAGACCAGCAAAGAAAAACGCTATTACCATTTCTGTAAATAATTTTTCAATTTACAATAATGTTACTTATATAATTATTATTTTATATGAAATTCTTCTTACATTGTTTTAAATGTTGTTTGAAAACTAAAATATAAGTATCTAGATAAATTATTTACACAAAGGTTGTCTCTTCCTTTCAAAGTAATGCTACTTAAAACTTACTGATTTTGTACAGATGTATAAGAAGTTAATACAAATTTTACAAGATTCTATTAAAAATAATAGCGTGAACACAGTAATTTTAACTGGTACTGGAAGTTTCTTTAGCAGTGGAAATGACTTCAGTGCTGCATTAACAGGACCATCCGAAACCTCTTCTGATGTGGAAAATTTAGTTGATACTTTTAAGTATGCAATAAAAAATGTTTTTGTTAGATCGATTCTTTCATGTATTTAATGTTAAATTTTTTTTTTAGAAACGTTGTAGATACATTAATCACATATCCTAAACTTTTGATAGCTGTTGTAAATGGTCCAGCAATTGGAATTGCAGTAACAATACTTCCATTATTTGATATAGTCTATACATCAGACACGGTAATGTTTAAATTGATCTATTTTACAGAAAATACTGGTTTGTTATACTTTATAAATTATGAGAAAAATTTACAAACATTGTAGGCTTATTTCATAACACCATTTACAAGTTTAGGCCTTTGTGCAGAAGGATGCTCTACATATACATTTCCTAAAATCTTTGGACATTCCAAGGTATTTAAAAGATAATCAATTCATAGTTAATTCAAGATTTCATTCATTCATAAATTTTTACTTGGAACTTTTTTAGGCTGGTGATATGTTGTATTTGGGTTATAAAATGACAGCTTTAGAAGCTAAACAATATGGGTTAGTTAGTGAAGTATATAAACATGAAAATTTCAATGAAGTTTGGACATATTTAAAAAAGTTATCTCTGCTCTCATCTGAGGTATATTTCAGTATAAATTATTTTTTATGTACAGTATAAGTTTTTTCAAAATAAATTAATATATTTTTTTTAGGCAATACTTTCAATTAAACGTTTAGTTAGAAGATGGAATGAGAAAATGTTATTGGAAGTTAATATTGAAGAAACAAATGAACTTGTGAAACGTCTACAATCTTCTGATTTCATTGAGAGAGCCATGAAGATTTTTTTAAAGAAAAACAAATTGTAAATTAATTTTATTTGTTTGCTTGATTCACTATGGAACTTTTCATTATAAAAGTTATGTTATCAGGTATTTCTGATAGCATAGCTTCCTAAAAAAAAACATTTAACGACGATTATTATCAATATTTTATTTTAATTTTTAATGGTAAATCGTTCTTACTTGAAGTATTTTATGTGGAATTGGTTGGTGATAATGTTCCCATTTTGACAGCTGATTAATGGTCAAATTTGGTTGAGACACTTCACTTTCTAAAAGCAATTGATATTCTCGCTGATCGTCTTGACTTAATTTTTGTGATGTCCTTTCTGTTTCATTATAACCATTGCAAGAACATTCCATCAAGTCATGTGTTAAACATTTTGTATCTCTTGTTAATGTGAATAAATCCTATAAAATTTCGTGACGATTAATATTTCTGATAACTAGAAGTACCTGTAAATTTAATGAACAAACCTTTAGTTCACTTATAGAGAGTTTAAGAGAAGCAAAGTTATTTGAATCCACTACAGTTTCGCTCAAACCTGCTTTACTGACTTGCCTTTGGAAAATCTTTTCTTCGATAGTGCCTGTTGTTAATAATCTAAACATGTTTTATATCATGAGAATGTTTATAACTAATATTTATATTAAATAAAATTTTTTTATATTCAAACCGTAATATGTAAACATCCTTTTTCTGACCATCTCTCCAAATTCTTGCCATAGCTTGAGAATCAGATGCTGGATTCCAGTCTGAATCAAACAGTACAAGTCTGGATGCCCCAAATAAGTTCAGTCCAACACCACCAGCTTTTGCACTTAATAAAAATACTTCTGTAAAAGTTACATTAATATTAATAAGATAAGAATATGAGACAAATCTTAAATACCATTAATTGCATGTACTAACTGCTATTATTAGTTTTCGAATTGAACTGTTCAATAATCTTAGACCTTGAGTTGGATGGTGTGCTTCCATCCAATCTGAGGAACTGTAAACCTTGTGTGTTACAAACAGTTTCTAATAAATCTAGCGTCTGTGTGTAGTATGATATTAATACTAATTTTTCGTCTGACTTTTTTAAACTTTTTATCAATGCATGTACAATCGAAATTTTTCCACAATATTCCTTTGTTGGAATATTTGTAGAAATTTTATTGAAATCTACAAAATCATTGTGCAAAAACTCATTCTTTTCGTTACACAACAATTTCGGATGATTGCAGATTTTTTTAAGAGTAGTTATCATTGTTAAATGTGGGACATTACTATTTGATAGTACATTTTTGCTGAACCATGCATCAGTAACTAATGAATACAACTTCTCTTGTTCGTCTGATAAGCGGCAAAAAACAATTAATTCGTGTTTGGAAGGTAAATACTTATTAATCGTTTCTTGGGTTCGTCTCAAAATAAAATATTTTGTTTTTTCATGCAATTCACTAGCTCTTTCGGTTCCCAGAGATACAACGCTATCTGCTGCATGAGGACATTGTGATGCCACGATAGGATTTTCATAATAGCTTTTAAATTCGTGATTGCTACCCAAAATACCAGGATTAACAAAATTAACTAAAGCAAAAAATTCTTGCAAATCATTTTGTATAGGTGTCCCAGACAAAAGAATTCTTTTTTTACAATGTATACCATTTAAAATCTGAAACAATATAATACATTAAATTCAATACTTTTTCTTATATAAAAATGACTAATATTACCTTTGCTGCTTTTATTTCATTATTTTTTAATCTGTGTCCTTCATCACACACAATTAAATCAAAATTTATTTGTTCAATTTCTTCTTCACATCTAATAAGCATTTCATAACTGATGATTATTACTGAATTTTTTACTTGTTTTTTAAAGTCCTTTGGCTTGTTTTTGGCATTCACAACGTATGGACAGATTCTATGAAAACCCAACCAATGTTTAAATTCTTTATTCCAATTATTACACAAACTACTAGGAGTTACTATTAGTATGTTTTTTAATACTGGATTTCCATATGGTCCCTTTTTCAACAGTGTCCACATAAGTGTGATACATTGTAATGTTTTACCAAGACCCATTTCATCAGCCAAAATTGCACCATAATAATCGGAGGTCTTTAATCCCATGATACATTCATATAAAAATATAATACCTTGGCGCTGATGTGGTCTAAGTACATTTACTAAACAAGCATCCACAGATATTTCCTTTTCATTTTTTGTTGGTTCATTCTCTGTCCAATTTTTTGAAGTATACACAGAAGGCATTATCAGTGGATCAGAGTTCAGTTTCAACCCTTTAACACAACATTAGTATTAACATTTTTATAAAACATGAATTTTGAGTTTTATATAAATTTTATTGTAACAAACCTTGTTGTAATGAATTGAATGGAACGAATGGGCTAGAACTTGAAGATTTTAACTTCTTCTTAGGTGGTTCTGGAACAGTTTCTTTAGAGGATTCATTTGATGGAAATTTTTGATCTAATACTCTGTCAACTATCTATAAAAAATGATTCATTAGTTTTACATGCTAATAATTCAGAGGTAATTATTGTTACCTCAATTTCCTTGTTTCCCATATACATCCTAAAACCTTCTACAAGAACTTCTGGATTAACTGCAATTGTATGAAGTGTATTACCCTCTGTATCCTATAAATAAATAGTTTAACAGTTTAATAACCAAGGACATATGCGTTACTTCCATACATTACCTTTAAGGTAGCATATTTTCCTTTAACTTGCAAAGTTCCATCATCTTCCCACTTTTTATGTTTTCTTGTGGATTTTTTACCAATCACCACATTAAAAACCCTAAATAAAAACATGATTACATTAAAATTGATTTAAATTAATAGTATAACAAATAAGATATTGATGTATATACATTTTATCTGTAAACACGGTTGAATTTTCTATATTAGTTACAGTATCCTTGTTTTCATTTTTTTGATCATTTATTTCAACATTTTCTTTCTGAACCTTTGTGCAGGTTTGTTCAGGTTTTTTAAACAAATTAAGTATTTTTGTAGTACTTCTAACAGAAGTTTGTTCAATATTTTCTGTCAATTTCTTGTCATTCTCTACATTTTCTTTTGGTTTGGTACCTTGTTGACGTTTCAAAATGGATTTAAAATCTCTGATTCGATTACCCCGATACATAATAACTTTATTAAAAATATTCTGCACTTAAATTGTACAATAATATAATGTTACATGATATTAAATATATAAAAATTATGGAACCGTCACAGTTTGTTTAGGTCAATTATTTGAAACTTTAGTGCAATTTTTCGCGCGTAGAAAGGCGAATTCAAAGAAAAGACTTAATTCAAATTAATCATTTAAAATAATCATGTATTTCATACGCAGAGTTATAAGCAAGAAAATAAATAGGCAATACAGTAAAAGAAAAGTATAATCTTGCGATGATACGAAAGAGATATGAAATAATTTCTTATTATTTGTTAGATTTTTATCATCTTCATTGACAATCTAAAGGTTGTCTTCATGAAGCACTAACGTGCACCAGTGTGTATACGTGTCTATCTAATTTGCGAGTGTATGTATGCAGTACGTATCTCATATTTGTAAAATTTCACGGTGGAAATGTTTGCGCGAGCATGAGTATGCGTCGTTAAATTGTTTCAATTTTGAAGGATAAGATGTTTCCAGAAGATTATGGTGCTTCCAAATAAGGTACGGGGAAAATATTAATTCGCACAAATAGTAAAGTTATAACTAAACGGGGAAAGAGAAAAAAGTAATTTGCGTGATTTTTTCTTTCAGAGAGTCTGTCATAGATAAAAGGATTAATTTGGCGAAGTCGTAAAATCATCTTCGACAAACGAACGAAAAAGAAGAAAGATGTATTGCCTACAGTGGTTAATCCCTGTATTGCTGATACCAAAACCAGTAAATCCAGCGTTGTTGCAAACTTATCTTATGTTTATGACACTTTATTTAATCGGATTCTTCCTAGAACGAAAACCATGTACCATTTGTAGTCTAGTATTTCTTGTCGCTGTTTTACTGAATTGTTATAGTGGTACTGGCAATTGTATTCTTTGGAGCACAAATTGTGATACAGTGAAATGTGACAGTAGTTAAGGTTATTAGAATATTACATTTTAGGTTTAAACAATTGTTTCTTTTAACATTAACTTCATTTTAGAAGAATATGTCTAATTAACTTATCAACAACAACCATAACTTATTAATGAAATTTATACATGTGTGCGTATACATCATACACATACACATATTTGAATTTTGTTAAGTGTATATAAATATGACTCATGATTCGATTGTCATCCTTAAAGATTTTGCAAATGCTATGTGTATTTATATATGTACATACATTGGTGTGTGTATATGTATACCACATTCGTCTCTATTTATATAAAATTTATGAATATACAAAACTGCTAGGCCATAAAACATTTTGCATGAAACTAAGAAACTTCCTTGCATAAGATCATGACACTTTAAGTTTGAAAGATTATTAAGACATATATTTTTTTGTAGATATATTTAAATGTAATTCCATTTACTTTAATCTTATCGTCTAATCATACTGTGTACATAAAATTATTTTTCATTTAGAAATTTTGATTTCTTTTATATATATTGTATACTTCAAAGTTAAGATATTTACTATTAACGTAATCAAAATAAATTTTTGGTTAACAAATTTTATAAGTAAAGTTTATTCTAACTTGAGTTTAAATTCAACATTGTTCAATTTTGTGAATAGTTTTCAAATATAATATTTATGTGCTAACTGCCAATATTATTAAATTTTAAATCCAGAATAAGCTTAATGATAGTTATATAAAAAATATTCTGGATAATTAATTGAGCAATATAATTATAAAGTTTCAAGGATGTAAGATTAGGATACATATTGAATATGACAAACAATAGAAGAACACATTGTGCTACAGCATAAAGATGTAAACTAATGAACTCTAGAAACATACTGATTATAAGTTGAGTTTGAGAACTTTTGCCTTATTTACAAAATAATTGTACGTTTATTTTATTAATCATAGTAAATAGAAGAAATCAAAGCAATCTAAAACATTAGTTAAAAATTCTGTACATAAGTCACTAGCAAATATATCTTTTAATTCAATACAGGTACTAATATTTTGTTATAACAATGAAAGAAGTATACAAAATTTTGATGCAGCAGTTAATTGGAATATTGTTAAAGAATTTTGTGTTTCAAATGAATGTAAAAAAAAGGACGTCTACATTGTACTGCCAGTACACATAAATTTATCATTTGAACCAATAGTAAAAAAGACAGTAATGAAAATGCTTTCTTAATATAATTATAAATTGCTTTAATATAAATACATATCTGTGATGTTTGGAGTTCCATGCGTATGTCTTGTCAATAATAATACATGTACCTTTAGTAAACTTATAGTTTTCCAATCTTAAAATTATAAATGAATTGCCTATCACCAGCTTCCATTTATTGTAATCATAATTTATGGTTTAACATGTTAGTACTAAATGTAGTGATTATAAAATTTGTAAACAAATGTACATGTTTATAATGTTATAGAAAAGAAATGAATAATTACAATATGTTTATTTTAACTTTTTCCTCATGAAAATTCATTGGAAAATAATTGTAGATAATATTTGATTTAAGGATATTAAATTAAAAGCTTTGACATTTAATGGTAGATGGCACCAAAGATCATGTTTTTAATTTTAACTTTCACAGCAATGTGATATCTGAACTTAATTGTTATTGTCAATTTCATTTAAAATAAAGGATAACTACTTTCGAATGCAATAATTTTCATGTAACAAATTTTCCTGTTTCCTTCTTTTTTATATTGATATAAATAAACAATAAAGGATAAAGGAAATAGTAACACTGTTATGTTAAGAAAGATTTATTTATTTTACATTAAAATATTATTGTGGTTTACCACGACCAAAACCGCCACGGAATTCGACATCACCTGTACCTGCACCAACATCAGCTTTCTTGTCACCAGGACCAGCTGGTCCTCCAGGTCCTCGTCTATATCCAGCACGATCCTCTGTGGGTCTAGATGCTTCACTTCTTGCACCTGTTGCAGGCCGTGGCCTCGTTGTTTCAGACCTAGTTTGCCTCTTGAGTGTAGAAGGTACAATTTCTGGAGGTAAATGTAAATATCCACGTAGATATTCAATGCCTTCATTCGTCAAATACCAATAGAAATGTCTCCAGGCAAACTGTTCTTTGACGTACCCCCTAGATTTTAAAGACTACAAACACAAAAATAACATAATGAATAAAATGATGAATTAAACTATGTATAAAAATTTACCTGCATTGCTTTAATAACTTGAAGGTTTGGAATTGATTCCAATTCTGGATGTTTTGGTGCATGATAATCTTTCTTTGCAACCATAACACCTTCTTTAAAGAGGTATTCATAAATTGCTACACGATTCTTTTTTGGCATCAACATTCTGAAAGAAATAAGATACTGGTATAATATATAATAATTATTAATGTAAATATAATTAATTATCTGAAAATATTAGTAAATGCAGAAGGTTTATTAAAGTATAAATAACTAAATTACTTTATTTATAGAGGAAAGCAAACAAGTTTGTTGGTTATAGAATGCTTCTTCATTTTTAACACTTTATAAGATAGTAATTAATATTTTTAATACAAAAATAACATTTTTATAATTAATAGCTAAAAGATTTTAATGTAATAAAATCATATGTATTTATATTAATAGCGGAAGAACAAAAATATTCTTTCTTGGTTAGGTCTGCGGTGTCAATAACATTTAATACAATAATACTTAAAAATATTAAATCATATAAAAGTTCTTAAACTTCGTAGAAATTACAGAATTTAACAGACCTTCTGCTTTGTTTATACAATTTATATATAAAACTGATTAAAACAGATTCTCTCAGAAATCTAACATACTTGACGTTTCAATGCAAGCCTTTTATCGGAAAGAAACTTTTCCTCCATTCGATACTTCACGTGCGCGAATCGATATATCGTTCGAGATCGACCGGAAGTACGAGTCAGATAGTGAAAATATTCGTAAATATATTACGATACTTTTTTGAAAAAGTATAAATGAAATATCAAATGTAAAATAAATAAAATACTTTTTATTATACTTCTGATCTCTCTTAATACAGTTGAGTGTATAATATATCAAACAATTAAAGATAATGATTTAGTAAATTTACATAATGATACATCTTTCTATTAAAAAAAGAATTTAGAGCGTACAAAAATATTAAAGATGCACTGTGTTGAATGAGAATTCGAAGGTTCGTCGAAATTTCATTTAAAACAATAAAGTATTTTATTTATAATAAAATTGTCCAACGGGTGTCTAATCTAGGCTTTCTCGATGTTTTAAAATAGAAGCTGTTAACACGGGTGCCGTGGCGCCTACGGGATCACAAAATGAAATGTAGAAATGAAAAAAATTAAATGTATTTTAAAACACGAATGGATCAAACCATGCGGTAAATTTATCGAATTATACGTAGTGCAAACTTTCCTCGATATCTCTTCTTTCGAAAGTTTAAACATCGAAACTTTGATTTTTCCATAATTAAATTGGAACGTGTTGATTTACATAACATTGTTATGTTGATTATTGACACAGACTTCAAAAAATGCGTCAGCTTTAATCATCAGAAATATAGTCGTTGAGTGGGTGTCAAACGAATACGCCTATCGTCAGTAAAAAATCATGGTGAGGTAAACAGACGGTACGTATTTTGCGTTATTAATAACTGGATAATTCTTATTTATCGAATAGAATAACAATAATATTTTATAGTTAATTTGTTTAATATATGAATTTAGATTCAAAGTTTTATTTATCAAACTTTATTTTTGACATATATGCTAAACAATTCATAAATAATGTGTTCTATATCTTGCACTGAAGTAGAACATTATAAAATTAACTATATTAGAACATTAAACATTTGTTTTTATATAAAATTTGAATTATAAAGGATTGTTTAATTTTATGAAGATAGTATGAATCATATCTATTTATAGTAACTTTAAAGAAAAAATAATTTTTTATTCATATTATGAAATTAAAGAATAACAAGTATTTGAATTTAATTTTCTACTTTATACTTTATCATTGTTTTATTTTTCAGATGGAGTAACTTGAAGAAATATGTAGTTACACATTTGTGAACCCAATTTCTATTTTACTTATGTACAATATGGAATTCTTTATACAGACATTTTCATTTGTTTTGGATCATTGTATATGCTGATTTTGTTAAATAACTTAATTACATATATGCCTATAAAAAAAGAAATTAGTTAACTATAATTTATTATGAATTAGTTCTGTTATAGTATTGTACATACGATGTATTTTAATTATATAAAGAATATAGAGCATTGATATATTATTTCATAAAGATGCATTTTTCTATACCAGATACACAAGAATTTATTGATACATCTGGTAATACATACGTGGTAATTACTTTTATTATACAACATATATACTACAATGCATTAAATTATATTCATTATTATTTTGATTTTTAGGGTTACAATATCCATATAAATGGTTTGTTTCATTGTACTGTGAGATACAAACAATTACATAGTCTTCATGAGCAGTTGACGAAGGATTTGAACATATGTCTTCCATCTTTTCCACCAAAGAAATTTTTTCCTTTAACAACAAATCAGCAAGAGGAACGTCGTTTCTCATTAGAAAAATATATTCAGTCAATTGGACAAAATCCGGTGGTTAGTAGTTCAGGGATGTTAAATGGATTCTTATTAAATGCACAACAGGAAACTATAGGAGGGCCTTGCAATGATGAAGTTCTGGATATATTTCTCATGAATGGCAGCAAAATAACAGTAAATGTTTCAACAGGAGATCATTCCAGCAGTGTCTTATGGGTATCTTTTTATTCTATAAATGTTTATATGAAAATATAAGGTGTATAAGATAATTAGAAGTTAGTTAATTTGTTTCTTTAATAGAAAGTGTGTAAACATCTTAAACTACCAGAACAATATCATTCTTATTTTGCATTATTTATTGTTGCTCAAGATGAAGACAATAGTATTTATTGTAAGTCTATTTTCATACTATTTTATTTTACAATAATATACATGATTTTTGTGAATTGTACTTATATACATTATTTTCAGTGCTGCGAAAGTTACAAGACTTTGAATCTCCTTTTATAACAAGTAAACACATGCACGTTATAGGAAGTAAAGTTGTACTTGGAAGAAATTACTGGGATGTAGGATATGATCTTAAACTAACAAACAATGCAATTGCACTGAATTTATTGTATACTCAGGCCACTGCAGAAGTTCAGAGAGGATGGATTCTTGTTCCAGATGAATTAAAAAGTCAATTAACTACATTACAAAACCATGAACAGAAAAGAGAAGTATGTTTTAATGTAATAATAAAAATAATCAGATGTATTAATAGTTGTATTGCTATTAACGTTTAAACATTATTAATTTAGTATTTGGATATAGTGCGAGATTTGAAATACTATGGTTATATTCAATTTGCTCCATGCCTTTGTGATTATCCTCGCTCAGATTCAAAAGTATTAGTTGCCATAGGTAGAAACGAATTGAATTTGCGTATATTATTCGATGAGAACAAACGCGAAGAAGCGTTTAAAGTTTCGCGAATGCGTTGTTGGCGCATAACTACGTTACAAAATGTAAGTAATTATAAGAAAACAAAGAAATGTTTTCTCATTCACAACAACGACCTGATTTCAATATATTTTTCAGGGAGCTGAAAGAGGCGAAGAAATAGACGATTATAGTTTAGAACTATCCTTTGAATATTTGATAGCCAAAAACGAACTACAGTGGATCACAATCATTTCAGAACAAGCTATTTTAATGTCTGTGTGTTTGCAAGCCATGATTGATGAATTGTTACTAAAGAATGGTGGTGGTAGTAAGACTCAGGTTAATAAAAAAATAATATCAATTATTAAATACAATTGAATAATTTTCAGAAATTTAAATTCAACAATTCCTTTGCAGGAAGTATCTCAAAAATCTTGGACATACATCATGAGAGATGGACAAAGCGTTATAATGGGATCAAGTTCCAATGAATCTGAAGAAAGCAAAAAGGCACATCGTCGTATCAGACAACCCTCGAAATCAGAGCCAATTATGAAAAAGCTTGCAGATAAATTATCAGCGGTGAAAATAAAGAAAGCTAACGACTCGAAAAGTAACACGAATAACAGGCCTCAGGGAAAATATACATTGGAGTATGATGTTATGGAGAACAATGCATTTCGCATGATCGGTGATGATGATTTATAAATATTTTGAGAAACGTTTGAAAACGAAGTATATTTTTTCTAAACTACAATGGAACGATGTAAATTTATAGTTCTTTTACATGAAATATAGTAAAACAAACGTTTTACTTATAATATTACTATAATAATCATTCTATTTATATAAATTTTAAAAAATTTGTAAATGATTCTTAAGATTTATTAAAAGTAATATAGAAATTAAGTATTTGAAGATTTGTAACAATGTTTTTGTATTATATATACACGTATTGATAATAAAAAAAAAAGGTATAAAAAATATTTGAATTTCATGCAAATGATGATAAGTTATGTGAAAAGAAAATTATAACTTTTGTATTTTACAAACTTTTATTCATTATAATTACGTAAATCAATGAATGGATCTCAAATCAAACTGAATTTACAAAAAGTATTGAAATGGAATAATGAAAAGAAAAGGAAAAACTTAAGTAACTTAGTATACATTTTATTATTAAAATGAAATATGCAAAAGGCAGTGTTTTATACTGATTTTATCCGCTTTGTATTAAATAAAAATCGTTAATATATTTAATACTTTCTAAATGAGACTAATTCGTGTGTGTTATCGCTGTATAATCAGTTTCTAATTCTCGCTAGACAGGTAATCATTTGTTGGAAAGACGAATTTCTGCCTTCAGTCTGTATATTTTGCCCAAACATATAGAGAATGGTACAATTTATGAGAAAATTTAAAAGTTTAAAATGACTTTTCCTAACACAAATCATTGTAAATTGCAATACAAAAGAAAAGGATAATAATTTTCTAATACGCAAAATAAAAAAAAAAGATTATCTCACTATGGTCCTATGAAATAGACTTCTATACGTGTACGGTATACTCATAAATATCATAGATCTCTATTTCATGGACTATTTAGAATTTTTTATAGAAAGAAAAAATTTGTTATCGTACGTCTTAATGATGGATAATAGGTAATTATATGGAAATACATAATAATTTTTTTTTTCTTTTTTTTACAACTTCATTTCCGCATGTTGTTTGCATTTTTAGTAATACATGTGGAAGATGAACATAGAAAATCTTATTTTTTTTTTCTTTACTACAAACATATTTATGTTCTATCGAATGTGTAATTCTGCATAAGTTAAATTTATTCATTTCTGTTAGATTATTGCAACAGACATATCGCAGTGAATGGTGTACCCTATTTTTTATCGTACAATAAAGATATCTTCTTTGTTTTTTCTTTTTAATATAATTTAATTGTCTGTTGTTTTATTAACAGTAAAATCCAACGCTATTCGTTTGAATAATGTTGCATGTCATGGTAGGGCCATATAAAGACTGGATTTAATAATTAATATTTGAATCTCTTCTGATCATAATGTGCATATTTTCTATATCAAAAATATGTTGTTATTCTGTATTGTTATTTTCTAAATAAACAGAAAAGTCAGTTCTGGCTATAGCATTTAAGTATTATAAATCTATTTTTTGCTACTTATAAAATAGCCCAACGTCAGCAAAGAATTACTCCGTAAATATCCTTCGAACGGTAGATACATGCGTTACTGTTCACCTTTGCAGCATAAATACGTACTGAAATAATAATATGCTAACGTGTTCTCAAATGTATAAATGTTTTTATAAACAAAAAGCGAAAGAAATGCATTTTAATAGATTAAAAAGATTCGAGATTTTACATAAATCTAAAAATATAAATCTTGCCGTTGTTCCATGACGACCATTCTCAACAATTCAAATACTGACTTAACAAATTATTGAAATACATTAAAATACGTTCTAGCACGGAAGACTAATTTTTCTTTTTTTTTTTAGTACATTAGTTCGTCAAATATTTTACACTGAGATGTCACTCTCATTGTAAAATGTTGCATACCAAAAAACGTTTACAAGAATTAAAAATGACATAAAAATGAATGTCTCGTAAACTAATTATGATAATATCTACAGATAACGCATAACTTATTTATGGCAGTAAAAAAAAGGAGTAAGTTTCAATAATATTTTCTAAAAAATTGCCTCGCGAACAAACGATACAATTAGCACACGAAACTATCATAAATATGTGTTTCAGGATGATTTCCATGCATGTGTTTCCTATGAACGATGATACTGTAAATATTATGGATAAAAATAAATGGCATAATAGGTGACTAGCGTAAGACAAAAAACCGAATATCAATTTCACATAGACGTTCATCCGCTTCTTCGTTAAAAGAAAAAGAAAAAAAAAAATGACAAACATGGCTTACTAGTATTTTCGTTACTCTCGTTGCATTCAACTTTGTTTTGTTCTTATAGTATTAACCTTTAAAGAATGCTGAATGGACCTCGTATCTCTATAAGCATACATTAATAGATAAAAAAAAAAAGAATTAAGTATGATGATTGTTTGTTTATCTAAATCGCGTAAAATAATTTACATTGGTGACGTGAGGCTATTGGCTAGTATTAGTTACTCGTGCTTGATTCACAAAAAGAGGTAACATTGTTTTCGAAACGGAGGAAAATACTTTTTAATCGTGTTGCAGACGAACAAGTTTATTCGATACGAGCAATGTTCCTCTTTTTGCTGAATCCAAGGGCGAGATGAATAAAATCTATTCATTTATACAACTGTACACCCTTTATCTACCGTCATCACACACTTATTTGCATGAGAGAAAGCAACCAAACTGTTAGAAGTTCTGCTGGCGTTTCCGTTTGGTGTCCATAGCGTCGAGGATCGGTTGCCTCTTCGTTTGGTACCTTCTTCTTAGCTCGTCGATCTCCCGTTCCATTTCCGCGTCCAAATTAGCCATTCGTTGCTGTAGTTCCTCGTACGAGAGAAACTTCAGCTGCAGGATATGGTTGTTTATCTATATTCAAGTTCTTTTTAATGATGCCTAAACTGGCATTACGTTGTAAGTTCAAAGAAAGATACTATATGAAGCATTGAGAGACTCGTTTAATCTGTTCCTGATTCGATGCTGTTCGAGAGTTAACACATATTTGGTTACTTACGAAATCGAAATCGCGTTCCGTGAAGACATTTTGGAACTTGGATATGTTATTATGAGGCTGTTCTTGAACCGGATGAGAAATCTGATTAAGTTGTAACTGCAAATGACTTTGAAACCTTTGAGATTCTGTGGGGCTTCGTAATTCTAATTTGTTTTCGTTATCTTGATTATGCGCTCCAAGTATCTGTCCATTACCCTAAAAATCGTGAAATCAATACCTAATACGTAACGTGACGTTACACGAATAACCTACCTTTCCTATTTCGGGTGCTTCTTTTTTATCAAAATGATCTAAGAATAATGGTCGATACTTCTTACCAGATTCAACGGACCCTGTATTATGCCCTACAGATAAATTGTATTAGTTTAATCGATTTATTGATCTTTAATAATTTAATGTAGAATCATTCTTACTAACGTTTCATAGTCGCTTCAGTATCTGTATCACTATTAATAACCATCGTTCCCAAGTCCAACATCGCGGAAACAAGCGTTCCTGTATCTGGAAGATCATGACTTGGTACTAAAGTTCCTGTGTCTTCTGGTAGAGGTTTCATCGTACCGCTACAGTCTTCTTCATCCTTGTAATAACCAGCAAATATTTATTATCATTATATTTCATACCAATCATGAATCAAACTTAATACAATACAAACCGAATCTTCTGTCTGGTTTTGATTCTTTATTGCAACATTATTGATAACATGAGCACGATGTGCACTTTGTTTTTCTCTTATTTCATGCGCTTCAGCAATCATTTGACTGAGAATACTTGGTTGCTTGGCATTACCTGCAACACAACATTGTATCAAACAATTCAAGTGACTTACCTGATTTAATGAAGTTAATCATTTTATTAGCTGTACCTATAAATTCGTGATTCAAAAGCTCAGTTGCAGTAGCTCTTTTTTCTGGATTTTTCACAAGGCACCCACTGACAAAATCAATAAATTCAGAACTCCACTGGTCTGGTTCTCTAAAGCTAGGTGGTGGTTTAGTCGGTATCATAAATATTGCTCTCATTGGATGTATGTCACCGTAAGGTGGTTTGCCCTCTGCCATTTCTAAAGCAGTTATACCAAGGGACCATATGTCTGCCACACAATCATATCCAATTTCTTGTATTACTTCTGGAGCCATCCAGAATGGAGTACCTATGACTGTGTTACGCTTTGCCATTGTATCCTAAAACAATTGTTTAAAGTTAATTTTTAATTTTTAATTTTTTCAATTAAAAAATTCAGAGCTTACTGTTAATTGTCCTGCTACTCCAAAGTCTGCCAACTTTGCATGCCCTTCATTATTGAGCAGAATATTTCCTGCTTTAATATCTCTATGTATTTTTCTTCTCAAATGAAGATATTCTAAACCCTTTAAAGTATCATTGAGGATTGTTGCTATTTCATTCTCTTGCAAGGTTTTCTTCCTTAACCTCATAATATCACTAACAGATCCAGCTCCACAATATTCCATCACAATCTGTGAAATCACATGCAAATATATATGATCAAAAGATAAGTGAATAAACTCCTTCTCCATAATAATAATGTCTCAAGTTACCCATAGATCGGTATTCTTAAAATAGCTTCCATAATATTTAACAACATATGGAGAATCACACTGTTGCATGATAGAAATTTCTTTGATAATTTCTTGTAAATCCGTGTCCACCGGCACTTGTTTGATGGCAAGTACTTGTCCACTTTCTTTGTGCAATGCTTTGTAAACTGATCCATAAGATCTATGTAAAAATACAATCAACATTCATTACTGACAAAAGGATTCATTCATGCAATCATGACATTTTATATATTCATTAACTTACCCTTCTCCTAACTTGCATATTATATCAAACACTTCCTCAGGTTGTCTTGTTAAACTTTCTTCTGACAATTTTTTTAATTCACTATAAAACAGGTCATTTGAAATGTTAAGTTACATACAATTTGTCGTTTACATCTAGCTTGTTTATTTTCAATTTACAAAATTTGATTGTACAAAGCATTTTGCATGACAAGTGCCATACAATACAAAGCTGTGTCAATGTTTTAACATGATTATAGTAAATAACGAGTAATAATAATTCAATAGTATCCCACTGTCTGATAATCATTTCCATACTCGTTCGGACAAGGAAAAATAATGGTAAAAATATTAAATGTAAGTAAAATTGATAACGCAGGTTAACAAAGAAACAAAGAATCGATACGGTACAGTTTTCTTTAATCATTGTAACAAACGAAACGCGTTAAGGATCGAGAGTCGATCCTTTGCACCTACAAATAACTTCTGTCTGCAAATTCATAAAGTTCAGCGAGTTTAAAAAAAAACACGAAGCAAAAACAATTAAATACCTCTTCGAAGACATTTTCGCTTTTCGCGTCAACGAGTTCTTACTTGAATAAAAACACCCTCAGTATTTACACAAATAACTTAACGTGGATAAAACAGATATCATTCCGGTTGTAAAAACATAGTCAATTTAAAATAGAAGTGTTACATTTTTGTCAATAAATTAAAGTAACCACACAACCGAAATATCGAAACCATCGACCATCCAGCATATTGTAGATGGCGGAGTTGACAAAAAAAGTTCCAGGATCTACATAGGTGGATTAATTATAAACGCATCACCATCAGTTGATATGTCATGAATGATAAACAAGGAATTATACGCAAAAATTTTTATCTTCACTGTGATTGTACAATTTTTAATTAATAATATAATTACTTGTATTTGACGTAAAATACAAGAGTGTAAATTTTCAAAGAGGATCCAGATGATCCTTGACCAACCAAGATACCATATCTCTGTTAATTTTGTAAATTACACTTAAAGTATAAGGATAAAAAGTTGTTTAAATGGTAAAGAGATGAAAATTCATTTTGTAGATATATTTGAAAAGGTATAGTTTGTATTTTAATTAAATTTAGGCGCATAAATATTCAAATGACAAAGTATCATATATTATCCAAAGATATAGAATTAAATTAAATTCAAACTGTTGCAGCTTCAGGGAATTCCCGTCAAAAGTTTAACATATTTTAATAATAAATACAATAATATAATGTTTAGGGTTAAAAATATTTCGACGGATTTAGTAATTTTTAATTTTCTCTACGTTTTTAATATAATATAATGTTATTTAAGTTAAATACAAAAGGTATCGATAAGAAGGATGTTGTGCAGGTGTTGAGGGAAAGGATTTTCGTATTTGGCGGCAAACCAGTTTAGTTGGAAGCATGTCCAGCAGATGGCGTACGAACTCGGAGTAGCAGTTGAACACACGGGAGTTTCTAGGCCCTGTACGTAATCGCGTGTCCACGCACGGTGAACGCTAGCACTCGTTTGCTAGACGGCCGGCTAGCAAAACGAGTCGATTTCTCCTGGTGCGCGATATCGTGGGTAAAAAAAAGAAAAACAAGGTGGAGAGGAGAGGTTGCTCGTCGAGGAATTTCGAGGGTATTGTCGAGGGTACCGGTTTAACGAGGGGGACCTTGTGGTAGTTGCAACGACGGCGGCAGCGACGGCGGTGGCGGCGGCAGCGGCGGCGACGACGGCATTGTCCTGCTTGTTTTGTTGTCTCGCGCGAAACGCACAGGTGGAACAGAGAGGAGGCTATTGCGTTGTCGAGGCACCGACGAGTGACGGAGGCGATCGAGACGGTGTGTACGATTCGTACAGAGAAGAGACTGGTGTTGTATCATCGTACACGACGAATGACCATAGGTGTACCGTAAAAGAAGGCAACGGCGAACGTCGTGTAAAAGGTGGAAGGAAAGAGACAGGGATAGACAGAGAGGAGAACAAGGTTCGGTACAGTGGCGAAAGAGAAAGACAAGAACGCGAGGAGATAGATAGTAGAAGACGCGAAGGTGGGAGAGAAAGAGAGACGGAAATAAAGAAGAACGAAAGGTAGCCAGTGTACAGGACACGAGGAGGAGACGGACAGACAGAAAGAGAGAGAGAAAGACACGAGAAGCGCATTAGAGTGCGTGATCCAAAATGGCGCTGAACCAGGACGTGGACCAGTTGTCGAAGAGTAATCTCGTGGTAAGGATCGATCAAAACTCCGAATCGGATCTACAGGCGCTTTTCGACAGCGTCCTGAAGCCAGACTCGAAGCGTCCGCTGCAAGTGCCACTGCGCATGCGCAATCTACCAGATTCCTTCTTCAATCCACCGTCGACGGGTAGCAAGAGTCCCTCGATTTCGCATTCCCGGGAGAATTCGGCGGATTCGGCGTTCGGTACCGCGGCGGCGGCGGGCGTCGGCGGTGGTGCACCCGGTGGTAACGCGAGCGGCGGCACATCGACGAGCGGAACGGCAGGTGCGGCCACCGGTGGAAGTGGGAACGGCGGCGGTGGTAGCGGTACGAACGCCGCAGGTGCGGCCGCGGCCGCAGTCGCGGCGGCTGCCGCGGCTGGCCTCACCGTTGCTCATCCTCGCGCCCACAGCAGCCCGGCCTCGCTTCAGCAGACCTACGCCTCGGCTCAGCAGGCGCCTCAGCACGCGCCCCAGCCGCACGCGCGTCACCACCATCACCAGAAGCAACGCAGCTACGACGTCATCAGTACGGTCGACGACCTGGGTCCCCTGCCACATGGATGGGAACAGGCGCGCACCCCCGAGGGACAAATCTACTTCCTCAAGTGAGTTCTCTTACTTATGTGTGTGTTTTTCTCTTTTACGCGCTTCTCCATTCCTTCACGCTAAATGCTTTATCACGATCGAAGCCGAGGCGAGACGACCGCCCGTTACTTCGAACCCGGATTCGTTTAGGATCGACGGGAATCCTTCTCGAACGCTCTTAAGGTTTCCTCGTTCAACGTACGGTACGCGATGTTGTTTTGCGTTCGTCGATCCTCTTAAGGAATTATCTTTACCGAAGATACGTAGTGAACGAGACATCTTTCCTTTTTTTTTTTTTTTTTTTCAAATTATTAGAAAGAAACAGGTGCCTCTGTTTGTTGATTCCTACACGTTTGACGATTTTAAAAGCGAATTGATTGGATTGTATTATCGGAACAATTCATTCGTGGATCTATTGACGCTGTTCAAACATATAGTTTTCTTGTGTGTGTGTGTGTGTGTGTGCGTGTTGGGGTCCCACATACCTCAAGGCCGTTACTGTCTTTATCGCCACCTCGGACTTACTCATCGTTGTTTCTTCGTTTCTCTATTTCTCGGCCATGTCTCTTCTTCTCCCCACTTTGTACGCCGTGCATCCACGGTCCCCGCCATCTCCCCGTTTCTCTATCGTCTTTCTCATTCGGTTGCCTCTCCTCGTCAATCTACAAACCGCCTACCCGATACATCCAGCCCCCTTCCCCCTTTCCTATCCTCCCGTTCCCCTCTTACATCCATCCCGGCACGTTTAACCTGATCCACCTGCGCCGTGACTAGGATTCCCACGTGTCACCTGTCGTGGGAAACGCTCCCTTGTCTGCTTTGTCGCCTCGTTCACCTTCCTTCCTTCCACCCACCTGTCTTTCACCCGGCGACCACGTTTCTTTGCTTTCTCTTGGGGTGATTGTTTCCTACCATGACCAGCTTTAACCCTTCAATGGGCTGACTGTCGAGATTGCCGACGATTTCAATCCCAATTTTTAAACTTATTTCTTTGGATGTTAGGTTTTTTAATACCTTATTCGAGCATCTGACTTGAGGATAAATCGGGGGGTCAATTAGATAAATTATATTTAGGGAAATTAAGGGAATGTTAGGTAAATTAAGAGTAAATTTACTAGGAAATTAGATAAATTTACAAGGATACAAATCTTAACCTTCTAGCGTAAACCTCCCTTATAAAATACTCGTTGAGCTTCGAAACGATTTCATTCAAACGATTCGTACATAATTAAATGCCTTCGAATGGATTCCCGAATGGTAGCACGTTTTCTTCTCCGCTCCCGTTCTATGTCTGATTAGAATTTCCAGCGAGCAGTGATGTCACGTCGAGATATACCGGCCGATAATCTGCTCACTGCTCTCGATAACAGGTATACCGAGAAAAGGAAGAAAGTTCCATTCAAGTTGGTTCGCTTTCCTGAATATTCATCTAGCTTCCGACGTTCCCGCCTCTGACCGAAAAAAGACGGTCATTGTTCTTCTCCTCTTCTCGTTTCGTATTTGCAAACGAGAAGAACGTTCACGGAGAAAAAAGAAAGGACTCGAGAAGAGCCGTTCCTGTTCGCTCTCCTCTTTTCAAGAGAGGCTTTTACCCGAGCTTAAGCGTCCATTTCTGTTTTCACCTGCGTCCAGATATATCCCTTACCTGCCGCTAAAACTTCGTGAGAACGAGTGTACGGGGGAGGAGGGTCTCCAGGTTTTTTCAGGAATACCAAGAACTGCGTTTCATCGTTCCGTGAGAACCGATTGAACGGACCTCTTTTATGCAAAAAAAAATCACGTTTTGAATCAGGGATGTCTTTGCCCAAAGAATCAATTTCCACCCCCAAACTGGACAGTAGGTTTCTTTTTTTCAATGTTTTTGAATGAAAAATCGATTAAGAATCGATTTGATGCCACTATCATTGTTACCTGTAAGCGTCAGTTCTAAATTTTTGGCAAAAATCGTCTAATATGTGTCATCGATGACTCCTCAAAATTTTGGCGCAAATGGCACGATGATCTTCCAGGTTCCGTTAGAGTGTTCGTGAATCTCTCTTCGTCGAAACAGATCTCGTACAGATATCGATGTTTCTTGATTTTGACGTACCTGAAATAGAAATCGATTAGCTGCACAGTCATCGTGAAAGTTTTCAGAATCATGAATCGATAGATACCGTTTCAGGATCGAGTACTTCGAAGATAATACTTTGTACGATTCCGTTTTTGTTAATTGTTATTTAATCGCTCGTAAACGAGAAGTTATATTCTAAAGAATCGAAAATGTGATTGGGATAATGTATGTTTCAAGTTTTATGATGGTGTGACATAACGTCTTTCTGTTAGTGATTAATTGGTTCTTAGATGGATTTTACTGAATAATTCGAAGATAAGATATTCGTACCGGAACTTGTGCTTTAATCGTTTCGTTGAATTGTAAGGTTTAATGAATAATTATGGTTGGAAGAGTTTATTAAATCTTTAAATAAATTGGTAATTAAAATGTAATTCAGGGGCAGGTTTATAGGAAAATTAAGGGTAAAGTTAAGGGAAATTAAGTAAAGTTAGAAAGTAAATTAGGAAAAGTAACTATACCTATACGTTTTCTTACGATCAATGATCCGTTTTTACGTCACACACGACAGAAGTAAATATGGTACGTCAATTATAAATTTAGAAAAGGTTTATGAATCGACGTTCCTACCGGTTCTACGAAATCCTCGTGCCTCTACGTGAATCCTTGTTTTCCACGTGAAATTTCTTCTTCTTTTTTTATATCGGAAGCTACTAACACTTGTTCGTGACGGCGTTCATTTGCAATGCAGGAAGCGGAATGAAAAGTTTAAACGAAAGAAAGGAGTTGCTCGGCCAATAATTACGCTCTGCTCCCGTACACAATCGTTAATCAAGTTTTCGCCTAATTTATAGTTGTTCCGTTGGTCACTGATCCAATACAAACATTGTTTAATCATTCCACAACGTGTTCAGCGACGGAACAAGCAGTGGTACACGGATCGTGTAATTTCCTGAACGTTGTAAAAATATAATAAATAAATCGAAATCGTTACATTCGATGCTGTATTAGTAGGTTAAAAGTATATTAGTCAGAGTCCAAAGTTAAGCGTACACCTTGCACCCGTGGATTTTTTTATCAAAATATACAAAATGACTATTAATAGACTTCCAGGGTAACGCTTCAATTTTGTATCTAAAAGAATGCGCTATTGATAGAATTTTATTCGGGAACTTTTTGTACCGTACACCACAAATCGGATATTAATTCGTGTTTACGATGTGGAACCGCTTTATAAGGGTAGTACTGGACGTAATTAAAATAAATCTTTAATTGATAAAATGTTGCATTCACTCTACTTTGGTTATGAATGGGTTGGTAGTATTTTAAGTTTCTATTCTTTTAATGCCGATTTACGTTTCCGTGGGAAAAATGAAAGCTTCGAAAGGGGTCGAGGTGGTAGTATCGATATCAGTAACGTGTTGTTAAACGATAGTTTTGAAAATAGGAAAAAGCATGATGATCCTCGAATGAAGACACGTAACACAAGGCGTGGATAGTTTCCTCGTCGATGTGTAAATGTTTCTTGATGCAAAAGAAGTGCAACGAAGCGCTGAGAGGGCCACGGTTGTGTTGTATTATGGCAGTAATGACTGGCCTGACGGCACCCGGTGTATTCTATCTCTCGTTCTCTCCTTATTCATCTTCTTCTTGCTCGTTCGTCCAATTACCTCTCTTCTGGCCGTCACCGGCAGCATTTGGATCTTATCCAGAAGCGGGACTTATTAGAATCTAATTTGCGTAATTGAAACGTGATTCGAGCCACGAACAAAGTGACTGTTTGAAAAATAGAAAAAAGAAAGAAGAGGAGAGGACTATCACCGCTTCTAGGAAATGCTCGTCTATTCGTGTTAAACGTTGCGTTCACGTTTCCACTAGAAATAGAACAATTTGGATAATTTGGATAATTTTAATTGACCTTTCAAATCTGGATAACTTTAGATTTCAATCTGAACTTTGGATTTTGGATTTTTTAGAATCTGAATTTTTCACATTTAGATATTTTGGATTTCAGATTATCCAAATTTGGATAGCTTCAAATTCGAGTTTGAACCCGTGTTACAGGAAGACATATTTTCATAATACTGTATTACCAAAGGGTCTATTGTCAGTGCACTATCGATAGAAACGTACACCCAGTACATTTCGATTAGAAAATAAAAAGATAGCAGTAGAAAGAGATCCGTGAACCGTTTAAAGCGTTAGCTCCTCGTTAAGGAGACGAAACACGTTCTCCTTCCGCTGGTTTCTCTGCCAGCATCGTTCAACTTGTGAAATTTCTGCCAACTTCCTTTATCTGTATCTTCTTTTTTTTTTAAATATAATTTTCTTCGATTTTTCATTTACTCGAGCTTCGACAGCCAACGCAACTTCACCTCGCCGCGTATAATGTTATACGTTAGTCCCGTTACCTAGCTTCGCGTATTACATACCAGCGAGGAAAGCAACTGTATTCCGACGAAACGAAACGACTTTGGCGAAACACCGATGGAATCTTTCTCTTTTTTCCTTTTCTTTCATGTCTCATTGGTTTAAACGTGTTAGGGTTAAGGTTGTCTTTTCTTAATTAGAGAAACTTTGGAAATGATCGATGTGCTGATAGGTTATGTTACTAAGGGTTTAAAATATCAACGGAGAGGGGAGGGTTGTGGCTATACAAAATTTTCAGTTTTGTATCGCTATTAATCTAAAGCAATTCTAATCAAACGCTTTTTTTCTTTTAAACAGTCGTATACTTTAAAAACGAATCGCAAGATAAAGCATTCCTTAAATTACTTGGGAATCCAAGAAAGGATTATAATAGAGATAATAGCGACTATACGGAGTAAATAACCTTTGATGTACAAACAGTTCGAAAGTACCTTGAATCGGTATTATGTAATGTACGTCCCGTTATTTTTGAATTCTTTTTATTTTTTAAATCACCCTGTAGACGCGTGCTCGCGAAACGTCTTGGCAGCTCGTGAAACACGTTTCGCCGCCAGGTGAACACACGAGACACGACGAGAAGGCATCCAAGGTTTTCCGTCAACTGTATCATTTGACGAAACATTAGTCACGAGCAGAGTCACACATTTTATCCGTGGAATTCGTGCGTGTATATCTCTTTCTTCGTCTCTCCTACGAGATCCGCTTTATCGTGGCTTAACGTTCTCGCTCCTCTCCTCGTCCGTGTTCCTCGCGTTTCTGGCTCGTCGAAACAGCTGTTTTGGCGGTCGAACCGCTAGGCTTCGTTTTCGAAATTCCTGGAAAAGCCGAAAAATCGAACGATACCAAACGGGTTACGAATAACCCGGCCGAGAATAAGTCTGAATTAACCAGAATAGTATGAGAAAATAGTTCTTCGCCGACTTACATAAATACCTGGCTTACTTTTAGCAATCTTTGTATCGCAATCTGTTTCTTAATCAATTTTTTTTTTTTTTTTTACTATACCATTCGATCAAATACAATTAACACGTTTTGCGTCGCGTAGGGTATTACTTTGGTGAAATTATAAATAAGATGGTAACCAAAAAAAAAAAAAGTAAAATGTATCGAATATAAAATTTATACTCTGGTGCAATGTAGGTTTCTCTTTGTTAAAGGGGAAAGTAGGGGAGAAGAGCCTTCCGCCATTTTAGGAGAGCCTAGGGGGAACCTAACCTAAAACCTCCAGTCTTCGCACGTAAAGAACATGATCTTTACACGATATTAAATATTATTTTTGTTTTCTTATATATTTTATTATGGAATAAAGCTGTTGGCGCGATTCATCCTTACCACGATACGTTGCCATTTTCCCTAGGGAAAAGCTAGGTTAAGAAGAAATATAGTGAAAGTTCCCTAACAATTTATTTTAGATCTTGAGAGTGCTTAACCTAGAATTTCCTAACCTCGTACGCTAAGAACGTAATCCTTAAATATTATTTAATATGGTTTAAGATATAAGTTACTAATTTATATCAATTTTCCTTAGGGAAAGTCTACTTTATAACCACAACTTATACACAGTATTAAATGTTACTTTACGCATTTATATTCATTTATTTGACTACAGAATAAAACTCTTACAAGTGTATGTTGCATGTGTACACCGTCGAGCATAGGTTTCCCTAGGGAAAATGGCGCCGTGCAAGAATGTACCTCCACCAAAGTTATCTAGGCACCGTATCAAATATCAAACAACTGATAATCAGTAATTAGTAATTTATCAATCTATTCATTCTCAATTATTGAATCAATTACTTTTCTCTGACCTAACTTAGACTATTGCAACAAGTGGTAGGGTTACATTCCCTAATGTCGCCATTTTCCCTAGGGCGGTCTGCTGTCGATATATTTTGTTAGCGTGTAATTATCGGTCGGAGAGGTAAATGGCAATTGATTTATGGATCAATGGTTGATGGCTGTTCGATTTCCACGGTTTATGGTCGTCGCGGAAAAAGCGATCCGCGAGAGGAATCGAACGCAGATCAGAAATTCGTTTCGAGGACGTTTAGCGTGTGCATTTTCGAATGCAGTGAAAGTTGCGTTCGTGCGACATCGGCATATCCTGTTACGTTCAGGGTCAGTTAGAGCAACGTGGATGCATGTTTTTCTTTGATTCTCGTTTTTTTTCCTAATAAACAATTTTACACATCATCGTCCAAACGTGTAGTAATTTGACGAAGATAACTCGGTGTTTTATTTAAAGGAATTTACAAAAATCTACTTGTACGATAAACGTAAGAAATGATGTAAATATTTGAAAACATTGGTAATAGAAATAAAAAGCAAATGGTTATAATATTCCTAATAAATATTAGTAAAAATAACATGTTGGGTTGTAAATTTTAATAAATTCTTTTTAATATGAAAGTTCATCATTTTCATCATCGAAACACTGTTACTTATTGTTAGCTATGATACGAAACTTAAGATTTATAGTATTATATAGCAAATAATATGATGTTGACAGAAAAAGCAAGGGAAAATGCTTCGAATTTATGGCATAACCCACTAACATATGATAAAATATAAATATCAAGCCAATAAAATATGCTAAGATATAAATATCGAGCCACTAAAATATAACACAATAATATTGACCCAATACCTAAAATAGAATAAAATATAAATATCGAGGCAAGGAAATGTAATGAAAAAAATATAAGAGAAATAATAATGTGTGTATGTGTGTGTGGGTAATGCGCGTCGATTCGCGAAGAATTTTCGCAGTGCGACGAATGACGATAAACACGGCGGAGAAGAACAACGAACCGTGCACGAACAGTTTTTCCATTCTTCTGTATCGTCTCTGGAAAGACGTTTCTTTCTCGATAAGCGAAAAGGTAAAGCGATAAATAATATCCGTGTGACGCGGGGACGAGAGCTAAAAAACGCGAGATAAACGATACACGGCCAGACTTTATTTTATGCGTACGTCACGTTCGATCTATTTGTATTACGCTCCTAACCGCGCGACCAACATCACACACATCTGTATACATATACATACGTACGTGTGCCTTTCTATGTGTGCCTTATAGTAATCGTCGTTTACCTGCCGACAAGAGAGTAGGTCGTGCTCTTTCCCGTAATGTGTACACAGGGTGTACCAAAAGTTTCATCAGTTTCATTCGTTTCTTAAGAGATTCATCATTTTGCTTCGAAATTCACCGAAATATGACTACGAATATAATAATAGATTATTTGTACGAGTTAGAGGAAAACTTAATCGCTAATTTGGTAATCTAGTTATTTACTTTGCTAAATTAGGAATTTGGAAATTTAGTAAGTTGTTAGTAATTTTTTAAATTACTAGTTTGGAAATTTAACTACAAAAGCCCAGTAACTTTCAAACTTAAGACTTCTTGTACGTCGCCGTTTGTCCAAAGTAGGGAATTGAAGATTTCGAAATTTCTTGAACACCCTAGATATATTATAAACACGTCCCGGGAAGGATCAAAGTTTTTACTCGGTTAGTCGGAGGCTAAAGACCCCGACACACCTGTAAGACGCGGTGGCTGTCGGGAAGGTGTTAGGCGGGAAACGCGAATACCAGATAGCAGGACAAATCCACGGGAATACCTCAGAATGTATCGAAAGTTCAAGGCAGCTCGAGTGTCCTCGCTTCTTCGCTCTTTTGCTTGTCGCTTTCGTTCCACTTTACGATTAACGATCACCGTTAACGCTACCGACTATCAAACGGCTCGAAATCTCTTTGATTCTGGTTTACTTACTTTACATTACAAAGTCGATTAATATATAGGGCTGGTACTTGAATTTCCATAAAAAATTGCCACCCATATTATTAAGAATTCTTTTATTTCTTAAACAAACCGAAAAATGTATAAGTGGTCACATTCAATGACTTGTATAAATAGGAAATTTGCTGAAAAATATTTGGAAAAAACGTTACTTAAATTTAGGACGGCAAGTGCGTATACGTGTTTCGAAGCGGCGAGATTAAACGAAGATCCGAACCGTAGATAAGTCGAAAAACGAGCCTCGTACATTCTTCGAAAATCTGCTCGTTTTCGGTATCCTTCGTAGATTTCTTGCAGATAAAGAAAGAAGTGGTTTCCCGGGCACGGATTACCTAAGTGGCGCCAACTCGTTATTTAAGCCGAAATTTCGTATACCGTTAATGGGTTCCGAGTAGTTCCATAAATAACCACTATGACAACTTAATATCCCCGCTGCGAATATTTTCCTTCCATATCCTCCACGTAGGAAAAACCTACCACCACGTTTACAATTATTCCCACCAAAATGGCGGGAAAATATTTCAATACCATACAAACATTTATAAATGCAATTATATTTATTTTACAATAAATTTTAAGATTCTAAATAAAAATTAACTTAACTTTGCTTTGAAGAAAGATCTTCTTTTTGACTTTTTGTCATTCATCAGTCAAATTAAATAAATATCTTAGATTCTGTTCAGCTTAAATAAGGTAGTATTTCAATTAGAATAAATAATTTCAGAAATAAAGTATTTTCATTTGAATATTTTACCTTAATAGTCTGATACAAAGTGAAGTAGTGTAATCTTGTTCAAAGTATTGTCAGCAGTTGTACAAACATACTGTACATGTTTGAAGTTTTCTTTTATGTTTTCACATGTATTTTCGTAGCCAGACTTTTCCGGCATAAACACTTCTTTTCTGACTAGAGTTTCCTGAATCTTGTTAATAATTGTTTCGTATCTTCTCATTAGGAAACTGTTTGTACTTTAGCACGTATCGTCATTTTCAGCAATAATATTTGAAACAAAGAAAATAAGTATTTCAGTATATCCTCCACTTTAAATATTTTTATTAAGAAAAGAAATTTGTTGTCAAACGCGTTGTGGTCAAAGGGTTAAAAAGTTTAAATATTTCGTTCTTAAAAGTACATGTTTTAAAATAAATAGGATTATTGAAATGATACTTCACCCAGCTCTAGTTAACTTTATCACAGAGAGTGAGAATTATTTTTCCCACCAATTAAGCTATCAAATTAATTTTCTTTTTACTGCAATTATTATTTATCTGGCAAAATACAACTCAGTCCACTTCCATAATCACCACGAGAAGGTTAAGTAACTTTTGTCGAACATGTTAGCGGTTAATAAGCCGGGGACCGTTTCGGCTGATTCTTTTCTTTTCGAATGGGATAGAAAGCGAGCAAGAAGAGAGGCAACGGAAAGTGCACAACGAAGATGACGACGACGACGACGACGACGAAGACGACGACGACGACGACGACGACGACGACGACGAAGACGACGACGACGACGACGACGACGACGACGACGACGACGACGAAGAGCAAGGCAGGCGAAAGAGAGCGTCGGTGCGAGAGTGTCTATTTACGAGTTGTCCGGCGCCGTGATGTCCGGAGTAAAAATACATCGTAGTCCGTATGCTGTGCGCCACACAGAAACCCTCTTGTAATTCTCCGATGCTCTCTCGAGGCTGGCTCTGGGTGCCTGTTTCGCCTCCGTTTCTCTCCCTTTCCCTTCCCTCGTTACTTCAGCCTCTGGGCTTCGACCGGCCCGCTTTAACCTCCCTCTTTTCTTCCTTTCTTTCGCGCGTCTTCGAAACCCTTCGCCTTTCTTTATCTCGCTTTAACCCCCGCCGAAGAGGTCGGCTCCGTTGGAACGCGTTCAAACCGCTCCCGGAGAACCCGCCACGCGATACACACCTAACGTTTGAACAGCGTCTTAAACCCTCCTGTAACACGGTTCGTCCGTGATGTACGGGGACAGCGTAGTAAGAAGTTTACAATTGCTACAAATTGGGTTAATTAATGTCGCGTTGGAAGAATCTCAGGAAATAACAATTTAATTGATACTGTGTTATGTGGGGTCCTCGTACCGTGTTATGCGGGGACCACGTACCGTGTTGTAGGAGGACAGTTGCAATTTTCGATCCGCGTTATGAGAAACGTTGCGTTCTAGGGGTGGGATGTTTAGGGGTGGTTTCATCCCCTTCCGCTTCCATTTTTCTAAGTTTTGGCATTTTTTGATAGCGATGGAGAAAAAATTCCACTGTAATACCACAGGGTATTCCGAAATAAATAGTTTCATCCAATAATTCTCACAATCTTAACGCTTTATTTACTAAGAACCTATTAATCAGCTTTTCGATACTATCGGTTGTTCACCTCGAACTGATTAACAAACCTTTATTGTTGCTCCTTGTATAACACTGTTGAAACATAAAAGTTGGATGCTTTACAACTTAAAAAGAAAAAATGAAAGTAAGGGCTACTCCATCAGCTGATCTTCAATCAATATCAACTTATGAGATAATAGTATCAGTTTTTGTTATTAAAATAAAATAGAAATAGAAATAAATAAATATAGAAACCATGATGAAATTTATTAATCACTTTTCAGTCGAGCTGATTAACAGATTTCCTAACTATAAGAAATGAATATCATAGCAAAGCTATATCTTTATTCGACAGTCGATAAACACATCGTAATAGGCATTGATCTGACGGTTTTCCGTACGACACCGTGGTATCAGAGCTTAACAACATTCTTAAAACTACGTCAAACGTGGTCCCGTCTGGGTATTATTAACCGTGTAAGAAGATTTGTTTCCCGCTCGAAAATACTCGGAACACCGTAGTACTATACGCCGATTTACCGAACTTGTTTGTGTCCTCGTCGATGACTTAAGACTTAAGCTAAACCTATTGACTCATCGATCGAAATTGAAACATCGACGTGCGACACTTTTGGCAGTATATGTGCCGATCATTGCGAAACTGGGCTAACTTTTATATTCTTTATATTCAATATTCTCATTGCTTGTCTTATTATATTTGAAATAATTGAAAGATTCGATATTTTTAGAAATCTGATCATCTTTCATCGTCTGTTTAAATTATATTATTAATTGCTCAGTTTCTCAAAGATATCTTTCAGTCTCAAGATTTGTGTGGATTGATTATTGCAATGAATACAGTTATTCAAAAACTATATCACAAATTATGAATTTAATACAGAAAAATTTATTTATCTTGGATTTTTATCTATGAATGTGTTTATAGTTGATTTTACAGTAAACTTTAGATTAAAAACAATTTTTCATGATGGAACAGATTGAAGATCACTTTATATTTTGAATATGAAGCAGGATACTAATTGATTGCATTAAATGATGTGTGTTAAGAATATTAATGAAGCACTTATATGGTCATTTTTGTGAAACTTTGAGCTTTAATTTGATGTATCGTAAGTGTTGTTTTGCAGAACTTTTCTGTCATGAAATCGCGTCAGACTTTCTGCGTTTCGAAATTAGTCATTGTTTACTTCAAGTATCAATAAATAATTTTATATTAAATATATCAGTGAACCGTTTATATAGCGATGTTCGTCAAGTTTTATGCTTTAAATTGATATACCACAAGCGTTATTTCGTGAAACTTTTCTGTCATGAAATTATCGCAGACTTTTTGTTTTGAAATTGAAATTTAATCCAATACTTATCAACATCAACGACACCATGGGAAAATACTTATGGGAAAATGCGTAAGGGTTAATGGTATCGAAAGGGTAAACAGGCAGCGGATTGGAAGAAATTTCGGTGTCGAAGATTACACAGGGGTGTCGTATTAAGCGTATGTTGGTGGTTGTCTAAAATTTCGTTGGAGTCAGGCAAGGTGGACGGTTCGCAAAGGTATTCGTTTCACGAAGGTAAATAAGAGCGCCTCGTAGCTTCTACGGGTGTAATGTTTTCCACTTCCTCCCGCTTGAAAAATGACACGCGAGTAAGGTAAATACGTTTAGGTAGAAGAAGAAGAAGAAGAAGCAGAAGAAGAAGAAGAAGAAGAAGAAGAAGAAGAAGAAGAAGAAGAAGAAGACGACGGGATCGGCAATCACAGCCATTAGCCGCTATTTTTGTCGACCGAGAAACGTAGTGTTTTCGTACAACTAAAGCCGTTTCGGATGAAACAGATTCATCCTTCCGTCCCTACGTGAACGTTCGAACAAAATCTAATTACAATCGATTGCAACTATGTTTTCCATCGTAAACTCGGTATCTTTCAAAATGGTGAACGCGTAATGCGACGTTCGTCGTATTCGAAATGTAACCAACGACGCACCGGTTGCGTCACACGCTTGACACATGTCGTAAGATTATCCATGAAATTATATTCGAAAAGTTGACGTTGTGTATATATATTTTAATTGCAATTTTGAAGTTTAGTTGCTTTAGGTAATTGAAATTTGGGAATGTAGATATTTCAGGTAACTCGATTGAAGTTTGCACGAGTCCTTCGTTAATTTCCTTTGAGATCCGATGATAATCTTGAATTGTGACGTTTATCTAGGAAGCGCCTTTGACAAAGGTACGTTTTATTCGGAAAAAAACGTTTGAAAGCGGTGGTACGGTTTGAAACTACGCTCGGTTAGAGTCAGAAGGCGCCTCCTCTGGCTGTTACTCCTTCGCGTCGTCTTTTGAATGGAACTATTTTTAGAATTCGCCTACTATATGTGGATAACTGTACGTGCCGTGGCGTATTCAGTTTCTACACGGTGCCACGCTGGTATACGGTACAAAATAGCACCACCGTCTGAACCGTGTTATAATTTTATTTTCCAGCCACCTGACTCGAACCACGACATGGGAGGATCCACGAAAAACAGCGGCGGCGGCAAACGTGGCGGCGGTCGCAGCGGCCGTCGACAATGGGAAATCGAGCAGCGCCGCTAACAATTCCCTAGGACCGTTGCCCGACGGCTGGGAACAGGCACGTACTCCCGAAGGAGAGATCTACTTCATCAATCATCAGACCCGTACGACCTCATGGTTCGATCCCAGAATCCGTAAGTTTAAACAACTAACCGTTCGTGAAATGTCTAATTAGAATATTTAGTAGCAACACTGTACGTTTTCATAGATTAATCATACGTAATATATTATAGTTACGTTAATGTTAGATTGTTGCTTGGAGACTTCCTTTCCCGCGTGAGTTTAACTTCCTTTAAGAAGGATTATGAAAACACGATTTTTCTTAATTTTATTTCAATTTTATTTCGATTGTAATGTTAATAAGAGTTTGCAAATCTTACATAACCGTATAAAATATTGCACACACTCGATCATGCGGACAATTATTCGATTATGTAACTTGTATACATATAAATTTGAAGTTTGAATCATATTCGCGAGCCAAAGTGTGCGTAAGTTCATTCAAACGTCAACGAGAGGCCACGAGGGAGGAGGTGGTCTCCTTGCTTGAGTTGTGTGTAGGATGCTCTTTAAAGGTCGCCCGTACCCCGCGATTTTATTTTCGTACGTGAATTAGAGTATATTCGTAGAAGCTGAAGTTTCACCGGATGCTCTGGCTCATTCAGTCTATCGATGTTTTTCAGCCACGCATCTGCAAAGGGCTCCGACTTCTGGTGCTATGTTACCTCAGAATTGGCTGCAACAGCAGCCCACAGGTGGTGGTATACAGAACAATCAAACGTTGCAAGCGTGTCAACAGAAACTTCGTCTTCAGTCGTTACAGATGGAACGTGAACGTCTCAAACAACGGCAACAAGAAATTATGCGTCAGGTTAGCGATATTTATCATACATTCACCTATAACTAATTACTTAACACTTTAATCTCGCACTTGTCAAATATTATTAAAATTATTACATTAATAAAATTAGTTACCTTCATTTTATTCATACTACAAATAAATGAAAATTGAGTACTAGCAGACAGTTTGGAAACTTTGACTTCTATTGACCATGTGTTTAATAGCTCAATAGTAATTAAGATGTTTCTGTTTGCAGCAAGAACTGATGCTTCGACAGAGCACCACCGACGCCGCAATGGACCCATTCTTATCAGGAATCAATGAGCAGCACGTTCGTCAAGAAAGTGCGGACAGTGGTCTGGGTCTTGGTTCTGCTTACTCTCTTCCTCATACCCCGGAAGACTTCCTGGCGAACATCGACGACAACATGGACGGTACAAGTGGTAAGGCACCGTTAAATATTTTTCATCACTTTTTTAAACTTTTATTTTAAGACACTATTATTAACAGGAGCTACTATTGTTTTGTTTTTTTATAGACGGAGGTGCACCCATGGAGACCCCAGATCTCTCCACGTTGAGCGACAACATAGATTCCACCGACGATCTTGTCCCATCGTTACAGGTACCTATCAGATCAGGACAACCGTACCCGATCCCCGTTTGGAAGATTGTTCATTTTAATTTCTTTCTTTTTTGTTTCTATTTTTTCCGGTATACTCTTGACACCAGTTGAGCGAGGATTTCAGTAGCGACATATTGGACGACGTGCAATCGCTGATAAACCCTAACACGACAAAACCTGAAAACGTGCTGACGTGGCTGTAGTGTGCGGAGAGACGGGAGATTGTCTATGACGGGCAAAACAATCGATGAAATCGACTCGATAACAAAAATAAGATAATATTAAAAAAAAAAGAACACAGCAACGATATCACAATTTTGAAACAAACGGAGAACGACTATATATTCCATTAAAGAAATGAAACAGAAAAAAAAAGAAACCAGAAACAAAAAAGGGAAAAAACGCACGTGAAACGAGGAAATTTTTAAAGTTTAAGTAGAAAAGAAAATGGAGAGCCTTAAATTGCAACGCGCTATGCTCAAACGTATAATACGAATCATGTATACAGGAATATATATTTTTTTCGTAGGGTGTTCTAGAAAGAAGTGTTCACGTTAAAAAATAATCGTCGAGTCGTGTTCCGGATATAAAAGATTCCTCCTCTTGGCTGCCATGTTTGTCGAGCGAAAACGAAAAGGTGGTAAAAAGAGAAAAAGAAGTTAATATTCGAAGCCTCAGGAATTTAGTGTTCATATGGCAAGCTTGTTTCAAGTCTTCCCGAAGAGATGCGTTTGAGAATTTTTAAGCAGGCCGTTTAATTATCATCGAGGCTTCTCGACGATTTAAAAATACTCGTCCAACGTTTTTCTTTCTTTTTTACCATCTTTGTTTGACACGCGATGATCAAAGCTCTGTGGAATTTTGTAACAAGAAGGGGGGAACACGATCCTCGGGGATTTTTTTTTCTCCGTTTTTAATTTGCTTCTTTTTTCTAGGACATCTTGCGCGATGTAAATGAACAGTTATTGTATTCGGGTCTTTCTCTTTCTCTCTGAATTATTAGAGCGTTCTTGAGCGTTTGTATGTAATTTTTTTTTTCTCATTTATTTCGTATGCGTGTGCGAGTGCAGTTCGTGATTCCCCTTTCCCCCGATCCCCGAAACACTTTGTATATAAATATAAGTTTGTATTTCTATTTACTAAAGCATTGTACGAGAGGGAGCGAGAGAGAGGACTGAATATATATATTTTGCCTAAATAATATTTAAATAACGCGTTTATACACGCTCACGATCATCGAATACGAGAGAGAGATGGGGTAAAGAAGCAAAAATGGAGAAGAGCGCCGACGAACGGACGTGTGCAAGCTCGATTTTTATTATAATATTCTTCCCGATAGTAACGGAGATAGAACAAGTTGAATTGTTGTTTAATTATATTTATAATCGACGTTGGTTTATACTAATTTGAGGTGAAAAATCTGGTATCATGACGTATCAGAGTTTTTCGTTCAAACGGTACACATATAGGATCTCGCGTATGATTAAAAAGGAAAAGAAAAGATTCTATTTTTAACACTTTGACGGCCGTACGAAACGGCTAATTACTCAGTTTCAAACCGTAATTAGTAATTACTAGTAATTAATAACAGTAATTGCTAAATTGTTAATAACTAAATGAGCAATTATTGAATTAGCAATGATTAAACTAGCGAATTACTATTAATTACTAATTTTTGAATCGTAATTAGTATTTTATGAAATATATCAAAATATCTAACCGTGCCTTTCTTGTTACAGCATCATATTCTTTGATTTCATTCGCAAAGTATTTTACAGGATTACTAATTTGTAATTCAGAGGGCAACTAAGTACGGCCGTCAAAGTGTTAAAAACACCCCCCAAATACCTGATGTGTTCACGGTGATTTTCAAGGTGTCAATTGAAAGTAATCGTGACGAAATGCAAAATAAGTGCAATTATCGAAAGGAAGGAAGAAAGGAAAACGGAGAAAAATAATGGAAGAGAGGTGATAATTTTATTCGTCGATTACATTATTATAGCGGGTGAACTTTGTACGAATGTTTACGGAAGCTACGTCTAAAAGTATCCAAGCATTTTTAAACACACACACACACACACACGCACACACACATACACACATACACTCTTGTCTATATTTTAAAATTGGCATACGGAGAGCAAATCGTGTTTACCGTGTGTCGTGTGTATGATTCAGATTCGTAACAGAATCGTCGTGTCCAAATTATATATACAGGGTGTCTCATTTAAATGACATTATATAAACATTTTTCATATTTGTTAATATATAAAAAAGATACTCGGGACAAAGTTATACTGTTTCAACAAGTTTTGCAGAGAAACGCTTCTTATATTTCTTAGATGTATGCAAAAGTCTTTGATGACTGATTGTCATACAATTTTACTTTTGCATGCTCTGGATATTACTTTTACCACTTATAATATTTAATTTTTAATTACCATGACTTAGAAAATGAAAATTGATTCTATATATCTTTAATATGTAAATATCAATATTTTACAACTCTTTTATTCTTGCAAAGAATGTTTTTGTATAAAAGAATAGAACCACTTTTGAATCGATGCGATACAAAATCATCATGTTTAATTTGTTTTAACTAAAATTTCTTGGAATATCTTGAAAAATAGTATAATTTCGTTTATGAAAACTTTTTTCTATAAATTGATCATGAATTTTATTTAGGTGAGGCACGCTGTACATATACACAGATCTATATATACATGTATATATACATAAACACACATTATATATATATATATATATATACACTGCAATCGAGTGTCGATAATGCTCAGACTAATTTTACAAAAGCTAATTAATGCTTGAACGAAGTGCCTTTTTCATTGCAATCGATTAGTGAAGGAAAAAAAAGAAAAGAAAAGAAACGACGATCTAATAATAATAATGATAGGAAAAAAAAAGAAGAAGAAAAAAGTCGTCAACTTTCAAAGCAATAACCGTCCATACAAGATGTTTTACGTGAACATGTGGTAATTGTTAAAATAGGCAAACACTCTTTTTTTTTTTAAAGGCCCTTTTTTAAATACTTTAAAGAGGGGAACACAAAATATGAATATATATATACATATATTTTTTTTATATATAAAGTCTATACTTGTTAATGAATTTTGCAGTTATATTGGTATTTTGAGATGATGATGATGATGATGATGATGAAGAAGATGAGGAAAAGAATAAAAAAAAAAAGAAGAACACTTGTTAGATTGTAAAATTCTCTTACGTTTTATACTACGATTACGAGTTATATGATTAATGGAGATTACAAGAAAGAAAATTGAAAGAGAGTGAGAGTGCGAGAGAGTGTGTAAAAGTGAATGTACGAGAAAGAGAGAGAGAGAGAGAGAGTATATGATATTTATAGATTATTTTTAAATATCTCTTTTTTTAGCGTTTAAGGATCATTTCGTCTTTAAAAAAAGAAAACTCGTCCCACAATGAATTTTTTTTTTCTTTTATTCGCGAAAGAAAGAAAGAAGAGGCCGGTTGATCTTTTTTCTTCTATCGGTGTTTATTTCGCGTTGAAACAAACACTTGTAGCACTAATTGTTTTTTTTTTTTTTTTTAATTATCGAATGATCGATTCGGTAAAGAAAAAAGAAAAGAGGAGACAATACTATATATATATATAGTTACATGGCAGCTTGAAAATAAAAAGAAGCCGAGGTTGACGTGACTGTTAATTGATTTTATTTTATTTTTATTTGTTCTTTCATTAGTACATTAACTGGTACCAGTGATGAAAAAAGAATGAATTATTTTAATTATCTTCTTTCGAGATGGTTCAATGTGTGAGATCTATTTTTCAAGCTTGTTTGATTTTTTCTGATAATCAAAAGGTATTTTATTAGGTTGTTTGTAGAAGGATTAATTAAACGATCGATTGAAATTGTTGATAGTTGCGTCAACGCTCGAAGCTATTGTTTATGAAATTGTAATTTCGTTATGTAGATGTATAAATGAAAAAGGATCGTGTGAAATAAGCTCTTCCGACTTTTCGTCGTGTTTAGGAAAAGTTTGCGAAGATGCGTCCATTATTGACCCTCGGACACTTGGCCCACGGTTTTGGGGTGGAATTGGGACAATTTCAGTATTTCAGTATTCGAATTATTTAAATTTTGTATTAAAATCAACAACTAAATTCACGACTTTCATATTATTTTCCGTAAACCCAGTAAATAATGTTCTCAATCAAATTAACATGATTCAATCAATAATTAGTCTTTCGCAATACTTATGTCTTTAAAGCAGAATTTAAACAATTTTCAAATCGTGAAATTAATTGTAAATTTAGTATTAGAATCGTTATTATATATGTTTTGTATATAATAATTGCCAGTGTTCGAGGGTTAATTAAAGTTTCGTATCAGTGTTATAATATTAATTCGCTGTGCACGGTTTTCATCAATGTTTTTTTTTTCTGTTGCTACAACCGTGCCAGCGATTCGACCTCTTTCTTTTTTTTTTTTAATTTTTTAAGGAGAATAATAAAACGATCATGTAATATCCATTCGATATTTTGTGTTACTATCTGTATTATTCGACTGAAGCTCGGAAAGCGATCGCTGTTACAGTTACATGCGTCGATATTAAGAAATTTAATATAAAAAAAGAAAAAATAGTATTTGTTATATGAACGTTTACGATTGTTGCGAAGTTGAGATCGATTGTTTTATCAAATCTGTGTGATAATATGTAATGCATCGTTTTTTTGAATCATTGGTATCTATTTCTATTGCAATAACATATGAAAATTTTTATAATTTGATCAGTATTTAATAATTGCATTATTATTGTTTGTAAGTTTAACGTTTGTTGAATACTTTCAATTTTATTTTTTCGAAGCTTGATCAAAGTCCAGTTTTGTTTATCTTCGTTGTAATAATGGCATGAACATACGAATCTTAAGAAAAAGGAAAAAGATATTGATGGTTCAAGAAGCGTCTGAAGTTTGTTAATATGTTGACTGCCAGAGTGCAAATGACAATTTTATAAGTCAAAATGACAATATCATCTTGAGATAGTTATAAATAGTTAACAATTTGGTGATTTGTTGTGACAGTCAACTTGTTAATCATTTATTTTAAAAATCATGTACGATTGTTCATTTTTTTGCGAGCGAAGAAATTTTATATGATTAATTATATCGACAGGCACATGAGACTTTTATTTTTATTAATTAACACCTTATCCACAGGGGAGTAGGTAATAAATCACAGTAGACCTCGTATAACAAATTGAAATATTGACATTTGCAAATTCAAATTTTAATCTTTCTCCATTATCAATTAATCATCAGCTGAACATCAGCTTCCGGTTGGTAAGGTGTTAACATCGACTACTGTTTCTCTATTACTATGTTAATCGGTCAGCTTTGCGAAAAAGAAGAAAATTTATATTCTACATATTGTAAAAAAGCAACCCTTCTTCGGATTTTCAAATTTAGTTCCCTATATTTTACAAATAGAAAAATCCTTCAAAAAATAATAGTTATTGCAGTGAATTTGTTAATACTTTAATATCCAACAATTTTTTAGAAACAGTAACTTTCAATTTTTGAAGTGTTAATCCTTTTGTTCCTGCTGAAGTCATTATATTTATTTCAAATATAAACACTTTTAGAATCTTAGAAACTTTTGAGAAGAATTTTTAATAATTTAAAACCTTCAAAATATATTCTACGTAAAATCTAACAATCGACCCCTATAAAAATCTTCTGAACCCCGTTCAACCCTCCGTAAATCCGAAGAAGGGTGAAAGCATATTTCGCATCGATGCGTTTCACTTTAAACGCGATGGCTTCCGTCGGTTGTCAGGTCAGATACATTTTTAATGTATTATTTTTAATTGCCTAGTTAACGATAACGATTAATTAATTAATTAATTAATATTACCATACACCGTATCTTGCTTTTAGTCTAAACTCAATTTAGTTGTTACGTTTTCAGGGGGTAACTTTAGGGACGGGGAGGGAGGGGGGGGGAGGGGTAAGAAGGGCCGTGGGTGGGTTGGGAGGGCAGGGAGGGGCGGGGCGGGGGGGTCGAAACACAGGGGTTGTGCAGAATCGAAAGAAGAAAGGGGAGATAGAAAACACAACCTTTTTTTTCTTCTTTTTTCGAAGTGAAGTGCCTTGAATTTCACACATGGGAATTGTTTTTTTTTTTTAAATTAATTATTGTATGATTAGCAATCGAATAGTAAATGGAAATAGTCTACGGACCTCTTTTGATTTTTTTTTTTTGTTTAGGTGGCGTAAGAGATGAAAAAAAAAAGAAACGAAAGTAAGAATAAATAAATACAATGGTAACATCTGAGATTATATATAATTATACCGTGAAGCAATTAGTTGTTTAATATCAGTATTTAAATATGCTCATTGGCAATAATTTGTGACGTACACTTTTTATATCGGTAACAAGTGCCTTAGTAATAACGATAATGATTAAATATATTGTTTACTTACGTACTGACAGATTGGTGTTCTTCTTCTTCTTCTTCTTCTTCTTATCCTTCCGGATAATTTTTCCCAATTTTCGTCATTTTTTTCGTCATATTCCAATATTCAAATACCCAAATTTCATATTTTACATCCCAATTATCCACTTCGATATTTCGCATTGGAAACATTCGAATCTTCCTCAGAGACAGTCCTATTTCTCTCCATTGTTGTTAGTCATCGTCCGCTGTTTCGTTTCGTAGTCGAATGATCGATCGACTAAATAGAAAAGCCTATGTGTCCGTCTGTGTGCACGCGTGTACGTGTATTCATTGTGTAGGATCGTTTTCAGCCATCTCGTGGCTGAAACGAGATGGAAGCGGCAGATTTCTGATTTGGCAAGGGGTGGTCTTCGGGCCACGATGCGAACGGGGGGAGAGAGAAGAAAAAAACTAGGAAGGAACGGTAGTTTGCGAGGGTGGCTGTGATCCATACGGGACCCCATGACGTCCTGCACGTTTCACGGGTATTTTTATGGATTCTTCCAAACGCGTGTTCGATCCTTCCTCTGGCCAAACCTATTTTCGTATTCCTCCCTCGTTTGTGCTTCTTTACAAACGTTTCCCCCTCTTTCTACAATTTTCCCTGTCCGCTATCGAGTCTCAATTTATTTTAATAACGAAACAAAATTGTTGGTCCCAATTTTCCTAAAGTAATCTCAAATTTTATTCCTATTTCAATTTTATTTGCTTCAAGCAATAGAGCGTCGGTGAATTTTCCAAAGATCTTGCAAAACACATGGGACGATCCTTTCTCCTTTCGAGTTCCTCGAATTTCTTTTTAAACGACTACAGCTTGCACGCCAGTCGTTTGTAAACGTCAACGACAAAAACTATCTTTTTTTCCTCCCTTACTTTCCATTCTTCCTAAAGACCGCAAGTTTTTGCAGATCACCCTGATGACGCCGATTTTAAAAGCTTCCACTATGAAAGGGCATCCGGTGTCTGCCGTTTTCCTGAAAAAGCGACGAAGAGCGATGTTAAAAAAGAGAAGAAAATTAAATCGATATGACCAAGTCATTCTGTGATCATCGAATTCCCATCGAGAGGACGACGCATGGATGATGCTTAACGAGGTAATTTTATATTTCAAGTTAAAATTTCAAATAAAAAAATTGTGTCTTGAAAGGGTTAATAAATCTGTTAATCGACAGTGATGAATCTTGATAGGGTGTCTCAATAAGAGGGTGAACTTTAAAAGGGGTAAGAGCGTCAGCAAAGGGGCGATTGCGAAGCCCCTCCATGAAAGAGTCACCTGTTGCACATGGGGATGTTTTAATTTTTTTTTTAACCATACACACCATCGATCTCGCGTTACAAGCCGCTTGTACAATAGGTGTATTCACCTGCTGAGAGAAGGGGAGTTTTTTTGCCTCTCAGGTTCTATTAGCCGCGGTGTGTTATAGGGGAAGGGTGCGTGGACTCGTGTTCCTTTTTTTACCATCGACAAAAAACCACCCTTGAATCGGAACGCAAGTGTAGCTACCTGCCCCCTAACGATTGCATCAAACAAACATACGCTTCTTTTCACTTTCATTTATCTGACGCACCCTTTAGAAAAATCAAAGGTTAAAGGGTTAAAATCTTGAATTATTTACTACTGAATTTTTCGTGCACGTTAAACATTCAAAAATTTCTATTTGTACAAAGATAATTAAACGACCCCATAAAACAAGAAGCTTGTCTATATGGCTGTCGTAAAACAAACCATCAAAATTGCTAAAAAAACGAACGAACGTTCGAGGAATAATTTTTTCCCCTAAGTTGTACAGTTTTTATCAAGGTACGCTGCAGGATTATCCGGAAGTTCTTGCGTGTCGCGGCTTAACCCTTTCGTCCTTTATTGTTCGACTATTTTAAAGGTTGAATATTTTTTCTTTCCAGAATACGAAATCCTTGCGAATCACACGCCTCGTGGAACATCGATCTTCAAAGGCTACCGGATATCAGATAATCCTCGGCCATTGAAAAGGTTAAAAAACTGCGGCCAGGGACAATTCCAGGCCCTGAATACTTCTCCATTGCGAGGAAAGGGTTGAAAAAGGCCAGGTATACCGTCGCTAATCTTCTTCTCCTAGAGTTTTTACTTTCGAAATTGCATTTTGAGCGGGACAAAAAGATACAAGTGCTTGGAGAAAGGTTTTTTACTCGTAAAGGGTTGTAAAATCTTGTTTTTTCGGTCTTTGGACGTAAGACGGTGATTAAGGCAGTAAAATACGCGTAGGAACAATGGGGGATGTGGAGAATCCTTTGGAGAGAATTTTAATTACTTTTATTTTATAGTGGTTCAGTTTTTAAACACAGAAAATTAAATTTTGTTAATATTGTTGACTTAACAAATATAATTTGGCATATGTATTTGTTTTCGAAAACAATTTTCCAAGCTTCGATTATTGATAGGACTAAAATTTCATTGGTGCATTTCGTCGAGATCAGAGTCCAATTATCGTACGTTATACTTAACGAGACTGGCAACGTTAATCGCGTAATCCGGAGCTCGTTACAACGGATTTGCGTTGTCGTACGAACGTGTTTCCGCTCGTGGCGCGTAATCCGATTTCGAAACCGCGTCGCTGGACCGCCGATCGTTTTCATTTATACGCTTTTTCTTCTTTTTCCGTGTGTATCGACTGGCGAGGGCCAAGTCGGTCCTCGAAAGGGCGGAGCGTGGGGCCGATGCACCCCTCGTGGCACCCCTGCGTGGCACAAGGGCGGACAGCCGGGAGGGAGAGAAAAAAAAGGGAGGTCACAGGGTGACCAAGGCGCACGCGTTAAGTCTGGCCACTTTTCACAACCTCCCCAACCTGGTGCATACTTCTTTTTTTTTTTTTTTCAGAAAAATTTTCCATCACCTGGAATTCAGTATTTTTTTTTCCTTTTAAGTTGTGAAATTATTTGGCCACATTTGAAAATAGAATTTCTTTGAAATCTTTTTTGGTTGCCAAATAATATATAATATTAATATTTTATTATTAGTATCAGTATCGTGTCAATAATTTACTATAAATATTATTATAGGCTACTCTTGGTCTCTCCTATGATTACTAATAAATTAATTAGTACTAATAGTTGAATACTAACAGTTCACTACAGATATTACTGAAATTTCTGAAAAAATCTGCAAAAGATAGAATCTTTTCGCTCGAAAAACGTTCTCCACCCTGCGTCTGCTGTCCCTCCCTTCTTGTTCATCTTTTTTTTTTCTGTTACGGTACGTCGACACACGATACGACCCCGAGGCGCGTGCTTTCCCCGTGATTTCCGCTTTCCGCCTCAGCTGCGCCTCTCTTACCCTATTTATAGAGCCATTTTACGTATATATCCAGAAGACGTTGAAAAGGAACACGGAAGGAACGGTAGGCCCTCTTGTCAAGGTGGCTACCACTAAATTTCCCTCGAAAATTCCTCCAGAAACCACGTTCGAAGCCTCTTATTATCGTAATCGGTGGCTCGGCTCCCGTGTCAACGGGGATTAACCCATTCGACACCATTTGTTTTATATACGCTACAGGATAACCTTAATCCTAAACTGTGAGTAACACATTGCCAATTCTCGTATCAACTTATTACCATTCAATTTAATAAACAATGGGCACCATATTACTATTCTCTGTCCAATATCCTTTTTCTTTTTGAATCAGCAATGGTAGCAGCTTTGCCCCGTAAATAGATCGAAACGGGTCAGTCATTAAGGCAGCGCACGCACCGAGGGTGTCCGGTTCGTATTCGTTGATCCAACGTCGGGGGGAGAAGGGGGTTGAAAATGCGATTCCGGCTCTTTCTCAGACGTGCGACAATCGGTTTCGCGGACGGCTGCAGCGGTCGTTTTTCGAAAAATCTGCCGGTCTCTAACGGGGGTCCGAATCCGAGGCTGGACAATGGTCACGTATGCCACGATCTATAAATCTTGCATTGTAACAGTGTGGATGTTTAGTCGCCCGCATATTAACCCGGGGGTGAAAAGGCCGTGCACCCGGCATTGTTCAATGGTTGACCCCTCTCGTGGTAACGGTGACCCTTGGTGTTCTTATTTATCAGGTTACGAGCCCAACGTCGCTCGTAACCGATCACTCGTTCCCATTGGTCCGTGTCCATCGTCCGCTGAAACCTCCTTTCCTCTCCTGGACAACGATACGTTCGCACCCTTCGCGAAAATCGAGTCGAGACGGATTTGGGAACGATTTCGAATTCGTTTCGCAGCCGTTTCTGGACACGAGAATTTTCGAACAGCTTGGTCCGCTGACAAATGGAGGATGCCGTGAGATTTTTTGCCATATTGCAAGGAATTCGAAAATTTTAAACGGAATTAAATTTTACAGAAATAATTAATTTCCTTAAGAGAAGCAGCGACTAAAAACCCCCCAAAGATGAAGGGATGTAGGGATCAAATTCTTCAACAAAGACTAGCTATATCATCTCCAGCTAAATCCAAAAAAAAAACTATATGCAACCTAATATTCCCATTCATGTACACCTTGCACACCTTCCAAAAAAAGAGAAAGGTACTTTTTTTCTCATCTCGATCGATCCCCTTTTCCAGGGGCGAGTCGAATTTTTTGTAAACCTGTACCTTCCGTCTAACAATCTACTCCACATTCTCTCTCTCCTCTTTTTTTTTACGTGTTGCCACGAGTCTGACAGCCGTCTAACGATTCCACGAGTGTGTGTTTATTATAAGCGACGCGAGCTTGGAAAAACCGGTGAAAGAAAGCGACAAAAAAGGAGGGCGAAAAGAGAGGGATGCCAGGTTTTTCCCGATTTACGAGTAGCATCGAATAGGAGGGGTGGGAAAGAAAGGAACGAGGGCTGAGAAAGACGAGGGGATCGAAGGAGAAAAAAGGGGAGAAAAAAAAATGAAAGAAAGAGAAAGAACGATCGAGGAACTTGTGGGTAAAACTGGCACGGAGTGGATTCGGCCACTGAATATCGAGAGCCCTTCAATTCGTACTGGGTCCACGGCAGAGGGGGATACGCGTCTAAGGGAGGGGAATCGGAGAAAAAAATCTATTTCGAAAAACGACTGACACACACCGGTCGAACTGACCGCCAAGTCGTCACTTAGGGTTCTCTTTCAAAAGGTAACATACTGTAGGCTTCCGTACAACGCGGTAAATTTCCTATTGTTCCTCCTACAACGCGTTGAACAATCAAAATTATTAGATTGTTCAAATGGAAATATTTTATTTTGCGATTCAAGTCTTTAAAATAAAATTCCATTATATCATTTAACCCTAGTGAACAAAATCTAAAATATTAAATAGCAGTCCAAATATTTCTTTTATTTATTTTTAGAATAAATTGGTTGCACCATTTGCAGCACTACATTTGTACGTTTCGGAATTGATAAAAAAAGAGAAATGGTAGGAACGATAGGCATTTATAAGGAGTTGGAAAGATGTATGGGTTGGTGTTAGCAGATGAACCATAAGTATGGGTCAAGCCGGCACGAGCGTGGGTCAGCTGTCAGTTGTTTGTCCTTACAGAAGGCCAACCATTTGTGCGTTGCAGCCTGTGCTGGCAGCCACGATGGACCCACGACATCCTTGGCCATCGTTCTGCTCCTTTTTTCTTTCTTTTTTTTCTTTTCTATTCATTTTCCCTCGGACCCCTGCACCGTTGTCAGAAACAAGGATTCGTGGCACGAGTCTCTTCCGTTTCATTCATCTTTCCCTCGATACTTTAAAAATTCTTAACAAATTTTTTCATTTTTCTTTTATATAAATTTTAGAAAATTATATTACTCCATTTCAGATAGTGGGAATATGTATTCAGGTGTGAGAATTTTTTTGTTAATTGCAAAAAAAAGGTCTTAGAGATATTGAAAAATTATTTTAATAATTTTCAAAATATCCACAATATTACTAGGTAATTTTCTGAGTTAAATGTTTGAAAGTTTTAATAATAAAAATTGTTCAGAGTGCTCCATACGGTTTTGTTTTTTATTACACCGATAACGAGCGATGAAATTTCAAACAGTAATTTAATGATGACTATTAGTTGTTTTGTAGTGGAAAGTTGGCGAAGCAAACGGCAACGTCCAAACACGATAACAACGTGGTATTGTCTCGTGGGTTTGCGGCTAATCCCGACGCTGGAAAAATAATAGCCGAACCCCGGTGAGCCACTGGTTCCTCAAATTTGGCGAACACAAAAAAAGAAAGGAAAACACCTTGCTACTTGAAGAATAGGTATCTGAAACGATGAGTCAATCTGTTTTCTTCGATGGGCAAACAGTTTGGCACAAACGCTTTAGACGTTTAATCAAAGGAATAGTAGAAAGAACCATATAACACTAATTAGCGTTTAAATTAGTATATCTTACAATTATCTTTAGAAGAAGATAAAAATAAAAAAGGAAGGTCCAATGTCACGAATTATAAAAAAGAGCTCTTATCGTTCGTTACCGAGAAGTACATTAGTCAACAGTAATTAACAGTAAAAGGGATAAATTAGTGTTTAAAGTGAAAATGAATCACAGGAGTTTCGTAAAACGTTTCAAAGAAAAAGCATGCCGTGTTTAGCCAGCTTTTCTATCGAAAAATCATTTGTTTGACGTAAAGGGTCATAGTCGACGAATAATCAACAGCGTGAACGATAAAAAAGTAAACCGTGTTAGTCGAAATAGAATCGATGAGTCAATGGATGCCGAATAACGAACAGAATCATTGTCAGCGATCGCGATAACGCGAAAACCGACTCGTTATGTGTTTTCAAGCTCGTTTAACGTCCAGTTAAAACTCATTAAAATCCTGCACGCGTTAACATTCCTCGAGTTCTTTGACTAATTTCCTTTCGACCAAAATTACTGAATTGTTCTATGTTTCGGATCATTTTTTATTAGAAGTGTCTTTCTTGTAAAAATATAATATCATCGAATATGAGGTTGAATGGAAGAATTTTATTTTTATGAAAGTTATAGACGTACATATGTGTGTCCAATGGAGCGGTGAGGATTAGGGGAAAAACGCGACGTATGTATTTATTGTAGGGCTGCTGCGGGGGTGGAACGGAACAGGACGGAACGGGAAAATATTTTTCTGCGAAAATTTCCAGAGGCTCGAGTGGGGTGCGAAAGGGGTTACCGAGCAGCTGTTTAAACGAGCTTCGACACACCCACGCTCTCAGGTAAGGGGATGCGCGTTTCCTGTCGCCATTTATACCCGTCCATTTAATATTTTGCATAAATCTACCATTCCTCTTAATTATTCGTATTAATATTGTTATAGAGACACCAGTTGTTAATTATATATATTAAAAGGTTCTATTTCAATTTGTTTAACAATTGTGAAATATTAATAACGAAAGAAATAGAAGTTCGACTGCAGTGGTTTATTTGTTATATTTTTTGTAGACGTGTGGAAGATGGGGAGAAAGGAAAGGCTGTTTTGGGTTTCGTGGAAAAAGGATTGGAAGAAGGGGAGGGGCACGTGTCCTGTAACCTCCGCCCCTGCCAGTCATCACGGATAAATAACAATGTAGGAAACTGAATAACGTCCACGCGTCTGTTTCCCCGATTTTCCTCTTTATCCAGAAAAACACGACAGACCGTGAGTGAGTTTCATTTTTTCTTTAAAATTTTTCTTCTTTATTTTAGCAATGTAATTTTAGACATATAATTTTATAGAAATTCTTGTAATTATTATAAATCAAACTTAGAAGATTTAAATTCTTAAATAATAATACATATCTTGGCAATAAATAATAGAAAAGCTAGATTTTCCAAAGTTTAATCTGTATAGAGAAAATTGTAAGCGACAAACAAACAAGTTGGAAAATAGTATGGAAAGTTATTGAACGTACAACCCCGTTACCGAAAGTAACAGTACACCTTTCACTAGGTCCGGAAAGTGTACAATAAAAACTACCACTTTCGGCTCGTAAATTTTCGTAAACGATTGACCCGGTGTCCTTTAAACGTGCAACTAAAATATGCCAAAATCGGTGTAATTCTTGTCCTGCAACCATTCCTGGAACTAACGGGTTCTTTTCAAATACCTATTTCCTTATTACTATACCTTTTTCATTTTATTCAATACTCAATGAGATTATTTCTTCGATCATTTAATCTTTATTACCCAATGTTGCTTTCTTACATTTTTCTTTTTTGTTTTGCAATATAAACGTGCTAATTTTTAATAGGGGCGGTTTGTGTATTGACGCTGTAGCACCCCTTTCAAAAAAAAAATTAAGATACTAAAGATACTAAATTAATGGGTTATTTTAATCCTTTGAGTTGAATAATTGAGTATGCAATTAAATAGTTATAATAAGAATTGATTTAATACGATAAAATTCGTAAATGCTCGGTCGATGATTAAAGTAATTGGATTCGGTCGAAGCAGATAAAAGGATGCGCGATTGGCCGTTCAATTGACTTCACCTTCCGCTTATTAGCGCCTCGTAAACCGTTGCGGTTTTTTCATACAGCCTGAACAGCGAAAATCCAATTAGATACACTTTGAAAACGACGCCAACGAAAAGGTGGTACAATAAAAATAATCGCACCTTTTCCTTAACGGTTGCACTTATAGACCTGCGCGCCCTATTGTCTCCTACGTGCACGTTGTGGCTCGACTAGTTACGCCCTAATTACTGATATTACATTCCTCTCGATGCCAAATTTCTTTTCTCAATAACTTCGACAACTAATTCCTCCATCCTTTTCAATTCTGCCGCAAAGAATTTAAAAAGTCCTTACAGCACTATTAGCTGCAATAAAAAACAACTAAGGAATAATTTCTAAAAACAATTGAATTGCCGATCTAATGTTCCAAGTGCCTAGATTCCCAAAGATTTGCTCGACAATAGAAAACAATGCAATCCGTACTGGAAGTACCTAAACAGGAAAAATCGTCGAAAAACTGACAGGAAAATACCCCCTGGTCCGATTATACGACCCAGTTTCTCGTTTCCTGGAATCGATGCACCGACAACAGTCGCAATAAATAAAATCGACTTCTACGATTGGTTTTTACTTATTTGACCGAGAAATTCGTGGAATCGGACGTTTTTACACCGTACCCCTTTGCGACCAGGGCCTGCGCCATTGTTCTATCGCGTACCCTCGTAAATATCACGACAAACGCGTACACTCGTCGGTTCCGGCGGAAGTAGCGACGAGCGGCAATAAATAACGCGATTAGCCTACCAAAGAGTTCTACATTTCGATAAACCGGAGATGACCGTTCGACGACCGTCCTTCAGGTCATTCATCCCCCGCCCCCTCCCCCTTGGCTCCTCGTAAACCCTGGCCCGTGGACACGCTCCACATTTCGACGAGCCTTTCTTCGACCACCACCACCGCCACCCCCCACCCTCGTTCCTCGAGATTTTTCTCTCATTGTTCTTCTAATCCTTTCTTTCAAAACTAGATCGCGGCCCGTCTTTCCGTTCCTCGAAATTATTGCCGAGGAACTGAACGAAGGTATTGACGGAGCTTCTTCGAGCACTGTCTTCGGGGTCTATTGAAACACTGGAGGCAGGTTTTTTCGACCGGTGTGACGGCTCGAGTTAAATGTCCCTTAATAAAAGTCAAAGGAATCGAGATGTTACGTGCATTTATAATTGCAATTAGTATAAAATATAATTAGTAAAAGTTAGAAGATAAAGATGAGCAATCAGCTATGCTTGTCACTTCAATTACTAGATTAGAAATATTTACAATAGGTATCTGAAGTATTGTGAAAATAACAGAGTGTTCTTCAGGGTCGAAGCGAAGAGTCGCAAAGTGAAAGAAGAAGTTTTTGTTTTCTAGGAAAAAGTAGGTTTTTTCCCCTGGTTCGAACGGGAAAAAGGGTTGAAGGAGGAAACAGTTAGAAATTTCCAAAGTGTCATCTTTTTTCTTCTTCTGTGTTCTTGTTATTCGGGGTACGCGTAACTGTAAAAGCATCGTAAACGGTTCCGTTGGTAGGGAAAGAAGATTATAAGGAAAGGGTTGAAGGAGGATTTTTTCGACTGTACCATTTACGACGCCTTCGAGATTTTTTCCCCACCCCTGTGCAGGATTCGAAAGGGTTAAAAGGACGATTTATAACATCGTCCCCGTTTGCTGTACCTGTCGACTGTAGAAAGGACTTCTAACAACCCTAAGAGGATACAACTTTGCATGTTTCTTGCTTAGGGAAATCTGTTAGTCATCGGAATTTTAACAGTTTTATAAGCAACTGTTTCTTGCTCTTCTTACTTTTCTTCGACGATTTACTAAAATATCGAGGAAGAGGCGAAACGGGGTTGGAAAACCTTGAAAGTTTCTCGTAATTTCCGACTCGGGGTCTTAATGGTTCGGATGGTTGTTTTTCAGAAAATAGAGGGACAGGGTGAGATCTGTCTAGAAAGGAAAGAAAGCAGACTGTTCCTTCGACGGGGATAGGAGAAAAGAAAAGGGTGAGAAACCGCCCTTCCAGAAATCGCTCTGTCTAATTACGGGATTTTTCTGCTATTTTAGTACTTTTGAACTTGGTAATTTTAGTAGGCTAAGGTAAATACAAGAAGCTACAAAGTTTGTGGAATAATTAATTCTGGGTTGTAATATGTCCATGGTATATTAATTAAAATTAAAAATTAGTGACAGGTGTTTCGTAAATGTATTAGCTATTACTAGAATTACTTGAAATTAGACACTCCCTTCAAGACACCCCTTTTACAAGTTCCACCATCTACTTAAAAAAAGAAAATGGAATAGACCCCGTATTAAAACAAAAGTGAAAAGTGAAAGTACATCCTTCAGGATGGGAAGGAACCAGCCGACGCGTCGCTTAGAATCCTCTACTTAATCGAGACGCGGCTAAACGTACGGATATTCGGCAGGCAAATCCGAATGGCGTCCCGATTCGAAAAGGGAGGGATAATTCAAAAACTGCGTGTGAAACGGCGCGACACGATTGGACGGGACGAGGCGGTGGTAGCCAGAAGGGAGAGGGTAGCTGCCCCTCGACACGATCCACAAATAAAGCCGGTATTTCACTTTGGGTCCTAGGACGTTGTCAGTCGACCTCGGGCATTCACACGGGTCGAAGAAGAAGAAGAAGAAGAAGAAGAAGAAGAAATTGTTTCGTTCGATATCGTACTCGTTCCTTGTCTACGATTCTTCTTCTTCTGACAGTCAACTTAAACGATTCGTGTGTTATATTTAAACAAAGAGGAAACATTTGTGTTTTAAGACATTTTGTGCGAACCGGTTGTGTCAATCTCGTTGTGCATGTGTGTGTGTACTCTGTTTGGGATCGACCGGAAGGAAGCTCGCGAAACTGGAGGAAGTTGGAGACTTCAGGTTCGAGGTTCGTGGATTCATTAATAAAACAGGATCTAATTATTGTGAACGATTGGTGTAAATTGTGCCGACGATTATTAAAGCGGTGTCGAGATTTTCAACATTCTTGTTGACACCAACTTTATTAATTGACGGTATTGTTGTGGATATTAGGGCAGCTCTATGTTCACAGAAGCACATTTGGAACTTCTAATTAAAGAGACTTCTATTGCAATAGACATTTTGATAAGTATCTCAGAATTTGTTGAATGTTTAAAATAATAAAAATGGCCTAGCTTCAGAGTTTTTGAAGTACAAATCAATATTTAAATACCTTGAGGAGAAATTAAGTAGTTCGATCACCGACGGATGACATCAAAGTTATATTACAATTAAACTATCTTACTTTTTAATAAACTTACCGTTTAGTAGTGTCATTCATCTTCAGATACAATCTATACAATTGTTCTATACAATAGTACAGCATCAGAAAAATGATCCAGCTTCCGGTTAATTCCAACAGAAGGGTTGATATATCGCGACAATTATTTCTAAACGAATTAATACAACGATCAAAGTATACTCCTGAAAATATTCTTAGTATCAATTTTCCATCATTTATCCATTTTTTCGGTTTTAAAAATAGGCGCGCAATGAATGACGGTTGAAATTGAGAGTAAACGAAGGGGGATCGAGAATGGAACGATTGCCGATCGACTATCGATCCATTTCTTGTTTTTTTTGTTCTTTCCTTTTTTTGTGTTTCCTCGTTAGAATTCGATTTTTTTTCCAAACGCTGCTCGTTTGTTCGTTTGTTACCATACGGGTATGCATAAAAATATCGTTCGGGATCGTTGAATTTTCTTCCTGTTCCATCGAACGGAGCGCAAGAATTGATCGAGCTCGCGATCGAGAGGTATGTTGCTCGATATTCGACCGTTGTTTAGTTTCCTGTGCGCGTCCTGCCGGCTTTCGAAAAGCGACGACATCGTTCATGGAATCAGGCAAGAAACAAACACCATGGAATTCAATATGTCCGGAGCGACCAGAATATTTCTATGGAAAAAACAATTGTATATCTTTCTTTTTTTTATTTTTCATCGTAGTAGAAAAATTTGTGCAACGTCGTTTCGAGGCAATTTTCTCTTTGATTATTAAGGGAGGATTAATTTTCATAAAATGTACAATGACGATTTGGTAGTAGCGACGTCCAATGTACGTTTGCTTTGAAATTGCAAATAAAAGTAGATAACAGAGTAAATAAAGGACGAAAGATACACCGGAGTGTATATAATAATTCCTTATCTCGAGAGAAGACAACGTTTCGAGAAAAGTATTTTGAGAAATGTTGTAATTTAAAGTAAGGAAACCATAGCAAGTCGTTTTCGTCTGCTTTTCAATTTTATTCGTGTAATGAAGATTAGATTTTTCATAAACTGGGAAACTGTTGGATTTATATTGAAATTCTTTGAAAATTTTATTTTATCAAGGGACTGGATTGTACTACAAATCACTAATTATCAGTAGTGTGTACAAGTATCTTCTATTTCAACCCCTAATTTTGCATGAACAAATTTGCATATTCCTCGAACATCCCTATTTCCGAGCGGATCCTTAAAATCACTGGACGATCCAGTAATTAAGTAGTAAAAATTATCCCGTCGTAGGGCAAGGGGGTGGTTGAAAATCGCTATTCATCCGCATGGAAAATTTATTGTTCTAACTGCTGGTTGGCCAGGGCAGGGTTAAGGTCCTTTGGCTCGTTTATTCAACTAGAGCACGCTTTTGATGGGCCGGCGACGAGAGACCGGGTCTCGGAAGGATTCCGCTTTTGACTTCTGACGACTAATCTCATTGTCCGTGTGGCCGGTTACGGCCAAGACGGTGCTGGTCATAAATAAAATTCGTACGACACTGTTTCCTATTTTGCCACGGTCCTGGGCCCAGGCCACGACGAGCAACCCTTGTAACAACGGCCACCGTTCTTCCTGGACACCGTCCAGACCCTCCACGGATGTAATTACTCCGTACGCAAATTTACCTCACTCCAGTTTAATAATTTTAACGGCTCTTCCAAGGTCGTGACAAGAGACAGCAGAAAAAACTGATTATTTCTGATATTTCATTTTGACTGAGAATTAATTAGCAAACCCTTAATCGTCTACGACGAAAGAAAATTGATTAATATCGAGATTGGCCATCCTCGAGTTCGATTTTTATGAATATATTAAAGTTTCTGAGAAGTTTCTAGTAGAGATGGCTTTCGTAGACGTAGAAACGCTCGCATTCCATAGTAAGGACGTTTACGAGTCGATTAAAGCAAGACTCCGTGCTTGTTCGAGCAGGAAGAAAAAAGACTTTGGCAAAGGTCGAAGGAGTCCCCCCTTCCGACGGTCTTTCGAAATTCCATAGCTACGATCACAACAGTAAATAATGAAAACCTGACGACAAACCGGGAAACGTGTGTATTGAGAGTCCTCGTCCTTGCCGATTTACTCTTCGGGGACGAAAAGAGACGTACTAACGTGTCTGAACCTGAAAAATTTGCGATTTTTCTTAAAAGTTAAAAAAAATTGTCGTAGCAACCATTAATAACCATATTCACGTGGCAATGTTTTTTAAAAACAATGTTCTTTGGTCGGAATTTATAAGTTTTTATTTTAGAAATTTGTATAGTAAATTAAAAAGTATTTTCTAATTACCAATCATAGTATTATTAGTAATGTTCCTTCTAACTCTGTTAATCAGGCTTATTAATCAATTCTCAGAAATCACGAAACCGTTTCAGAAACGAATTCAAAGCAACAATAAAATCCAGCAAAAGGCATTCGTTTTCTTATAACAGGTAACTTAAACGGTGATTTGATATAAATATTGACGATAACGAAGGACACTGAACACCTTTTCGATCGTAACAATTATTATTAGGTGTATATATGCCGATGATTATGAAAATAGTCTAATTGGAAGTCAGAATTTCAAAAGTATCGAATTGTTCACTAACTTCATATTATTATTAAATTGTTTTAAGAGATACAACCGTTAAATTTTATTTTTTAAACGAAAATATAGAATTTTGTTACCTGTTAAAATATAATATTCACGAATTGAAAAATTTGCATTTTTGGATATAGACGGAATGGAAGTCTAAGGAGGCAGGCAAACATGTTGAAACGATTTTGTACAGGATTTTCGTTTTGAATAGCGGTTGAACCCTTGTTCGTGGAAATTCATAACAATCACCCTTGAACCCTTAACCCTTTTCGACCTTGTATTGTTCGGGAAGATCGATTGAAATTTTTCACCTGTTTCTTTATTCCTTTCTGGAAAATTTTGCGATGAAACGTCTCTAGGAAATTCTTTAATATTTATTGTTGCTAACAATAATATTGTCGCTAATATAACGTTGAAAATAATGATTAATAATTTTCTTCTAACAATACAATATATTGTTTATTTTGTTTGGGATACGCAGAGTGACAAGATGAGAGGGAACTGGGACACGGCTGAACCCTTGGTACACGCGCCGAATCAGCAACAGCAACAAACCATCGTCGAAGAGCAAAGGCACCCCCTCCATTCACCAACCACGCCCGCTTGGGGTATCGCCGATAGAATCGTGGTGAGTAATCGTTCCAACCCCTCCACGATCCAATCTTCCTTCTCTATCCTTTAACTTATTCACCCTCATCATCCTACCCTCTTCCTCGTTATCTGTCTCTTTCTTTCCTTATGGTATTTTTTTCTTTCCCCCCTCTCTTTCGTTCATCCCTTTGTACAACACCCTTCTTTTATTTCTTTCAACGTTTCTTCCCCCTTTCCGCGATCGACAAAATGTCGTTTCACTTAAGTTCGATGGAGCCAGCTCATTTTTCGATAAATTAGCTGAAGAAATATCTTTTAATTTTGTTCTTTTTATCGTTTAAGAGAAATTCAATTTGTTGCGAATCCCCAATACTTAATTTTCATTGGTACCTATACATTTACAAAATAAATATTTGATAAAACATTTATGATATTCGATCGACAGAAAGAAGAACCCTCGGAGGACAAGAACAACGATTCAGGTGTATCACCTGACTACTACACCAGCAACTCTGCCTCGCCTAGAAGCAGAAGATCCTCGTCAATAGCGAACTGTAGTTTGTCGCCAGGAAGCGCGACCTCACAGGACTCGAGCACCATGCAGTGCAGCGCGTTCGATTACAGTCCCCAAAGGATGTTCAAAAACTGCGGCTCGCCGCTCGAATACAATAGGCATCACTCGATGGACGACCATCAGTCCGAGCAGACGATGGACGTCGCTTCCAGCACGGTGAAACCGTCCAACGAAGACGTCGAGTTCAGTCAGGACATGTTGCAGTGTCCAATTTGTGCTTTTACTTCGTTAAACAGGTGAATATTTCAAAGAAATTATTTTAATAATCAGGCTAGATACACAGCGCCAGAAAAGCACTGTTCTTCAACCAATCTTGTTCTCCACTTTAGATTAACGTTCACGGAGCACCTAACGACGCATTGCTCAACGAAATGCGACACAACCGACTTCGTAAAGACGATCCTCGGCCAGCTGTCCACGTCAGGGTCCATCCAGGACGAGAATCGATCCTCGCCCCCTCAAGGGGAGCGATCAGAGCAACTGGAGGAACTAGAAGAAGCCGACGAGCCAGGCCTGCGAGTTCCACGCGTCAACTCTCAGGGCAAGGTGAAGACCTTCAGGTGCAAACAGTGCAATTTCGTCGCCATCACGAAACTGGAGTTCTGGGAGCACAGTCGTGGCCACATCAAGGCCGAGAAACTGCTCACCTGCCCGAAGTGTCCCTTCGTCACCGAGTACAAGCATCATCTCGAGTACCATCTGAGGAATCACTTTGGCTCGAAGCCCTTCAAGTGCGACAAGTGTTCGTACTCTTGCGTGAACAAGTCGATGCTGAACAGTCACCTGAAGTCCCATTCGAACGTTTACCAGTACAGATGCGCGAACTGTTCCTACGCCACCAAGTACTGTCACTCGTTGAAGCTCCACCTGAGGAAGTACTCGCATCAGCCAGCGATGGTGTTGAACGCCGACGGTTCGCCAAACCCCTTGCCCATCATAGACGTCTACGGGACCAGGCGAGGTCCGAAGCAGAAGCCGATCAAGTCGATCCAGGAAGACTCCGCTCAGCCAGGCAACCAAAACAACAACCTGCAGATCCCGTTGTCGTCGCCTCAGCTCGTGGCCCCGTCGCAGACGTCCCCGGCCAACTATCACGTGACGAATGCCTTGAACGGGATGGCCAATAGACCTCAGATGATGAGCTTCCCGTACAATCAGTTGTTCACGGGCTTCCCGTTGACCCACGTGCCCAACTTCGACGAGAACAGCCTAGACAAGCCAAATACTCTGATGGACTACGCGAGAACCGTCGAACCGGATACCAACATGGAAGGGGCACCTCAAGACCTGGGCGTAAAGTATCTCGACCCCGTCAGGACCAGCGAAGAGCCAAGCAGTGATATCTCCAAGGTGATAGACTCCCCGGCGACAGTCACGGAGGGCCAGGAGCAGATCAGGGACTCGAAGGCGACCCCCCTGGACCTCAGCAAACCTAATGTCCTTAGCAAACCCGCCGCCAAGCTGACCGGGACCAGCAGGCGCAAAGGTAGAGCCGTCAAACTGGAACGTAGGGTCGTCGAAGAGGACACGGACGAGGAACAACAGCTTCCCGGCGATCACGAAGAGCTGTACGAGTCCGCCAGCCCCGGACCGCGCGACGAGAAGGACAACGGTGGACGCAGGAACAGTCTCGGCAACGAATTCACCTGCCAGTACTGTGAGATCGCGTTTGGCAACGTCGTCATGTACACCGTCCACATGGGCTACCACGGGTACAAGGACCCCTACACCTGCAACATGTGCGGTCATCAGTGCACCGACAAGGTGTCCTTCTTCCTGCACATCGCGAGATCGAAGCACTCGTAGAACCCTAGTTTCTATCGTCAAAGTGTGCTAAAAACTGATAAACTTTCTGATACTTTGTGGAACGCATTCCTAGGGAAATTTGCGCCCTAGGGGAAGAACGTTCCGACGTTCGTCTCGGTACTCGAGAACGCGAGTTGATATTTATTTGAAAGACGGTCGGTTAATTTAACAAGACAATGAAATAGGTAACGGATTGCCGTTTTCCCTAGGGAAGCGCACAGTGCTCGACAAGCGCGGGTGCTTTCAAGATGGTGCTCGGGGAGAACCAAATGGTGAATGTTCCTTCTTGTGGATACGTAATTTCAGACGCGTGTACAAATTGTTAGTAAGCGTAAAATACTATATATATATATACACATATATATTATATTTTCATAGAGACGAGTATCGTTAAGGGTCTGGTGATTTTTGTTTTGAGAATCTCGACCGAACGTCCAAAATAGAAGTAAATTTTGTAAGATAGCTGCGTCTCAGGATAGCCTCGCTAGAACTGGAGAATCGAAACAGTTTCCTATCGATCTTTTACCTTTTCGCTATCATGGGAGTTACAAAATGGCAATCGTTGGTAGGGTTTGGTTGGATAAACCCTTTTGCAAGTATCGAACGATTAAAATGAAACGAAATTTGGTTCGTTATCGTAGCGGAAGGGTAAATTAATGGAAGAAAATGATTTTTCAGAGCCGAGTGAAATCATTCTCTGCATTGAATATTTTTTCACTACTTTTTATAACATTTTTCTATATATATACACTTACATATATAGATATATTATAAATGAGAGCAAAGGGTGATATTTTTCTTGGCTCTGAATACTTTTATCAGATCTCTCTTCCCTCTTTCAACCCTTGGATACCTAAAGTTTGTAAATCTTGTATAATAACAATTAACGCGTTCATTGTTAACGTTAATTACAGACAATTAATAATTATAACAAACTTCCATGTGATATAACTTTTAGTTTCTCTATACTTTAAACAAAATAAAAGTCAAACTCTGTCATACAGAAGATGGTATAATGTACGAATGGCATAGTTTGATGTATTAATTTATTTTGTGGTATTTTGAGAGAAACAATGTGTCTCGTAATGACGGAATATTCAATTGAACGCGTTAACGATTATTGAGCTGTTTAGTTTACGAAGAAAGATAAATGATAGATACTAGAAATCGTACCAAGAAGAAAATAACAAAAAATTGCGAATACCAGGAATCGTAGGTAAAAAAATGAAATAAAAATTTGTGGAAGCTAAGTTACCTCTCGCGTACAGGGATCTGAGGGTTGATTAAAGATTCTCGTTCTGGCAGCTGATCTCGTTCGATGTTCAACCCTTTCCACCCCGCGGTTGGAGGGGGTTAATCGAACCCCTTAGTTCATAAGTGAAAAGCGTCAATTAAAAACCGAAGAGAAACAAAGAACCGGAGCGTAACGAGTGGATGAAGATATGGACGGGAGGTTGTAGATTACTTGAAGAGGAATATTGGGGAGGGGGGATCGAAGTGGAACTTGAAGAAAATAATTTTCCTCGATTCTAGTCAAGAAACACCGGGCTTTGGGGCGCTTTGAGTGTCGGTGGTGCTCGGTGTGCAATCGAATAACAAATTCTAAGAAAACGAGACGGGGGTTGTTTGTCTGATGTCGCGGTATATAAAAACGGGGGTTGGTTGTTGCGTGTTCGAGATGCCGAAGAAAAAGAAACATGTTTTTTCACAATTCTGCGTTTCCCTTCGTTCGCGCGAGAATTCGTCGATTTTTATTAACGATAATCGTTCGATGGCCACGACTTCAAACACGTTCTTAACCAAATATTTTTCCAACTTGACCAAGCATCCTATTAGCATTATTTTTTCGTTTCTTTCGTTTTTCCTTTTACGTTGATTCACTTCGACATCCCTTTTATGCAATTTTCAAGACCGTTTTGTTTATTTTTATACCTTCACTCCATTATTTTTCCTAATTTTTTGTTTTTTTAAGAACGCGGTGACGAGAAGCGTGGCCATGATTTTCTTTTCTTGCAAATCTTATCTTTTCGTTTTTAATTCGATAGGAATAACGACGATTGTTAGTGTCCTTTTTTCTTTTTTTTTTGGCGCTGGAACCACCGACGTTTTAAGAATGTAATACAAAATTGCATCGTTCGATCGTTTTTTATGAAATTTAATACAGGCGTTGACGAAATCTGCGAAACTTTGCAAAATCATCAACTATAATTATCAATTTTCAAAATCGAGGGGGAAATTATTGAACAAACGTGATTATATTCTTTGCAACAATTTTTATAGCAATTTCAAAGCCACAACTTTTATTTTTTATCGCAAAGTTCCCGTTTCTTTCGTTAATGAGTGTTTTAATGCAAACAAAATTTGATTTTTGACTTTGCTCGGTGGTTCCAGTGTTGATCCGACTCCTTTAACGTTGACTCAGCGGAATCTTATTTCGTTCACCGTTTTTCTTTTCAGTTTCCCAAAGTTTCTTTTAGCAAGAAAAATTGTAGATTGTTTTATCGAACGAAGGGTAACGCGAATTCATCATTTTTCCATCGAACGACTGACGATTCGAGGTTTGTGTTTCGTTGATCCTTGGCCGACGGATGCTGGGTCACTCGTGACCCGTGTTTATTGGGAATCTAGATTCTTGAACATCGAGGGGTGGATACAGGGCCAACTTTGACCGGATGTTAACGAAAATAGTGTCTAAAAAATGGTCATTGGCCCAGCAATCCGTTGTCAAAAGGTTACTGCAAAATAAAGAAGAAAGAACGATTAAATAAAATGTTTGTTCCTTATTAGTTAACAATAAATAAATGTTAGGCGTGACGTTTCTTCGTGGGCAATGGTATCGAGGTGAAAAAAAGAATCAAAATAAGACTGTGAGATGAAAAGTCTGAGAGTATTTCTTTTCTTTTCTTTTTTTTTTTTCGTTCACTGAATGTATTTTTCGTGTACTTTCTTTCGCAATACCGATCGATAATTATTTTGCGTTTAATTTCTGTTCGGTACAATAGGTTCTTTTAGTTTTCCTTTCTCTTAGTGTCCGTTTAGAAGCTAGAAAACAAAAGGTATTGCGAGTACAAGGTATGAAAATATTTCGAATGTTCGAGAAAGATATTTCTTACGTTTGATTTCGACTGTCGTGGGCGAATCGACCAAGAAACCTGGTTCCTATTAACATTAACTGTAGAATAATTTAATTTAAGCAATTATAATGTTCCGACATTCCTCCTAATGTGTAATCACGAAATACATAAATTATTTATGTAAAATGCCTCTGTTTATTTCATTTTCAAAATATTCTCCATTTCAAATCCGATCCTCGCCTTTTTGCAACATTACGACTCTCTTTTTTTTCACAAACGACGAACAGCGTAACCCATCGTCGACATTATTTAAATAAAGCAGGCTGAGGTGAAAATAGAAGGAATTTAACGTAAAATAAATTTGTTGGTAATTCGTTTAAAAAAATGTACGGGAGTTGGGAGGAGAAAACCGCATGGACACCGGATCTAGCCGGTCCAATATACAAAACTCACAGCATCTCGTTGAGGGAGGTTAGATTTTCATGAATAATTTTCAGGAAACATATAATATATATTTATTTTTAATAAACATTTAGGCATTGAACGATCATCGAAACGACATGCACAGCAGACTGATGGCCACGTTCGTCCCCGACGAACTGATATACGAAATCGATTTGTCGAAAAAGAGTTTTCGAAAATTCGATGCCGTGATGATGTTGATCAACGTCAATCGACTTTTCAGACTTCATGAAAAACATATCAGCGCGAATAACGGGGGTAGCTATGGCTTGTTCCAGTCACTCAATAATTACATTTGCCTCATGATCGAACACATTTATATCACCCAAGGGGATGTGATTAAACTTTCTCGTATGTATATTTAATTCAAGTGAATTTGTTTCAAACAAATAAACTGGTACAATTATTGCAAAATGTATTAAAGACCTTTCTCAATTTTTGAGAATTATTAAAGAAAAATTTGATTGCTCGTAGAGGACGGAATTTTAGTCGCGTGGAAAGTAAACAAAGGCGATTTCGTCTCGGAAATCGTGTACAACGTGATAATATGCGCACAAAAGATTCAAGACATCATCATGGGGGTGATGGATTCGATCTTCATCCCTAAGGGTACGATAAACATTCAATGTCGAATAATCAAGCTGTGAATGATTGATTTGTATCGATGTTAACAGTGGATATAGCGATATCAGTTGGCGAAGTGACATTCTCTGTGGTCGGTAATGATTCCACGAGGTACTTCGTGCTCGGTGGCCCCCCTATCGATGAACTCAAGGTTACGAGAAAAGTTTGCTTACCTGGTGATCTTGTACTGTCTTCTAGTGCCTGGGATCATTGCGCTCCTCGTGAATACGAGTATGTGATTAAGGATTCGAACAACGTCAAGGTACGATTTCATGACAAAAAATCACTGCTAAACGAGTATCAGTAACAGTGGCACTTCTTGGAATTGTCGTCACGTCAAATTCCAGGAATTACCGAAAACGTATTTGATATAAAAATTTGCTCAGATTATCAAAGTTCTTGGGCCACCAGAGGAAGTACTAAAACCCATGAAAAATGTACAAACTGCGCTATTGGCAAAACAGGAACGTCAGCAGACCATTATTTCTGATATAGTGTCCCTAAGTACCTTGTTTTCAGAATTGTCTGTAGATTCGGATTTCGAAGGGTCACACATACAGCGTGAGTATCCCGATATAATTCAATATCTTTGCACAAACGTTATCGAATTTCTACGCATTTTACAGCGAGAGTTTCCATAATCGATACTTACCGTCGACGCATCGGCGCACTTTTGAAGACCTACATGGTGAAACCAGTCGTGAAACAGGTACGTTGATCAATTTTCAATTTCAGGATGATTCTGAGGTGCTTCCTTTTGTAGATCATGATCGAAGCACCTTTGGAATTTCTAACGGAAGTCAGGAAGATCACCTCGGTTTCCGTTAACATCGTCCCGATGAAGGGTTCCGTTTACGAACTGATATCTTTGGCCGACGAAATTTACCAGCTTATTGAAAAGTACTTTTTAAACAAGAATCGTACAAATTTCTTGAAATTACGTTTAATTAAAATACTTAATTATTGTCTTTATTATTACAGAATACATATCAACTATCCTGGATGCGTCGCCTCGATAAATTTATACGACAGAGACATATTATTTAATTTGATTTACGGCTTGAAAGGTTATAATGAGAAAGAGGAGGACGAGGAAGAGGAAAAATCGAACGCGAGAAATGCGGTGTTGTCCGCCTCGCAAATAATGAAAGACACGAAGAGTTTTTCTGGCGTTAAAACTGTGGCGATTGGTATATCGACTGGTAATTACCCGAATTATTTGTCTCCTTCTCTTGTATTTCATTTCTTTTTTAATTCAGGTGTATTTTGAATAGGAATAGCATTTTGTGGTGTGGTCGGTCACTTTGTCAGGAGACAGTTCATGGTCTTCGGGATACCGATCGACAAAGCCATTTCGATGATGCACATCTCTTACAACAAGGTTTATTTCCGTATTTGGAAAAGTGATCATTTCTAATTTCTTTATTAACATCCACATGTTTTAGATATCCTGTGACTACAACACCTATTTAGACAGTTTCATGAAAAAGAAGAAATTTCGTTCGCGTGGAATAAGAAATCTATCGAGATTTGGAAAATGTTTCATCTACGAATACATCTTGTCCCAGTAATACTATAAATTTTATACATGTATAGTAGCTTTTTATGTAGTAAGCTTCTCTGGAAAAAATCAATTAATAATAAGATTACTGTTCTCGGCATTTACCATAGTTGGTTTATTGCCATTATTAAAAACAATTTAAACGCATGGTTATTTTCTTTAGAAACACGGAGTTAATGTTGAACTTGGAATACCGTTACCCGATTTTGGGCCAATTTCACGAGCTCGAGCACTTCAAGGATATCTTGGACGAGATTGGGGTGTCAGGGCGAAGCTATTCAGGGATGGTTATCGAGGTTCTGTTTTTAAAAATTTAAATTTCAAACATTGCTTTAATATAATATTTGTTCGTTATATTCAGGGATCTGAAAGATCTGGTAAATCGAGGCTTCTCGATGCGTTCGTTACGATCGTTCGAAATAGACAGATAAAGCTCGTCCAGCTTTGTTTGCAACCCTCTTATATCGAAAAATCCTACTCGGTGCTGTATCACGTGTTCATTCAAGTAAAGACGAAATTCAAGAAAGATTGAATTCTTTTTCAAAGTATTTCACACATTTCACACATTTCACACATTCCGCACATTTGTTATTTAGCTGTTAAATGCAGTGGACTGTACGGCGATCTACGCCCGCGAGAAAGTGGTGGCGAATTACTTGTTAAACATTTTAGAACCGCACGAGTTCTGTTACCTGAACGTCATCCTAAGAGTTAATTTTCCTGTTTCGAAGAATTACTGCGAGGATACTGATTGGAAACGTCACACGAAGACCATTGAGATCTTCGAGCACATATTAGAGAAGGTTAATCATTATTCTAATTAATAGGGGTTATCAAACCGATTGGTATTTATTTTCATTGAAGGTGATCTAATTGCTATTATAATTTTGTTATCACTGGACGATTTAGATCACTGGACGAGTATGTATTTTCCTGGACAACGTACAATTCATGGATCTGTTATCCTGGCAATTCTTCTCGGTTGCTCTGAGCAACAACAACGTGATTGTGGTGATGACCATGGTAGAGCCAGAGTCCTGGGACAATTTGTCCGAAGTAGAAGCTGGTATTTGCCACGACAAAAGACTTATGAACAGAACACTGACGGGTCTGGACTCAAAGTTCGTCGCAGCGTTTGCTTGTCAATATTTAAACGTCATTGCGATTCCCAAAAGCCTAGAAAAGTAAAGAATTTTGCCTGGATGCTGGATCATTCGAAAAGTGACAATTTCATTTTAGTTTGGAGATTAATTATATTAAACATTTTATTCAGGGTCCTTCAGAGGCACAATAAGATTTCCCTCGAATGGTGCGAGGCCTTCTTAATGTCCACCATACAAGTTGAAGCTCTGAAATTTGTCACGATTACCCCAGCGGAAGTGGGTCTTTACGACCTCGTTTTCCCGGACAGTTCGTTACTGGCGAAGATACCATCGTATTTAACGCCTGAGGAACTAGCACCACCGTTGCACTGGTCGCAAATGAGTAGCTTGAACGTGGCAATCCCGTCAAGCAATCCCACCGGTGTTATCGAGCCGAATCGTGACGTTACAGGTGGTTACCACAACTTTCTTCTTCCATAGCGCAAGTAGTGTTATATTAGAATAGTGTCTGAATAGTTCAAGATTAATACTTGTCCCTTCGATCCTTAATCAGGTTTGAGGACCGACATGTTCGGCAGAATGAACTCCTACGAGAAAGATTTTATCAAATGCGCGGCAGCGATAGGCAAAGTGTTCCTGCGCAGCACAGTGGAGAACACGATGACTAATTCCGCGCCATTGTACACAAAAAAAGGAAGGTATAATGATTGTTATCGAAATAAAATCGTACAATTCTCGTGCAACGTTTGATATCGATACAGCCGTGGCAGAGATGATTAGACTGCGAATTCTACAATGCGGCATGATTCAAAGGAAGTACTTCCATGCCGACGATTCGGTGTATTATTTATTCCAGAAACAAAAGACTTTCAGTAACATGCATCATCTGATAACCTGCGATTGCCTATCGCCTAGTTAGTTCATCACAATTATTATACAATTAATTCTTTGGTCCAAATGTCATTTATAAAAATAATAAGTTTGAAGTATTAGGAGATATTAAGAACCGCAACTTCATAGGTATTTTCGTGGAGAAATCCCTGCCGCAGTACGCCTATTGTAAGATGTTGGAGTTCACTATATACTCTTTTCGTTTTTTGATGTACGATGTTATGACAACGCTCGAGAAGGAAGCGTGCCATATGAAAATCGTGCCCATTTTTGAACGCGAGGCTCGAAAGTGCAGCACCTGCGGGGGTGGCACTTTCTTGACGTCGTTTCGAACAGAGGAGCACAAGTCACAGGTAAAGTTTGCCAAATATAAAAGTATTACTAAACGAAATTTTTAGTAGCTGCATCGTGGCAATCGAAGTGTTCAAATGTTTTCTTTTACCTGTAGAATACTGAATTACGTTCGTCGACCAGTCTGTCCGTGCTGAAAAAAAAGAAATCGTCGAGTCGAACTCAGAAACAGGTAGACACTTCCAGGAAAAGTATATTCGCAACGGACAGCATCGATATAGAAAAGAAACGGGAGAATATAAACATTCGAAAGATTTCTATTCTGCCTGTCCATGTAGAATACGAAGACGAGGGTAATTGTTTATTACAAAAATGGAAGGATCTGGTTCCTTCCATTTCTGGCGATTTTGAAGTCCAGGCAAGTATGCTCGAAAAATGAAGTTACTCCACTTTTATGATTAGATTCGGGTCTCAGTTCGGATACCGGAAGAAACGGAACCATACTCGAGAACTCAAGAAAGAGCAAACAGGCTCAATCCATTCACCTTCTGACGATAACCGAAGACGACGAATGGGACAACCGTCTGAAGGAATTCAGCTACGTGAATTACAGGAATTGTCGATGCAACCAGGCGATCAACTATATTTTTTGGAAGCTGCGCCTACACGTCGAGCGTTGCAGTTACGTTTCGATTCGACAAAATATATTTGCAAGTCGCTCGCGTCCAATTTATTGTTCCTTTAACAATTGTGATTATTATGCTGGCGTTTTACAGGGGACTTCTATAAACTGATCCAGCATATAATACAGTATGCCGCTGGCTTGATTCTGACTGCTCAGCACCTGTTCGCCTCGAAATTTCTCGCATCCGTCATATTGAACTTCGATACGTTAAAAGTGAATCACTTGGTTTCCGAAGATACGGACTACACGTCGAAGAAGGGGCTGATCATGGTACTCATGGGTAACGTATACCGTTACAGTTCTCTTAAGTTGATCATTTTTGTTAAGTTTGTTCGTTGTTTAGGGGACGCGTACGTATTGTACGGGAATTATTCTCAGGCGGGGAAGTTTTACACGGAGGCGGTGTCGTTGCAAATCAAACCGCTGAATTCAGGCAAAGCTATCTGCTACAGGTTCATTATGGAGAACTTGAAACATAAACTGAAAGGTTTCCCGGACTATAATCTGAGCAAAATCAGTGGCATTCGGGCGAACCACAGCCTGGAAGTGTCTATGTACTTGTGTCGATTGGCTACCGTTTACGCGGTTCGCATGATCCACGGTCTTCACCCTTCGTAGGCGGTTACGGTGGAACTCAAACTTTTTAATAAACTTGTCTTAAAATCCTTGACACTTGAAAACAACCTAACTCGCCTATGAAACGTGAAATAACGTGTGTTGTAAAGGACTGGGGTTACTTTTGACGAAACCTTCAGTTGCAGAATCAGGCAAAGATAGCGAAGTTGACGGCTCTGCAGAGCCTTCGCGCGGCGTTCGAATGTACCCACAGTTTCAGGGACAAGGCAAAAGTGTATTTGACGGCGCTGAAGATCTTCCGTCAGTTCAACAATTTGGAATTCATCATGCCATTGGAGAAACTGATCACGCTGGCTATCAACGAGAAAATCCAATGGAAGCATCCGGAATCGATACTTATCGTAGCTGAAGTTTTTGAGACCATGTATACCACCAGGTACGTTAACCTAAATTTTATGATGCTAGACAGGTATACTTCGATATAACGTTACTCGTTGTTGTTAGGATTTTGCTGGGAAAATTGGAGGAAGGTGTAAAGTTGGGAATCAGAGTATTAAAAATATGCAACGCTCTGTCCATCACTGAGCTCAAGCTCTCTGTGCTGCCCTCGTTGATATCCATTTTGGTAGCTCGCAAAGTGTCTTTGTCCTGAAATTTGATGTCTTGAAAATTGATAAAATAGAGACGACATTTCTAGATTTGGACGAAACGTTTGAACGAGGCGGTGGACTTGTTACACGAACTTTATTATTTATCCAAGGAGGATAAGGATTACTCTGGCATCACTTGGTACTATGCCCTCGCCTTGGAGTGTGTGTTGGACGCTGCCATGGTCGTGGAATCTTATGACAATTGCTACAATTATTATTTGAGTCTCCTCAGTAAGACTTTAATAACGTCAAAAACACTAAAATTCCAGCTTAAATTACTTTTTCCAATCAGAATTCAAGACCACGAGCTTCGTATCGCGCGATCCTCAAAGCTTTCTACGTCTGACCACCTGTCTGGCCATTTGGCAATTAAGAATGAACATGGTCGTGAATGAAATATTGGTGAGCGACATCGAAGAATACACCAACAACATGAAGAACAACAACTTTTCACAGATTTATAATTGCAACAAGGTAGCCTCACTTAATCCTAATCCTAACCAAACATCTTCACATAGTTAAACTTCAGGGTCTCGAGTGTTACCTGTTGATACTGAAACGTCGAATCAACATAAAGAAGTCGAACGATCTGTTCGATCAAGTGCACAACACAAGAAGGATCATTCTAGCAATCGAGGAAGTGGCGGATCAAGCCAGGTTCATCTGTCCGTTCATGTACATGATGAAGGCTTACATGGAGCTTCTGCGAGGTCGAAGGGGATCTTGCTATAATTATTTACACAAGTGCTACAAATGGTCCTTGCATCAGGGGAATAAATTGTTGCTGGCTTGGACCGAGCAGAACAAGAGGGTATGTAAATCAGGTTGAAAATATTGAGATATTTTTAGTGTTACTTGCGATGTTGCAGACATGGAAGGAGGCGATTTACAATAATATGGCGCAGTACTGGATGGAGCACATGGGCTCTGAAGATGCGATTCCATGGCAGGAGATCCACAGCTTTGGACTGAATACTTGGTCCACCATCCTGTTTCCTCTTCCGATTCCAGATTCCAATTTTTAACAGCAACTGCTTATGGTAATGAACAATAGAGGCACGGTTGTGTATTTAATTGTTAATTTTAAGTCAGCTCCTTCCAAGATCAAATCACGAACGCTGTCAGTCATAAAATTAAACGATAATTAGGAATTGTAGCGAAATATTTATTGATTAAAGGCGTATTACAGTTTCGCGTTCTAAGAAGTATACACGACGATCCCCTCGTGTTCGCGACAGTGTCTTATTAAATTAAACACTCTCTCTCTCTCTCTCTTTCTTCAAGGTTCTTCGAATTTTTCCAGTGGTGTATTCTCGTCTTGCTGAACCTCCAAATTTCTCGCGACCGACGATATGCTAATTCGCACACCCACGATACCTTCGATAACGCTTAATTAAATTCGTCTATCATCGAATTCGACCGAGTACGCCAAAGACAACCGCGAGCTAAACGAAGGAAGGGTTGGATCGATTCCCCGAGTATCGAGTACAGAGGATCGATCGATTATGATTTATACTTTTCTGCATAAAAAGGAATTCGCGTTTCCTGTGTTCTCGCATCGCGTTCGCCAGGATCGAACGAAACGATGCTCGTCCTCGTTTAATAGATTTTTCAACGATCGTTTGATTTTTTCTTTTTTAGCGGCGAAGAAATTTCATTTCACTCGAAAACTAAATCCTTAACCCTCGAACGACGGGCCAGATTTTACGAAACATAGGAATTTGTGAGAAAATAAAATAACAATATATAAATATTTAACAATATGATACTGGAATATTCTAAATATCGATATCGGCTGTCTTGAAGCAGATGGAAATTATCGCCGTTTCAGTAGTCCGTCGTCCGAGGGTTAACACGTTCATTCACCCCTCAATCGACGTACATTAATATAATATACGATCAGCAGGCAATAAACGCCGTTCACGTTGAAATTTCTTCTCCTTTAACGCGTTTGCTGTCACGATGGAAATTGAATGCGTTTTCAAATTTCACCCACGGCCATCGTCCTTCCAGTTTCAACCCTTATCCGGTTAAAATTAGTCCAATAGAACATATGTATTTTACTTCTCAATTTCTGGCTCTCGATTGCTTTTTACATAATTACAAAAAATAATATATATATTATCATATTTACAACAAATTTGGACCTATCATTTGAAGGAAAATAGTGCAATTGACCGTGGGTTGTCATCTAATATTAAAATAATATTAGTATAATACTAACTATTTCTATCATAGTTAGTACAATACTAACGTTATCGGAATCAATATCAAATTTGAGACAGCGATATTCTATCGTTAAATAAATCTCGATGACCCACCACGTGGCGATCGTTCCTTCGCAACTCGTTTACTTTGACATTTATAGAAAAAAAAACAAGAAAAGGGGATGGGTGGGAGATCTCGAGTTTGATTTCGTTGGCGTACTCGGCCTGGTGGACACGTTCCGTTTCGACGTTGGCTAGAGATAATGGACGGGGGTTATTTGTAATCGAATCGCTGGTGGAAAACGTCTCGTCTCGTTTAGTGGCTGGGTGGGCCTCGATCGCACGGAATCATCGATCGTTCTCGATCATTCGTGCGTGTCGACGTCGTTGTCGATACGACTGCTCCGTATACCCGTCTTGCCCGTCCACGGGTAGATGTCCGGACACGTCTGGCATGTTTTCATGTACCTCACTCCGCTCTTGTGCCACAGATTACAGACCTTCGGGTTGTTGCATTTCTTTGGCCGGTCCTGAACGATAAACGACAATGTGGTACAAGAAAAATTCGTTTCCAAGTGGCCTAGTATTCTAGTATCTAGTATCTAGTATCCAAGTATCCTAGGATAACATTCTAACTGCCTATCATTTTGTGTTTCCATTGCATACCTGATAGTTGCACCCGAAGGGTTCGAAGGTGTGCATCAGGGCCAGTGGCGTTGGATTCCTGACCCATTGAATCGCTTGCCAATTCGTCACAATCCATACGTCGTCCATGGCAACAATGGTGTCCAAGAAGGAGATGAAACCTTCTTTATGGTGCGGTTGAGTGAACCATGCGGCGTGATAGAACAATCCAAACGGCGCTCTGGAAGATAAATAATAATACTCTTTATAGTTTCCATGTTTTCACATTGTAATAACCAATTACTGTATTCTATAAGTAATTTATAATATATAGAACATATAAAAACCTGTTGGTCGTGTAGTGTCTTTCAAAGTTCTTAATCAGCATCTTGTAAACCCCATCAGCAGTCGGTGGATTGCTACAGGCGTCTCCCATGGAACATCTACCGCCGTTCAGATCTTGCCACATCACCATAGGAACTTCCCATAAGCCTGGATAAGACCTGGTCGGGCAGGGAGGGATCATACAATCGTGGAACAGTTTGTAATCCAGGGTGTAGGGCCAACTGGGTGGTCGATTCTCGTAAATTGGCATCGAGGAATCGTAGGTGAAGTTGGTGTCCCATAACATTTTGAACATGTTGTTGCCTCCGACCTGTTAATTAAAATAAAGTGTAAAATAAAAATTCAACTATACTATTCGAATATTCGTCCACTAAATAAATTGTACATTACCGACAGGAAAGGAGCCCTCATTCCCCTCACGTCCTCCAGCTTGACGCCTCCATAAGCCGAGAGGATTTCACGTTGTCCAGCAACTTCTCGCGCCCATTTTCGCTGAGAGAACTGTTCGCCGAAACTGTGCCTGTTTCGATCACACCTCGTTTCATTCCCTCGTTCAATTCACGAAATAACAAAGCGATCGTCGGGTCAGAATTCAAGAAAAACAATCATTGCCCATTTTCTAAGAGCATTAGAAATTGAACATCACGCTGGTAAAGTGCGATTAAGAAAATCACAAGAATTTCGCGTCGTTTCATAAGAACAGGTTTCCAGTAGGATTGCTCTCGCCTTCTGACCCGCGGTGACGTGCGAAGAAGCGCTAATGTCTATCTGAATAAGCGGCTGGTGATTTAATCGAAACGGCTAATCGAAGCTGGACATTAGTTCTGCTAATCGAACAAGCGACTTGATTGACCATGACTCGATGAACCGTGATTAATGGAATGAATAGAAGCGACAAGAGGGCAATTCTAGTAGGGCAATTCGGAATCCAACCCTTCTTATTCAGACGCGCGACGAGGTGGCCGGCTCTCCTCGGTCCATGTACTTACGAAACCGTGTGGGAGGCGATCTCGTGGCCGGCGGCATAGAGATTTTGGACCTGGCTGTAGTCGGTCCACTCGTGGGACACGTAGAACGTCGCCGAGATGGGACATCCGTTCGGGTTTTTCCGTCCCTTCTCGAACAGGTCCGCGTACAGACCCTTGTTCAGGTCGTTCACCGAGTCGTCGAACGTCAGTAGCACGATTTGCGGTATCTCCTCCGGGAGGTAGTCACCTGTTGCGGGATCGGCAGGAACCAGAGGGGGGTGGTGGTGGTGGGATTCGTTTGTTCCGTCGGGTTCGTGTGTCGTCGATGCGGTGTCGTGTGGTGGTGCGTGAACGAGGTGCGTGATGGGAATGCAAGAGAGAGAGAGAGAGAGAGAGAGAGAGAAAGAGAGAAGAGCAAGAAAAAAGTTGTTAGCACGAAAGTCGTTAGCGGACGGCATCGTTTCACCGGGGCCGATTCGAGTTTCCATCGCGATCTTCGACGATCCTCCGATAGCCGAACGGAAGCGGGCCAATTTGTTCCGGAAACGATGCGCGACGAACATCGCGGTGAAAGAGATGTACTTTGATATTTGCATGTTTAGCGGTTCCAGACGTGTCGGAACGAGGCCAACCTTTCCCCGCCCACGATCGAGATACGTTCTTTCATTATCTTGGTTCTAATGGCCGATTAGGTACCGTTAGGACGGATCTGCACAGTTTGGGTTCGCGTGGTGAAAGTATGACGCGTATTATCTATTTACAAAGCCGATATTGAAGTGTAATTGGCAGGACAAAGGCGAAGGAATGCGGGCCCGATTACCCTTCGGTAGGGCAACGATGGGTGGGACCGAGTGGTCATTGTTGTTCTTCGCAAAAATTGTCTGTCAATTCGCCTAGCTTCGAACGACAACCCCTTTGTCCCCTTGTGTCATCCCGAGTCCAATTAAAACCAAACCGTAGAATTTGGAAATTCGTCAAGGGAGATTTAAACCCTTTGTAAGTACTTTAACCCTCCCTCTGTGTTCAAAGATTTGAATGTTAATTGAGCTACGGGGCTGTAATTACGCTTCACACGTTTTGGAACCGTATAAACAACTTATTTGAGAAACCCAAGGAACTTTCGGAGGATCGTCCAAGAAACGAAACATTTTCGAGTTCTCAGACTTCGAAAGACGTTTCTGAGAACTCGAAGGTACACGTATTATACATAGGCGACAGTAAAAATCGTGCGTCCAGAGGTAGAACGTTAGCTGAAGAGAGGCGTAGGCGATGACGTTCGATGAATTACGGTCAAACTTGTCCATGTACTCTCAAAAAATGTCTAATTCATCGCGATTATAGCTTTATCAAGGAAAGTAGTGACTCTGAGACATTTTGACAAGAGTGGATAGGCAAATTTGATCGTATTCGTGCTGCTCGAACGAATTGTACACGATGAAACATATAATAGCGTATGGATGATCGTTTAGCCTCCCATTCAACTTACGAAATCGTGTGCGAGGCCAATTCGTGGCCATCCGCGTAAAGGTTTTGCACTTGGCTATAATCGGTCCACTCGTGCGACACGTAGAACGTGGCCGTGATCGGGCACCCGTTCGGATTCTTACGGCCATTTTCGAACAGATCGGCGTACAAAGGTTTGTTCAGATCGTTCACCGCATCGTCGAACGTCAGCAGAACGATCTGAGGCGTTTCGTCCGCCCCTATTCCACCTGGATACACGATTATTCCCTAATTATCTGCTAACCGATCCTCGTCGATGCCCGCGGCTCGATTCAGTTCTCGAGATGCTTTTAAATTTTAAATTGACCGGTCTTTCGACGGTAATGTATGGCAAAGTATCCCGTTAAGGCTCGCTAAACAGTTCGATAACGTACGAATTCGCGTCACGCGTCGGGGAGCTTTCGATTTCGAGCGGGAACGCGCGGCGAGCCGATCTGTTTCACTTTCGAGCGGATTGGTAAGGTACGTACGCACCGGCAACGCGTAACGTTAGAATCGGAGAAAGTCGTCGGCCGGTTCTGTTCAAACCAATCGACTAAACTTAACATTCGTGCCGCGAACGCTTGCATCATCGAGCGGACAAGCTTGTGTTTCCGATCGAGCGTTTTCTACGATACCGATCTCGATGCACGAGCTAAGCTGTCTCGGAAGGTTTCTTTAAATGGCACCGGCATCGATATATCACATTTTTATTTTTCAAGGATGCTGCAATTGGAAATTCACTCAAAATTAAATCAAATTTAAGAGAATTTGCAAATGTTCCAGTATTAGGAATGCCAATCAATAAATAACATTTAATCCAAATCTAATCAAAATTTATTATCAGAAACTTTTTATATATATTTTGCAACTTTTCCCCCAAATTAATAAGCGGCGCCATAAAGAAAGAAAACTTTCGCTGTTTTTCTTGTTTGATATATCTGATTCGTTTGAAATACGACAAACTTACCTGGAATGTCTGAACCGCCGCAACTGCAATCAGGAAGTAGACAAACGTCCTTGCGACACTTGGCTGCCGGTTTGTCGACCTGGGGAGTCGGATAAATCGGTGCTGGCCTCGTCGGTGGGTACCTGTAGATGTCGATGAATTCCTGAGCCTTCGACACGATTTCGGTGGACGGCTTCAAGGTTGGCCTCGATCTCCTGCAAAGCACCAAACATGAAGACCTTTATTTTATTTAACCCTTTCATTTTCACCAAAATAATATTCCAAAATTTACAAACTGCTAATAATATTTTTAATTACAGACAAGGTTCTTTATATTTATGTCACTTTTAATAACATTTGACCCTGAAGAGATCGAAATCAATGAACTGACACGGCAGACAGTTAACTTTCTTCGTCGATGATCTGGCAAATGTTCATAACAGTTCGGATAAAATGATTTAGTAAATTAAACGGCAACAGCTGTGCAACCTGCGCGCAATTAACTTTCTAGCTGCATTTAATACGAGGCGAACGACGTTCGTTCACCTCGTCGGGGGACAATAAGACCCGTTGGATCTCGAGGTTTACCAACACATCAGATCGGATATCCGCTTCGATGGAAGCCATCTTACCGTTTTTATATCACAGATAGAAGTTCCGTGTTAATTGTTGATCGACGCCTGTTGCTCCGCGATGGGAGAATCGTCGGGCAACAATACCGTATCATTGTTACCGGTTCCCGGAAAATCTTTCTTTGTCTAATTAGTAACATTTATCTTCATAAAAAGTAACTTCATTAACCCTTTGGTTACGAAAGGCGGATTCAGGGTGTCCCAGGGGGTGATTCACAAACATTCTTTTATAATTCATTCTTTAATCGTTTGAAATTTTAATCGAATTAGTGAATAAAAATACATTAATGATTAATTTCTTCGTTCACCCGTTATAAAGACGCGAGCGATGATTAATATTTTTTCGTTTTATCTTCAATTGCTATAATTTTACACCTTGTCGTTCATTTTACATTCTGTCGTTACTATTTTCAACGATGATAGCGCGTAACGAAGGATCCGGGCAATCCTTCTTCCGATTAATTGGAAAATTACACAGCAACGTACTGAGATATCCAATCGCGAGCAAATAGACCAATCAAACGAGGGTTCGACTTTCTAACTGGATTTAAAAGAAAAAATTGACATGGTTTTGCTGAGTGCAATCTTAAGCGTGACAATTTTAATCCTTCATATAGAACTTCGAAATATCGTATCAAACTTTTGTGGTTAATCAATATTTCTCAGTTTTATTTTTTTCAACATTTGAAAGGGTTGAGGGGGATAGAATAAGCGTAAACTTACGGTGGTGCGGTGCCACGATGGATCTGTTGCGGACGACCTCGGCTACAACAGAGAAAACAAAAGTGAAACAATCGAAGATAGGAGAAATAATGAAAAGGAAAATGTTAAACGGAGTTGTGGGAGAAAGCGAACGGTACGTTTCATAGAAATCGGGTCTTGGTCGATGGATACGCTTGCAAGGACATTTGCTCTTTCGACGCGGAAACTGAGGGCATCGTCAAACAAAGAGGATGAAGATGGAACATCGAGGATGCCAGTTGGAAAGTTCATAGAATCGATCACTTTTTCTTTCCTCAGTCATCTGTTAACATTTTATAATTTTTTATTACTACTATATGTTTTTTGTGAAAAAAAACCCGAACCCTTACGCTAACCAATCAGAAAAATTGCAAAAGATATTTAAAATGATCAGTTCCCGAGTCCAAAATATCTTGGTAATCGTATAAACGTTTAAATTTTGAAACGAAGCATGGTAAACGTAATGATATAATCGTCTGTTTCCTGTGACTTTTGAACCCAGATACACTTGGCGCGAAAGTTTAAATGTCACGCGACAGGGAACGCGTTAATCTCCTCTGCGAAACTCGGGACGAGCAACAGCAGCGTGACGATTTTCAAACGTGAAACCTGTCCCCCCTCTCTAATTGAACCAACAGGTGCTTATCCATACGGTGTCCTTATTAATTCATCATACATTCGTTACATAAATATTACATTATTCGTATTAACTTCTTACATCTTGTAATCTTTCATGATTTTTAGATTCTTTTAGTTAAGATAAGAAAGGAATTCATTTTGAAAACTGATTAAAACATGCAAAATTGTTAATTTTTGTATTATATAGGTTATTATAGTTTATTACTGTATAAACAGTATTACAATTCACTCATCCTTGGTAAAGGAAGGGACGGGTGTACAGAGATAAGTGAAAAATGGACACCCTATAGAGTCGCGTGGCACAGATAGAAGGGAGAATTCATGCGTTTCAACCCGTTCGAAGAAAGCGTGAAATAAAGTCGCGTTCCCCCTTCCATATCGAATCGATCCGGTCGAATAATATCGATCGAAGCTTGGCAAAGCCGCGTGGCGATCCTTGTCTTGTCGATTCCAGCTTCTTGGCTGGTTCGTTGCGTAATTGGAGGAAAGAAAGAAAAAAAAAGAAGTGACCGACGACAATCACCAACAAGGCGTCGCATATGTGAGTACCTACCTGGGTGCATTGACCGTGTAAGACCTGCTGGTGGTGATCGGTGACTGAGTGGTCGTCGTCAACGGTATGAACGTGTCCACGATCGCATTCGGGGTCGTCACGTGGACTACTGGGTGGCTGAGAACGTTTGGTCTGACAACACGTGATTTTTTATCGTAAAAATGATTAAAAGATTAACTCAGACATCTAATCTTGATAACGCCTTAAGCAACAATAATTTTCTGCAAAATTTCATACAACAATCGATCGATGATTAATCTCGAGGCATGCGATAACGTCAGACAAGATCTCTCGCGTCTCAGACAGGTAATGTAATGTATAAGAATAGTCGAAAGTAAGAATGAGCGATGAAAGCTCAAGGTGTCGATGAAAACGATTGCAACGGCAATTTTCTCGTCGGTCGAGCGAAGAAGACAGGCACGAAGGTCTAACTCTTTCTCCTGTCGCATCCGTTTCGATGAATCAATGAAAAGAGCTATCTTACCTGTACGATTGACCGTCGTTGATGCGGAACTTGTTCTTGTTCAATTGTGCCTGAGTGGTTCGATGAAACAGAAAGAAGAAAATCAAATTGATCGACAACTTTCATTAACGAAGATCCATTGTCAAGGGAACGGTACTGGCTCTTTCAATAAAGTGCCGATTCTTTTCTAACTTAATATTGTGAATTTTATTCTAAATTTAGAATATTAAAAAATCTTTTGGATTCTTGTCAAGACACGCCAATCAAAGGGTTAATTTCTGTAATACCTGGTTTTCGTAGATGTCGTAGTCCTGCGCGGTGACGTCCTGATTCAGATTGTACTTGTCCGCCTCGTTCACGGCAACCTTCTTCGGCTTTTGATACTGTTTCGTGTTCACGTCGCTGATCTTGACGCTCGATTGGACGGGCACCGTTTGGTTCACGGTGTACTGATTGTAATCTGACCGAGGAGTCGCGAATAAATCGATTAGTCGTCGCTTATTTCTTATTAGATAAAAACTTACGACTTAAAAATTGACAAAATTTCTTTCTAATATAAATAACACTTGCATTTTATATTTTAAAATGGTGCTTGATTTTTTAGACTTACCATCGTCTTTATAAATGGAGACATCGTCGTCGTAGATCGTGTAATAGGGGTAACTTTGATCAGGATCGTTGTAATAAGACTTGGAGATCACTGGGGCTGCAGTGGATGCCAGGATCTTGGCCACCCTAGGTGATTCTGAAGATGGTACTTGTGTCCTGTTATAAAAAATCAAATATTTAATACAGATGAAGGATGGACTGTTTGGGAAGTCGACGTTACACACCTGTAGTGGGTTTCTGGTTGGGCACGCGTGCTCACCAGGCTCTCTTTCTCCCTTTCCTGTAACATATTAATTTACACATTTATTATTTACAATTTCCTGATTCTTATCCATTTTTATATTTTAGTACCAAATTACTTTTCCAGTTATAAATTTTTTAAATTAATCACTTTGAAACACACCGAAATCACATTTCTTCGCAGACCATCCCTGTCCCTCTGCACCTGACCAATGGTAGACGGTTGACCCCTGTACACCCTCTGTTGCCTATCACTTTCAATCTCCGTCGCAGGCTCATACTCATCCTCGTGATAATTTCTAGCCTGTTGCCTCTGACGAATCGGTTTCTCAGTAATTTGCGGTATAGGGGTTGGGGTGGTCGTCGCAGAAATTGGCTGTCTCTGAACAGGACGTTGCTGCTGTTGATCGCGTCTTTGCTGAATCTGTTGCTGCTGGTGTTGCTGTTGATGATGGTCTCGTATCGTTTGCTGTTGGTCCCGCACCGATTGCTGCTGATCTCGTACCGATTGTTGCTGGTCTCGTATCGATTGCTGCTGTTCCCGCACGGATTGCTGCGATCGTTGCTGTTGCTGCTCCTGAAGGGTCTCTATCTTCGCTGACCTGGGCAATTTCACCGAAACGATTGCGATACATTAATTGCCGGTTTCCGCGTGTTATGGGCTGTTTCGACGACCTTTTCAGACCCCATGGATTTCGCAAACTGTTACGACCAACGACTCTAAAAGTGTGTATTTTATTTCCGTGTGTTGGCAACTTGTGTATTCGGTATTTACATAAATGTCATTCTTCTGCAGACTCTTTTATAGTTTTTGAAATTTCGATAGAATTTTGATAGAAATTGTTTTCTCGAATTTTTATTTTGGAATTTTGAAAAATTAGCTATTCAACTTTAATCACTACTTATTCAGAACTTTCTTGAGATATATTTATAAAAGAAGTATGTCTAAAATAGAAAGATATTATTTTTGGAAGTGGAGCAATTTAAAAGGACAAAATGGTAGTTTTAATGGTAAACTAGTTTCGCGAAAACACGTTGGTCGCTAATGGCAAGGACATCGTGCAGAAGCTAGGAACCGAATGTTGAGAAACAACTTCTTTTTTTCCCTCCCTCCCTCCCCCCACTGCCGATTATGTTCGCGCACAATACGTTAATGAGCGAGCAGATAGTTGCCTAACTTCTTACACAAGGTACGTAGTTCGTAGTTAGTCTTCCAGCTGTTGTACATCGTGAAATGAAAGAGAGAGCGAGAGAATGAATTCAATTGTAGGCTTCAGCCTCTGTTATACAACGTGTTTCCGTTTAATCCTCTGTGCCAATAACCAAAAGTTTCCGAATAAATACGTAAAAATGTGCAAATAATGGATCTGAACTTGTTCTTTAACATTTGTATATTAATGGCGAATAATTCCTCCAGTATGGACGCAAGAATGCAATTTAAATAATAATATATAATTATGTAATTACCTATTTAATGCGAGAAGATTTAATTAGTCAGAGAAATATAAATATCGTTGCAGACAGATGAATTTAAATTGGTATTTTTTTGGAATTGTTTGCAATTTCTAAGTGTACAATACATCCTGTTTTATGATATAAGATGGTGATGAATGGACAAGTAATAGGTGTTGGAAGACTCACCTTTCCAACAGCGGATCTTCTTCGTTCTCCTTACCGGGAGATCCACCTTCGGGGCATCCCACGTTACGTGGCCAATCGCATGTCTGCAACTCATGACTGCCAACAAGAAAGTAACACCAGTTACCTTAATAACCATGCTTATTACTCACTGATTGCCTCCTGATTACTCTCGAAATGCAATCATATAACCAAACATTTACCTGAAATATAAAATCTTCGACATACAAAAAGAGATACTCAATCCTTTCGCTGCTACGGACAGTAATGTGCCATCATTTATTTACACTTTTATTATTATTATTAAAGAATTTCAAAGTTATATTACTGTTACTATTGTTACTGAAAAATGAGAAAATTGTACAATTCCAATTGAAATATATTAGAATTGGTTGTACGAACAATTTGGCAGCGATGGAACTGGAAAATTGAATGTTTGGAATTTAGAATCGTGTTTCAGGTAAGTTCACGAGCGTCCTTAATTGGACAGACCGTCCGGTTTTACAACCGACTCGTTTGTACGTAGTGTCGTGTACACACTCGAAGAGAAAGAAGGTGTGGCAGACTGATACTTGTATTTTTTCTTATCCAGGGTTACACGAGCACGGCTACGACCCCCTTTTACCTCGTTAATCCAGATCGAAAGTGTAGCAGTATCGTAATACTATATTACGATGCCCTCGAATTTCATTCTTTCATAAGCACGCTTCTATTTTATTTCTGTTACCTTGTCTACCCGATGATACAACGAAGATACAATTCGAAGGTTCGAACATTGAGTTACAGGCAATATTTTGTGATAAAATTATTTTAGATACTTTAAACATTTATTAACCTTTTGCGATGATTTCAATTTGCATAGAAAAATTTATTCTAAAATTTTGTCCTTGAAAGGTTTAAGGGTTTAGATGTTTATATCGAAGAAAATTTATATGGACATTGGAATTCGAATACCTTCTAAATAAATAATCCTGTTTTAAGATTAGGTTTAGAAGGAATGTTGAACTTTGATATCCTTCCATAAATTTCACTCTAAACGACAGATTTTATCCTGTTTGCCCACTGTGAACGCATTGTTCGGATTTTTAAAGCTGTTTTCCTTTTTTTTCATCCTGAGGATAGAATTTCAATTGGAGAACTGGTTTCTGCGATAGATACAAGCTTTTTATTCGATATCAAAAATTCCACACCATACAGGGTGTCTTAAAAACAAAAACAACAATGTTCTTTAAATTTTCTTCGAACTTTCTTGAAACTAAAACATTCCGAATTCCAAATTTTTAAAAATATAATTAATCCTTTTTCTGAATTTATATTAAGAAAATTGATTGTCAGATCACGCTCAACATAGGATCGCAAAGGATTAATTCCTGTCGCGAACGGGGGGATAATTGATCGAAAAGACAGGTGCACGTGCAAAGACGGTCAGAAGACAAAACTGTAAATTCTTGAAGTCGTTCGACAAATATGGACAGAAATTAGTGGCACGTTGAATCGAAACTCGGGCGAATAATAGGGGTGGGGAGGGTCTAATCAAAAGCGAAACGCGGCACCGTGTATTGTAGTCCAGATATAGACATCTATAATGGATGTGTTCTACCGTTTTCGCAGGCTAAATTGCCAAGATTCCACGGACATTTCTGTTTCTTGTTCGTTTCCAGATTCTACAGAATTCTCCAGCAAAACCTTCGATAACTTTAATTCCTTTTCCGGATCGAACAAGGGGCAGAACGAAAGCCAATAAAATAAATAAATAATAAGGAAACTATGATATGTAATTAATTAACTATTTACCTGTACATTAATCCTCCCGTACAAGATTCAAGCAAGGCACCTCCAAACACGCAGACATAATATTGGGTGCAGTCACGAGGGTGAGGGTAGTAACCGAACTCTTCAGGGCATTCGAACTCCAAAGCTGCTTCGTTTCTGCTCGCCCTGGCGCTTCTCGGGATGGTTCTTTGACATCCTATAAACAAAACAATGTTTTTTTTTTAAATTTCCATTTCAAAAATAATAAATTATAATCTTGATAAACTTTCGAATAATGTACAGTTATCAAGTATTTTACCGGTGATGGTTGCTTCTATCGCGATAACGAAGGTGTTAAGGTGCGATACATAAGCGTTCACAAGGACCCCACACAACACGACGTATTACACTATGTGCTCATATCGTCGCGTGCTGGAACGTGATTATGCAATCGAGTGTACATAACCGGATTTTTGGCCGACCTTGTTGTACGCGTAGCCGTCAAGTCGAGACACCGAGGCAGTCGGTAAGAAAAAAGAGACGCCTGGAGACGAGGCGAAAGGAGGAAACGAAAGCCTGGCGCCAAATTTTCGTAACCGACCCACTCCCTGTCATACTTCTCCGATCTTATTGTTATTTTGATATTGAAGTTGGACGGTTTTATTGGTATTTATAGATTGAGAAACGTTCAAGTTCGAACATTTACAAAGATCGTTGTTATAAAATTGATAGGTATTACAGAATAAGTTCTATTGTGTCGGTAGTCGAGGGATTCGATTATCCCGGCTGAAAGTTTTCTAGCACAATTTCATCGTGGGACCGTGGCCACCGCTGGAACGACGAATTGATTTGTTGGAAACGTGACTTACGCCATAATTCCTTTTATATCTTCCACGTGAGAATACGTGTGCCTGTGGAATATAACGTTCAAAACCTGACCGCTTGTATGTAAATTCTTCTTCTTATTGTGTTACGGTTCGTGTAACGGTGTTCCCTCTGCTTACGGCTTGAATCTTCAAAAAACAAAGAAGAAACGGAACTTCATACGAGATTTCCTTAAACGTCCATTCTGCCTTTCAGTCTTGGAATTTTCTTGGAAAATAGTAAAATAAACTTCAAATATTTTTGATGTTTGGCTATTTGGAATTCCAGAATCTTGAAAGACTGATTAACCATCTAGTTTAATTTATAACTGTAATCACTGATGGCTTTTATCGCGCACAAGAAATTGATGATACCAGGAAACGATGTGTCTTCGAGATAATTTTCAAGGACAGGGGAGATAATGTCGCGGTACAAGGACAGGCGACGTGCTTCCTGGACGACAATGAAAGTATCGGGTGTACAGTTGGAAGGTCGTCGAGGAAAAATCGAAATCGAGAAAAGACGAGGTCTCCGGCTCCCCCGAAGCGAGATCATGGATCGACCTTGGGCAAATATGGTTCACGAGGAACGAGAAAAACGAGCATTCGGACGGAACACATCCTGGTACCGTTCTCTTGCTCGACCTTCCACACGGATCCGCTCGCGACCTTGCCATCCCACTAAGGTTAACGTACTCTCGTCCACCTTACCATCCTAAAATACTTTTCACCTCTGTTCGAATAAACTCATTTCTTCTTTTATACATTAATAAACGAGCATCAGAAGTCAATGCACCTGAGACTAATTAATCATCTGTGAAAGATACAGAAATTGATACGTTGACCTAGAAAACACTTCAATCCGGAAACTATTTTCTTCTCGAGTTCAGCGATTCACTTTTCCTCGAGAAATTTCGATCGTTCGGATACTCCCAGTTCCTTTTATTTTCCCTGGGGTGCTAGAAGGCGGAAGCGTATCAAACGAGCCGTATAAATTTCCAGGATTTACGAGATCGGCGTGAAAACGACGCCTAAAAGCCGGCGGAGGCACGCTCGCGCTCTAATCCCCCGTTCGATCGCCACGAAATGAACCGATCGGCTCGGTTCTCGCGTTACGCGGTCGCCCCGATGTCCGGCAACGAAACTGAACGAGCCGATCCGTTCACGGAGCGCCTTCGTTCAAGGATTATCCCGGTTTTTTGCTCTGGAAACGATTGCGAAACGTCGCTTCAAACGATCCGACGAGGAAGCTGTGTCGAAAAGAGAAATCCGCTGATAGATTGCGAACGGCTCGAAATTGTATCGCGAATCGAACTTCCTTGGAGAAATCGAGTCCGACGCACGCGCTCGATTTTGTTAATTACCTGAGATTTGCACGGTTTCCCATCGTGCCCTCCGCGAGAGCATCGGCGCGCTCGAGTTGGCGCTGGGGTGGTAAATAAAGTAAGTGTCGCTTCATTATTTTTTACGCAAAGACAGTGAAGTAATTTATAAACAAGTGCCTACGAATAATAATATTTTGGCTTAATTTGTGAAACATATAGGAAGATTAAAGTTAAAAAGTGGTTGTATGATTTATTGAATTTTTGTTATACGTTTTTTTAATTTTTCTTGTGATTAATAAAATTCAGCAGGTTTAAAGCGAATGAAATATCCCTCATTCGTAGCTGCATACCACGCAGAGCAATTACAAAACCACAATCTGAAATCGCGTCTACGCGAATACGAGACTGCTGCGCGGACGCGATTGCAAAATTAATTCTTGTTGATATTTCCAATTACTGAGTCAAATTTTACCAAATAACTTGGCTTGGAGATCGTACAAGTTCAACTGGAATTTTTACAATTTTTTTTTTTCATACAAAATTTGAAAGGAAATCACAATGTTAAATTAATTTCTAATTAGAGTATCTAATTTCACATTCTATAAAGAAAACTGCTAAAACTATTACTGTTATTTTAGATAATAATCTTAGATAACAATCTGGAGTTTTAAAAGCAGCTTAAACGGAAATACAAAACACTAAACATCTCAAAGTGAAAGGAAATGTATAATTTTGTTTTGAAGGAATAATAAAAAACGAATTATTCTTTTTTCTTTCCACAGACGCCTTTCCATTATACATAAACAATTCAATATGTGAGCTAAGAACAATTTGATTAATGGTTCGAATTATTCAGTCGTGGTATTATGATACAGCCGGTTTTCATTTGGCACTGGTCACGCGTTCAATTATGTAAAGGAAAGGTGTGTAATTATTACGGATCGGGGTTCAGTAATCCCATTGATCTTTTTTTTGTTCAACTTATTATAAGCAATCAATCTCTCCTTTTACGAGAAATCCTTTTGTACGAACCATTTCTAAATACGAGCTTTGAAAGAGACAAAGCATGAAAGTTTCTTAAACAAACTTTTGTTCGAAACGTTGGAATTTTGTGGAGATAGGATAACAGATATTAATCTCTGCTTCGTATGCTTTAAAATATTAATTTCGATTATCAGTCATTCGTTAATGGTAATTTCTATTGCCAGTAATTTATTAGTAGTCTCTTTTTCTTACCAGTAATCTATTAATAGTAATTTTTGCTGTCAGTAATTTATTGATAGTAATTTAAAAAAAAAAAATTCGACGAGAATAGGTCACATCTGAACTGCAGGGTGCGTCACGAGCGTGACTCGATATCGCAGGACAGGGGGTTGATTCGGGGTCGAATCGACAGAGAATTTCGTTGCAATATGTTTAAGAAAAGATGGAAGGTGGACACGCGTTAACCACGAAACACATGCACACGATTCTTAAACCGTTCAACGCTGTCCGATATTATGCAAGTGGTGTTCCAGTTTTAAAGTCCCGCTTCGGTATTCCAGCTCACTTTCACTCATTCACTTGCCAGCTCTTTTATCATAGCCCCCTCTGTCGCTGTCTCGCTCGGTACACCGTGCATTTTACAATCTATCACCGTTGCCAACGTTCAACTAGCTTTTTCTCTCTCGTCGCCATTCGCATGACTTTCACTTCTCTCAACTTCGTAAGCCATTCGGCTCCTTCTGTTCGTTGCTAACTTCTACCATGGAGAACGCGTTTAACTTAGAAAATCGCACGGTTATATGATTTATGAACCGGATGACGTTCCGAGCCTCGGAAGTAAACGCGTTACTTCGAGTAACCAGCGAATCATTTTCTGTGATTTAATCGAATTTCCAGAAAAACACCTAAATTTCACTTTGATGATGTTGAATATGCAAATGCACCCAGCTGAGAATAGTTTTCCATAGGAATTGAAAATTGACTAGCCACTATATCGCTTTAGTGGTTTCAGTAAAGCTTTCAAAATTTAAAAGCCTTATTTTAAAAGAAACTAATTGCAACTCGTAAAATTTACATTTGAAAATATTCTAGTTAATCACGTGTGTCGCCTCAGAGGCGCCACTCGAACGTAAATGGTTAATGCTTTTAGTAATTTTAGAAGTGGTGAGATTTCTTGTGTACTGTAGTTAAATTTCAGATCAGTAAAATGTTAATGTCAGTACCGAGAAACAACACGTCTTAAATTTGAATGATTATTAGTTCGTTAGCACGGGTCGCGTTCCAGGAACGCGGGAACCGTGCGATATTAAAGATTGCGCGTTTTACGACACGCGTTTAGAATCGCTCGGCACGGTTTCCCGCCGTTTTATAGTTGCCAAATTGTGTTTGAACGACCGGTTAGCTCGCGGTTACGAAAATTACAAGTTACTCGTGTTAATTGTGCCCGGGTGGAGAGACTGTAACACGCTAGCCCAGTAATTTTCTAAATACGACGATTGTCCGCTTGCTAAACCTTTTACTTAACACTTGGTGTACCTTTATAACAACGTTAGTACGATTCTAACACTAGAAAATGATAAATAATATATCAGTGCCAGCGTCCACCAACGAAAAACGTCATTGATACAACTTCTCGAGCACGTTTTGCTCCGAAACCAAAGTTCGCGCACCGCAAGACGGTTTCTTTCTTGAAAGTAGCAAGAACAACGTGTCACGATCATTACGATAGCGTGATCGTTTCGCAGGCGTCCTGCTGATGGCTTTATTGTGAGCGATAATGAGACTACGTTGTACCAGCAAGTAATACAGTTCTCACATTTCTGCAACATTCAATAAGGCTGGAATGGTGTAACTTTACATCCACGTCCCGTGCCCCGGCCGCCCCTTTTGCCGTCATGTGAAAATTCAACGAGTATCTCTCTCACAAAAAGACCCGGCCGAAAACCGCAACGATATTTATCTTGCAAAACTCGTCCCGATCGCTTCGCGACTTTTGTCATTCTTGCGCGGTAAATGGCTGCGATTAGTGTCGTTTTCGATGAATTTTAAATGATAAAACCAACGACTGGTTAATTGTAACCAATGACGTATTATTACGTCAAAGCTGATACTGCCAATGTCTCATGAATGACGTAATATTACGTCTTTTATTGACCATAATTAACATTTAAACTCGAAGCTAGGAAGATCCAAGTTCATCGTAAATCGCGAACACAATGGTATAAGGATAGGTTCGATCGATTTCATCGAGCATACCTAATCAAGAGAATGTATAATATTAGAAAAAGATGAAAAAACGGGAAGAAGAACTGGAATCGAAGGTGGGACCAATACTCTCGGTTTGACATTTAAAATGCTCCGCGCCCGAAGTGTTATCCGCCTTTCTAGAACGCCAGAAACTTTTCTCGTCATCGGCCGTGACGCTTGGTCGCGTTGCATTTTACGCGATCGTCCTGGCAAATGTCAGCCGACATCCGCGAAGGATCCATTATCCTGCGAAGGTTAGGAATTTCGATTGCAACCTCCGCGAACCAACACGATCTCTTTGCGACATCGATCCTTTGATCGAGATGCTGATTTATCGACGAGTTTACTTTAGATTAAACTCTGATTAAGATTCGATAAAATTTGCCAGGGAACACGCGCGAAGTCGTAAGAAGAGACGTAATCGTGCGTTGCTTTTAGCACTTGTTTCTTCACAATTATCGCTAAATCCTATTATGCCGTTACAGCTTCGCTTCGAATATGTTACGAAAGTGCGAGTAAAAAAGCGAAGATTGAAAAGGCTGCTCACTTTATGGTCGTGGTGTTTATAATCCTCGACTAATTGATTATTAACACAATGTGCGCACTCAGAAACAAAACTTGCCGCTAATAACATATTAACGATCGAATATTTTCATTCCTACACAATAATTTATTATATCTGCAATTGCTATGAAAGATTATTCAAAGTCTGAGTCACTGGTCGATACCATCTTTTTTATAACTGAGAATTTCTTATTCTAAATTATAAAATTTATTAAGATGCTTTTATCAAAAATTACTTTTTAGACGTTAACAAAAAATTGATTTACCGTCGTCTTTATGTTAATTAAGCGGGGGCGGTACGCGATTAATTAGTCGGTTTTCGAGGACGGAAGCGTACAATTGCTCAGATATCCTTCGGGGACCCAGAGATATCCTTTGATCTAGGAAGGATGAGAGATTAGGATCGAACGATTGGGCAAGAACAAGCAAGTGGAAAAGAGTAGTTTCGGTGAAACATCCGTCGACCTTTCCCGTTATTAAACGACGGAGAACGACCTCAGAAGATGCCCGGTCACAGGCAGATGCTCATCTTGCCTTTTTTCGCAATAGCTCTGTCTAATCCCTGCGATTAATTAGCAATTTACAACTAGATCTTAAATACAAATAAACGTGTTTTGCTAAATTCGTCTTTAAAACAAAATGAAAAAAGGATCGAAGGTGATCTCGATTGTCACGATATAAAGACACACCGTACGCGTTAAAGAAAGACGAAAAAAGGGACAATTACGCACGGTTGATGTACGTTTTGCAACTGTAAGACGATACGTGACAGAGTGGAACAACGTGCGACCCAGTTTCCAGCCAGCACGTGGACCAATTACAGGTAACGTTCACCGAGAAAAACTTTCATGGGGAATTTCTCTGGAAAGCGATACGGTATCGTAACGTTTACGTTTCGATTTACGGATCGTGAATATCCTTTTTACGAAGTCGTTTCGTCGGAGGGTCGTTCAAAATTCATTATATAAGAGATGCTTGAAAATCTGCCTGATACATAAATGTCGCTCGCGGTAATAAGGAAGAAAGTTAATTGATCGAGTCTTAAACGAGAAACTTTCGATTGGAAAATTAATATTAAAAGTGTACATACGGTGTGAAGAAATTAAATATGAAACGCGATCGTTCCTTGTCTTAACCTTGAAAATGGAACCCACAATTATAAAAGCTTCGATAAAAAAGTCTTCACCCCCCCCAAGGTTTTAATGACCGTTGCCTGTTAAAAGGATATTTCCATAAAATGTTGCAAAGAGTGTTTGAAAAAGTGAAAATGAGCCATCTTCGGGTAACGATCGAACGGAGAGGCGTTAACAGATCCCGATACGCAACTCGGTGGCCGTACGGCCTCGAACAGTTGTGCCATCGGCATCGTTTCATGGAAACGGTTTTCTAAGCCGTGCCGGCCGGGGGATTCCCCGTTGGAATCGGCTACAAACCGAGGATCCTCCGGTGAAAGAGAGTCTACAAGGCCGCGGGCTTCTTGGTCAAGTGAATCGGTGTTTCTAGACCCTCTTACTTCTTTGGCCTAACCGTTTCTTTGTACACACGATCGTCGATGCAACCGCGTAACGGTCCCTGCCTCCTGTACACCTGGACGACCTTAACACTAGCTTCGCCGATACTTCTTATACACCTATCATATTTCCTTAATAAAACAACTTACAGAAAGAAACAGCTATTAACTTGTAAATGAAACTGTGAGATATCACGTATTTATATTGGACGTGGGCGATTTAAATAAAATGTGTTGTGTAAGTTAATGAAATTTTTAATGATTCGAATTTGAGTGTGTCTTACTAAATATACAATTAAGATTCTAAGTATGTAATTAAAATACCTTTGATGATACTTAGAAAATAGGAAAAAAGATTATGAGCTGGCTGTAATGTTACAAGAAATTAATTATCCTTTAATGGGCCGGTTTTGAACGATCGATCCAGGTTCCCACACGAGGGAGGTCCAATTAGAAGGCCCGTGGTACGGATTAAAAGTTATTAAACGCCGCCACGTAACGGTATGACTCACCGTTTACGCGTTTGCCGGCGATAGGAAAACAGATTTTGCGAAAGGAAATTTTACGGCCAGGGACGTAACGAGTAACGTGGGATAGGCCCCGTACGTCGTCGTTCCGCTTACCCTTTTAACCGTGATTAATCGCCAGTTTACGAGAAACACGGCTGGGGAGATCGCGGGGCTACCTGCAGCTTCGACTAATACACGTATACCCAACTTGGTTAACCGGTAAACGCCCCTCTGCTACTTCTGCATCCTATGGATCACCTGGGAACACCCACTCACGATCCACTTGGATCCATGAAGACACATCGACCTCGTTGGTATTCTTACCTGGATCCCACGATCCTCTCCCTTACGGTACGTCATTTGCTTAACGCCACAACTACCCATGTTCGGTGTACCCTTATTTCTAAATTCAACATCGTTGCATTTGCAATTACATAACATGTAAACCATGCTAACGATCTCGTAGACAGAGAGTTAAATTTTGTTACTTTTAAAAGCGTTTTAATAAATTTTAATAAATTATTTCTTATCAAAAATACTACCAATATAAGCCTCAGAAATCCTAAAATTCTTTTAACGCTATCTGCACAATTTATCAGATTTACTACCATGTAATACCACCTGCGCGAAAATAACGGACTACCAGGAGGCGGGTCCAAGGTCGATTCGCCAAATACTCGATCGGGTCCTTAACCTTTCGATTTACGAATCGAACAAGACAAAGACGGAGGAACGATCGTGAAAGCGGCCTCTTGGATCATCGTACGAGGAAAAGGAAATCGCAAGGATAATTCGTGCACACGTGAATCGAATCTTTCGAGTGGTCGATTAGCGACGTTGATAGGCGTGCCAACCAGATTAGATTCTCGGATAATAATCTAACAGAGGGAGAAAAAATGGTACCCGCTGTTACGTGACACACGGAAGGCGTTGCACGGCAATTTGTACGAGCGTAAAACGTCAGATGGTCAGTTACAGATTTAATTAAAGGCCCTGAATAGGAAGATGCGGACGGCTGTCGTAGCGGAAGAAGGAGCCGTTATTCAACGTGCTCGGTGAAAATTCAATTAGAATTGCATTGGACTTGTAATTTCTCGTTTCGAAATTTCACAGACTTTTGTTTCAAGGCCTGTAATACGAATAAAATAAACGATGAACAAACTATTGAAAGGTTTAAAGAGATCTCTAACGAAGGAGATTACATCATAAATGACATTTCAACGTATTCTGAGGCTTTCACAGCATCGGATATAGTCCTGAGAAGGTACGAAGCACAGAAAGAAAGTACCCTTGTGCAATTATTAACTTTGAACAAAAATTTTGGCAAGGCTGTTAACGCGTTAACCTTGCAAAAGATTTGGATTATGCAAAAATCGTGCGAGAAAGCGGAGGGTCGGTTCCGAACGAGCATGCGATTAATTACTGTGGCTGGGAGATCGGTATCGGGACCCGTGGCTTGCATCAACCAAAACAATCGGCAGAGAACTGTCGACCGTAGAAGAAAGTATTCAGACAAAAGATTGCACGAGACCTCGCCGACTTCCGGCAAAATGTTCAGGCAAACACGGCCGTTGGGATACAGAAACAAAACAAGAATCGATTCTGGTTGCACAAGAACGGGAAACGCTGGAAAAAGATGGCATAGTTTTTCTGATCCTCTAATTACGTGTTTTGGTAAAAAGTCAGGGAAAAGATTTTTCTATAGAAATTTTCTTAAGAACGAAAGAAATGCAAATAAATAAATTTATAAGGGATTAATGATCTTTATGGGGTACGATGACGGATTGGAGGAATCATTTCCGGCACGATGTTACAAAACGAAATGGTGGTTAGGATGTGTTAGATCCGATCCAGTGAAACGCAAACTGGCGTGGAAATGCATCGATCGACCGTGAAGGTTACGCAGTTGGCAAGGGTGTGTGCGAGCTACGTGTTTAACCTTTGCTATTTCGTTCCGCGTCCAACCGTGAGCTGGAAAGGCTCAACAACGCTCTCTCGACACTAAAAATCTTCAGAAACACATTCCCACCGTGTTCTATATATACACTGTTTAACGACCATTACTTCCCAAAGAGTTACAAACTTTAAATAATTTATACTAATATATGCAAGGACTCTTCGATGATTTTGAAAAGGCGGGAACCTTTTGAATAAAATTTCGTACGAGCTTACAGGAACGAGACATGTAACGAGGTGAACGGTTCCAACAGACCCAACGCGTCGATTTTTCGCCGCGATTATTACAAACGAGGAGAAAGGAGGGGCGATTCGCAGAGGCTGGCTCGCGAACATTTAGCAATCCGCGAATGGCCATAGGGCTGCGGCCGGTTTTCACGGAAACCGGAGAAGAGTGCTTCTCTCGCGGCTAGACAACACCGTTGGCAAACGTGGATCCCGTTTCGTAGCTGACCCGGATATGACTGTAACGCGGGGCTATCGTTACGTGGCGCCACGTTTCGTCATCCGCGACGGTCGCTCGATTTTGGATTCGCCGGGTGTACCCGCGGTGGAAAACGAAACGCGACACTTTCTATGGAAAGTTGTCGAACGACGCCGGAACCAGCCGCGTTCGAGGCGCGTCTGCTTTCAGAATGGAAATAAACGAGTGGAAACGTAATTGTTCATCTCCGATAGCGTTTCATGCGTGTCTTGGCTAATTTTCTAATTTCCAATAAGAAATCCCAAAGCCCCTTTCGATGATGTTATGTTGGTTGAGGAAAATATATACAATTACAAGAAGTTATTTATGGTAGGTATTTTCTCAAAATTTTGACAAGTTCTTAGGGCAAATGACAATTTATTATTCAATCCACCGCAGAAAAATACAACACTGATTTTCCAACACTTGACTACCAATAACACAAACTAAACAATTTTAAACAAACAATCGACGAATTCACGCGTGTCGAGGTAGAAATCGAGCACAATCTGAACGAACGATCGAAGTGTAATGCACACGCGCCTCTTGACACCTTCTATTACCCAACGAATAAGCCGTGTTCAGATATTCCGATCGATCTATCTCCCGTTTCAATTAATTTTCGGCACGCGCAACGCTCATTGTGCTCGAAAGCCGCGAAGGCTACGAAACCGTCTGGTTGGCTAACCGTCGAACCAGCCATCCTTGATCTAAGGTGAAGCAACCATCGATCGCCTGCGAGATCGTTAGAACAGATGCAGTTAAACGAATATGCATCCTTGTTATGCCTGCGGACCGCCTTGGGAGCAGGCCGTCCTCGTTGCACCCGCCGCTGCACCCACGTAATCGACGGCTACGCTTATTCGTCGATCGAGTTTCTGTCGTTGCTTGTAATTTAGTGGGGCGTGACCGATTCCTTCAGCAGAAATTATCCAAACGAGCAGAATTTTTCAAACACGAAAAATTTGATATTTTCAGCAGAATTAAAGTCCCTGGATGAAAGTCCTGCTTACGCCAATGGTATCCGTATGTAACCAAGTGAACGTTTGCGCGTAACCGGATATGGGTCTCGATTTCAATTCGATCAGCTGACCATGGCGGGAATTAACTGTGAAACGTTGGCTCGTATCATCGATCAGACGGTTGGACACACACGGTTTTGCAGGGGACAAGTTTCGCTAATGATCAACGGGCTTTGATCGACTTATAATTTTCGACTTCCACGAAGAGATCGAGGAATTTAAACAAGTAGCACAATTTACCGCAAACAGTGGACATAATAGAAGGGGGGTTATTAAGGAATTCCTTTCGCGTTAATAATGGTAACGGAAAGTCTACTGTTCGCTTTTCCGCCGTCGACAAAAAGAACATTCCTGATCCTTTTTAGAAGAAAATTGATTTAATCGAATTATACGATCTTTTCTTGTCCGCGTATCGATTTCAAATACGGAGAAGTACAATGTTTTGCTTCTTTGGAACGATTTATGTTTCTCGCGTAAGGTGACAAATATTAATTTTTACAAATGGCTACTCGTTCAATGGCTACAAGTTCCAAAATGTCAAAAAAAGAAAATATTCGAATGCTGCAATTAAAGGATAAGCACACAGCAAAGGATTTTGCAAAAGAAAAGAAAACGAGACGAGCTTCAATTACCAGCCAGCAATTTCGTAATGGACGCGTATCGCATTACCGCGATCCAATTAAGTAACCGGTGTCAATAACGATATGTTAATGAACTTTCGACAGGACGAAGGATTGTTGAGACAAGGCGCGACGTCATCCACTTTTACTGTTCGCGCTGTAAACGGCTGCGAAGGTCGTCACCGATTTGGAAACGGGTTGGAAGCGACTCGCGACATGACTTTGATCTATTTTTCAGCTCACGATCGAGCTCTCGATCACGAATCGGTTGCGTCACGGACGATGCCTTTTGTGTCGTCGTCGTTTGTTTGCGCGCTGTCCGCTTTTAATCGCCCTCGGCGAACCGCCGCCTCCTCCTCCGACGAATCGACGCGATACGATTGAGTAATCGTCTTATAGAAATTCACAATTTAAGTTACACGAGACAAATATATCAGAAAGTGCATGGTCTGTTTACGAAAGGTTGATACACAGCAATGCTGGTTCTCGAAACGAGAACACCGATTCGATTTATTGACAAAAAAAGAAACCGGAGGATATTTTCGGCGACGAACTTTCGAACCCTGAAACGAGGGCTGCCGATAAGTTATTGTCGAAGGTCCGGCGCGGACCGATTTCACTTTCACTGGTGGCCGGGGGTCAAAAGGGGGCAGAATTCGGCGACGTTCGCCAATCGAAATCGTCGGATCGGTATCCAGGGAAAGGCTTTGGGAACGTTTACGTCTCAAGGCTGCCGGAATACCTTCGCGGTACACTTTTATTACCTGTTTTTCACTTATCCAAGTTGAACGTGTCCTGTGTGCTTATTTACGTTCACTCTCGGAATCGGACGCATTAATTAATCCTTGTCATCGACCACCATTTTCGATTTATGTCGCGTTGGATCCTGTCTTACACGGAAGCGACAAAGTTGACACAAATTGTACAAAAGCGTGTAACGTAGATAATTTTCGTTCACTTCCACGTCTACTGGTAACAAAAAGAGACCTAATTGTAAGAAACGACGTTGAATGTAAAATTATTACGGAGCGAAAGATTTAAGAGAGCAAAGGGGCAAGTTTCCTTAACGCGTCGCAAAGTATATCGGCACGTTCGTTTGCGAGTGATTTCTCACGTGTTAACGGCGACATCGTGGATCAGGAAAGAAATGCGATATCGTTGCTTTCCATTGGCGTGGCGGCCCGTCGACAAAAAGGAATACGGTAATTGCGGTTTACGTACTCGAATCGTGGCCACTCGGGTTCCGTTCGACATGTTAGGCTACGGTTACCGTCCAGCTATTTTCTAACGATTCGAACCCCCCACGACACGAGTTTTCATTATTCATGAGGAGGAAATCAAAATTCACGAAACACCCTTAAGTATATTTGGAGAAACTTCAAATTTGTCAGCCAACTAATTAACTAGGAAACATAGTATCTAATTCGATTCAGTTTACCACTCGACTGGAATAATTATTTCGTACTTAAGAGGCCTGATAAATAATCCTGCGCTGACAAGACTAATAATACTTTTTACCTCAGAAAAATTTCTTGCATTCGTTGAAGCATGAACGGTTACATAAGACGGATAAAGAAAGAGATTTATACAAGCAAAGATACATCCGATAACGATCGGGTATAATCGTAATTACTTTCTCCGTGGCGGTTACAACATAAGGCGAGGTGGAAGGATACCGGAAGGAAGCTAAGCGCCATTACAAAGGTCGTTGTTTACTCGTCGTACTGTGAAAAATCAGCGGCGCAACCGATTTCCTTGTTACGCTCACATTGTTCCACGGCCAATGATCGAGGTCCGCGATTCGTGACAGAAATTACCGAGTCGAAGATTGAACCGAGAACGAGCCGGGCAGTTTCGCTGAAATCAGCCGGCTTTCCGTTCCGTTCCGTCCAAGCAATCGCATTATGCAAACGGTCGCCGTACGAACGTCGGGAACTCGATTTTATACGCGATACGATACACGTAATCGAAGCCTGATTCCACGGACAGGACAGACGGAAAGGAAATTAAGAGCCGCGATCGGAAGGAGGCCGCCAACGCGTGTCTGTACGTCACGTTGCGTCCACGAGGGGAAACGTGCTCGTCGCCATATTTAATATTGCAATTCGACGATTAATCTATTTAATATCACGTGAAATTGTGGATTTTGAAAATTGCTACTACATCTCGTACACCAATGGCCAGTTACTAAGAACTCCTACCCTTACACTCATCTAGTTATCAAACCGAGTAAAACATCCGTTTGCGTAGAGAACTCAACTAATTAAATCGATTCCACGGTAAACCTATATAAGATTTCTACACCATGATTTATCGGTATCGTTACAACAATCAACAATGCTTTTGACGTCAGACGATATAAAACACTGGAATCGAGACGTAATCAACGTCAGAGTCGATCATACGTTACAAGCCACCTTTATTGACCGAGTGGGAAAGAAACGAGGCAAACAGATCAAGAAAACATCCGTCATCCCCGGTTTGTCTGGCAGGAAAGTCTCGGCTACCCACGAACGATTGCGCAAACTCTTACGAATAAACGAGAGAAAAAAAGACACCGCAAGGTAAGTAACGACGTTCGAAGACGTGATTTTACCAAGAGATCTTATCGTACTGTTTAATCGGTCGACAATGGAAGGGAGGGAAGAGAGGAGGGGGAGGGTAAAATAGGCGCGAAACGAAAGAGAAAGAAGGGTGGGAGGGAAGGTTTGTACCTTTCTCGAATGGCCGCGATCGGTAAGGTAAAACCTTGATCGATCCGTGGGACCGATTCTGCACACTCCCACGGAAATCGGACGGTAACCGTATACAGCATTAAGAAACACGCGTGGCACGTAATCGGCGTGTTAACGCGCACGCAACACCCCCTCCATCACTCGAACGAAGGCTAAATATGGTGTCAATTAGAGCTGTAACGAAATTTCATGGATTCGAAAATAGAAAGAAAGTTTTCTTCGCGTTTCGTCATGGATGAAATAGTCATGGCGAATATTTGCGTGTTGGTGAAATTGTGCTTTGAATGTTGGATGACGGCAGAAAGGGAATTTGAATATGTCTCCCATAATTTAAAAATTGAAAAGTCCATCACATTAAATTTGATGACGAAATTTTGTTATCCCTCAATTTTCGCAACGTTTTATTACGGTCGAAAATATTTATTATGTCCATCAATGTCGGGCTACACCCAATCAATGGTCGAGGTCAACAAGGACAAGGCTGATACGTCTGAAAGCAATTTAGAGATCAGATTCGTTGCTCAATCTAAAAAAGAAATGATCGTCTGTTGCCTCGAGGGTGCCCGGAAACAAGACCGGTCCTGAAGTTTCATAAACGAAGGTCAAATACTAAAGCAATTCTTGCTTTGTTACGTCTGATTTATCGAGGTCATCAACGGGGACGAAAAAAAATTGTAGCCGATTTGTTTTTGAAAGTCCTGCACCCGTTCCTCACCTTTGTATTTTGGCGAAAGATCGACACGGATTTCCTCAGAGACAAAAACAGACGAGACTGAATTTAATTAACGTCGGGGTGCAAAAAATGGTACCGTGATACTCGTGAGAATTTTTTGGTGTGGGTGTATTAATCTTGGAATTTATAGCTTTTATTACATTTCTGAGATAATTAGAGTTAATTTTAAATTGAATTTACACATTAGAATACAATAAATTCAACAACTACACTTCCAAAGAAATTTCGATCGTATCGAGATATAAATGAATTATCCAACCGAGTATCAATTCTCCAGGAACCGATATGCATTGATAAAAAAGTGAAACGCACAAGATAACGCGTGCGCATACCATCGAGAGCAAGCGTTAAGGTTCAAGAACGAATAATTACATGTATAAAATTGAAGTGAACGTGCGGCGCAGAGGGAATGGATCGGTTCTCGGCCAATGAGAAGCAACAGGATGTACGTTCTCGTTATCAGGCCGGAACAGTACGGCAACGACAAAGGAAAGCTTGACAAGGACGAACACGAAGTCCGGCTTGCAGAAGGATATTTTTTAGTGGAAATCTCCGTTTACCGCCTCTGTTTACGAGGACGACACGCGTGGACCTTGAAATTCGACTTTTTCAATGCGCGTATGAGAAAGAAAAGAAATATCTCGCACGTTCGTATCTGAAACTTTGGAATTTTCGACAATTTTACCGCCAAGGCTATTTATGTATAAAGTAAATTGTATTCTGAATTATTTTAACCCCTAATCTAACCCTAAACACCAGTAACCAGTACACGCAGGAGTTAGATTAGTATTTAAATATGTTTTTGTAGAGTAGTAAAATGACTAATCTGCAATTTGGAACTGCTACCTAAATACAGAAACACAGTTAAGAGGATAACAAACCAGTATGAAGACTTAAATCTGAAAGAAGACACCGTATCTCATTGTCAAAGGATTGAGGATGACCTCCCTGTTTGTCGTATTAACAAAAAAGAAGGAAAACACGAGCTCCATGTTTTACATGGGTACGAAAATCATAAGAATGCGAAGAAATACTTCGGAATTCACACGACTGTCGAGACGACGGTAGTTAAACATTATTTATAGCGGCGCCATCGAGAGATTAGAACGCGTTGAATTTTTTGAATACGATCAAAAAAATAGAAACGAAGAGATTCTTTGGGCTAACGACCGACTATCGTTATTTTCAGACGTGGCGTGAACCACGAAGCCTGCAACAACCGAGGCGATCTTTAATTTTCGTAAACGAGGATAAAGAAAGAAGGTATAGGATTCGAACGCAACCGTCTCGATTGAATATCTCGGCTGGGAATCTCGTCGAGTCCTTTTTCACGGATTCCTTTTAATTAATCAGTTCGCACGGTGACTACGCTGCGATTAAAGTGATCCCACGTTTTAAAATTGTTAAGTTCCCAAAAATATAATATTTCCTACAATTTTCAACTTTTAAAAAATACTATGCATAATTTACATTCTTACACTTCATTAACATAAATTTATCATTACATCTAACACGATTCTTCGATATCGTACACTGTGCTCTAAATACAAGTGAACTAGACCAAAAAAGAACAAATTCGTCAAAGAGCCCACGGTTGTAATCCGCTGATTTCTCGTCGTAATCCTCGTAACGAATTACGCGGCCAGCCGTGTGACCCATTGTTCTCGTTACGTTAACGAGTTTTCACGGGGACCAGTTGCGCCAATTTATTACCTGAAGAATACCAAAAGCCACGTGTTCCCTGGGACACGGCTCGAGTTCCGCCAAATACCTGAGTAACCACCTTTAGCAATTAGGGGTTGAATTTATACAAAAATCATTATAAATGAATTTACAGCTACTTAATCGACCCCTATACGGGATCACGGAGGTCCTGGTCGAACAATGAAAAAAATCAGAGCTTACAGGGGTCAATCTGTGTCTTTTCCGCTCGACCCACCCACGACGTCGACGTGGACAATCGTGTCTGCCTACGTTAAACGAGATCCTGTTCCCTCGGATCGCCGCGTAATATCCGACGCGTTATCTCGAAATCGGCCAGAATGGCGCAACCCGGCTGCTCCATTAGTCTTGCGAGATATCGACGCGCGATTTCATGCACACCGTTGTTCGCCATTGTTTTTCAGACGGGTGTTGTTTAACCTTTCCGACGCTCATATACGCCCTGAAAACGAAGCCCCGCTCGTTTCTACGTCCAAGAAGCTAGACGCTCGTTCCTCTTCGTTTTGTGCGTTGAAAATTAATCGAAGATCCCTTTTGCCGATAAGGATCCTTCAGTTATTAAGTCTGTTGCAACGTTTCAAATTCTTTGCTTTTTATTACGATGCACTTTATTATTTAGACTCGATGAACTTGGCTATTGAGAATATCTTGCAGTTCTTTGTTTTGGGAATTATTTTTACCGATCGTTGAATTTCTAAGAATTTTATTATCACGCTGATTGCCATGGTGATTATCAGTGGCGCCTCAAATCTTGTATAATTGAACGATTAATAAAAGAAAGGTGAAATAGCTGCGAATGTCGTTGGTATTATAACATGATAAATAAGGCAGACACCTTATTTGGCGACACTAAGGCGAATAATGGTGTACATACAAAGAGACCTGCACGTTTGACATTTGATTATCGACAAGGATAATTATCCTAAACATAGGCTGCTATAAAATAACGCGTGATTAAATGGAAGAAATAAAACGACATTTCAGATACCATTGACATGATATTAATGACAAAGAACAGTTAATGGAAAGGTTCAAAAATGTAGTAATACAAATAAATTGAATTTTTAGATAAAGTAATAGAATCGAAAAATAGAAAATTTAAAGTGGAAGAAACGTTATCGATTTTATTATCTAAGTAACGAGTGGGATGTTGACTACCCGGGTTGTCGGATAATTTAAAACCAAGTGCAGTTTGAACTGCGAGGCAGAAGTGGCCGTTCTGCATGTCATAACCATAATGGTCCCGGTTATTTATGGATCCAAATAAGGATTCACGTTTATCGATCGATCGCTCGGAGCTGTTAAAAAATGATAGCCGCTTTCAATGCGCGTTTATTATAGCCTTCTTCGACTAACCGTTCGTTTTCTTCGCGTTCATTGTTCTCGATGTTTTACGATGCGAACGCAATCATTACCGCACTGCTCATAATAGTTAATAAGGATGCGTTAATACCGTTCGTTTAAGATACTCGAAAAATTAACAGTGTTTGATAAATCGCTAATTTGTTGTCAAATTTTTGCACAATATTTTGGTCCGAATTATAATACTAAAAGGAAGACCAAATTCCCACAAAAACCTCGAAATTTCTAAAAAAACAAACGATCCGAAATTCCCAAAGAAAAATGCGAAATATTCCGCAAAAACAGAGGAGAGACAGCGACCCCTCCCACGCATCAATCTCCCCCTGTCGCTGGTCGTCCTGCGCGGCGTGTCGGGGGCCGTAAAATAAAATGGAAACGTCACGCGTTGGAAAAGCAAGGAATCCTGGGGATGCTCGGCGGCCGGGTACCGGTCACGATATTCACGATTTTATTTTCTCACCGATGTTCCTCTCGGTTGTTTGTTGTTGTCAGCGGCGGCGGGACGGCCACGGAAACCAGTCGGAGGTCCAAGGATAATGGACACCGGAGTCGAGGAACTGATATCGGTGCATTGGCCACGGTAAATCGTGCGGGTAATTGGCGATGGCGAACATCGGGACGCGGACCCACCGGCCGGTGGACACCGATGGATAACCCGCCGGGAGGAACGTAATAGGCGAACGGCGGACTTCCATTGCGCATAACCCGCGTGTACCAGCGCCGGTAAATTATCCGGGTAATTGCGAACAACAGCCGTCCCGCGGGGGGAGAAAGGACGGGAGGGGGAGTGTGGGTGCTGATGGAATCCCGAGGGAAGGATAATGGCCGCGACACAAAGCGGAGAGAAGCTTTTGCCGCCGCTTTAAGGACCGGACAGACCCGTTCCCTGCTCGCATGCTAACAAACGGAATTACACGACTATCGTGATACCCGATATCCTCGGATCGCGCCTGAACACACTATCCTGCGAATTTCGATAATACATTCACGCGTTGACTGCCGCTACGAAAACGGCGAGATTCGCTGAAATTTTAATTATTAACGATTCTGTTCTGATGACAATATTTTATTAATTATTCGATCATAGAAAATTTGAGGCGCCAGTCAACGAGTTAAAAATATTAAATATGGATTGTGGCTGCGTGAAAGAGCAAGAACCGTATTATTTCCAGTGAAAGGAAAACCGAGTGGAAAGTCTAATTTGCATAAATCTTGAATCGCCGTAAACTGTAACGTAATTAACAATTGGAGGATCGAAAGGACACCAGGAACGAGCAAAGGCGTTCGCGATACGGAACGAACGGGCGCCAATAGCGGTGAAAGGGTTAAGAGCGACCTTCGGCTGGTATGACAGGTCGCAGAAGGGGTAAGAAACACCGAGCACCGAATTCTTTCGATCGTTGGCGAATAAAAGTGCAAAGTTGGGTGCACTCTGGGTGCAGGGGGAGGGGATAATAGCCGTGGAAATGTGTCCCCTCGGCCGAGGCTCTATCGGAGGTTTTAATACGGCGTACGGACATAATTTAACCATCGGACTGTCCACGGATAAAATATCGTTGGCTGAGTTACACGAATTGCTTGTAATCCGGCCTTTTACGGAATGGAATGAATTACAAGCCGCGTATGCACACTTATCCCCGGGGCTCGGCTGAAAGCTATACAATATTCTCCGTGGCCAATGATTGTTTCTTTACGACTTGCGTTTCCTTGCAATTGTTACTTTGCTAACAAATATTCTGTGGTACGCGACAAAATGTTAACAAATATTTATTTTATATTTAATCAAAGCTTGATCGATAGATCGCATTTTATTATTAGATCTCCTTTGTTTTTTGACTAATAATTTACTAAAATTTAGAAAGATTGAAACTTTCAAAACCCTACAGAAACGAAAAGAAATTTGAAAGGAAATAACCCTGTGGCTAAGGAGTTAATTCAGAAGACGAAAGCACGAGCGTATGCTAGAAATTGAAAATGGCTAGGATCATGTCAGCGGATGGGGTTTCGCGCGTAGGCGCCACGTTCCTCGACTATCGTCTACCACTATCGAGTAATTTACTGTCAGGATGCAGTTTACGCCCCGTAATTTATCCGCCCCCGATCTCAACCTCAAGGACTCGAGTAGAAATATTACCGAGATTACGTTTGGGTGGCTCAGGGTGCGGCTACGTGCTTCTAACATTCCTCCAAAAAAACTAAAAATTACCTTACGCGTTTCCCCATTAACCTTCGGGGCGAGGAGTCGGTGAACGTTTCTTTGTCCGGGATTACTCCGTAAAATTACCTGTTTCTTCAACGATACATCCTTTATACTTTAAAAGACTATTCGTTTTTTAATTATTTTCAATCTGAAAACTTTTATGAAGTTCCTATATAATTTTTCACAGGCAAGGATGAAGATGTCTGTTAACCGTACGAGGAAAACAGTTTGAATTTGCCGGAGATTTACAATAGCGAGAGAATCGAGCGTGAGGTGCGAATAAATTTGAATACCCGTAGCACAGGCACGTGGCCAGAGTCAGCTGTTTTCACGGATAACATCGCCGTCACCCCGCGTAGCGGGATATTTCTAATGAGAAGAAAAAAAATATCATCGTCGAAGGTCGAATTCCATGAATCCATGCATTCTATTAGCGCACCATCGTCAATATATTTTCTAAGTACTTAAGAGAACGTTCTTTTACTTGTTTAAATATAAGAAAAATAAATTAATCCTCATAGGGAAAATATAATATTTCGAGCAGAATCGAAAAGGCGATAGAAAATTTGCAAATGAAAAGGATATAAAGATTTGTATAAGACGATCGATTCTCGGTGTAAAGAATGGATTTTGCGAAATCGTCGATGGTGTCGGTTTAAAAGGGGGCGGCCACGATGGAATAGAATCAGAAATCTATTCCCATCGGTTCAACTATGAACAGACTGCACCGTGTTCTAAACGTACATCCGCCTTCGGCCGTTTGCCGCCTGTGAACTTTGATACCCGGCACCGATATTAAATTACAACGGTTGGGAAATCGTGCGATGCTTTTGCAGAAATTAGAAGGAGCGACGTTCGATCCTCGCGATTCCTTCGACTTTTCTCAGATACGCTCCCTGTCTATTCCAACTATTCCACTCGATATTTTATGCAAAAATAAACCAAAGAATTATTATTTATATCAAATTTCTTTTAAGAATGAATTAAATTGAACAATTGTCCGTTCGGACGATCGACGGAAGGGAAAACTGTTGCAATCGTAGAACACGGTAGGTGGGTTTCGCATGCGAAACGAGCGATTTGCGAAATCCTTGCCAACGCTCGCCGCGGACCTCGAACGGAGGCGCCTCGATGATTCAACGAAAATTAACGCTCGCGAAACCTCACTGGGGAGGTTTTTCCTTTTAATCGTCGCTGGCTAACGAAATCACAGAAACCCTGCCAGAACGGGGGAAGAATCAAGATAAAAAAACGTTTACAGATTTCTTCAAAGTTCACGCCTCGTTGCCCCAATTTCCTTTTCAAATTAAATTCATAAGTCCTGTTGTTTGCAATTATAAACATTTCCAATATTTAATTCAGCCGTCATTCAAAAAATATTTTAAACATTGTCTCAAAATGAATTCCTAGTGTCTATACATTTTTCTGGAAACGCGATTGGAATTATGAAATTTTGTTGCATTCCAGTTTCCTTGTAAGAAGGATTTTAGAACGTGTCACCGTGTTTGGTAGCGACACAGAAGAGAGGAAAAAAAAGGGGGGAATGAGACGCACCCCTGGGGCACACCCTCGGGGGCTAAAAGCACTCCGCTTGATTTCCGCGTGTACCAGTTATCCAACGAGCCGAACATTACGTAAACTGACATTTTCGCGGCTAACTCGAGAACCAGCAAACGGCTCTGCCTGATTACGAGCTCGCTGGCAAAAACGAATTTTTTCTTTTCCTCTCAAAAAGTTCCCTTATATAATTCTCGGTGAACGAGTAACATCGTTTCATAAGATATTCTTTTTTAATCAAATGAGCAACACTTCGATGCCCGATCGTTCGTTTTTCTTCCTTGTAATTAGACAAGTAATTCTAAACAAGGGCGTTAATCAGGGAATCGATCGATAATTAATGAAGTTGTTCTTTGATCAATTAAAATCGTAGAGGATAATTATCTGAATAGGGTACAGTGTGAATTGAGTTATACAATTTTAAATATTCGAAGTATTCGAATGGTGTGAATAAATTTGAATGTTAATATTTGGATATTTAAATAATTTGAAGAAATTGAAGTTAAACAAATTTTATTTTATTTCCAAGTATTCGAAAAATTCGTCAAACAATTTAGATATTTGAATTTCAAATCTAGATTCTAGTGGTATTCGTATACGACTAGTTTTATAGCTCTAATTCTTATGCACCCTCAGACAGCACAAGAATACTGACGAAACGTTACTCAGGAAGAATTTTCTTCTACTTTAAAGTATTCGAACAATTTCTGAATTTAAATTCCAATCCCACCAATGTCCGAAGCGTTGCGAGCCATTTCCCCACCCCTTTGTTAAATTAAATTAGATCACGGTGCAAACACTTTTCCTTTTTCTTATTCGATAAAACGCACGAAGTATTGCGATAGCCCGTAAAGAAAGAAAAGAAATCCGTTTCCAAAAACGGATCAAGGTTTCGTATCCGCACGAAATCTCCGCAGGAATTCAACGATTACAATATCCATTTTTTTTTCGCTCGGCATTCTTTTTTTTTTGTCAAGGTTCACACCGAATCAAGTGAAATATCACTTGTTCGTTATGTAAGCGAAACCTATTTGAATACGGAGTTCGCGTTGGTCGCCGTTCACCGGCCGCAGGATCGATTTTCCTCACCGACCTTCGAGCGCGAATTTAAGGTGCTCGTGTCTTAACCAGTGTCACCCTGGAGCCATCGAAACTTTCATTAAGCGACAATTATGTTTTTGACAAATGCTACCTGTTGTCTTCACAATATTCGTATTTTTAAGTGTCTGTTGCAAAAATTAAGTAAACGAGTGTATTTTGATTCTGACGTGATAAACCATTGATACATTTTCTAGTAGAAATTAGCACGAACCACGATAATTGAAAATACAGGCGAGAAATGTATGCGCGAATGTATCATACCTATTATTCGATAGAAACATAAATATACCGTCTAATGAAACTTTCAGCGGCTCCAGGACAACAACAAACTCGAGAGTAAAAGAAATGATATCACTCACCCACTCTGGAAACGACCGCCAGCAGGAGCACCACGCTGCTCACGATGATCATCTTCGTCCTCTTGATGCTCGAACTTCCCGATTCGACGAAACGTATTTAAAAAAAAAAATAAAATAAAGCGAGAATCGATGCACACGCGTCGGATAAGCTCGATTTAACGAGACGAGGACGAGCGAAAAGCCGGTGAAAATTCGACACTCGTCGTTGCTGTCTTCCTCTTCTTCGACGTCCTCGAACTTCTTCCTCTTCTTCTTCTTCTCCGAAGGCGACAATTGAACGGAAGAAAATTGGCGGGCGGGGGAGGCGAGGAGGATTGAAGGAAGCCAGGAAGGAGCTGCAGCTTCGATGTAGCGACGTTCAAAGCCGCGAGAGCTCCATCGACGTGGTCGCAAAACATATGCTACGGTCACGAAGAGAGAAAGGTGACTGGGTAGACGCAAGGCGTGCTCAATACCTCCTGTCTTCTTGGCATAGTCACCTTTCTAGCAAACCAGCAACAAAGAAGGGGAGTTGTTGGTACTCGGTGTAGCCGGGCCCACCACTGTTTATTTTTCAGACGGGGACCGAAGGTGGTGGTGGTGGTGGTGGTGGTGGCGGTGGTAGGTGGTGTTTGCGGCTAATGGTGGTGGCTACTTGCTGCTACCTTCCATACCACCGAATCCGCCTTCCTTCCAATCTCATTTTTTCATACCTTCCTAACCCTGAAACCATTCTCGGCTTACGTGACCAGTCCCGGTCCCGGACAGAAGTTAACACATCGGCCGTCATCGAGCTGGACAGATTAGGAGAATTTTGGATAATTTGGAGAACTTTGAAATGAGATACGAATGATTTGGACAATTGGGATAGTTCGAATACTGGAATATTTCAATATTTGTATTCAAATATCTAACATGCTGGAATATTCCTTGGAAAAAAGGGTTCCTAAATAATTTTTATTTCTGACAAATTCAATACATTAGTTTGATGATACTTAGTTCACTTTATTAATTATACTTTTTATTCGGGTAACTAACAAAAGTATTCATAATTCGATAAAATCATCCCTTATAAGACCAGCGTCAAGTATCTAAAAAAAATTATGAATATGGCAGTAAAAATGTAAAAAAAAAAACAAACAGAGGCTACCCTTGTATCTACTTTTTACACAGAAAAGAAGAGAATTAAATAAACTACCAACATCAAATTATACTCGTTCACGAAAGAAAGCCACTATATGCTTCGACGAGACAACAATCGTAGGGTTTGTATAAAAACTTTATTTCGTTTTTTCTCGGCCATATAAAATCACCAATAATTTGTTCGGATACACGTTATCTTGACGCAATAAGATTACATCGACGATTACCTTCGAATTAATTATTAAAAAAGCAACGATCAAAAGTATCAATGATAATTCAATTGTCAAATTATTCGCCCAAATAAAATACGACAAAAAAAAAGAAAGAAAGAAAAAAGGAAGAAAAAAAGAGTTAAAATTATCTCGCAAAAAATTTTGCTCGTAGCAAAAGCGATCATTTTTGCACAGTCCCGTGTACGTTTAATTAAATTTAAAACAAACAAAGCGAACAGTAAAGAAGAATCAAATCGTATCGATAATATACCCTTTGATCATGTAAGAAAGAAGGAAAAGAAGAGAATAAAAGAGAGCAATCGTTAAAAAAGAAATAATGATTCTTCGTTACTGCTGCTCTTTCAATTATTCAAAACTATCGATACCATAAAAAATATAATATTTCTTAATGAACATATACATGTATATATATATTAAACGCGTAACTATGATCGCGACAAAAGGAAATGCCATTGGTGGAATTACACAGTCAATTTTTCGTTCTATTTTTTTTTTTTTCATTTTGTTCGTTCATCGAATCCTGTCTCAAGTTAATTACGAATATATCACATGATAATTATGAACGTTATCACATATACATATACATACATATATGTACAGTTTCTCTTATTATCCTGAACAACACAGACACGGTAATCGGGTTCACCTACTTTACGAGCAATCATTTATTCTCCCCCCGTCCCCCTGTCCCCCTTAACTTGTCTCCTCGTACGGCGTATCAATGTAAACGAACGTAAACGACTAGACGCACTCGCGATACATTGCCGATCGCGAGCGATTTTCTTTACTTCCTTCCGAAGGTTCTCCTGAGAGCAAAAATCGAGCCTGTACAGGTATACACAAATCGTCATTTTCAGCCCTGTATACACAAATTAAATCGACACGTAAAAAATACTTTCTTAAGAATACGGATACACGATTAAGAGAGAAAATAAAGAAAAGATGAACGAAATTCCTCCGGTGAACCGAACAGAGGCGAACACCCTTACGGATCGAGAGTACAGCTGCGTGCGAAGGTGTTCTGTCTCGATAGGGGAATACGCGAGCCTCATTCACATTAGTATTGGTGTGGTAAAATGTCAATTAATAATTTTAACAGTGTTGAAGATAATCAACCCCAGTTCACATTGGTACAGTAGGTGGAGGGATATACCAGTGTTAGTACATTGGAATGGAGGGAAAAGGCTACTCTTATAATACTACTTGAAGCTTTAACAGTGTTTACCACTAAAGCTTGAATAGTATTAATATAATACTACTGAAGGTTTAATAGTATCAATACAACAATACTAAGTCCTATATTAGTATCAATATAGTACTACTTAAATCCAATTCATATTGGCACTGTCAGAGATAGAATATACTACGTTAGTATATTAGCGAACTAAATTTAGCGACCTACTAGCAGCCTAGGTTATAGCAGTGAAGTATAGCATTACTAATATACTGGAATAGACTAATAGCAGAATTTTTCTATAATGCTAGTCCACTTTACTAATGACTAGTTTCAGTAGGGTCTACTATCCCAGTATACTAGTACTACTCTACTTACCCCATCAATGTGAACCAAGCCTAAGTATAATGAACTAGTGACGTCATGGCTTGTAGTGTAAACAAATGAAAGTAACGATTGCGTTTCGTTCCTTATTGGACGCGAAACTTAATTCAAGTCACGCGCAGAGTGAGAGTCACGAGAGAAGACATCGTTGCACGCAACTGTACAGGCGATCCTACGCAGCCATGCCTTATGTTAATGAATCGATATTTGTTCGATTGTCTACGAAGGTAGAAAAATTGAGATGTGAAAATAAAGAAATCATTTCCCAAAGCTTTCCGATAAATCCACGTAAGCTGCGTTAAATAGATTCATCCCTGAGGCTACTAACTCTCGAGGCGGCATCCGGGATTACAGCTACGTTATTGACTGGCTTATACAAAATATTCATTATTTTCCAACGATCGAGAAGAGAAATTAAGCGTCTGATAAATTTGGTTTCCAGCGATCAATTGACTATGGATTAAAATACTTTGCGCAGCTTCGAAAGGCCGGTTCATAAAAGATCGACGATTTCCCCATTGTTTCTCAATTTTCTTTTCTCTCGCCATTATTTTTTTTTTTATTTTCACGTTTTATTAGTAACTATGAAACGATTCGTATGTACATCAATTGAATACGACAATTACGCGAACTGGTCTGCGCGCCATGGCCCGATTTTGAATTCGAACAATGTTACAAGTATATATATATATATCTGATACTTTGTACAAAATTCATTATTTTGAATACACAAAAGCGCAGAATAACGCCATTCCTCAAGAATGAAAGACCTTCATTAATTTGCTGCCTGGACGACCACCGAGATACGTCGGCCTCGACGGTTCGTCGTTTACTTACGCAAACGCTGTAAGTGTTCCCCCTATACGTTTTTCGAATAGCCTCTAGCGCGCATGCGCAAGCGCGCCAATCGCAATAGCAATTCCCACCACTATTTCGTCGAAATATTCGAGGCTATGTATATACGCATAAATATATATACGATGCCCATTTCGGGGGTAAATAACTGCTGCGTAAACTGTTAAAATATCCTGTATAATTCTAATTACTAACTAATTCAATTTGTCTATATTTCTTGCGCAGATTGCTTACAGAGTCTTTGAACAGAACCGGATCGAGCCTCATATTCGATCGTAACAACGGCATGTACCCGAAAACGGCCACGAACGTGTTCATACACGTTTGCCGTTGTATAAAGTGATCTGGATCGTTCCACGGGGATCTAAAAATTGTTGTTGTCAAAACAAACGTTATCGAAAACACGGCCCCCCGTGTTCTGTTACACAGATACAATATCCCTTTCGTATTTTAGAAACTAATCACGCTAACCGTCCGTTTTGAATGCAAAGATGGGAAAGTTCATTGAATTCTGAATGAATTTTGTTCAAAAACTTACCACAAACAGTAGCGAGTTAACAATGAAGCACATATTATTGATAATATTCACAATTTTCTAAATAATTTAATTAACACTCGCGAAAAACATCAATTTTAACGGAGCAAGTACGATCGTGGTAGAAACGGCGTCGCTACTGATCAGCCAATCGGAGCGCGATTATCGAAAAGAGATCGATAGTATCGAATATCGATTATGAAATGACTTCTATTCAAACAATCGAAATTTCAATGTGATTCAGTTCGCGGGACGGAGTGATTAGTGAAAATTGTTATCAGTGCCATAAAATATTGTATACTGATGATAAATAACATCGAGTGAGAAATCATCAGGAATATTTATCTGCGCAACAGACAAAATGAAGGGGCAGTGTCAAGAATAATAAGATTTCCCAGGAAAAATGGCGCCCTGAGAAAAGGTAAGTCCCTCCATTTGCATAATACTTAGGTTAAGTATTTCGGTTTTTAATAATATATTTGACAAGAGAATATTTAAAGGAATATATTGAAATTTTATAAAAAAGGAATAAATGTTCCGTGACTTTCCCTGCACCGTCATTTTCCCTCGAGAAACTTATCGTACTCGTAGATATATGCGATTCACGTACCTGATTCCAGCCGCTGTAGTATCTTTATACAGTTTCCGTTGAGTAACTTTTATGGGTGGTCTCCGCGTAATATGACTCACTAAAAAATTCATAAGTATGTCCTCGCAATTCTGTGATTGCTCGACAGTCTTGTGCAGCGTCGAGCTCAGTAATTCGGTATACAACGTATTATAATAACGATGATAAAAAGCGGCACCAGTTAGAATTATACTATAATCGTTTGTCCATTTGCTCGTATAACCCCACGAACGCTTTAAATAATAAATCGAAACATAGGTAAAACAGTACAATGAATAATTAGACAATGGAATAGGTAATGTCTTCGACTTACTTTGGAATCGTCCCAATAGTGCGATCTAGCTGGATAGCCAACTATTCGATCAGGAAACGATCGCCAAACGGTAAAGGCGAAATCTATCTCGTCCGTATTGAGTGTAGCATCCTCGTCTAGAGATAATATGGCACTAGTTTTGATTAAAGGGTGCGGGTAAAAACGTTGAGATATACCATCAACCGTAACAACGTGTATCGATGCCTTGATCCCTTGCCATCGTGGCCTTCTTGGTAACGGAATGTCAGAGTTCCACATTAGTATAATCTGAAACATTATCGCGGTAGTTGTTTATCAATGTCATAAATATTAAAAATTAAATAAACAAAAAGAGAGAAACAAAAAATGAAAAATAGTTCAAGCGAGATAAGCTTACCTTATCTAGGTATTTACTTTTCGCGATACTCTTAAGCAGACGATAGAGAACAGCAGTGGAGCCCAACTGCGAATAGATGATGGCAGTGAAGGTATTACCTGGATTACTTTTCGAAAATGGAAGTTCTTGCTGGCTGTCAGCGAACTGCGGCAATATCGCTAAAGCTCCAGGATTAATATTCCAGACAAGCTTTTCCCTAGTACCTTCCCACGGTAAACGTTCGCGAATGTTCTGAAAATTTCATAAAAATATAGAAGTAAAAGGATAATTGAGTTAGGCTCGACGAACTCACCTCGAAAACTGTAAATACGATTTTTTCTATCGACGAAAAGTATCGTTCCCAAAGGAACTGCGTTTGCTGTCGTAATTTAAGGATTTGTACATTGGACACAGACCGCACTATATCCGGAATCTAAACAGATAAATCGTTTAATTACACTCTAGCCGGTCTATCTTTCTTATCGTGAGTCATATTTTCATTGTACTTACTTGAAGCAACAGTCTTTCGTCAGAAAATATAACCGCTTGCGTCCAATCGATACGCTCGTGAAAAGGAAGCGCCCAACCGTTGCTTAGAATAACTGGAATACATCCAGCCCTTAAAGCTTCTAAAAATCGAAAACTACCAAGTCTTCTTCCTCTTGGTACAAGACAAAATGTAGCATTCATTAATAAAATTTCATAATCATACCTGAAACGATAAACAATACATTAGAAGAAGCTCTTCTCTAATCGTTAAGAGTATATCATCCCGATACTAACATATCATACTCCTGATTATCCTGTTGACAATGTTCGTCTTGTAACTCTCTCCATGCTTTGCCGTGACGACAAGTCGTGACAAACACCAAGTCTTTGCCGTTGTGTAAATGATAGAGAGCATTTCTAGTCTCGGAACCTATTCCATGGACGTATCTTTTACCCTTGAAAGCTGCGACATACTTTTTATTATTAGGAAAATTATTTTCTAAAGCTTGACCCGGCTCCCCACCGCGTTCAGGATGTTGTTTCCCGAACAACGGTATGGACACATCGAAGTTTGGTCTGTGCCTGAATATGGACATGCTCGCTTTCGCTAGCATGGCGTACCCTATATCAAAGGCTAACGATTCCTCCGCGTAATCAGGCCACGTTCCGGAATATAAATTAAATATCAAATGATTCCTGCCGTTGTTCCAGTACGGTAAACGCATTAACTTTGCGGGAAGATTATGTACGAATTCCGTCGACAATGGATCCCTGTCCAATGTGTCCAGAGCTAATACAAATATACATGCTCTAGCTGGATCCGATGTATAATATCTTGATTCAGTAATAACATTTAATATTTTTTGGTATAGCGGGCTTATCACATCCTCGACTGGATATACATAAACTGTAAAACCATGCCTGCACCTAGTAAAATCAAAACAAGTCTCCATACGGCATTGTCTTGTACGCTGAGACACGATTGAATTTCCATTTGATGTCCTTAAATCCTTGTCGTAGAACTCTTCATTTAGACTTAAATACGAAGGCAATCGCTCGTAAGGCAACTGAGATCTGCCCGTCCACTTTTCACTTTTTAATCTGTATCCGCCAAAGTAACAATAACCAAGAAACGCGCAGGTTACAAACAGTAATAAATAGCGCTTCTTGGCTTGCATTTTTAATGCAATCAAGTTATTATTGAATATACATTAATCTTAGACATTATTCTTCACACGTAGAATCCATGCATTTAATCATAAATGCATTGTAACAAATCTCTTATTGGTACAATTTTTTGTTAAATATACAATTTAAAAATTATTCCAAAATGGAACTGGTATCATTCCTAAAGATTGCTGAAACAGAATAAAGCAAAGTTAATATATTAATTCATTTTTTTTTTTCAATAATGTTTAAACAATGCTTTTGTACAAGAAAAATATCAGTTACAGTTGAAATAAATGAAACGCACATTTAGTTACCTTTGAATTCGAAAGATTCAGTATTGGTTATTAACAGGAACGTTTCAAGAGGTTTGATTATTATAAAATACATGGCAAAAGACGTGCTACTTTCACCCAGACTTCGAATTTCGATTAATATTTATACATTACATCACGATTTACAAAATGTCGAGTCGAAATGACAGATTGTAAACGTCGATGGACGCCTGGCGAGTGAGTTAACCTATACGTGAATTATTACGGACGTCGAACACGGCGGCGATAACGTCAAACATATCGAAGCCGAGGTTCAGATGATACGCGGATAAACAATGATTCATGACTTATTCCGGACGATCTTTTAATCCCTCTTCATTTTTTCTTTCTCCTCGTTTTTCGCTACAACCGCACAGACAACTTTTTCTTAGGTTAGTTCTGACGTACGTCCGATTCGCAGAACTCGCCGGTGTTATTACGCCCATTCGCATTTTCGGTCGGCGTCACTACACACGCGTGACATCGATCGGAAAACGCCTCCAAGTGCAAAATCATTGCACGCAGCGCATTAAATAATTGGTTTAAAAAGCAACGCGAGTTATGCAATGACGTTGGAACGATTAGACTGGCAAATCGCTTATTGGTTACTTCATGCCGACCCCTCCAAGATAGATACAAAGAGCACAATTGTGTGCGCGAGAAGTCACTGTGAACTTATACTCCTACAAATCTAAACAAAACTACCGATCAAGGTTATTCCGCTACCTAGCGGTCAACCGATAAAGCTTCGCGGCCGTTTTACCCGCTTCGATTAAATTTATTAAAAGCACCCGGTTTTTTTTATTGCAAATCAATACTCTTTTTTGAAGCGAACGTTTAGTCTAGCGCAAATCTTACGCGTTATCAATCGTATAGCACAGCTCGCTATACCGAGCTGCTATTTTTTAAAGGTATACTTAGTAGAAGAATATAAAATTATATTTTTTATAAAATTATAATTTTAAAAATACTTATGCCAAAAAACTTACCTGTAACTTCAGTTATCTTTTTCTTCAAAAATATTCGATTTTGTGTTTTTCGTATAGGATAATATTTTAAACAATTCAGAAATCGTCACACGTTACACTTATTAAATTGTAAGTTAACATTCGCAAACTGGTTTTTCTAGACTTACGTAATTAACACGCATTTCATGATATTAATAAATTTCAACGCGAAGAATATTTGTAAATTCACATTCTTCTTACACAAACACAATTTTCTAACTAATGTTTATTCTTTTGGAATTTGTATACGTAACTCGACAAGAACGTTACTCGCTCCGTATTACTCGTCCGAATGATTTAATAAACTGTATTTATGTCAAGCGTTATCCTGTCACTATAAAGGACTGAAGACTTCACCTTGATCGTTGACTTCTGCGATCGTTTCTTTCAAGCATGCAAATTATTATTGCATCCTTTCCGTGAATAGATGCTTTTCAATACTGAATTTGCATACGTTTATAACGGATGTAGCGTAATCTCTCGAAAGTGCAAATGTGTATGTTTAACAGAACGATTATTTATAGTATATCATGAACGCTCTTGATTACATAAAATAGCTGATTTGCTAATGTCTCGTATCGTCCTATTATCGCTCTTAATTTTCCTCTTCACATAGCATCGTTAAAAAATTAATAAAAATAAATTAAATTAAAAACAATTAATGGTCAAATAATATTAAAAAATTTTTAGAACAGTGTATTAACTTTTGGTAATTATGATTTTAGTTTTATTTACAAAGTACCAGGTTGTCATTTTATACATTAGATACATAAGTTAACAAATTTTTTTAATGAAAAAATCAACTTCATGTTGTGTTTTCAAGACTAATGTAATCCAAAGCTGTGCTATTCCTGTTTAGAGTTCTTTCCTGTTTAGGTTCTGGCTTTATTTCCGTTTCACCATCATAAATTTTAAGAGGTCCAGATTTTTTCTTTCTGCGTCTAACTGTGGTATCAGGATTTATTCTTAATCTACGTCCTCCCACAATTGGCCGGTCTTTCATCTTCAATAAATATTCTGCAGCAGCCTGTGCACTTTCCATTTTAACCTTTGCAGCCCTAAACAAAAGTTTACATATCTTAAAATGTTACTAACAACTCAATTTAATATCACACCACAAGATTATGATAAATACTTAGATCTTTTTGAATATGGTTCCAACATTTTTACTGATGCACATCCTGGAATGGCTGCCTTTATTTCCAAGGACTTTGTTTCGGGTTTAATATTTGAAACATAAAGACTGTTGAAAAAATGTCACTTTTAATATAGTTATCAAATATTCCATTGTAAAAATGAGAGCTAAGAAAATACTTACGTTTTAGTTATTTTTATATCCTCTTTTATCGCAGGTATAACAATTTTTTTCTTCTTAATCTTAGTGTTCTTCTCAAGCTTTATAACTGCAGGCGCAACTATAACTCGTTTCCCATCTATTTTAGTATTTTTTGCCGCTTTTAAATTTTTCATTTTTCCTTTAATATCCGAAAATATCACATAACAATGTCTGGAAGATTGTCGTGGAAGATTTACTATAAAGTCCCCAGTGAACAATTTTGCGACATCCTCCTCCTCTCGTATTACATGCGGCAAACGCACGTACAGAGCTCTTTCTTTCTCTTCGTTTCGCCTTCGTTTCAATTTCTTTATTGATTTCATTATTTTAGATACGTGTCAACTTAAACCACGTTGACATGAATTTTAGGTTATGTTTATGTTTGAAGCGTGCTGCAAAAAACTATGTAAACATAAGATACGTGCACTCGTGCATATACGTGGACGTAATAAAACGACAAAAATGGTGTTTCCTGTTCTTTTTACGGAAAGGTCAAAGAGGACAAATCCTATAATGAAAGTTCATAAAGCTCATTTAGATTAAGTCTAGATTAGATCGATCTAGTAAATGAGAAAGAATTTGTTTATTGTCGGTAGAATTTTTCTTATTCCTTCAAATACATCACATTGATACAGCGACAAGCAGGATAAACTTTTCTAGGGAAAATAGCGCTCTAAAAGAAGGTATTCCTACTAAAGAGTTATCATGTTTTATGCCTAGTATGCACATTTTCATACTCGATAATTACTGAATTTACTAGTAAAAATATTTAACTAAAAAAATTCAGTTGTTATTAAGTCCTAAAGTGTATAGATTAGACAGAAAGCATGGTAATTCTTTAATGGTAGGGGCATCTTCTCCTACGACGCCATTTTCCTTAGACGACTCTATCTGTATGGTTTATTACCGTAACCTAGAACTTTAAGAACGCGTTAAAAGCGACTTAACCAATTGTCATTCGAATTTTTCGATCAGAAAAATAATGATTGGCTTGTAGCGTGTTTCGGGCAAAGGGGGGAAGGTGCATAATAAAGCGACATCTGGCCGCTATCTGCAACTGGTAAAAACGTATGAAGTCAGAGTGCTGTCTCGAATCAACAACCGGTGCAGTGAACAAGCCAAGTGACGCGGTTATGTACGCAAAACAATCGCGTCAGACGCGTGAAACGTCGTAAGATAAATAGATAAAAATTGAAGAAACATGTAAGGATTTGTTATCGTAAGTGACGTCGCGTTGAATTTTACGTTTCTTTTCGTTCGCGAGAAAAATTTAGAGGTATACTTTCGACGAAACAGTGTAAGTGAAACTTGGCCCGATCGTCGTCGCTTTTTCACGAATCGGTATCAATCGTCGGTGACGTACGGTTTTGGAACACCGAGGCCAAACACGAATCCCCCTGCTCGACGATGAGCGCGAACAATGTTCTGGCACTTTTCGCGTGTTCCAGATGCTTTTCGAGACATCCTTTCGAGGAACTTTCCCGGGGACAACAATTGTGCAAGGTATCGTCACGGGATTTAGTGTCTTTCGACGAATTTACACACGCACGACAAACTAATATGCCGTACGAGCGTCACTTTTCGTGTTTGCGAGATACTATGCTAATAATAGAACTTTTCATTCAAACGTGCGTTTCTTATACGATGAATGTTGTTTCACGACGTTGAAAAATCCGAAAGGAATTATTTCATTGAAAAATTCACCGTCACGTGCAAATATACTTCCCTTTCTTTTTTCTTCCAACGGTTCAATTTAAAAACAGTTGTACTTATTGATATAAAAAATAATTGTTGTTTAAAGATATTTCTTCCAGTTGAATAAATTATTGTTAATTTGGAGAAAGGCTTGCTTTTTTTCATTGTAATAAAATATTTTCTTCTTACAGTATTATACGTTTCATGCAAAAGCATGAATAAATGCTATATGTAAACATGTATGAATTTTGTAGCATTGTATGTGACCATTTTTGTTTTTAATAAACTTTTACTACATTATGTTGCTCATTTAGGAATGCAGAGGTGCATTTCCTGTAGTGAAATGTACATATTGTAGGTCAGAATTCCAGCAAACAATGTAAGTATATATATATATATATTGCTTTGCACTTGATAAGGTTTGAACATGTAATGCTGAATAATCTTCATCCATTTTGCAGAAAAGGAAATACGAGCACCATATGTAAAAAATGTGAGCAAAACGTGAAAGCATATGGTAAACCGTCTGCCTGTGAATATTGCAATACCATAGCTGCGTTCATTGGCAACAAATGCCAACGATGTACGAATTCTGAGAAACGTTACGGGCTGCCTGTAACTTGCGAACAATGCAAACAGAAGTGTGCCTTTGACAGACAAGATGAAGACAAAAAGGTAACGACATATAACTAGAAATATTTTTAAGTATCCAAGGTACATCAGGATAGTAATTCGATTTTAGGTTGATGGAAAACTGTTATGCTGGTTGTGTACGCTATCCTACAAGCGAGCACTGGCAAAAACAAAACAGTCAGACGCCGAGAGAAGGGCGCATTTGAAATTGGCACAGCAGCGGGCGGCGAAACACAAAGAACAAAAGTAATTATCCCAAATACGTACTGTCACAAGGTAACTTTGTGTTTAGTAGTTTTAATTGTGTTCACCACAGTTTCAGTAACTCTTCGATATAAGACAGCCTGGTAACGTTTGATACTTAAGTCTGTTACCGCGAGTTTGCGAATAACTTTGGTTCTTTTGCTTTAGATTGAAAGGTCACAATAAGAGACCGCACAGAGTGGACGTAACCAAGTTGCCTCCTCAGTCCGAAAGCGGCGACTCGAATGGTCCTACCCCGGTGAAAGCAGCTCGGATGGTCGGTGTCCACGATCCACACGATCCAAACAGTTCGGATCATGTGGTCGCAGTTACCCAACTCAAAGAAAAGATAGCCCATCTTCAGAAACAGATCACCATCAAGGACGGACAATTACTCGCCAAGGACAGACAGGTGCGTATTCGTCGTCGAATTTCGATCTACGCTGTTTATCGACAACCCATTAATCGAAGCACAATCGTCTGTTCACAGATCACGGAATTGAAGGCGAAAAACTTCACATCGGAGACAGAGCTACGCAACAAGATGAAGGCAACAGAGAAGGAGTACGAAGCCAAGATATCGACGATGCAACTGAAGATCTCCAGTCTGTTGAAAGAAGTCGCGTCGTTGTCGAAGAGCTCTAAACGAGGCGACCGGGTGGCCGCAACGAAAACCGAAGCCGGGACCAATAGCGGAAGCGGAACAGACAGTCCTGTACCTTGATAAGGTAGGACATTTCACATCCTCTATAATTATTCTTTGTCAATTAACGTTGGAACGACAATTATTCTACGTTTTACAATTTTACTTCGTCGACGCAACATTTATAAAATATTGTAATTAATTATATATACATACATTTAGTGTTTGGAATGGTATTCTGTTTGTGATTCAGCGTTCGTGGCTTTTCGTTTTACTTTTTTTTTTTTTCAAAACGTTTCATTTCCAATCGAGAGCCAAACGTTCCGAAAGAATTCCACGTGTTTTGCGCTTTCTGATTAGCTATTACTTTCCAAGAAGTGTGTGCAAGAGAGAGACTCGATTATTTTCGTTACCTCTTTGTATTTTCGTAACGAAAGAGATCATTGTTCCGTCTGAAGTTTTGTTTTTATTTTTACAACCATCGAAAGGAGTGAGCAATCGTTGTTGAACTGTGATTACCGTTGTTTTATTCCTTCTCTCTTTTTTTGGACGGTGCGTTAATCTGCCGCCCTAAGATTTTGCGTTTACGTTTGGTCGTGGTCATTCGAGAATAACATACGAAGCAAAACAACCGTAGCCGAAACGATATTTCTGGGAGATGAAAAGACTTTTTTCTTAAAATTGTTTTCAGGGACTCGGTTAGCCGTGACAACTTACTCAAAATGTCCATACCCGCATTAAAACTATGTGGTACACACACACATATATATATATACGTATATATATATATATATATGTATGTATATTATAGCTAATTGTTTCCATTAACAAGGCAAAAATCTGTATTATTTTTCTAATTAATATAGGAATGTATATTATCTTCGACGTGTACGCGAGACAAAAAAGAATGACAAACATTTTATCCATTCTTCTAAACCGGAGGAGTGACGAGGCAAGTGCAAAAGAGAGAGAAACAAAAAGTGTTACTCGTAAGTTAGGTAGCTTACTTCCCTGGTTCTCTTATTATTATTTCGTTTCTTTCGTTCCATTCTTTAAAAGAGACATAGAGTTTTTTGAGATGATTCGTCGCATCGTGTGTGATACGTATTTTTTTATTTTTTATTTTGTTACTTGTACGACGAGAAAATACGTCACTTCGATCGGATCGTGTACAGTGAGATATCAGACATAGACGTTGAAGTGACGAACCTCGAGGGAACTTTTTATGAACTTGCGAGAAATGAAAAACAGAGTTATATTGCAGACACGGACACACACACACACACACACACGTACACGTGCATACATACGTACATAGAAAACACAAAACACTATGATGATCGAGCAATAGTGCTGTTGTAACGATTTCCTATTTATAACGATGAAGATGTAACGACGATGAACCAGGATATGGTGATTGTAGATCAATTTACAATAAAAGGTTGAAAACGATATACCTCGCCTTATGAGTTGAAACATATCCTTGGACTTCCTTCCTGTTTGAAGGAACACGCTGCGAATGATGTTCGACTGTGACCCTTCTATAGCATATTTTTGTTTTTTTAGTTCCAAAATTTAAATTAAATATTTTTGTGTGGATTTTGCCTTTCGAGGGTTGATATTTTTCAAAGAGTATACAAGCACTATCGCTTTTTAGTTGACTGTGAATTATTTGGGTAATTGCTCACAGTATAGCTCCTCTGTTGATTTCTACTTGTAAACATTAATTCCAACCCCCAGAATAATAAGTCGATATAATAACAACAATAATGGAAATTGTCGCCCTCAGGATGACCTAATAAAAAATGAAAAAAGAAGGAGGGGGATATGCAAATGATTAGTGTACAGGTAGATGATACGTGCATATAAATATCCAACAGCCATATATTTATTCTTTATTTTAAGAAACAAATGCTAATTGAGCATTACCTATTCAATAATTGTAATTGATAATAAATGCGTAACAATTTTACTATATTATACGAAGTGTAAGGATAATTAACATTTAATTTATAGTCGTTTAAATACGTACGAGCCGTGTACACATCGGTGTGTCTCTCTTTCTCTCTGTGTGTGTATGTGTACAAATACAGTTGGAGTTTATCGTTTCTCTCATTCTTTTTCTTTTCTTTTTCATTTTTTTTTCTCTTTTAATCTTCTTTTAATTATTTTTACGAGACGGTAAGAACTAAATATTGCTTGTCTTGTGTTGTCGAGGCGGTTAAGTCGCTTGTTTCCTTCGATATCATTCTACTTTCTTATTAGCTTATTTACACGATCTCCCTCATCTTTAGTTTTAATCCGTACCATTATTTCATCCCCTCTTCTTCCTTTCTTCTTTTTTTTTTGTTTTTCACAATTTAAATCTTACAATACTAGGTTCGTCTCGATCATACTTTCACTCACACGTTCACGCTTTCTCATTCTCTCTCTCGTTCTCTTTTTTTTTCATTTTTCTCTCTTCTTCGCTCTTTTATGTATACAATAGTGCGTTTAATGCAGGCAAGGCAGGAAATCGAGGCCGTACACCGACTAATTTTGTAAGAAAATGTTTACTCGAACCTCCGTTGGTACCCTGGGTCCTGTAATATTGTTCTAATTCAAAGTATTCGTAGCAGAAATTAATTAACTTCACTCTAAAAAGAGGCATTTTTTGAGATGTATGTTCTTTCAAAATTGAATGGAATTGACTTGACCCAGTGTGTTATACAAAAAATTAAATTTCAATTTTGACTCTATTTTATTTTTATTTTGTTAGAATAGTTGATATATCTAATTTTGGTAGATTTAGGTATTTCACCCTAGAAGGGGTAGAATTACAAACATGGAAAAGAGTATGCGTTATTCAAAAATTGTATATTTAATTATAATAAATAATTTTGTAGAAAAAGAAACATGAAGGTCACAGATTTGGTTAATTTGATATAAATATACAAAAGAAAATTAAATTTTTATACATCTATTTTGTGTTGTGTTCAAAGCAATCTTTTTGGAAAAAATTTTAAGATATAAATCATTGTTAGTTTCTTCTAATTTAACAATAATCAACAAACAATCAGTCAATCGATTCTTCTATGATGTTGACCCATCGATCAGGATACGTGCTCTTCAGCGTCCTGCGCATTTCTCTATTCTACCAATATGTCGCTATTATAGCGTACATATACAAATTTTAGTGTTACAATAATCAATTTTCATATAATTGTTCGATAGTACACTCGAGTTCTCCGCGTTGCCTGTTTCTTATTTTTTTTTGTTTACTGTCGACATGTTTTTCACGGTAAAGAAATGAAAAAAGTAAAAAGACCTTGCGAATAGAGCCGTGAAGATTCGAATTTCACCGATATTCGAGTACTCGAGTTATTCGAATTTCCAATCCAAACTTCAAATCCTAAATTTCGAATTTTTATTATCATTCGAGTATTCCAAGTCGTCGAGTATCCGTAATCGAATGTCGAATTTGATCGATAATTGAGTATTCAAAGTATTCGAATTCTGAATTTCGCAATTATTCGAATATTCGTGCGTACAATAAATAACCATAAATATACCACAAAAGAACTTATGAGAATAGGAACGAATATTCGAATAATTCGAAACTCCCCTATTTGAATCTTGTTCGCAGCTCTGCTCGCAAATCGTATCATTTTCAACTTTAATTTCCTCTCTTTAAAGCTGCCTTAAATATATAACACGCGGTCTAAGTATCGTCTCAAAGGGTTGACAATAAAAAAAAAAAAAAAAAAAAGAAATGAGACCCTCTATTCCGAGAGGATTCTGGGACAGAAACAAAAAGGGGGGAGAGTTGACCGTAAAGGAAACCGGAAGAAAGAAAAATCAGTTCCTTTTTTCGAAGGATCTTTACGACGAGCACCATGACGTTATTTTGCAGGAACCATCGAACTTGTCACGTTCCAAAGCTAAAACGGATATAGATGGATCGGTGGACATGGAACCTTTGGATTTCTTTTCTTCTTTTTTTTTTTGTTTTTCGAAAATTGTCGAGGATGTATCTTGAAATGAGAAAGTTCGAAGAATGCTAATGTTTCTCGAACGTGCTCTTTGCTTTCTTCTCGTTTTTTTTTTTTTTTTTAATCCGGATCCTGTTCGCTCTTGGAATCGTATCGCGATGCACGTACACTTATCCCTCGGTTTACACGTTAAATCATCCCTACGTGTGGTCAGTAGTAAGTATTGTTTACAGGAAATAGAGGGCAACGAACAAAATTTATTATTTATAATTTTGGTTAATTTTTGTTACGATTTTGTTTAGTGTTCTTTAGAATTTTTAGGAATGATCCGTGTAAATGGAAGGATAGTTGTAATTATTTTTTGTTTGTTCTTCAGTTGCTCTTTAATTGCTAGATAACCGTGCGTATATCAGTCTGCGATACTTAGCAATGTGCTATACATCGATACCGATCAGCGATCCCAGCCCTCGCCTCCTTGTTCTTTAAAAATTCTATTCTTTTTTTTATCGAGGCGCTGCGAATCGTTGATCGAATCACGATTTATCTCGTTTCGCGTTTTAATGGTAGGCTGCGCTTCGTCAGCGCGAAATCTCGATGATACTTAAGAGTTAATGGAAGTATCCGGTGAACGAAATTTCATTGAAACCAATGGAAGAGATTGTGGAGTATGGAAATAATAATTGAGTCAATGGTGTTGCCATTGTCACAGCTCCGATTAGTACGTTCGAATTTATTAATCCTTGAATGCGTATCATTTCATCCTTCGATTAAGAACCTTTGGAAAAATTTATTTATAATTTGATCGAAAAAAAATAAATATGAATACATCTTATGACGTTTTAAAATTGTCAGAATTTTTCTACTATTAATATTTCGAAGGATTCATGCATTCGAGGGTTAATTTATTATTTGATGATAGTAATTTTCTTTATCGAACTATCATCGACTGGTGATCAGTATTTCGCTTGTTTCAAGCTTGTATCATTCTAATATAATTTCACGAATTTCGTATCGTGAGAATTTTTTAAACAAACAGACGTTCAATATCGATTTATAATTGGAAAACGATTATTACTTTTCTCTAAATCTAATATAAAAATTATAATACAACGATCGTGTTGAAAGGAGACGCGAATCGAAGGCTTCGGGGGCTGATGTTGAAATTATTCACAGAATTAGTTTTTTTTTTTTTTTTGACTAGATTCTCACGATTGTGGCGAATTTGTAACCCGATGTTCCCGTTGTTAGTGTGCGCTTTTTGACTTGTTCCCAATGAAAATCACCCACGAGCCTTCCTCTTTTTATTTCGTACACGAAATGCAGCGAATCGATGTTTCATTCGTTCGAGACCAAGATTTTTAATTTTCTTAAATTAAACTCGAACAATTTTTAATTCTAATCAAAGTTGAAATTTGTTATTTGATAATTACTTTTGCATTAGGCGCACAGGGCGCGTCATCGATCTCGATCAAACGAAATCGATTCTTCCGCGAACACTGCGTTTCGATCGCGTCACGTTTCACCATCGATCGTTATTGTTACCGATAACGCGAAACAACAATTAACTTGTTATCGTTCTTAACGTCACCGTGAGTCATTTTTTGTGCGCGATCGCGATAAGACTCGTCCCCCAGACGTTTCTCGGTTATCGTTTCAAAACGAGGATTTCAGCGTAGAACGGAAAAGAATGGAAAATTGAAACGATTCGTTCGCGTGGATCCGTGATTCCCGTTTCGAACATTTCACGGCAAAAGGACGCCTAAAAAATATATTATATATATATTCTTATATCTATGCACGGTGGATGCAAAATGCGAGCCGATCAATTTTTTCATTTCGTGCACATTTTTGGAGCTATACTTATTGCTTGTTAGATGATTTATTCAAATTTGCAGCGCGGTTTGATTTCGAATCTTCAGAGATGTTAAATTATCGGATGAGATAAATTGAATTTGCAATCTCCAAAAACACGTACGAACTCATTGTTCTTCAAATTGATCGATTTACCAAGATATTTCGCGCCCACCGTACGCGTGTATACGAACGTGTATAAATATAAATATAGATACTCGATCACCAAAAATTTCTTCCTCCTCTATTAAGTACGCGTGGAAAAGCTTTCCTGCCCTATTCTCAAAGAATAAACGATAAAAAACAAAGTATTGCCGTGTAAAGCGCAGCCTACCGTTTTTTCTCGCCAATCGACGACGATTTTAATTCTTTCTTTCTTTCATTTTTTTTTTTTGTTCTTTTTTCTGTTGTTTTTATACATATACATATATAAAGATATTCATAAATTAGAGCTCCTTATATTATATATATATATAATATATATATATATTACCTTTTAAATTATCGAATAATTAATAGTAATGTTAGTATATACAGGTACAGGTCTCGTATAGTTGCAGTCGTGTCGTCACTGGTTGTTCGTTCGATCGTCGCGTGTATTTCTTCGCTTTTCTTTGATCGCGCGCGCATTCTCGAATTTGCTGGCGGGTGCCGACAAAGTCCGCCTTGCTATTTTTTTTTTTTTTTATTGTTTTTTCTTTTGTATCAATTTCAGGCTTGATCCACGATACCGATCCGCTCACGGATCATCAGCGAATGGATAACGTGGATCAGGCCTTTGTTTCCTGGACTTGAACGCATAGAAAATGGTACCGTGGCAGACGAATAAAATGGAAATATCATTTATTTGTTTTAAAAATTGAGTGCATACTATGGGGTTTTATGGTTGCAAAATTGAAAATTAAATCCTCGTATCCTTAAGAAAGCAATCCTGTATTTAGCGAAAGGGTTAAGACATTAATTACGAATTCAAGTAATGGAAGTATCTCATGGAAGTAATTAGCGGTGGGTGTGTAAACGAAAAAAAAAAGTATAATATCCATGCACGGTACCATTTTTCCAAGTTTCAATTCCAGGATGGACCGTGGAAGGATAATCGAGAAGCTCGAACGACTTTTTCGGTATTTCTCTCGACCCGATCTGAAAATGACATCGTGTGACGACTCGAGACACACACTAATCCTAATTTCGTTTTTTTCGTCCCTTTTCCGTTCGTTCAACGCTTTTCACATTTTCTTTTTCTCCTTCTTTTTATTTGTTTTTTTTTTTAGATTCGTGTTCGTTGGTGGCGCTACTATTAGAAAAAATATAGAAACGAGTATTTACAAGGAAGGAACTTTTTTTCTTTCTCTCTCTCTCTCTTTCTCTCTCTCTCTCTCTCTCTCTCTCTCTCTCTCCGTTTTCTGCTCGTAGCTGGATACGTCCAACCTCGCGAGAGAAATCGAACTTGTTCGCGTTTCACGATCGACGTGTAACGATTTTTCTTTTTCATAATTTTTTTACTTTTTTACAAAAATTAACCACCTTTCCAAGACGAGTTTATCCACTGAAAAAGCTTGAATTCCTTCGCGTATAACAATAAAACCAAGCAACAATATCTTATCAACAATCTTCGAATTTACTTGTTGCACAATATAATAGTCTCACTCATCTTCTTGTTCACTTTATACACGATATTTTTTGTTCAATGAATTGCACGTTGCTTGCGACGAATGAAACGAAAAGAATAATAGTAATGATAATAAGTATAACGATAATAAAATTTTCGTCGAGAAAAGATCCCTCGGTTCACGTGAACGGGAAGCGTGTTCGATCAGTCGCCACGTTCGCGAGGATCGATAGTTAATCGATTAACAGGTTGTTGTTCGGTTTCTCGTGTGTCGCGAGCAACTCGTTTACTATTCCACGGCTGGATTTATCGCGCTTTGAGCAAAAGGGCTCATACCCCCGTTCTTAGGTGCACTCGATTATGTGAGGCTGGGAGGTCTCTATCACGCTCGGCCGTCCCACGGAGTTCTCCAGATTGTGGAGGGACGTCGAGTGCGGCCCGTGTGCGGATCCGTGCCTCTCGTAGTTATCGATGTGCTCCAGCTCGCATTCTTTTGGCATGTTTCCTGGACAAAACATCGAACGACGTCGCCTTTAATTACGTCGCCTTTAATTGGCGTGAACAAAATGGAAAGTTTCAGAAATCTTGGAACAGGATTAAGTTGACTAATTTATTAAAAGTAACTCACCGACATTCATATCAGGACCACCGTACTCGTAGTAGGTCGGCGAACCGACGGCCGCCGCGAGGGCTAACTCGTCCTCGATGTTATTTGGTCTGCAACTGGTCGTTTTCCAGTGGGTCCTAAGGCCACTCGCGCTGATGTACTTCTTGTCGCAACCCTGACAGGTGTACGGCCTCTCGTTCGTGTGCAGTCTCTTATGCAACTTCAGATGAACGAACTGCGTGAACTTGGCGGGGCAAAGATCACACGCGTACGGCTTTTGACCGGAATGCAATCTAAGATGCGTCTTCAGGTTCGACGTAGAGCTGAACCTCTTCTTGCATATCTCGCATTGGTGTGGTTTCTCCCCTGTACCATTAACATTCGACATTAAACAATTAATTGACAGTCGAGTTTAAATAATATCCTTGAGAAACAGAATTCTTATGGAATAAGTGACATGGCAAAGGGTTAAGATGATTGAAGACAAATCGTAAAACAAAGGCAACGCGAACGACTCACCAGTGTGCACTAAATGATGCTTCTGCAGATGCGCCAGCTGAGTGAAGCTCTTGGTGCAGACGTTACACTTGAACGGCCTCTCGCCGGAATGAGTCCTCAGGTGTACCTTGAGGTTCGACAGCTGGCCGAACGTTTTGCAGCACACGTTGCACTCGTAATGCATCTTGCCGTCCTTCTTCTTCAGGGGGTAGGGCAAAGACCTGTAGCCCCTGGAGCCCTGGGAGTTGGGACTGAGAGATCCGCTCTGCGAGCAACCGTGATCGTCCGGGGACAAAGAGCTGGCGGGCGAGTATCTGTTCAGTGACGAGGAGTTCGCGTGTATGGTCAGCCCCGGATGATGTCCCAGGTGAAGGTTGTGCGTGCCGGCGATCAACGTTTGATTCGTGTCGATCTGCATGGTGGACGAGGTGGGCAGTTGGTGGCTGCTGCTCGCGGCCTCCAGCCTCCTGCCGTCCGTCCTCTCGTAGACCACGTTCCCGCTCGGCGTGGGCGAGTACGCGGTGCAATTGATGGACAGAGGCGCCACGTTGTGATGCAGGCCGCCGTTCTGATGATAGATCCCGTACGGGTACGAGGAGGGCGACTGAATGGGCGAGATGGGCGAGACGCTCTGGTTGCTGCCCGGGGCAGAATTAGGGTAAACCGTGCTCGACTCTATCTGACATCCTCCCGAGCTGGAATAGAGAATGGTCGGGGTCGAGGCGCCCGTGGGGTTGGGCGAGGGGCTCTTGGTCTTTCGTTTGGGCGGGCAGCTGCCCGTGGACGTGGTCGACGAGTGCAGGCTGCTCGTGGACGTCAGTATCGTGCTGGACGACAGCACGTTCGCGCTCGAATGATGACCGTTCGCGTTACTGGACGAATGTATGGTCCCCGGATGTGATTGCAGAAGGTTGGTGGGACCGGTGCTGGAGTGAAGGTTGCTGGTGGGACTCTGCATGGGCAACGCGCTGTTCCCGCTGGTCGAGTTCACGCAGGTGTCCGCCTGCATGGGCAGGTTGGAGCTGGAGTCGGGGCTGCAGGGTAGAATGTTCCCGTAACGATGAGACTTCTTGTACGAGTAGGCCATCTCCGTGGGGCTGGAAGGCGGCGGTGTCACCGAGTCCACGTGCGTCTGATGATGAATCTGATGATGCTGATGGTGCTGCTGGGTCCCGTTCTGATGATGACTGTGGCTGTTGTTGTTGTTGTTGTTGTCGGTGCTGCGCAACAGAATGTTCTCGAGGATGGAGTTGCTGGGGCTGGTCAGATAGGCTGGTCTGGGCAGGTTGGCCTTCACCTCGGACTCGTAGAAGGGCTTAGGGTTCTTCTCTGTTATTTCCTCCTCGTTGACCGTGGACAGGACCGCGTTCTTCTGCAGGATCACCGGGGACACCGGCTTCTGCAGTTCCGGGGTCACCGCACGGCTCGCCAGCTCCTGTTCCTTGTCCTTGCCGCTCCCCTCCAGGCCCTTCGACGCCTGGAAGTTCCCGTACGTCTTCGTGATCTTGATCTTAACCTTTCTGTACTCGTTCTTCGCCGCGGCGTTGTCCTGCTTCACCACCTCGTTGTTGCACACGGACGCCTTCGCGTTCTTGCTGAAGTCGAGCACGTAGTTGTTCTCCGAGTCGGACTCGCTGCTCTCCTCGGGCGGCGTCAGGATCTCGTCGTGGTAGCCGTTCGAGTGGTAGCCCTCGTCCGATCGAACGGAGCCGTCGGTCGGGGTCATCTGCGACCGTCTCTCGTACATCGACGAGTCCTTCAGGGGCGAGACCGCCTCCACCGTGGCCGGAATCTCGCTCGGCAACGCCGATTGTTGAACTTGTTGTCCTGAAAACGACGTTCCCGTTTATTTTCCTCTGGCGCAACCGAGTTTTCCGGAGGTTCGACAAAGATGGTGTCCACTTACGTATTCTTTGAAGCATCAGCTCGCCCGTTAGGGGATAATTGAGCCTCTCCGCGAACTCCCTGCAGTACCATACCAACAGCTCCTGGTTCGGTAGTATCGTCTTGATCGTGTAAAAATAAATGTTCATCTGAAAGTAAAAGCGAGGAATATTTATTGAATTTACTGTGTGTTTGAAAACGTAGGAAAATCTTGTAAATAAAATTTAGCTGGTAGAACGTTAAATCCAGGTTTGTATAAGATAGGTAGATTAAACACTCACTTTATACTGGCATGCTATCAGGTTCTGCGATTCGGACGAGTAAGCCGGGTTTACGTAACGCATCCAATTCGACTTCTGAACGTCGTAACCGTCGATGTAATAGAACAGCTCGTTGTTCTTGTATACCTATCGAGAAAACACGTACATATAAATTATTCGTCACAACCTTTCGCAGCAACATTTCTTCTTGGACCAACGATTGATCCTCATTGTTAAGGTCAAAATTGTATTTTTGAAAAGTTATAATTCTTGCAAAATAATTGAAACATAGGATTAAATTCGAACCGCGGTATTGTATAAATCTTTGATATTACTCGAAGGATCGATCGACTGTGAAATAATCGACGATTTAATAGGATGATTCGAGAGGGAACCCGCCGACTTCTCTCTATCGTAACTCATCAATTCGTTACGGGGCATCAATGGCTTCGCGGATTTCGCTTTAAGGCCTGCTAGATCGGCTGAAACCAGTTTCTAACTTCTCTTTCTCTCTGGCTGGGTACAGGGTGTACCATAACATCGTCAAACCCATGAACGTGCAATTCCATAAATTTCAAACTCTATAACTACGAACACTTATTCTATAAACCCCGAACGAGCCTAAAGTATCGTCATTATCGCGCCATTTCGTGTCCGTTAAATCACCTTTGCGTATAGTCGCTAAGACCAGAAATTTGCACGTTTCGAAATAATATTTAGTCGTCAAATGTTTATTTTAGTCATTTTATAAGTTTTTAACGAATATAATATTGTGCTGTGTTTTTGGTACGTATTGTGATACACCCTGTACATATTTGATTTTAACGAGGAACCTTACCCTCCAGAAGTATTTCCGGTTCGCATCGGCCGGTACCGAGTCCTTGGTGTACACCTGACCCACCAAAGGACCAAATCTTGTCCCCTTGGGGATGTAACTTGTGCTCCAAACTCCCAATACCTGTGTACACGTACAAAAAACCGGTTTTAATTGGCTTTTCTAAGTGTCATTAAAAATTAAAATTAAAAATTTGTTAAAATTAATTTATTGAATAATAAAGGCACGAATTTGATTGATACGTTAACCCTTAACAGCCCCGTGTCATTATACGGCAATAAAACAAAATAATTGAAGTTAATTGAATTAATTACGAAAGACTGTAGGGAAGCGATTTTTCAAGTTTTTCTGTTTTTCGATCGATCGATCCGATGTTTCGCGTGGTTCGAACTTGACACGGGGTAAAAAGAAGAAGAATAGTTAGCACGGTCGAGGCTGTTGGTCTCGATTCTTGTCGTCGAAGAAAGTGTAACGATTCGCTTCGACTCTAGGTCATACTCGGTAAGTTAATTAGCTTCGTGGCTCGGTCAAGTTTCATCCGTTATCATTCATCGAATCGTGCGTGTAAACATCGTTGCAATTTCCTGTCTATTAAAGTATTTTAATCCCTTGCACCCCGTGGCTGCCAAAATTTTGCTACAGTGTTCTGTTTGAGGTGTTCTGTTTCACAATGAACTGATCGTTCGAGGCTCAGAGGATCAGGGAATGGAATTTAGGGATGGTTTACGCGGTCAAAGGTGGTATCGATGAAAATATTGAACGGCGATCGCTGTTCTCACCAAGGTAGTATCAAGAAAGAATTCATTGGCGGTAGAACGTACATCGTTGAGCGCCTGAGAAGGTTTAAGGACCAAATTCCTCGGCAGGGAGGCTTCCGCACGATTGGTATCGGCTGGAGACGCGGCCACATCCGGTGCCAAATACACGGCATGCTGCTCGAATTCCTCTTCCCTCAAGGTCGCGTGATCCCACTCGCTGGCCTCCATCCTTCACTGCACATAAATCCCGAAAATGTATGTTATCTTTTCGTACTTCGAATTCCATTATGCAAACTAAAGGTGTTCCTTGAATTCGCCTTTAGTTTTCCAATTTATAATGGTCGTTTCGTTAAGTATCGAAATTCTTTAAAATTCCAAATTGAAGTCTATTATAGTTCAATAATTATCACTATAATGTTCAACAAATTAGTTACAATTAGTGCGAAAAAAGAATTTTCCACGTGTTTCATTTTAATTGTGATAAAGAAAATTTTCTCAAAACGCCTCTTTTTTTATCCTCACGTTTCGAACGTTACTATTAGCTGGCAGAAAAAAAGAAAACAAGGAAATCACGATATATTATTAGAAGATCATGTATAATGACGCCCGACAACGCAGAGAGCGTTATAAATAGTTGAGATTCCTGTAAATCGATACACGATCAATAACTCCAGCCATTAACTTCGAAACGTTTTATAAAAGAGAAGCAACGCTTGTTGTACTGTTCCACCCTACAATTCTTTTCGTTTTTCAACGTTATTCCTTTCCCTTTTTCATTCAATCTGACCAACGTTGTTAAAAATTATTGTACTACAGTAACATATTAATCCTTGCAAAGAAATTTAATAATTTATGATTATTTCTAAAACTTTAATTTCATAAATCGAGTTAAAGCAGAAATAATCAAGGATTAGACGATTATTAAAGCACCAAGAAGTATATTAATCATTTTAACCACCCTTAGAACCAGACAATTTTAAAGTATCCGCTTGAATCTTCAAAAAATTGATGAGCTTTTGCTATTACCCCCTTCGTTCTGAAGCTTCAAAGTGTTCTACTAAATTTCTAAAAGTATAATATTTCGAGAAATATGATGTTTTTTTCCTTTATTGCTATTAAAAAATGGGGACTGGCTTAATATCCCCGTGCAGGGAAATCGAGCTGCATCGATTGAAGAGTTCAAACAAATATATGATTCCATGAAAACAAAAAAAAATATATATATATATATGAAATCTTCAAGTTTATTCCTCCCTCTTCAAATTTTAAGAATTGTTGCGACTTCCTAAATTTTAAAATTAAAAATGCTTTAATCCCTATGGGCACATGCTTAATTAAACATTTATTTAATTCTTTACAATTTCAATGTTTAAATATGACAAGGCATATCAATTCCAGAAAGAAAAAGTCCAAAGCAGGGTTAAATGATACACCCTGTTTAATGGGACAGAATTTAGTTAAACGAAAAAATGATTTATGTACAATGAAAAAAAAATGTTGATTGTTCGTTGTACGACGAGGAACGACGATGGTGCAACACTTTAACACCGCGAAAGTGAAACCCGTCCACGCATTGATCGACTGCAGGGGCGGAGAGGGAGGGGGACAGGGCATAAACTCTGAAGTCCAACCCCTCCCTGCACCGCCACCCTTCCTCCGCCTAACCCACCCGCCCACCTCTACCACCGGGGCTTTTCGCTACTCGTTGAATTTCCATTTCCGTGGAAATCGTGCACGCTACCCCTGTCCCTCTCGGTTCCCACACCCCCTCCCTCCCTCCCTCTCTCTCTTTTCGGTTAACTTTTCCCGTAACTTTTCGATTTTCAACCTCTCTTTCATTCACAGGATTTTTCCTTCTCCCCTCGTTCTTAATCATTTAACAGCTTTAAGGATTAGGGCGTTCGTTTCGAATTTTGTTGACACGCGTTTCAGCGAATTTTCTTTAAACTCCTCGAAAGCTCGATTTTTAGTAACTTATTTGAATTACCGGTACTTTTAAAGTTCTGTTATTTTATATTATAATTCTAAAGAAGGTTGAAAGTAAGGTTAACTCTTTAACCAAGGTAGTGCTTTAATACGTTTTGGCTTTTTTATTTCAACTTCTGCATACCCCTAATATTAAAGATTATGCTAGAAGGCCCGAGATCCAAAGTTTCTCGACTCTTTAAAGAAGCACAGCTCGCTGTTCCATTAAAAATTTCCAAAACAACTCATTTGGGAGGCATCTTTCGAGATTGCAAATTAAGGGATTCTACCCCAGAGAAGTAGCAGAAGGAAGAAGCTTCTTTTTCGTTTTGTCGGTCCGTTGGATCGTTAAGGTGCAGTTACTCACGCCTTTTGGTGCATCGAAAGTGCAGCGCCCAGTCGCCTGCCCCTGGTCGCGGTTCGTCGATCCTCGAATAGGGGCTGCTTTCGATCTTTTTTCTCTTTTTTCCCCTGTTTTACGTGATCCTATGATTCCTGAGGGAGATCGGCATCCCGACGACTCTAAGGACACCCGGGAGCCACGGTTGGCCTCGCGTTGAGGGATGACAATCGTGTTCGTTTCTGAACATTTATTTTGCAAAGGGTGTCCCGTTGCGAGTCGGGTGGACGATTTTCGGGGCGTCGATAAGGCCGATCGCTGCCGGCCCTAGGCGGTCCTCGGCCACCTATAACCCACGCTTATCGATTATCAGGACATCGGCGAAATGGAAAACTGGAATCTGCGCTGCCGTTGCACCCTCTCCCTTCTTCGCTTCCTTGTTTATCAACAAGCCTGTATCGTACCAACTGGACCACCCCCGTTCACGAAAAATAAGTTATACGTGTGTATCCGTGAAGCACTCTACGATAAGAATCACCACGCGAATCACTTCGATGCACTTCACACCTTTCTTCCCTTCTTCCACCCTCTTTCTCGTATCGTTAGCAGAAAAAAGAAGTGGAAAGGTGACGGATAAGAATCGAATAAAATTCTTCACACGGGTACACTTTCCGTTTGTCGAAGAAAAGGGTGCCGTGTGTTCGCGACACGATCGATTTACCAGCCCCGTTTCCGGCTCTGAGGATCGAGGAAAAATTTCGCGTACGATCGAGTTGGATCACGGTGCACAAAAAACGGTTCCACGAACGGTGAACGCACGAATTCGACCCTGTTTTCTCGAGGGTGGTTCTCCTGGACGGCACACGCAGCAGGCGAGTGTGTGCGAAACTCGGCTAGACCTGACCTAGCCCAACGCGAGTCGGCTTGGCTCGTTCTCCGCCTGCTTTGGTATTGGTCGCCTCGCTCGTCTCCCCCCCCTTGACGCGGTGGTGTGCCAGCGAGGCTGCCAGACCAGAGCAGAGGTGGTGCATTTCTCTGCGCTGCGCTTTCGATCGACCCGTTGCCAGCGAACCTTCCCTGCCCCAACCCCCTCCTCTTCAACCCCTTTTACCGTCCGTCCTCCTCCGTTGCCCTAGGTTAGCCACCCTGTCCCTCGCTCTCTCACCCTCTCATTCCCTCTCCGCCCCGCCTGCATTTCCCTCTTCGGTCTCGCTCGCGCGCGGCGTTACTCCTTCAACCAGTCCTCGTTGCACACCAACCCCTACGACCCCCCTCGTCGTGCAACCGTGTTTCTTGGATTCTACGCGTTGTCTCTGTTCGTCGATGCATACGATGGCACACGGGGTGCATGCGCCGATCGCTTTCCATCGGTTCATTCTTTCGCCGACTTCTGACCGAGGGACTCGCCGATCGAACGACCGGCTCCTTCTTTTCTCCCTTTAAATTAACGGGTTTATTAACCCTTTCGCTGCGACGCGTTTCGACAGAAAGTAAAAACGATTTTTTCTTTCAAAAATTCTGGGCAAAGTTTGGGCAATTCCAAAGCTTTGGAATTGAAAAGTTCTGTAAAAATTAATATATTTGTAAAAAACTTATAGCTTTCTCTTTCCAAAATTGGATGCTTCAATTTTTCAATCACAAACAAATTCAATTCAAGATTTAATATTTACCGAAAGTAATTATTCTTTTATTTAATAAAGGGTTGAATCTCCTTTGTTATTAATTATAATTTGACCACGTTTTGGTACATTTTCTATGAATTTTGTTGGGTTACGATACAAGTAGTGACCTCTATATTTTTCAAAAGTGGTCCCTCTAAAGTTCTTGAATCTTCGATCGAAAAGAAAGTTGAAGAATTTTCAAGTTACAATTGAATGACGATATACAAATAACAGGGGGTTGTAAATGAATTCTAAGAATGATCAGCGATATCAGGAGTGGAAGGAATAGAAATTCGATAACGATTTCGTAAGACGTAGGTCTCGGCGACTGTGGTTTATATAACGCGTCGAATCGATAGGGGGTTGGGGGTGGAATGATCTAAGAACGGTGCCTCCCTACTCTGTTGCGTACGCTCGAGTGCGTGGCCACACAAAAGAAATCGTAACGAGACGGTTCTTTCGCTAGAATTTTAATTAAAATTTAAAGGTACAACAAATCCTCACCCATTTACATCACGTGGAAAATGAAAAATTATTCTATCAAAGTACAAATACTTGGTATATTAATCAGCGCTATTTCGTTATTCCATTTTTATATTAAATTTGTGCGAGACATTTTAAAATTCTGTAAATTTCTAATCGAGCGCAGAAGGGGTTCCATATGACCGTGAGATAATTAAGTGCACAGTACTACGATGATCGAAGGACAGTTTCTTCTGGTCTGGTAAATTTTCAAGCCAGACACGAGGGTTGGTCGGGGGCGGAGGGGTTTTATAGCGTCTACAAAAATCCTGCAATGTTTTTTTTTTCTCTCTCCCCGTCCTTGTTTACACCTCCTTTGAGTACGTGCTTTTTCCACGGCTGCGTCCCTCTCACACGATTTTCTCCACGTCCGTTGTCCTCTCGCAACCCCTTCACGGGGACGTGCATTTAACCCCAACGCCACCCTTTTACCATCCTCCCTTCCCTCTTTTTCCATTCACGGCTCGCTGCATACACCGATCACGTACCAAGCGCATGAATGTAAACCGGCCCAAATCGATCCAGACTGGTCTACAATTTAAAAACCCTTAATGATTTTTTTTTTACCCTTCCTTTCTTCAAACATTCATTTAACCCCTCGTCATCGCGTATTTAAACGCTTTGATAATCACTGTTTACTGTTTTCTTAGTGACAGGTGAATTTGAGGGATGTTTCTTTTTTTTCCAACCCTTTTGTAAAAAATTTTGTTTAACAATAGAAATTCTATTACTACTATTAAAGTTATAAAATATTTTATTTCCAGTTTCGAGTTATTAAAATGGAGATATTTTATTCTATGGTATAGATAATTGAAATAAAAATAATTTATTTGAAAAATTATTCATCCTATTTCTACTCTAATTAAACAAATCACAATAAAAGAATAAATATTCTTAAAATTGAAACGATGGACTCATGGCTTAAAAAAGACTCATGGCCATTTAAGATCGGTAACCCTATTCGTTTTGGCTAAACGAGCGGTTTTTTTCTTTCTTCCTTTTTTTCCTCTCCCGTCTAGAAACTAGCGAATCATGGTTACAGGCCAGCTCCAAAGACCATCGACACCTCGTAATAGAGGTACGAGGGTCGTCGAACCCGGTTGGATCCTAATCCTGAAGACCGGTCTCGATTCCATCTGCAAGGTTACGTGAACGAAATCTGCCGAGTACAAAAGACTGATTCTCACCATGAGATAATACGCCACATTGTGCTCTCCTCTACGAGTCACGATTTAATATGCAGCCTGTCATACAATTTCAATTTTAACCCGTAATTGGGAACGTTGTTTAAACAATTCAGGATTTTCAATGAACAATTGTCACTTATTACAATTTATAATAGATTGTCAACTAAATTTGAACGATGCGCCAGATATTAAGCATCCGAAAATTATTTACAACAGCATACATATTTGCCGTGAATCATTTTAATATATCGGCTGGTAATAATTTATTTTGCGCTGTTCCTGAAATTAATAGAATATCGTGGCAGCTGTGATTTATTTGTAATTTTGCGGAAATGTCTGTCCTGCTCGTACGCGGATCGTTGTCTTTATTCCTTGTGTTCCCGAAACCTACCCCTTTCCTTTTTCCGCGGAATAAAATATAATTTTGCTTTAATCCAGCCACGCGTGAGAAATTTAACGGCAGGCTGCTTTTAATCCGACCCGTGTGACCAGTGCTGCAACTACTCTCCACGGAAATTTGAAAATAATTAAATTCGTTCATCCGTGTACGCTGCAGTTTGGATTGTTGTTCGATGAAAGTCGTATTTCTCATTTTTTTCACATCGCGGTCAATTTCATTTCAAATTTAATTAGGTTAAATGATTAAAAAGTGAGGATTAGGAGAACTGTTCTCGGTACTGTTCGGATTTATTGGAAAATTCATTTTTAATGTTTCCAATAATCCATATATCAGAGTATTAATTATTATCAATGCAGGGGGTTAATTTTGGATTGCCATGTCATTTATTAAATTTTTCTTGCACCTAAGGATGCCATGAAAATACCATAAATTGATATTTTTCTAATAGAAATTTTAAATACGGAAAGGGTTAATATAATTTCACAACTTTTATATCGATTAACACATCAATGATATGAAATTAAATAAAAAATCGCAATGTTAAGCGAATAAATTTCTCCGGAACGATTAACAAGGGAAAGTCCTGAATACCACTGAAATTACACTGAAAATTCGAATTCAATTACCAAATCAATTGCCGCTCCGCATTATACACGGCTACCTCGGCTATGCCAATTAGCGCGTTCTAAATTGACTACATAATTAGCGGCATGCAATCAATTCTAACTCCTGAAGCATCTGAACTCTTCAAAATTGCGATTCTTCGACATTTTTGCAAAACCATCATTCAACGAAGATTCGTAATCAGAAAAAAGGATAAATTCTCACAACTTTCTTCGTCATCGAAGTGTTTTGCAACAGGGTCCCCGAATGACTACTCGAAGAGGTATGTGGGCGAGGACGATGACCCCCCCGTGAATGAAATTCGTGCGACGAAATTTCGTCGGATGTAACCAGTCGTCTCGTTGGGAATTTCACTTTTTTTTTTATTATTATCGGAGGGAGGACGAGGATCGAGGCGAATTTCCACGGAGCCAGATCTCCTAGCGAAAGAAGTTTCCGCGTGAATCGCCGACGACTACTAACCCAGATACGTACCCGGGTCGTCGATCTTTTCCCTCGGAGGAGGAACTTGTACCAGATATATTAATTTCCTTCGGGTTCGAGCCGCTTCTACTCGGCGAATCAACGTCGGCCATCGTTTCCGTATCACACAACCCTTTTTTTGGACGCCTCCAAGTTAAAAATAAATATATACAGACCGAAACGTATATTAATATGGCTAAAAGGTAATATATTTTGATGGGGGCGTTTTAAGAAATTTTGTGACTCGATACTGGAACTGTGATTCGTTTTAGATTTCCTATTATAAGAGAGACAATTTTTGAATTGTAAGTTATTTACCCCACATATGGGTGGCACTTGAATTTCCATTAAAAATCGTCTCCTATGAAGGTAGTGTTTTAGCCCATTCGAAGGTTCGATCGAAAGGGAAATCGAAGGTTTTTGTAGGCGTTCGCGTGTCGAAACGATCGTCGTAAGTTTCTAATCGGAAATAGTAGCGTAATAGGGGCCGCGGTTGGGGTATCGAATGTGAACCGGAAATGCCGTTTTCCACGGTGTGTCCATACGGAATCGAAACGTTCCATGGTGCAAGGTAGAGGTTCGACTCTCGCGGGCATACCCTGTAACTGTTACTTTAGAGAGAAATAACGGGCCGCTCGAGTCCGTGCGTTGTACACGCAATCGGTGTGATAAAATACGCGTCGCTTTCCAGGAATAACGGGCTGACTAAATTTTGTCTACAACGATGTATGTTCCCTTTGCTGTTTTATTCTAACGAGTAAACAACCGTCGTCTTCCGGATTCTATGGAAATTCCATAAATAATTCATTTTGTGGAAACAGTGTTTAGGTAGAAGTTAAGTTAATTAACACTCTTTATTATATCTGAATTGGGTAATTCAGACTTATACATGACTAAAATTTGAAGGATATTATTGATGGAAACATTCCTAACAGTTTGAAGATTAGAAACGAACAGAGTTACACGAAACATTCGTTTCGTGTTCTCGATAGTTAAGAAAGGTCTGGACGTTTGTAAGAAGGTCGATGCTTTGCCGAGTCGATGTTGGGGTCAATGACCCTTAAGGCTTTGAACCGGGACATGTTGCGTTTAAGCTTTTTGTAGAAAGTGCTGTTACTCCACTGATCTTACAGTGAACTTTATTCCTCTCGTGTATCGTCAAAAATCTTCTTACGTGTACCCTTCAACCTACACCTTCCATCTTTTTCAACGCAGACAGGTTACTTGTAATTGCCAATAATTTTATTTAGGAAATCCAAATTTCTTGGTCGTTCGTGCATGGTTCGATTAATCGGGCCGCGATCGGGTACGAAAATCAAAGTCCCGTTTCCGGCGCGGCTCCTCTTTAAAAGGCCGACGTACTCTCGGCTGGTAGCAAAATGTAAACCGGAAAAGAGCAACGAGCAAGTGAATTAGCGAAGTGAGTTCGCGATTGCCCCCTCCCTCCCTCCCTCCTCTCCCTCTTCTTTCTTACGTTCACCTAACTTTGTCGTCCTTCTTTCTCCCGGTTCACTGCCACCTTCCATTCTCTCTCGCCACGGATCTGAAAGAAGGTCTCTGCCGGTCGTTGTCCCACTTGGAGGTCTACTTGGACTTGGACTTGGACCACACCATAGGCATGGTGCGCTGAGTAACGAGGTTCCGATACCACCATAGGGGAGGATATATTCTCCCCCTCTTTATCCTCTGTCTCCCCCTTTTACGCCTATATTCCGTCTCTGTCTCTCGTTCCACGCAACACGTACGTTCTTTCACAGACAAGAGCGAACGGAGGGGACAGTGTTCGTTAAGGTGAATGAACCTTTAACGCATCGTGCTCTCAGGTATGCGCGAAAATCTTCCTAAACGAGCCATTATTTCCTCGTTCAACGAGAATCGTCTTCTTTTTATCCTTCCTGCCGTTCACCGCCACGGTTCGAACACTCGCAACCCTATCCTTCTTATTTATTTCAGCACACCAATGTTCGTCACCTTGATCGTATTCAAAATTAGTATCTTCCTAATAATGTATTCTGGTAACCCCTTGCCCTACAATATCGCGTCACACTCGTGGCGCACCCCTTGTTTTAAATCTGACCTCCATACTTTATATTTTGCTTAAGGCTCAATTTTAAATTTAATTCGAGTTGTCAAGTGTAAATATGAAAAAGGTTCAGAAATATTGAAAACATGCTACACGTTTGGTCTGTCTGGATGGTGCATGGAAAGGAAAGGGAGAGAAGAGAAGGGAAAGAAGGTAAAGGTAAAAGGGAGACACAGAAAAGTAGGCGAGGAAAAGTGAAGGATGAAGAGATGGGTAGAGGAAGATAAGAAGGAATCACGGCCGGTCGAAGTCCTACCGAAAACGAATTCGGTTTTACTTTTGGCCGCGCCTTCGTACAACGGTGCTTTTACGCGGCTCTCTCTGTGTTAAAAGGTGTACACGCATAGATACTCTAACCGGGCGGTGTGCATACTGGTCCACCATGGTGAACGCGTACGTTCACGTATTCATGGTTTTACGAGCGTTCGGTCGTGTCGTGTCGTACCTGTACGGTACCTCGCTTTATACACAAGCCTATGTACAGTTAGGCGAGTGACGCGGTTCGGTTTCGACGTCGCGACGTGGCGATATTCAGGGACGTATCGATTCTGACCCAGCTATCGTTTTATCGAACATATGGATCTTGCCGAATTCCTTTCCATTCAGGATAGAATGGTACCGAAATTGCGATTTATAGGAATTTTACTTCCAAATCTTGATTCCACTGTGGCAACGTTTTAATCAAACTTCATAAAATCATTTCTGAAGATCTGAGTTGTAACATAGGGGTTAACGAACACTTCGCTTCGAAGATACAGAGATTAAAATGGTTGACTTCGGTATCACGATCCGTTCGTGACTTCATCTACAATAATGATCTCTGGAACTGACATTGTTCCGTCGAGATAAAAAGATCTTCAGGACTTCGTAGCTGTCCAGTTCAATCGGCTGAATCTCGATGAACAGCTATGGCAAGTTCTGGCTCGAGGTCCTGAACCCGAGAACACAGACTCAGGACGATGTCTGTGACCTGGCAACTCGATTCATCTCTCTCCTCGTATTATGTAACAGTCGCAGGATGTCTGCGTTACCTTTTACGCTGTGTGAACATCGTACGTGTATCGTGTTAACTCGTTATGATAACATTACGATGATAAATTATGTGTACAGAGATATTTGAAGAATTTTTCTTGGATTATTTTAAATTGTCCAATTTGAAAATTATGGAAGTAAGAAACTAACTAAACTGCAAGCTATTCAAGCTGGAAATTATCTAAGTCGCAACTTGTTCAAATTGGGAATTATTCAAATTGCAAGTTGCCTGAATTCTCAGTTGCTCGAACTGGGAATTGCCCAAGTTGGGAATTATCTAGATTCGAAATTATTTGGAGTCTGAGGTATCTGAATTAAAAGTAATCCGAATTGCAAGTTAGCGAAGTGGATACGGAGGGTATCTGGTCAGCCGTGTCGTGTAAGTAGTAAAGGAGCGCGTGGCGCTGTACGGTAGAACGGCGGGCGGCGTTCAAGTAGTACCGATCGACGTCAGACCGTACGTGGCCGGGCAGCTTTCAATGGGGACACGTGATCGGCAGACTACGCCAGTGGTGGAGGTCGACCGGCTGGTTCGCCGTTCTTCCATCTTTTTTTCTCCTTCTCCTCGTCCTCCTCTTTCACCACCACCACCACCACCTTCTGTACATACACGTCGCGGAGTCACGGACGACCGCTATATCATTTTCGCTACCGGCCTGCGCGTTGGCTCTCGGTTCACCGTTCTCGTCGGTTGTTGAACCCGACTCTCTTTGCGAGCTGCATAACCCATTTTGTAATAGCACACTTCGAGAGCCGGCGCACCGGTATCCTTCTTCGAAATCGACGATCAACGTGCCGATTTCCGTGCGCCTCTATCCGTTACCTGCTTTTCGATCGTTACTCCCTATACGACTGACCGTCATTTTCAGGCTACTCTCGTTTTTCACCCCCCTTTCCTTCGATTACTTCTCCAGGAAGAATTAACAAGCGAAACTCGACTCGTCTATACTTTAGTTATTTTTTTATCATAAAGTCGTTCCAGTTTTCTTTATCTAAGAAAATTGTGAATTTCCATGGTTGTTTGTTGAGGGTGGTTTTAAAGATTTGTTGTTATTCGATCATCTTCTTTGTTATCACGGTTAAATGGTTCGATAGTTAGAGCGTAGAATGAAATCGTCAAGGTTTTGACGAGCACGAGTGAAATGAATTTGTACTAGGTCGCAGGTTTCCATTCTCGTCGGTTATTGAACTTGACTCTCTTCGCGCGCTGCATAACCTATTTTGTAATAGCACACTTCGAGTTCGCGTCTCCGTTTCCTCAAGCCATGCTTGTCGTACGGTTTCTCAATCAAGAAATCAAAGAAACTTATATTTCCCGCCGAAAGTAACATCGAAAAATTAATTCAACTCCTCGAAAGAATTAAATAAAATTAAAAAATCCTAGCCACCTTATTTTTATTATTTTCGAAAAGAAAGGCAAATTTGAATTTTTTTCCAGGTGAACGAACTGAAACGTGTTCGTCTCACCATGCAACCCATTTTGTAATAACAGAAATCGCAACGGGACCCGCACCAGTTCGGTTACAAAATGGATTGCATATCGGTGTCCTTGCTGTGAAGACAATCGTTATTTGCCCGCATTTTCAATAAAGAACAAAATTCTGGGACCCTTTTGTACCCAATCGAGCTTATAAATAATAGTAACTTTGATAGGGTAAAAATTTTAACCTTGGCAAAAGAAAAAGACCGAGTAAACGAATGAGTAATTAGTTTGCGCTTTGCGAACCGGAAAAGAAGGCTAGCACAGTTTCGAAAAATTTCCCCTCTGCATTCCTCGGCATCGGCTCTTCTCGTTCTTTGTCCACGTAACCCATTTTGTGGAAGCAGAATTACATGATGAAGAACGTTCATGAAGAAACGAGTTCTTCTTCTATGTATGCAGAACGGAGAGTGTAGGTCGAAAAATTTGCGTATTTCTAGAACTGTTATTTGGTTTAACGCGTTCTTTACCAACTGTGTAGATCTACTATAAGAAATTTATTTTTAGTATTTTTATTACAATTTAAAATAATGTTAACTCCTTTTTGTTTAACCCCGTATTTTGTGAAATGTATATTTGAGGAGGTGGCGAGGTTAAAGGTTAATTAAATGGAATAATCGAACGAAAGGATGAAAAGTGAAAATAAAAGGTTACGACGCGAGAATGAAATAGTATTGTACAGGAGAGGGAGAGAGAAAAAAAAAGGGAACCAGTGAAATTATTCGCTTCCGTATTTGAGAGACGAGACTGATAAGAGGCCACGTAACAGGTGAACGCTGTCGAGTATATACGCGGACGGAGAAATTGTCGTGGCCAGATAAGAGCGTTGGTTATTCGGGTATTGTGCTCGTGGTGGCGTAGCGTAAGGCAGGTCAGGCATCCTCCTATATCCCCTTCGAGCTTCTACTTTTCAACCCCTTGCGCCCTAAAGTTCTTTCATCCCCTCTATGATCGTACAGTCGTGAACAATTTATCATTACTTTTTAGTTGTGAAAATCATCGACAAACTTTGTCGAATTTTTCTTACTATTTTTATATTCGATATTGAACCTGAGTTACCCTGACATTGGAGCACTTTAACCCCTTAGGTATAAATTTCAATTTGAGAAATTAAATAAAAAAACGAAGGATACATATTTTATCAATGAATTAACAATATTAATTGCCAAATAAAAATTGTTGTACTTTAATAACTTGTTTACGTGTTTATTGCACTGTCTATGCTGTATTTTTCTTCGCGGGAAGAAAAAGAGAATTGTTTTTTTCTATATAGGTGCGAAGAGAAAGGATATATAATCACGATAGGCTAAGAGAGAATTCTAGTCGGGTTCGTTCGACGGAACACGTAACGCGCGTTTGCGCTTCCGGTCGATACCTCCGGCCGATAAAGCGTTCCCTCGTAATCGTTGTGAAAGAGATTAAATAACGGAGTTTGTCCGTTTCCGCATTGAACAGCACGAACTTCAATGTCAATGCCAGTCGCCCTTTCACCTTATATAACGAACGACCACGCTTTATACCTCCGCATATTATCCCATCTTAATCATATTTTCACCTCGATGCGAATCAAATTCAACTTTTATCGTCGAATAAATTAAGGGAACTCGAGGATTCATGCCTGGGAATAAATTTAATCGTTCTTTAAATCTCATGTGGTTCAAATTTGATAAAACCTCAGAATAGAATCATTACTGTTAATAAAATCGAAGAAATTTCTTGAAATTTCATTTTTCTTTCAAAATCTACGAAATATGGTAAATAGAATCGTGATTGCTATTTGAAAATTGACGAAATTCTTAATTATGCAAATCGTGTTTTGAGTGGTAAATGTTGGCTGCTTGTCCAAAGTCGTTCGCGGGTACTTGAGAAAATGGAAATTCTTCGAGGTATCTTTTCTAGGTAAGTGTACCTCCATCGGTTAGATAGTAAAACGCGTTTATTACCGTGGAGAGAGTATAAAGGACAAGCACGGTAACGAACGTACTAAATTTATCCTCGATACGTAATTATATTGTTTGCTAGACGTCTTGGAAAAAGTGATTCAGGAAATCATTCGTAATTACGAAAGATTCGTTCCAAATACTACTTTTGTTTCAATTTTTATTCGATAATGTTGTTTTTTTCGATGATAGGTTTAGTTTAGGGTAGATAAAAATGTTATATTTTTAATAGAAAGTTCCCCAGTTAAATTCTGTCTCATCTCACACACAGTATCAGACCTGTATTTTTATTAATCTTTCGAATATTGAACCGATTCGAGCACCATTCGTACACCTTCCCATTCCAGCAACTTCCTGCTCTGCTACCCTCTTTCGATTTTATCCATCAGCTGCCGTCACGAGATCACGCAACTCTTCTTCTTCATCTCTTTTCATACAAAATGTAATCACTATGTACAAATTCAATTTCAAGCATTTTTACAAAAAGTATTAACCCTTTAGCAACGGAGGAAACGGACACGAACTTGTACAGCCTGTACAGCATCGAGAATGGGAGTCCTCTCTAGGGGAAATACTTTGGTCATGTCTTTAGTGTCTTTATGGGAACTTGGGCCAATTATGAATCACGCGCTAATATTGTATAAATACTATAATGAATAATATTAGGGTTATAAAAAACTGGAACATTCTTAATATCTCTAACACACGGTAACCTAGAAATATTAATAAAGAAAGAAAGTTCTTCTGCACTTAACAAACGTCTTAGATTATAAATAATGAAAATAATGGAAAGCTACGGAGGGTAGTGTAGGGAAGCAAGACTTTGTTGACGTTTTGATCGTACTCTAGAGCGGTTCGACGCCTTCGACAGGTAGAGCAAGGCTATAGCGAAGGGAGGGAATCTCACGGCTGATGGCTGGCCGTGACTTTACTCAACTCAGCCGGCACTCGGGCCGGCGCAACGCGTCAATGTAGAACGGTCATTGACTCCTGCTCGCGAGCCTCCTATATACGTGCAACCTCGACTACTGCTTCTTCGTCCTCTCTCTGTTGCCCGTTCGCTGCTTCTGCGCGATACCGGACACCCGGTATGTTCCCTACTATGTATTCAATATTCAATCCTTCCATGAATTCTTGCCATTTTTCACTCTTAAATATATCACGCTTGTCTTCCAATATTGTCAAAGAAACTGTATTTCTTTCATTTTGTATTCAAATTCTAAGGGTTGATCGCATCCTCGTTTGTAATTATTTAAATTTAGAAATCAAGCTCGAAACTTACGAATTGAAAGTTATCGACTTTCAACGCAAGATCAAAAGCAATAAACCACCTGGTATTCGCGATATTTTCTCCAGAGAGAATTACCGACAAGTTTTTGTTTTCATTTCTTTCCATTCCCTTTGGACGAAATATCCGAAAGAACGATAAAGTGTTTTGATGTATATAAAGTGGCACGTTTCGTGTAGTAAGCGTTGGTTGACCTTGGAAATCGACGAACCGGCAGGAATTTAACGATATTTTTACGAAAGATTTACACCACGGCGAAGTTTATCGCGGCGGATACATACTTGGGCAAGTGAGAATGAGGAAGCGGAGTATAATGGCGTTTATAGCGGGCCGCCGTCCGCGAGGACCTCGAGGGAGCTCGCTTTTAACCGGTCCTACGCGCCTTCCTGATAATAACAACCGCGGCGAACGATGAAAATAATGACGCGGATAATCGAGATAAGCTTCGACGTTCGATAACGACACCGGGGATAATTAATCGTGCGCGTACCCCCTGGAAAGAGGATTCTGTCGAGCTCCGTCAAAATTAAGGGGTAAGGGGGTGGGTGAGCAAGCTGCGCCATAAATTGTCGAAAAACAAGACTTTTATTAACCCTTTGGGGACAGAATTTTTATGGGCAGTGATAATCTTAAATTTAACAAGATTTTGGGTTTGGAATTTCAATTTTCTGGGGTAAATTTTCAAAATTACATTGAACAATTTTAAGTTTATATTTGCAAGCTTTGAGTTTCTATTTTCGAGGCTATGTTTCCTAGCTTAATTGACTAAAATCAGGTGTTCAAATTTGCAAGTGTAACCGATCGAAAATCATCGCGAACAAAAAAAGTTTGCAAAGTACTTATCGATCACCTTGTATAACATGGACGGTCATCGTTACGGTAGCGCGTAATACTTTACGGTTCGGCGTATGTATTATCACGGAATCGCAGGACAAGCGCAATTTTTGCATGGAAAATGGCGGTACGGTACTTTCAGCCTCGCCGCTCGCCCGCGGCCAACGAATCTAGGCTAGGCCTACCAACGACACGGTCATCGACCACCCCCTTCGTTCTTTCCTCCTTTTTTTCCTTCTTTCTTTATTTCGTTTCAAGACGGAGAAAGCTGCTCCTCCCTCTAATTAGATTACAAGATCCAAATAATACCTGGTCACCCTCTTCCCTTCACTTTTTACTTTTTCCCAAGATTTTCCGTAAAAATCACACATTTCTAGTAATTTAATTAAATTTGGTATTTAGAAAGGAGGGGGTTGAACATATTAATTAGCGTATTAAATTTCCTTAAAAATCTCGAAATATTTAATTAAAAATAAAACCTCAGCATCCGAGCGATCCCAAACTCCGCGTAACAGGGGGTTAAGGGTGTCATCGCAAAAGTCTCGGAACAAAGACGTCGATCTTTCGATTCGAAGGAGGTGAGAGGGGAGGGGGAAAGGGAAACGGTTCAGTCACCTCGATTTTCATCTTCTTCGATCCCCGTGTCCGACGAGCAAAACGAGCCGACCCCATCGACGAAGTGGCCCGTTTGAAAAGTGCAACGACCGTTCCAATAAATCGACCGCCCCCGTCCCCCACCTCGCGATAAAATGATTACACACGTACACACGGAGAGTTCGCAATGACCGCCGCGGCTACGAGAAGCTCGCGGTCTGCGGATACCGTTATGTCACATTAGTAGGCACCTGCAGCCGTCATTATCCTCTCCCACAGGCAGGCCGGCTCTGCCATTCTCAAAATCGAAAACCATTTATACCTGTAACGCGCCGCGATATATCGATTATCCACGCTTCGACGACCCCTCGACGACTTTAACCGGCCCCGACCGTTCGATCCGCGCCGTACTTTAACACTTTCGATTCACGTTTCACGAATTCATGAATCCTGCGACTTTAATTACGATCGTGCTGCCTTTCGGCGGTTTATCGCGGAAATCGATCGAGAAACGTTCGCGCGATAGGTTTACCGATCTGTGACACTGGCCTTCCTAGGGTTCGAATGTGGAACGACGGGTCTAATTCGTTATCATGACATTTTGATCGATTCGAATTTTATAAAATAACAATAATACCGTTTCAGTAAGATATTGTACATTTTATTCCTGTAACTGGGTCAAAGTGACCCTGTAACCGTCGTGCGACGGCTAAAGTGTGTCGTACTAATGTACGGACATTTTCACCGCGACATTATCGTTCGGTTTCTCAATTTAAGTTTCCAGTTCTTTTTCTGATCGGTATAGAAAATCGGTGTGTCAAAGGGGGTCGAGGAACCGAGGAAAAGGGGGGCCAACGGTGCACCGTTATGTCATATTAGGAAATACACGTGCTTAACGGTGTTCCTGTTCGAGATGACCCAATCGTTTATCAATGTCTCGATAATGAACTCATGATCTCGAATTATGATACGCGATAACACGCTCCAATTGTGTTTTTCTATTTACTTCGTTGGTGCAAATATTGGGTTCAATTCGCTTCAACCTGTTAATTAAAGGACCAGGCTAATATTTCCTTTAGTTAAAGATTTGTAATTGGGTCAAAGTTAATCGAACTACTTTTAAGTATTTGAATATTTGTAGTTGGTCAAAATAATTGTACAGGGCGTACCATAATATGTGGGCATAATTTCAGTGATGGGTTTAATATAATATACCATTTAGTAAGCAAAGTGGGTCATTAGTAAATTACTAGTATTCTATCAAAATTTTTATATTGCAAGTGTTTGAATCTTTTTGGAATAAAAATACAAATTCAAAATTCGCGCCATTAATATTTTACAGAATATTAACGCAGCCCGTCATGATTTAATTAACAAGTACAAGGTTCGTTATGGGCAAAAAACGAGTTATTCATCCTATCCCTTTTCACCGTTCTCGTTTTTCGATCCTTCAAAGTTTGGTCCTCTGGTACCGTTAGGGACAGGCGTCTGGAAGAATCGACCATGAAGAAACACTTTTCGTATTCGAAACAGTCCTCTGTTCTCTGACGTAATTCGTTCGCCAAAAAAAACGAGGGTGCACCAAGTATTTGGATCAACACCCCCTTTTGTTCAATACATATGTATATGTTCAAAATTATACATATGTATAAAATTTGTTGTACACGGTTCGCACTTGGGGTAGATTTTATTACTATTTAATTTGTAGGATGATGGTGAAATAGATAGTTTGTCTGACGAAATTCTTGTATCGAACTTTCCACGTAACAATTTTGCGCCGTTTACTATCGAAACTATGTCAGGTCACCGTGTGTTTTACGGAACTCTCCAGAAAATCGGCTGACTTCTTTTCAAACTATCCAATTGGATTTTCGTTGACACTAATCGGCTTGTTAATTAAACAGCCGCTGTCTGTTGATTGGCGTTTCACGGTAGCGGTGAAAATATGGTACACGGATAGATGAAACTTTGTTACTAACCATAGGTTCGTCGAAATTTGATGAATAAAAAAATACTATGACGAAGTAGATGACATACACAAGAGATGAAAAAAAAAAGGTGTCAAGTGTCCAACTATCAAAATCTTTACAAATTGGAATATTTAAACAATCACACACCACCCAGTAGCCACTCACCTTAGTCGTATCCCTGGAAGCCGGCGAATCCTGGCCACTAAACTCGACAAACAAACTGTCAAAGTTCACAGGTCAAAGTCACTGACATATCCCGCGATGCGGTCCATCATCGATCACTTTATCGTCTCTCTGACTAGATGATCCAAAACGCTGGGACGTCTCGTCGATTCGGCATAAGATCAACAACAACAAGATTAAGAAGCGGAAGAGTACGATGGCGTTCCAGAGTAGGAACCGTCTATTCCCGATGGATCACTCGGCATCGAATCTTCCAAGAAGGAAAAAATTCAACGAAAGAATGATATGATCGGGGGGGTTGAAAGAAACTCGTGTGTCCTGGCACCGTTTCTACCCGTTTTCCTTTTTCTTTTCGAAGAAGCAGAAATCACTTGCGGAAGAAACCAAAAAAACCAAAAAAAAAAAAAAAGAAAAACAACAAAAGGAGCTGTCCTCGCTCTCCGGGCGAAGAGGACTTGCCCTCGTCCTTGACGTACGGTCGTGTACACCGTGCGAAGCCGCGTGGTTCCAACTGACGAGTAAAGCCGGCTAAGGTGAGTCTAGGTGTCTCTGTTGCGTTGTGTGCACGGGGACACAGAGTGGTGTGGTGTGGTCGCGTGTACGCACTAACGTAACCCACGTTATCTGTGGGCCGTTGTCCGTGTGCCCGTCGCCCTGGCTGGGAGTAACTGGCGGCGGTGGAGGGCGGCGAGGAAATACCAGCAGAAGAAGAAGACGAAGCGGCAGAAGAAGACGAAGAAGAAGAAGACGAAGAAGAGGAAGGTAGCTCGGGAGCTTGCCTCGGCTCGGCTCGACTTCTTCCAGTCAGAACAGTGTCCTCCGCCTCCTCCTCCTCCTCTTCCTTCTCTTTTCCTTTCCGTTTATTCTCGCGTCTTCCTTTCACTCGCCACCACGCCGATCGCTTCTCTTTCGGCCCCGAGTTATTCGCCCGTTTCACCACCGATTCTTTCCTCGTTTAACACCGATCCTTTTTCCTCGTTCTCTTCCTTTCTTCGAGAGGACTCCCTCGTGCACAAGAGGACGGTGCAGCCGGTCGGCTACGTTTCGTTCGGTCGCGTCGGTTCAGTATTCCCCATCGACAGAAGCAACGGTACCTTGCCCCCACCAACTATCCCCCTTCAGCTTCGACTTCTCCTCTGTACACATTCAGAAGCCTCCACTTATACCATTCGATGTTCCTCTGCACCGACAAATCCCTTTTCTTCGCGTGTGCGTGCTAGAAAAATAAGTAATGAGGTAATAGGCGATGATCAAATTTTTCGACTGGGACACGGGAGGGGGTACACGGTGATCGCGTCTTCGGCGAATGGGGTGGTTTGGTTTAAAATTATGTATTTTGAATGTCTTTTATTATTTTATATTTTGGGTATTTGAAATACCTAAAGATTTTAACAAACTTTAATTTTAAACATTTCATTGTACCACCCCCTTAATGAATATTGAGAAGATTAATACCATGCTAATGATTTCTGTACAAATGAAATTAAGAAAACAATTTTTCCAGTGCTGTACCTCTTTTCCTTCTCCCTTTCAATATCCAGACTTCCTTCTTCGTCCAACGTGAAGTTCCTTCCTCTTCCTTTTTCTTATTCTTTTCTTTCTTTTATTTTTTTATTTCACCGACACTCGCGTTCTCTTTCCCTCTGTTTTTCTCAGCTCACAAGCACGGACTCGCCTTCCATCCCGTACTCTTACACGCGCGTACGCCTCGCTCTTCCGTCTTTCCCCTCCTCCCTCCCCTGTTTCGAGCGTGTCTTCCTTCGTTTCTGGTTACTGACCTCCGAAAATACGAGCCGAAGGACCGAACAGTAGATCTTTCCAAGGTTGAACCACTCTTCTAGCCCGAATTTCCATTCCAAGCAGAGTTTCCAGCAGGAACTGTACAGCTTTCAGCAAAAATACAGAGTTTTTCTGAAACCAATAGTTTCCCTATTTTCTTTCATTAAGAAGGTTTCTCTAAGCCATATTCATTAAACTACAAGATTTCCTGTATTTTCTTTCAATCGATAAGCTGGAATTTGTAAAGGAGGCTTGGAAAGGAGTCTGATAATCGAAGAGATAATAAAATTGAAAGAAGTGATGTGATCGGTTAATTATATAATTTTGATCGACGAGTCGTTTTTACAGGATACTCTTCCGGGTTTCTTGTACGTGGTTACTGACCTTCGAGCTATCAACCAGCACTCGATTTCTTTTCGTGTTTCTTCGGCTTCGTTCTCAACGGCCGAGAAACGACGACGGGGAATCTGGTGTCGATAACGATGGAAAAAACTCCGCGAAATCGATCACGCCCCATCCTTTTCCTTGCCATTCGTATAATTAATTGAATTTTATCTTTTTATTAGCCTCAGATCTTATAAAAATATCTTTTAAGTCGATCCTCGTGTGTAAAAACGAAATTCCTTACTCTTTATTTAGAACTACTTCGAGTGGTAAAACCGATTAGGTTTTCCTTCCTTGGAATGTCTTGAAATTTTCCAAATATCTCAAACAATAATTTCCCAGTGACAGAAAATATTAATTATCGAATCGATTGTTCATATTTGAAGGAATAGAGGGTTTTCGAGGTATTGGAATGGAAAGAATAATGGTGGTCGAGGTGAGTCGAACGATCGAACGTCCACGGTGACTCGTCTTTCCGGGCGTTAAAGTCTCCGGCGCGTTTCCATCGAGAAATACGAGACCCTGGGACAACCGTGTCGATTTATCGACCTTTAAACGCGTTGCGTAAGAGGCGTTCGAACCTGGCGAATAACACAGCTGCGTCGGTGTGTGTCCACCGACGATATAATCGTAAATTTGAAAGTCGATTGAAAGTAACGTGTCCGCGCACGTGCGCGCCAAAATCTGTGATTCTTGTTCTTTCGTTCGTCAAACTAATTTTAACCTTCGTATACTTTTATTTCGTCCTCGAGTCGAATACGTTATTTCCAGTTCTTTTTACCCTGCTATCCATTAGTTAACGATCACTGTGTGTAACATAAGGGCAATTAAATTTTATAAGGTGTATAGAAGAATCTCGTCGGGTTGTTAAGAATGATTTAATCGCTATCAACTGGAAGCTTCAGGAGGGACGTGAAATCCAGAAAGAAGGATACGACGGGAACAGGAAGTCGCGACGATAACGCCGATAGGATGCGGCCTCTTTTACATAACATCGTCGCTTGGGGAACAGCCGGTGTTGAAACGATCCTGCGGATCGATCAACCGTGTCCTGTTTATTTTTTCGTCCTTGCAATATCATTTTCCAAAAGTCATTGTAACGAAACACCCGAGAAATTTAACCCAACGTGCCCATCAGATTTTATTTACAACGTATAATTTTTATTCCAAAACCGTAAATCAGCGGAATACTTTTGCAAAATATAAAAAGACAGTTAAGAGGAATACAGAGATAGGTAGACGGTTCACACAAGGGTTCAATTTCAAGAGATAAATCCGAAGAAATCCGGAAATAATTATATCAATAGCTGTTAAGATGTCAGAAGGCTGGCTACCATCGTTTTGGAAGCGAATTTTTCAAAATTAATGAAGGAAAAAAAGTAAGATTCATAGAGGATAGTTGTTTCGAAGGAATAGAGCGATCGTCCGTACCCGTGGTGAGCGGGTAACCGGAACGGAACGGAACAGAACGAAGCGGAGCGTTCGCGAGTGGTTACTGACCTCTAGGATCGAGCACTCTTACGCTTGCACTACTTAGCTAGGCTCATGGTTACCGAGCTGCGTACCGAGGCAACCATGATCACGCTAAATCGCCACTTTTCTCCCGTCTACCTTCTTCCTCTTTGATGTTTTACCTTTACCTTCACCTTGCGCTTCTCGCTTACGTCGTTTCCGCTCGTCGCGACGCGCCGGAAGGACAACGCCGGACCGCCGTCGTCTCTTCAACGCCACACGCGTTCCACGATCTGTGTCAAACACAGATTTACTAAAAATAGCCAATTACGTTAGAAACAACGAGCTTCGACGCTTGATTTGTTACTTTAGTTTTGTTACAAGTTGTAAATTAGTGACTTTGAACTTTGAGCGACAGAAGACAATTACTTACAATTCTAACCTGAAGAAATAAAGGACAAAGGATCTAAAATTTTGCAAATTAGAACGAGAAAGCTGAGACGCGTCGTTTTGATTGATTCCGTAATTTATTCTTCACCTGTCCTTTAGGTAACGAATGCAGAAGACCGAACGGTTTGACAGAAAATTGCAAAAAAGAAAAAGCTCGCGGGATGATTGATTTTAAGGCACAGAGGAATTGGTAAAAAGTAGTCGGTTCTGTTCGTGGTCCCGTCGACTATCGCGCAAAGTATGACACGGCCGGCGAGAGATGTCCGCTCGTCGGGTTCGTTAACCCCTGAAAATACTCTCCTTACATCGTGGTTGCGTGTACCGTGTACCGGGATGCACTAGTTTACTTCTTTTACACGCCGTTGGAGGTGGGTTTTGTCCCGACCGTGTGCATACACGTGCACACAACGCAACCTCCTCGCATTAGAAACTTCACCTACATCGACCGGATGCCGATCGTCGGATGTCTTGATTCGCTTTTAGCTCAGCTTCTTTTTCTACGGTTTTCAGCATCGATCGAGTTTGGCAGATTTTCTTTCGACACCATACGCTGACATACATTCTGTGGAAAATGGCTGAATAATTATTTTTCTAGAAAATTTGGAATTGATAGTATCGTTTATCATTTTTATTTTACTGTTAGGATAGTCAGTAACGATTTCTAATTTTTGCTAATTTATTAAAATTAAATTATCGAAATAGATTGCAGACATTTCGAATTTTTTAATCAGAAATAAATTGCAAATGGTAATAATTTACAAGGCAATGGGACCAAAATTGCAAATAATTAATAAAATAACTCGGATGCTAAAATTGTTGCAAGTAGTCCAGTTGATGAAAATGCGATCGAATTTCGTCGGCAGTTTCTGAAATCCACGAAAGAAAGTATTCCTCTCGATTCCGTGCCGTTAGGTGGAAAACCTACTTCACCTACATCGCGACGTGTAATTACGGTCACAGTGAACGATTATCATGGACACCTTGAAGATCGGCGCAACTGACACGTGTCTCCATCACGAAACGTTCTTCAACAATTCCCTTGCTTCGTTTCGGCAACGCTCTATTGAAATGTTCTACCACGTTCTCAGGAAACCAAGGTCCGACGAGCCATTAGGTCCTTGAACGAGCCGGTAGCTTCATCCTTGAAACGTTCGGTTTCATCATCTCGTCTTTCGACGGGAAGGACCTTCTAACTCGACCTTGCTTGCTAAAAATTCGATTTCTGAAACCGTTTGGCGTCTTCCGTTTCGCAATCGCGGCTCCGCGAGGTCATAGAAACGGCAAACGAGTTCTGCTCATTTGCCGGTGCCCGCTGGATTCGTAAGAGTCAATCTTGAACTCGGGGAAGATCAAGGTTAACCTCTCGAATCTTTTAATCGTACGTGAAATCTTGAAAACCGACGAACACGTTTCGGATACTTAATCAAAGTTGGCAAACGCTTAACTTAAATTTGGAAAGAGTCAAGGTCAACCACCGAAGCGGTCTTCTATTTCACAAAGGATAGAAAAACTTAGGGATAGACCTCACGGTAGCAGATTTAATTAATCAGAAGAAAGATAAGGCAGGGAAATTAAAGAAGAATGGAATTTTATGACCTGTTTTCAAACATCGGTCATAAACGTTAGATTTCGCACTGTTGTTCAAGCTATTAAAATTCTTTGAACGTGGAGCAGGTTCTAGAAAGAGGGACCGGTAGGCACGTAACCAGTTCGTTTTCATTTGGGCCCAGAAATTCAAGCGGTACGTCCCTGATGGTCTCAACGTCTGGCTAGGCTAGGCACCAAAGTACTGTTAGCTTTGGGGCGTCGAGCTGAAAGCAGAAACAACGATGAAGAGGAGGAGGAGGAGGAGGAAGAAGAAGAAGAAGAAGAAGAAGAAGAAGAAGAAGAAGTCGAAAAGGGAGGAGGCGTTGGTGGACAAGAGAGAAGGGAACGAAAAGGAGGGGACAGAGAGTGGAATCCTAGGGTGAGCCATAATGTAACACCGAGTCGGAAACATCGAGGTTCGTCCTCGGTTGCTTCGGCTCGGCTCCGCTCGCTCGCTCGCTCGCTTCGTGACCGCTCAGAAGTGAAGTGGCACACAATGCGTAAGAGTATTTTCAGGGGTCGACGACCGCTCTGTTTCCTCGAGGCTGTCCCTAGCGACGGCTTCGACCGCGAACGGTATCGGCGCTTCGCTCTCGAGAAACCGCGAATCACCTTGGAATTTTGCTAATTTTTTTTTTTTTTACTCCTCTTCCCCTATTTTTTCCTTCCTTTGCTAACCAAGAGAATATTTGGGATGCTGATTTGGGATCTCTAGTAATTTGGAAAATATAATAATTTGAAACGTGTAATAATAACACTAATCATTAAAGTTTATAAAATCGTAACACCCACCAGTTATTAAGACATAATAAATAATTTGCCACCCTGCAACCATCCACCTTTTCCTTTCTATATAATTAAAAAATGATCGCACCTCGATTCTTCTCTTAATAGAATGTGATTGTTTTGTAATAGAAAGTAGAGTAACGTTTGGTTGTTGTTCTCTTTGCTCGAAATATTGAATTAACTTACCGGTATCGAGTCGGGTTGTCTGATTAGCCGGGCGGCCGTGTATTTCCGTTCTCCGTTTGACATCGATTCGAGGAGCAGTTTCCAGAAGCGTGTTCGCCCGCTCGAAAAAAGAACCGCGGGGTTACGGTTCAACGATTTTTTCGCCTTTTTGGCGACCGGTTTATCACATTTTTAGCAACCGGTTCCTGCCGGCCGACCGTTGGAATCGCATTACCGATTGTATGCAAAGCGCACGCACACAAATAAACAAACATGCAACGCGGAAGTTCGCGCACCATGGAAAATATCGATCGAGAATGAGAAATAGGAAAAAAGAGCGATGCTCCGCGGGAAGACGGCGGGAACCGCTCTGACGGTTGCCGAAAAATCCCTGGAATCCGACGTTCTCTATTCGATAGCGAGTCTCGAGCCTGGCTATTTTTTGCGGCCGGGTTCAATGCTCGAGGTTAAAGTCCCGACCCTGAAAAAAACTTCCTTCCAACCTGCCGAATTCGTGGGCTTCGTGACTAACCCGTCGATTTATCTCGCATCGACGTTCACGTTATTGCTATTTTGTAACTCTCGAGTGCCGCCCGATCGCTCGTGCTCGCTGGCGTTTCGGCTCGCAGGAAACACGCCGATACGTGACGCAAGATCTAAATCGTCGACGATCGGCCGCGCAACCAGCGCCTTTAACACCTTTCTGTATCATCCGCTAGCGACCACTGTTATAACGGAAACACCGTGACCCACAAAAATAACCGCGAATCTACTTCGACGTTCCTGAACGTTTTGCCATTTCCCGACCACTCGTTTCGTTCCCTTCGTTGCAAATCATATTTATTTGTAGCGCTACCCATTGCTACATACGAACACGTATATTTACGTTTACGTTTAAGTTTAGATTTGGAAATCGTACATATACGGTCGTACGAGTTTACTGTGGGACTAGGAAGTCGTATGAATATAAGTCGAATTAAGATTAAACAAATTTCCCCAATTTCTTTGCTCGATTTGCTATAAAAAAACCGAAGATCGCGTAACTAATTTCGAACGCGACGGAACAAGTTGGAGGGAGCATTCTCGTGTACCTGTATGCAGAATACTTTCTCGCGGGGCCAAGTGAATTCCGTGGTTCCGCAAGCGGGCACAGCCGAAATCACCGATTACGCAACACCTTTTTGGTCCCAGGTAGCGTTTGCGCGCGTATGGGTGGCTATACCCGTGCGTGTACACGGACACGGGCATCGGTTTCGGTGGCCCGTTAGAAGCGTATTTGTTTACGTACACCTGCGAAAGCGGCTCGGAGGTAACAGCGGCTCGTTCGATTGGATAGCCGAGCGGCGAGTAGGAGGATAAAGAAGATGGAGGTGGCAAGACGAAACGCGGCGGGTCAATGCCTCGTATACGGAGCAAGCATACGCGAGACTCGCCGACTTTCCGTATATGCCCAGAAACCACGGCTGAGATTCGTGGCCGAGCCAGATTACGATAAAAACGAATGTGTCACGGGAGAATTCCCTTTTCAAAGCGGACTCGTTCAACCCGATACCCGGCTGCCCCCTTCTCGCTCGCCCGTTCCCGTTCTCACCCCGGAACGAATCCTATCAGACACTTCTCATTCTCCTTTTTTGCACCATCCTTCCGTTCGCTAGGCCAATCCTCGCAATCTTAAACATTCCATGTTTATTGATGTTTCTTAATATTTTTGGCCCGCCAAGATACTGACGCGATCCAAAAAGTCATCCTAGGTGGATGACTCACCTTGTCCACCGAATGTGCTGTAATAGGATTCGTTTGGTCCTGGATGACTAAGATTATTTGAACACTGACGTCATAATCAACATCACGCATTTCGCCGAATGAGCGATTTTCACCTAATCGTGACGTCCGCGGGGCTATCAAAGGCGAAACACCTCGGAGAATTCCTGAAGTATCATTCATTATTTTACACCTGAAATCGGATTAAATTTGTCGGTCTTCCAGCGTTGACGCGTTCATTAGGTTTCGTAGATTTTCTAACGCTGACTTTATGACATATTAACCCCTAAATGTCGATACTGTTTCTTATGACACGTTCCGTTCTTTCGTTGCTATTCGTTTTACAAGTGTGTGCCTTGTTCAATTTTCTCATACCGTAATGGTTTTGCAACAAGTATGTTAGGCTCCTATAGAAACCACCGTTCGCCCCTGTTTGTAAGTCACTAGGAATTATACCTAGTCCATTAACAGTGCCGCAGTGAAATACTCGAAAGCGTTTTCCCTAGAAAAGTTTGTGTTGGACAGTGTTCGACGGGCGACGCATTCACCTGGTGCATTCTCGATTGTTGGCACACGGTTGTTGGCAAGGCTGGTGCTCGCGAGCGCGCGGACGTTAGTCGAGAACGTGCAGGAAGACCTAGTTCGAAGGTAGAACGCTGCAACGGCACTAGGTCACGCATCGCAGTTCCTGAACGGCTCGAACGTTCGTCTAAGTGTGCGAACGCGTGCACGTGCATGTGCTGCATCGAAGACTTTGCACGCGGCACGCATACAGGACGAGAAACACCGACGATAGTCGACGTCGTCGTCCTCGTCGTCGGTCATGGACGCCTTTCATCTATCCTCTATTTTAAAACGAATTTTACGCAATCCATTACCCAATTATTCAGATTTTTCTTTGACCCTATGAAAATTTAAATAAATACAAGATGATGTCTGTTAGTTCAATATTAGGTAATGATTGTTCTGTCGGGACGTTTTATTTTTTTGTTTGAAAATCCTTGAAAGGTAGTTGAATTGTTTGATATCCTGGATGGTATCGAGCCAAGTGGACGATGATCCGATCGGTTTCATTGAACCCATCGGCGAACGGGCCGGCAACGGGTCGTTTCACCTTCGCTTCAGCTGGTCGGTTTAACAGTACATCTTTCCCCGATGTAAATTTCGTCGTCCGGTTCGAGTGACGAAATTCACTCTCTCGTGGCTGTGCGCGCCGGCTACTTTCGTTCACGGCCGAGTGGAAAAGTTTCTTAAAATCCAATCGGGATGGAAACGACACCGGGTTACCGTTAGCTACGCCGGCGATCGGCTCGCACGGCCACCCGAGTTCAAAAGTGGAAGGGCAAAACGACTTTATGAGAACGTTCGACATGAATGGAACGGTGTTCTATGCCAGATATCATCGGAACGATCGAGATAGTCATCGTGAAGTCACTGGGATCATTCTATTTCAGCGATAGTTCTGTGAACTCTTGAGTTGTGTTACTAATTGCTCGATTTTCAAACAGTTCGAAGTTTCGAGAGGAATTGATGACATAAAAGTATTGCAAAATAACACTTGTATCGCGTCAATTTGAAAATTAAAGCTTGAGAAAAATGACTGTATATGTATTAGTTATATTATCGTAATATTAGATATAATTTTGACGAGCACCGAGGGCGACAGATATCCAAGCTGTCGATCTGCGTAGGCAGATGGATTTTTCTCGTCTGTCTCAAAGATGGACGCGGTGTCACGGCAACAATGCCAACGGGATGAATGTCCTGATCTCATCACTGTTCCCGGACAACGACCCCTTCGTTTAAATTAGACGAACCCCGATCGCTTTTCGTCAAGAATTTTCACTATGAAAATCAATGAAATTCTGCAATGCGTTTAGAGTGTATAGAGTATGCAGTTGTACAATTATTATTATTTTTCGAAGCTTTTATAAATTATTTAATTTAAATACGCGTCCAATTATCGGGAGGAGCAAAGGATACGATTAATTTTAGAAGCAAATATTTTAGAAGCGAATGACGATAGGAAATGGAATAAAATCGAGTGACGCGAGTGTCGTTGAATTTTCCAGGCGTAGCCGTCGGTCGGAAAGCGAGGAACGCAGTTGGCCGCACGATTAAAAGTGAAGCCAAGTTGACCACGTAGCCGGAGGTCATAGTGGCGTAGGCAGACGTTACTCTCCTCTTCCGCGTCTGGGTCTCCGCGGGCAAGGTGGTGTATGTCGCGAGCGAGCGTCGAGAAGCGGGGTATGGTAAGTGTGTTAACAACGTAAGCCAGGGTGAACGCCCTCGATAGACCTAGACCCAAAAAGCGCTCCGTTCCATGGGCAACTGCCACTGGCACTGGGTTAAGGCGAAGTCATGTGACGCGATGCAACAACCACGCATACACACGGCCAACATGACCATTACTTTCACGCGTATGCGTTCGTTTCTGCTCGCACGAACGCGTTCGCACGCGGAGTTCGTCGGCCTCCATCGTCGCCGGAATTCCGTTCTTCTTCATTTTCCTTCACGATCCCCTGCGACCCGTGCCTCTTTTTTCTTTTCATGAATATTTCGATGATCTTTTAGCCTTCTGTTAAACGTCCGATCTCTTTTCAAGGATTTTAAGAGGATTAAGCATCGAGCAGAGTCAGACAGGAATTCTAAATCATATTTGTCCAGTTATTCTGTGATTCCTTGTAAGATTGCCGTAAGAATTTTATTTATTTAAATTTTTTGTAGTCCTATTTATCATTTAATTGTAATAACAGAATTTTTCTAATTTTCGAGGATTCCAAGTTGCAGCATTGTCAAAATTGGAACGAAAAGAAAACACACGAATAAACGACTGATAAAACAGAAGCGCTGGTTATTTCGTCGCGCGTACATCCGAGGAACGCGATTTTGGAAAGAAACGCGACTCGATAGCGTGCGATGCAGTTCCGCGAGGGGGAATATAGAGCGGAACAGGGCAGAAATATTTGTAATCCCCGGCGTGGGATTAATTTCTAGTTTCAAGACAGTTTGGTAAGGAGCCCAAGACCGCTGGACCTGAAAACTGTTGGCTTTTGTCGCCCACGAGGCTAGTCGATTGTTAATTTGTTTATCGCCGACCGACAACGAGCACGACTAGGTTCAACGACCGTCGAGAAAAAAGTAAGTATATATTGTTGTTTTCTTTTCAGACAGACGTGTAGTGACGTCAACCCAGCCGGCTAGTCGTGTTCGCTGCGAAATGTGGAACAGGAATCGTAGAAAACGAGGGAAATTCTCTCGGTTTAATCTTTAGACCAACGATCCGTGTTCCCCTTGTTTTTCCCTCGTCTTGCTCCAAATTTTCCGAAAAATATTGCCAACGAAAGTATTCGTCGTCGCTGCTCCACGAATTTATCATTCGATAAACAATTTTCAAATAAAAAAGTTTCGATCTTTATATTTTCCTATAAGTAATTTATTCTAAGGGGTGATTACACCCTTTTGGGAAGAGTTGCAAAATTTGTCTCATATTTAAAGCCCGGTTCAAGAAATAAAATTACGTTAAGCTTCTTCAAATTCTTTGGGGGTAGTTACGCACCCTTTAAAAATTGAAAATTAATCTTGCAAAGTTTAGTAATTTTGCGAAGCAAATTCTAGTAAATTTCTAGGGGTTGACGATTCGTCGAAGGGGGCCATGGCTACAGGATGATTATCCAGGCTCGCATAACCGTCGAGGAGAAGGTACGATGATGTGTATAGTGCGTCCCGAGCGTCGCTGGATGGGAAGTCCATCCTTGATGGAGGTTACTTCGGGACATCGTCCCACATCTTCTTAGATATGAACTTGTGTCTTCGTTCGACTTGCCTTCGCTCGTTTACCCCCACCGTTCTCTTCGTCCCTTCTTCCTGTCACCTCTTACCCTCGTCCTTTTCTTTACCATTCCTCGTACAGTTTCGTTTCTTTCCGTCTTCTTGTCTCTTGCCACCTCCAACTCGCCATCTATTCCCCACCATGGATTTTCTCCTTCTTTGGTATTCTCAACCCCTTCCTCGTTTACCTCGAGCGTACCAAAAGCTTCATTTATTTGGATTCCAAAAGTCGATCGGCTATCCTTCATTCGGCTTGCCTTCTGTTCCTTTAATTGGAGATGTGTTACAACAATTTGAAATTGAGAATTTTATATTAGGGGTAACTGTGCGGTATTAATTATAGAATACTAGGGTAAAATAATTTTTTAGGTTGATTTCATAATTCAAAGGGGTAAAAATACAAATCACGTTACGAAAAATAAAAATTCCCAATTTTAATTGTTACAGTAGCATATCGTCACGTTACCTGGGGAGTATTCTAAAAATAATTTAGATACGCCTCGTAAAATAATTTTCTACGTGAATTTAGCAACTCGAAGGGGTTAAGGACGACAGGAATGGATGTTGGCAATGGAAATAATTTGGTGGGTCGTTTGTAAATACGAAGGGGTCGTGGAAGAAAATGTTAATACGGCACATGGCGGAATGTCAATGGCCAAACGAAACGAAATGGCGAAGCGTACGGCCAGGTAAACGGCCCGAACGTTGAACCGACGAACGACCTCCGACAACAACGGCCCTCGTTTTCGGTGTCGAAATCGCCGCCACACATCGCTACGAATAATACCTTCATGGTCTTTTACGCTCGTGACTTTTACGATCGCTCGTTAAATCCGATATCTTCTCTCCTTTCTCTAACCGAGCTTTCGCTATATAATTAATAACAAAAAAAAAAAAAAAAAACAACAACAACGAAGAAAAAAAAGAGGAAGAACGAAGCTCCTCTTCGTGTCTTCGAGGGAACTTGAACGATCCATTGAATGTTTGCCCGTCTTTTATGACCAATCAGTTTTTCGTCCCTTAACCCTCTCCAATGACGTATATACGCGTCGTTAAGGAAAAAATCAACGCTAATTGCCAACGAACGAAACGATTAACTTTAGTCGAAAAAATGTTGAACATTCGGGGATGCTTTTTGTTCTGTCGCATTAAGAAAAGGAAAAGTATCGATTTCATAATCGTAAAAAGATACCAAAAGTAATAATTGAGAATATTTGCGAAGGTTTTTTTCTAGGTTTTTTTTAGAGGAATTTTTGTGAGGAATTCGTGGTAGATGAAGCAGTCGCGTCATCGTGGAACGATGTATCTTTTACGAGGTCTAAACGTACTTAGTCATTGCCTGTAAACTATAGATAAAGTAACCACCAAAGGAGGAAGTTGAAGGCTTTGATTTCGATACCAATTTTTGAGCAATAAATAATTTTATATAGAAAAATAAAATAGTCATCCCTGGGGGATTAATAGCAGACGTGATCCTACTAAATATATAAAATTTTCTTGCAATTTTATTTAGAATTATAATAACATATAAAACTGTAGTCGTGTAAATTTGTATAGAGATTTGTCGGATCTAAATGATTAATTAGAAGTAATAATGGGTGAAGGGGAAAGGGTACGAGTTGCAAGTCGAGCGACCCAATAAGAAAGGAGGGATTTTCAGGGACACCGGTCACAGGAAGCACGTCGATGGATCAGGGAGGTCAGGGGCGTGAAGAGACGTGGAAGGGATGTTGAAGAGCGAGAGAGGGAGAGAGCGTGGTGTGTTCGGTGCGCGGTCGAAGACACGAGACACACGGCGACCGCTCGTTACATAAGTAAGGTAAAGGATCTCCTGTTCTGCTCTCCTTGAACCGATCCACATCCGCGATTATGCCACTTTCCATCGACCTCGCTTCACCTCGACTCTCGGTACGCGGACCAACACGTGTGAAACGTGTCCGTATGCGTGCTACTAATTAAACATCGCCGATACAACTTCTTCTTATCCGACGATGTATCGAATTCGACATTTTTGTCTTACAATAAAGTCAATTAATCGTCGGTATTTAAAGGGATGATAGGAATAATTATAATTATTTATAATTTTGCTATTCGAAATCAGAGGTTCTTCATTTTTGTAATATTTTGAGATAAAGTGGTGATTTTCTTATGTTGTACTACTTAAAATTGAGGATCTTAGGTTTGCCATAAATATTCCACTGTTATACTACTTAAAATTGGGAATTTTAAATTGCTGCAGTGTTCTACTACTCTATTACTTAACATTCGATAACCCTTTACAATTCAATTTTTTTTTTAACGAGTTACCAGGTATTATGTAAAACGATTCATTCCCCTTTTCGCTTGGTGGATCAATTTGTTACGTTTGCGGTTTTTTACAAAAATGCGCGTTCGGCACAGCGACGTAAAGTTAATTGGCGTGAAAGCTCGATTTACAACAAGTTTTAATTGGGTGACTTTCTGTTCGAACCGTGATTCATAACATTTTTCAAACGAACTGTTCAGTACTTTATCATCCACGTATTTTTTTCCTTTCTTAATTATATTTGAATTTGTTTAACATTTTAAAAAATAAAATACTCGTAAACATTTAGAAACTTTGTAAAAAGAGTTGCCAAATAATGGAACATAATTCCTTTGGGTCGAATGAAATTTGTTCATTTTAGTTTGATATCCTTTTAGATAATACTTTCTGTTTCAAAGTTAACAGTCGAGGGGTTTCCCTGTGGGATCGATGACATTGACGAGGGGGGTGGGTCATCGACCTTCTGGAATAACCTTCGACAACACGACCTTGGTGTCGAGGCGATGCTAGCCCGGCTGTAATAACCGGGGGAAAAAATCCTACGGGAAAGTATGCCCCGTTATACGCTCGGGCTCTCGCTTCGAGCGGAAAAGAAAACCGCCAGCGAAACGATTTGAACAGTTATTTCTGTTTTACTTCGGTTTCAGCGATTCCTCTATTTCGCTCGCTACACGCATCCGGTTTCGTTTGCGCGAATATGCACCTGTCAAATATCTTCCTTGTTTTTCTTCTATCATTTTACATTTTTTCATTAAGTTGTGGATACTACACTTCATCATAGATATTAATTTATTATTAGACTTTTATACAGGGTGCCCCACTTAATTGAGTACAGCAGGATATCTCGGAAGGAGACAAATTCAATGATGTGCTACATGTTGATATTCTGAGTTCGATAAAGGTGAATTGTTTGCTTATGTTTGCGTACTGTATTCAGCTGGCGATTGAGCATTTTTTATCACTACATTTCAGGGCCTTTATTTATTATTTTCTTGCTTTATCGCGATTGTTAACTAATTAGAAACATTCATGGTACTAAAAAGCTGCATTTATTCAATAAACTACATGATTCATACATTCAGCTTTACAATAGTTATTAAATTATTTATAACTAACGTTTACAATTGTAATTTTGCGCATTATTTGTACAACTTTGTAGAATTTATACGACAATACAATTACTCTTATTTTTACTGTTTATTTAATATTTCTAATTATAAACGCAATCTTAATTTAATCCATCAATAATTTTAAAATGTAAAATTATAATAAAAACATTACATTACAGTATGAAACCATTGCACAATGAATTATATAAAAAATTGTAACATATCTGTATGTAAAGTTATAAAAATAATGAATTCTGATAGATATAACAATAACGTATATTTTATAAGTTAAGAAGGGCATGTGCAACGTATGTTTTAGTAAAGTTGATCAAAATAGTCAACCTTAATGAATTTAACAATAATATAGTTAATAAATAACAGTAACATTGAAAACAGTAATAGAAATATTGTGAAATAAGTTAATAGAGAAATGTATAAGAAATGAGAACAATTTAATCAATAAATAATTATAAAATACATTAAAATGAACTAAAATAAAATAAAAGTTTGTAGGCATAACAATTATTCATTGTAAAACCATAAAATTATAATAATTGTAACAAAATTTGCATAATTATAATAATTATAATATTATGTTGTTAGAGTTTGTAGCGAAGGTAAATGAGCGGCATGAAGAGATAAAGCAATTTGTATAATTAAATACAGTCCTGGGGTCATCTAATTTGAATAGTAGAAAGATAAAACATTGTATTATTATAAAATAATGAATTTAATATCGTTCAAGCTTTATTTTTGAATTGTTTTAAAGAGCAACTGAGGACGGTACATTGTCGAGGAAACTTTATCCAATAGAAGAGATAGGTACGAATTTTGAAATAAAAATTTTGTAATTATAGTGTAGAGGTATTCATCAGTTAGAACACCTAAATGATTAGGGTTTTTAATGCTAATTTTAAGAAAATTTGTGTATTACAGGACAGGAGACTGCATCGAAATTGCAGTGAAATTAATATCGAAATGGCACAAACCCTCGAACACGTCAAGCATTAACAGAATAAGAAATGGAAGGATATAACTTGTAATTACCATTAGGAATTATAATTGACCATAATTAATTGAAATTTGTTGAGATTAAAATACTGAAACAAATGTTAAATATACCATTTTTATAGCACTGTTATATTAAGAGAAATATATACTCCCCGTTGTATTTTCTTCATTTTGCAAGAACTAAATGATAAAAAATACTTAAATTGTTTATATTTAATGATTTTTTTCATTAAAATCGTTGTATTTTGCATAAATAATTAAAAATTAAAAAATATTTTAAAATTTTTACCTCTAGCGCCATCTCTTCGAAAAGTGCTGAAACTGCTCAAAAATTGACAGGAATCTGCCGTACCTACAATGATTATTTTTTAAGAAAATAATTTTTTGCTGTTTTCGCGTGTTTGAAGCATCTAATCGCTTCTATTTTGCACTAATTATCGATTCCAATTGTCCGATTAATCCTAGAAGCCCGAAATATTGAAATATTAAAGATTAAATCGCACATTGAGAGAGTGAGAGGTCCGAATGGCGGACTAGTGTTCACTCTCTCGCACATTGGTGTTGTGCGCAGGCGCGAGTTTGGCGTAGAGGGAGTGAGAGACTAGATGCTCGGTGCTCTCACTCGCACATTGAGGGAGTGAGAGGTGAGATCGGCGGACTAGTGTTCACTCTCTCGCACATTGGTGTTGTGCGCAGGCGCGAGTTTGGCGTAGAGGGAGTGAGAGACTAGATGCTCGGTGCTCTCACTCGCACATTGAGGGAGTGAAAGGTCCGATCGGCGGACGAGTGTTCTCTCCCTCTTACGCATTAGCATACTGCGTTGGCTTAGTGCGAGTGAGAGGGGTGACGCTCTCGCGGAGTCTTTTAATCGTTGCGTTACAATAATTAATAGTATGAGTTATTCGAGGTTCAGACTATTGTAGATCGGTTTTTCGTGTTCGAAAATGTGAAATTCGATACCAAATTAGCCAGTGCTTCTACGTTTTCTATTATTTATTAATGGTCGGGTAGTTACGTTCATCCCTTTTGTGTGAGGTTATGACTAAGTCCCTGTAATTTTATGTACAAGCTGCCTTAGTTTAATGATACATAACTAGATAAATACAATTTTGCAAACTCGAGATCCTTGGTTTCTGAGTCTAGTTTCATGTTACCAGTAAACAATGGGAAGGATTTATCTACTGAGAGTAAACATAATCCATCAAATTCAAACCTGATTGAAAATGATCAATTTTGTTATATCGTATGTAAGTATAAAGTATTATAATTTTATTCAAGTAGTTAATAATAACGTATTTTGCTGTGTTGCAGATTAGAAGATGTATTTGTTATACATTTCTACGCCACATAAGCTGCGCATTAACATCATTAAATCAACGGGAAACTTTCTGGCAGATTCTCCGATATCAGTGTTCGGTAATTTTTGGAATTGGACACTACTAAAATTTCAAGAAATGGCACGAAGAATACTTCCTGCCACATCATGTTCTCCTAATACAAATCTGCAAACTTGAGATCCTTGGTTTCTGAGTCTAATTTCATTTTACCAATAAACAATGGAAAGGATTTATCTACGTAGAGTAAACTGTCCTTCAATAGTTATATTGAATATATAAGTACATATGTAATTGTAGAATGTCTTTATTTCATAAGAATATTGTACTGCGCTTAAGCTATATCTTAAATAATTATAAAAATATGTTGTATGTAAAAATACTGATATGTAAGTTTTACAATTTGTAATTATAAGTGCGTTAAAGTTAAGAATCTAATATTTAAGTAAGTTTTACAGTTAGTAGTTATAAGTGCGTTAGAATTAACAATGTAACATTTAAGTAAATTTTACAATTTGTAATTATAAGTGCGTTAAAGTTAAGAATCTAATATTTAAGTAAGTTTTACAGTTAGTAGTTATAAGTGCGTTAGAATTAACAATGTAACATTTATGTAACATGTATAATTGAAAGAATTTTCAATAAACATAGAGTTAAACTAAAGCAATTGTTTATTCATTTATAAACGTAACTCCCTTATCCAGCCCTTACAAAATTTCACTTAAAAAGCAAGAAATAATGTAGAAAAACATTGCACAGAAGTTTCGAAATACAAAAGTAGAAAAAGAAACGAAAAATATCGGTTTGATATGGAGAAGAACAAAATTCGGTCCAAACGGTTTCCAGGAATTCCTGGAATTCGACGTCACTAAAATTCTGGGAAGTGGCACGAAGAATACCTCCTGGCACATCATGTTCTCCTGATACAATTTCGGGATCCGAAATTCTGTGAATTTAAATTTTATAGTCTTCGATTTGCTATTGTTAATTTTCATTATTTTCTGAAATTATTTATGGGATAAGGATATCAAGAGAGGTTTATTTAAATAAATAAACGAGTTCTGGGTTATTTTTGAAAATCTGCATTTATTCAATAAACTAAATGATTTATACATTGAGCTTTAGAATAGTTATTAAAATAGTTATAAAATTTGTTTAATTTTTACAATAGATTGAATACAGGACCAAATAATTTAATAACTATTCTAAAGTTGTAAATAATTTAATATTTAAAGTTGTAAATAATTTAATAACTATTCTAAAGCTCAATGTATAATAAATCATTTAGTTTATTGAATAAATGCAGATTTTCAAAAATAACCCAGAACTCGTTTATTTATTTAAATAAACCTCTCTTGATATCCTTATCCCATAAATAATTTCAGAAAATAATGAAAATTAACAATAGCAAATCGAAGACTATAAAATTTAAATTCACAGAATTTCGGATCCCGAAATTGTATCAGGAGAACATGATGTGCCAGGAGGTATTCTTCGTGCCACTTCCCAGAATTTTAGTGACGTCGAATTCCAGGAATTTCCGGGAACTTGGACTCAGAAACCAAGGATTTAATTAATAATCGGAACTTAGATACCTGTTGTATCAATTCTATAACAAATCCGATTATAAATTAAAGTTGTATAGATAGTGCGCAAAATTACAATTGTAAACGTTAGTTGTAAATAATTTAATAACTATTCTAAAGCTCAATGTATAATAAATCATTTAGTTTATTGAATAAATGCAGATTTTCAAAAATAACCCAGAACTCGTTTATTTATTTAAATAAACCTCTCTTGATATCCTTATCCCATAAATAATTTCAGAAAATAATGAAAATTAACAATAGCAAATCGAAGAATATAAAATTTAAATTCACCGAATTTCGGATCCCGAAATTGTATCAGGAGAACATGATGTGCCAGGAGGTATTCTTCGTGCCACTTCCCAGAATTTTAGTGACGTCGAATTCCAGGAATTTCCGGGAACTTGGACTCAGAAACCAAGGATTTAATTAATAATCGGAACTTAGATACCTGTTGTATCAATTCTATAACAAATCCGATTATAAATTAAAGTTGTATAGATAGTGCGCAAAATTACAATTGTAAACGTTAGTTGTAAATAATTTAATAACTATTCTAAAGCTCAATGTATAATAAATCATTTAGTTTATTGAATAAATGCAGATTTTCAAAAATAACCCAGAACTCGTTTATTTATTTAAATAAACCTCTCTTGATATCCTTATCCCATAAATAATTTCAGAAAATAATGAAAATTAACAATAGCAAATCGAAGACTATAAAATTTAAATTCACAGAATTTCGGATCCCGAAATTGTATCAGGAGAACATGATGTGCCAGGAGGTATTCTTCGTGCCACTTCCCAGAATTTTAGTGACGTCGAATTCCAGGAATTCCTGGAAACCGTTTGGACCGAATTTTGTTCTTCTCCATATCAAACCGATATTTTTCGTTTCTTTTTCTACTTTTGTATTTCGAAACTTCTGTGCAATGTTTTTCTACATTATTTCTTGCTTTTTAAGTGAAATTTTGTAAGGGCTGGATAAGGGAGTTACGTTTATAAATGAATAAACAATTGCTTTAGTTTAACTCTATGTTTATTGAAAATTCTTTCAATTATACATGTTACATAAATGTTACATTGTTAATTCTAACGCACTTATAACTACTAACTGTAAAACTTACTTAAATATTAGATTCTTAACTTTAACGCACTTATAATTACAAATTGTAAAATTTACTTAAATATTACATTCACAATTCTAACGCACTTATAACTACTAACTGTAAAACTTACTTAAATATTAGATTCTTAACTTTAACGCACTTATAATTACAAATTGTAAAACTTACATATCAGTATTTTTACATACAACATATTTTTATAATTATTTAAGATATAGCTTAAGCGCAGTACAATATTCTTATGAAATAAAGACATTCTACAATTACATATGTACTTATATATTCAATATAACTATTGAAGGACAGTTTACTCTACGTAGATAAATCCTTTCCATTGTTTATTGGTAAAATGAAATTAGACTCAGAAACCAAGGATCTCAAGTTTGCAGATTTGTATTAGGAGAACATGATGTGGCAGGAAGTATTCTTCGTGCCATTTCTTGAAATTTTAGTAGTGTCCAATTCCAAAAATTACCGAACACTGATATCGGAGAATCTGCCAGAAAGTTTCCCGTTGATTTAATGATGTTAATGCGCAGCTTATGTGGCGTAGAAATGTATAACAAATACATCTTCTAATCTGCAACACAGCAAAATACGTTATTATTAACTACTTGAATAAAATTATAATACTTTATACTTACATACGATATAACAAAATTGATCATTTTCAATCAGGTTTGAATTTGATGGATTATGTTTACTCTCAGTAGATAAATCCTTCCCATTGTTTACTGGTAACATGAAACTAGACTCAGAAACCAAGGATCTCGAGTTTGCAAAATTGTATTTATCTAGTTATGTATCATTAAACTAAGGCAGCTTGTACATAAAATTACAGGGACTTAGTCATAACCTCACACAAAAGGGATGAACGTAACTACCCGACCATTAATAAATAATAGAAAACGTAGAAGCACTGGCTAATTTGGTATCGAATTTCACATTTTCGAACACGAAAAACCGATCTACAATAGTCTGAACCTCGAATAACTCATACTATTAATTATTGTAACGCAACGATTAAAAGACTCCGCGAGAGCGTCACCCCTCTCACTCGCACTAAGCCAACGCAGTATGCTAATGCGTAAGAGGGAGAGAACACTCGTCCGCCGATCGGACCTTTCACTCCCTCAATGTGCGAGAGAGAGCACCGAGCATCTAGTCTCTCACTCCCTCTACGTGAAACTCGCGCCTGCGCACAACACCAATGTGCGAGAGAGTGAACACTAGTCCGCCATTCGGACCTCTCACTCCCTCAATGTGCGAGTGAGAGCACCGAGCATCTAGTCTCTCACTCCCTCTACGCCAAACTCGCGCCTGCGCACAACACCAATGTGCGAGAGAGTGAACACTAGTCCGCCGATCTCACCTCTCACTCCCTCAATGTGCGAGTGAGAGCACCGAGCATCTAGTCTCTCACTCCCTCTACGCCAAACTCGCGCCTGCGCACAACACCAATGTGCGAGAGAGTGAACACTAGTCCGCCATTCGGACCTCTCACTCCCAGAATGTGCGAGAGAGTGAACACTAGTCCGTCAATCTCACCTCTCACTCCCTCAATGTGCGAGTGAGAGCACCGAGCATCTAGTCTCTCACTCCCTCTACGCCAAACTCGCGCCTGCGCACAACACCAATGTGCGAGAGAGTGAACACTAGTCCGCCATTCGGACCTCTCACTCCCAGAATGTGCGAGAGAGTGAACACTAGTCCGTCAATCTCACCTCTCACTCCCTCAATGTGCGAGTGAGAGCACCGAGCATCTAGTCTCTCGCTCCCTCTACGCCAAACTCGCGCCTGCGCACAACACCAATGTGCGAGAGAGTGAACACTAGTCCGCCATTCGGACCTCTCACTCTCTCAATGTGCGATTTAATCTTCAATATTTCAATATTTTGGGCTTCTAGGATTAATCGGACAATTGGAATCGATAATTAGTGTAAAATAGAAGCGATTAGATGCTTCAAACACGCGAAAAGAGCAAAAAATTATTTTCTTAAAAAATAATCATTGTAGGTACGGCAGATTCCTGTCAATTTTTGAGCAGTTTCAGCACTTTGTTCGCAGGTGGCGCCAGGGGTAAAATAAAAAGTCGGTAAAAATTATTTTATTAAAAATCGGCTTTTTAACACCATTACATAAAATATTTTGTTGTTATAAATGTCTCTATAACTTTAGTTTATCCGAAAAGTGGCCTGGTTTTTGAAAAAACACAATTTTCTGTTTCGCTAATTTCGTCGGTAACACTCCATCTACCGTCCTCAGTTGCTCTTTAAAAAAATTGAAAAATAAAGCTTGAACGATATTAAATTCATTATTTTATAATAATACAATGTTTTATCTTTCTACTATTCAAATTAGATGATCCCAGGACTTAACGCTTCTTGTTCTACCGAGGCGCTTGTCCCGGGGCGACTAGGCTCGACGCTACACTGACGGTACTGAGCGCGCGCCCGAGACGCGCTTTGTTTGGTCAGTGTTTTTGCTAAATAATTCAAAAACGAAGCCCCATCCGATATTTTTGCAAAGGAAATTGTTGTTCAGAATAGTCTCAGCTACCCCCCATTTCCGGCTCCTACAAGAGTTCTGGGACACCCTGTATATTAAAGATAAGAAACATTCCATCTGGGAAAAATAATAAATTAATGTCCAAAAGTACCCTTAATAAATTGATCAAACACCTTCGTAAATAATTACATTTATTTATTTATCAATTTTACAGTATAACAGTGTATACGATACGCTGAATATAGAATAATCTCTGCTCTTTTATCGTTTTACTAATTAAGGCGATTAGTATGTGAGTGATCGGTAAGAACATATATTATATATATATATATATTTATATATTTATATAGCACGTGTAATTTATTATTGGTCGTGTCGCGATCATTCTTATTTTCATCCTTTGCAATATATTTTTTGTTTCATTTTTTTCTATTATTATCCATTTGTTTATCCCTATAAGGAGATACTGTTCTATTTTCTTTGTTCGTTCTTGTTCTCCTTTTCGTCTCCTTTTTTAGACACTGAATCCCTGTCATGTACAGTGAACGATAATTATTATCGTAAACATTTTTTTCTTTTAACTCCTACGTACTCGTGCGGATAAGGCCACAATTAGTGTTTCGTCCGCGTGTGCGTGTTTGCACACTCTGGCATATGTGTATGTGTGATTTCTTTCAAGGTGAAAATCGAGGAGAATCCGAGAAAACGATTGGAACTCGATTTTCAGCCTCGCACGGGTTCCTGTGCACGATTAATTCATTTTTGGTCCTTGAAAAGGTGTATTTTCCAAATTTTTAGAAATACTTTTATCCATGGATGCTGTATTTGATTTTAATAATATTATAGGTCTTCAGATTTACTAAGGGGTAGTTAACTGTGCACTGGAACCCTTCAACCCCCTGCCTTTAATATTGTCACGTTTCAAGTAGACAGACTTCAATATACAATAAATGTATTGTTTGATGCGTTCTAGAATTCCTACAATTTTAAAATTGTAATGTTAAATAAATAGTAGGAATATTAGAATTTAGAATACAATAATTTACAATAAATTTCAAACGTTACCGAACACACCAAACGCAATTAAACGAATTTTATTTGACACACGTTTCAAGCTCACAGCATAACAAATTTCAGAAGAATAATTAGGCAAGGGGTTAATTATAAATAGAGAGAAAGTGTGCAGTGGCACGTGTATGACTAATCGCTCACGCGTGTGTATGTGTATGTGTGTGTGTGTGAGTTTAAGTTAAATAAAAATACATTATCGTATGTATATCAAATTTAGTTCCATAAGAATATATATAGGATTCATCTTTTATCCGTTTTATTTGTTGCTCGCGCGAGTTGTTTCATCGTCCGCTCTGTATCGTTGTACAGAGCGAAGGAAACAAGAGAAAGAAATAAAATAAAACAATAAGGACAGTAGGTGGCTTCGTTTTCCTCTAATCAACACGGTGTAACAGCTCGACGACGGTTAATTACAAATTAAGGCGATTTGATTCTCGATCAAGGCGTGCTCTTTACGTTTCCGATCGCGAAACGCAAAGAACGGCTACGTCCTCTAAAAACGCTACGAAGCTAAACCAAATGACCCCGTGTCTGCTCGTGTTCTCTGCTTCGAGAAAGATTTTCTATTGCGAAGAGATCGTCGAGCAGGATTTTTCATTTTCTTTTTGTTTCGTTCAAAAGTACCGTGTTTCTGAGTTGCAAAACGTCGACAATAATTGTTGGAAATGATTTATTTTATATTTCTAAGTAATAAAATATCGTTACGCGATATTACGGTATTATGCATTATATCTTCAAATAATACTTCCCATAGAATTCTTAGAATTCGTAATTTATAAAAGTAGAAATACTTGTTTAGAAATATTTCTGTTTCCAGAGAATTTTCTGTCACTTAGGAAATATAGCACGATAAAATTGACATTAAAGATTTGTCCCGTTGAAATGTAATAGCACCCTGATTTGTTAGGCCTTAGATAGAATCACATGGAAAATTTTGTCCTCAAAAAAAATTTCAATCGATCCACGATTTTATGTTGGATTCCAAGGATAAGCGTCTCGTTTATAACGTGAATATTATTTATTTATTATAATCTGTGTTGAAATTATACAATGCTAATTAATGTTCAAGTGTAAGAGGTACTCTCTTTAACAAACTGTATTACGTCTCGAGAATAGAACGAAAGAGAAACACGGTAATTTCTATCCTCGTATTATTTCAATTCAAATACAATTCTGCGCTTATTATTATTTTTTTTTTTTTTTTGTTCATTTTCTTCGAAATCGATTTCTATGGTTTCTCGAAGCGGAGTTCTGTCGATCGGTCTCGGTTACGAGAACGATCCTAGCAAAAGAGGGTATTCTATGATCTTCCTCTTTCTTCCTCGTTGGTTCCACTTCGCTCGATCGATCTCTCGTCTTCTGGCCGCTTCTTACATCAGCTTCATCTTCGCGCAATCGGGGCAGATGATGTCCTCGCCGTCGGTGATGAAACCATGGCCGACCAACGAGGTCTTGCAACCCGCGCAGATGAAGCAGTCGTTATGCCAATGTCTGTCCTCGAAAGAGATGAAACGAGTGCCACCAATACCTATGAACAACACAAATATCGTGTGTCATTTACCCCAATGTGCTACCTCAACGTTTCTTGGAACCAAAAGAGTTAATATTTAGAATGTTACGAGGGGTGGTAACCCCTGAAGGTCCTCGAGAATAAAAGGGTTAATATTAAATTTGGAGCGTTGGATTCACCAGGGTTAGTACTTAGGGAATATCGATTCGTCTTGAAAGGAATTAAGGGACACGTACCAGTGATCGGTTTGGAGCAGGCGGTGCATCTCTTGGCGAACAGCTCTCCAAAGCAATCGGCGCAGTAAGGCTTGTCGTCGCGAGACGTGAACCGCTGGCCAGCCAGGGAATTGTTGCAGTTGCTGCAGGTGAAGCAATCTCTGTGCCACGGCTCGTTCTTGTACGTCACACCACCGCTAGTGATGATCTGTCAAACAGAATGAATCCCATTATACATATGTATAATTTAAGGAAATATGGTATTTATATTTTAATAGACCTATGAACGTTTTATGCACATTTACTTGGAAGTTGAAAATAAAATAGATAAATGAATAATTTATAAACTAGCAAAAATAACAAGTTCTAGTCTTTGTAAAAGACATCTTAATAAATTTTATGATTTAATAACACTTTTACGGTCGTGCGTTTCATAGAATTTATGATGTTTGTGAGTTAGAAGTCTTTTTTTTATTTAATTAGAAGCTTCTCATAAAATTGCAAACAATTTCTTGTTGTCGCTAAAAAAAAATAAAAATTACCGATTTATAATTCTTCTACATAAGAGAATAGAATAAAATAGTCAAACATAAAAAAATAATGTGTTAAATTATACATAATTGCGGTGGATGGTGTACTAACCTTATTACACTTGACGCATCGAGTGGCAAACTTATCCTCGTAACATCCGGCACAGTAGATTTCCTGCTCCCGAGGGATGAAGCTCTTCGTCCCGATCGGGTTCTTGCACACCACGCAGCAGAAGCATTTCTCGTGCCATTGCCTGGTCTTGTACTCCATCTTCTTCGTACCTGAAACAAAAAGCAAATATTTTATCATTTCTGTCGAAAAAGTTTCTATGAACAACAAAATAATAGCAAATGACGTAGCTATTTAATCATTCATAAAGTAATTGCAGGGCAGAGAGGCCGTGGAGGGTTGGAATATCGTAAGGTTTCCCTGGGGTGCGAACAGGGTTGCAAAGCGTCTAGACGATCGCGTGAGGCGCCTCTGCTCGCGTGTACCCTCGCTTATCCGCTTTGCTCGTAATCCCGGAGTACGAATTTTCGAGTTTCTTTTCGAAGAATTGGAAAATCGTTTGTTTCTCCTCCAAGAAAGTTGTTATTGTTACACGGCGGGGTTAGAAAGTTTCGCGACAGGTGCAAAAAGTCTCACAGAACCGGAAGATAACTGGTCGAGATAGGTGTCGTCTTCCGCAATGCGGTTTGGAAGTTTTTGTCGCACCACTTTCTAGCCACGGTCAACGACGACCCACATCGAACCGTTCGATCCATTTCTTTTATTTCAGCTTCTATTTCTTGCTTGATATCTTAATATTGAAGGCCTCTGACTGTGGCCTTTAAGCAAAAAGTTAAAAAAATAAGAGATTTGTAGGAGATTTCACCCTCGACTCTTCAAAGATCATTAAATAACCCCAGTCAAATAACCCCACGTTCCATCACACTCTTGACATTGATCTCTAATCGCTCTCATCCGCGTGTCACCCCAAATCGACTCTGAGTTCGAGAATCGAGACATCGCAGCACGTGATTTCCTGTTTGTGGTCCGAAGTGAGTCAAGAGGAGGTTTGTGACATCACTTTGTCCGAGCAATAGCTCCGTATATGTATGAAGTCTGATGGTCCAAGGACGACGATGTGGTAATCTCGCGTTACTCGGCCAGAGACTGATCGGCCGTGCAAAATCGCGGCTTCGATTCGATTTATTAGGCGAGCCGTCGAAAACCCCCGTCCACTCCTTACAAGGAATAATTTCGTTCGTCGCGGTTGGTATTCACCTTTTCGATCGCGAGTCAAATTTCTTTATTAATCAACAAGGATTTGACAATTTATTTGTATTTTTAATAAAACCTGGAAAATTGTAATTTTGGGTAAGAGACGTCCCGTATTTTTCCTAGAAAGAAATGATGAAATATAGTTATTTGTATCGAATCGAAAATTATTTTAGGAGGATTTGAATGATTTCGTGTTGTACGATGGCTTCGCGAATCCGTCGGAAGCTGCAGTCATGGACCGCGTCAAGTCTAAATATAAATTCGCCAACCGCGAGAACGGTTGTGCACCCAGCAGAACTTCTCGAAGAAAAACACGAAAGTTTGGTCGCGAACGAAGAAGAAACGTTACCATAAGGTGTTGTGCAACGGAGAGGTACAATGTGTAACCCGAACGTCCGGTCCGTTTTTAAATCATCCGTTATTGCATAAGTGCATTTAAATGTTACATAAAAAAGAATCGTTCGCATTAATTTATTAGGCTGTTGCATACGAAACGGGCAATTTCGACACAGCCGAAAGCGCGATACGGTTTCGTGACATAAAAGTACCGCGAGATCACGCTTACGGCATATCAATTCGGGGATTATGCTTTTATGAAAATAATCGTACGGTTCGACCCGTAAATATGCCGAGACCATCAAATTATAATACTCTGATGATTTGAAAGTAAATTACGCCACGATGCTTACTTATTTATTCGAATAAATTCACTGTAATAATATTTCTAAGTAGGCCCTAAGGGTGGCAATTTTAGGAGTAATTAATTATTACAGAAATGATCTATTTTTCTTTTTCTGTTTGAAATTAGGAGTGATTAGGGGTAGGGCACAGAGACTTAAGTCCACCCCTGGACACTACACTTCGAGGTACTAAAAAATAAATAAAATTTTGGGAATTGAAGTAACGCATATGAATGTTCTGTTCTCAAAGCTGTCACGAGAGATTGCTCCGCGATAAGATCGTAATTTGTCGATTCGCATCGATTGATACTGATGCACCAATGTCCACTCGTATGACATCATCGATATTAATAGGACATCTTATCTGACTGTATGATTTTTTTCAATCGTCTGCGAATTATCCAGTTTCCTCGTTCAAATAATAGACGGACAAAGAGATTGTTAAAAAAATTCATAATTATTACACATCGAGTTGTTTTTCCAAAATAGTTTTTCGCGCGTACGATTCACGGGATGATTCAGCGTCCGAAAGGTTTTCGGTCACGTATTTATCGAAATAAGCGACAAGTGACATCACTTTAATCGCGCGGCCACGGATTCCTAGCCGTTTTGCCACGGCTCGTGACAAATATTGTCGTACGAGTTTCATTAGATAGATTTGCATTGCCAATTATACGCAAACGTAGAAAATAAAGATGCTGTATGGCGTGGAAATTAACCAGAAGAAGAAACTACGAGAATTTTCAATGCGTCGACCGTGTGTCTTACGATATTATTTATTTAATGACGCGTCGTGTGTTTAGTAACCCTTTCGTAAGCCACGGGACACGTACGTGTTGTTTAATTTTGTTAATCTTGCGTCTAAGAATATTTAAACATTAATATTGTTAATGGGATAATTAACGGGTTCGTTAGCAGAATCGAATGCGTGGCCGTGCTCGTGTTTCCACATAAGGTCGCGGTCCCAATCGGATTCCTCTCTCTTTCTTTAATCTTTCACAAGTTTCGATCGGCCTGTGGCTGCGAGCCGGTTGCGACCCACGATCTACGTGCCGATGTCGACCTTAGGAAAACTTTGAGAACGGGACCTTATACACCGCCCCCGCCTCCGCCGCTTTTGCAACGTCCGTGAAATCAAAGGACACCCCCTTTCCCTTCGCTCCCGATGGAATTCGTCCGCGTCCGATCGACCCTTAACCCTCTGCGATCTCCGTATTTCATTTTCCGTCTTCAAGAAAAATTATTTTCGGAGTATTACAAATATTACGTAAATAAATAAAATACGAAAATGATGGAATATTTTTGGAAGCAGCATGAAAATACAAAATATAATAAACGTAAGAGGTGACGAGAAGGAGCATAAGCCTCTAGTGAAGAACTTTCTCATTTTATATCTTTTATTTTCGAAATTCTAATTATAACCAGAGGCTTCTTACTTGGAAGCGTGTAAACAGAGTCGAAAGCGAATATACTTGTCCGGGATGAAGCAATCTTTTATTTTAGACAGAAAATATAAGCACATGGCTCTCCTTGAGCACGGGAGTATTGTGCATTATCATTAATAAATTCATCGCATCTATCATCGTTAATATACGGTAGCCGTACAACGGCGGGAACCGGAGGAAAATAGAAACTCTTTCGAGTTAAATTTAATAAAAGACTGTTGTACAGTGGAAAATGTTAAGTTGTTAAAATAATATTGTCGTAAAATACACGCAGAGCTAAAAAATGTAATAATTTATAAAGAATTAAACAAAATCTTAGATAAATTCTATCAGAAGAATAATTATCACCTGGGTCCGCTTTTTTCGGGTCTCCCACGAGACAATCCTTGCCGAGACAACACCTGAACTTAGGATCACCCTCCATGGGGAACATGCTGAATATCGCCACATCCTCGTCTTTCTCTTTCGCCCTCCTTATCCTCTCCTCACCCACCGTTTTCGTTTGCAAATGAAGCTTACTCGACAATCGTTCGCTCAACGTGTCCGTTGCCATTGTTTCAACGATCCAAAAACCACTCAAATTCCTGTGATCCTTCAACACGCGCTGTTTTCTTACCCTGAAGGGATATTCGTGTCCCAAACGATCCTAACACTTTGACGATCGCATATTTCGACAAATCAATTATTTCTGTATCGAAAATAGGAATTATTTATTGAAATCTGTTTCCAAATCGTGAAGAATGTTGGCCAATCGTCAAAGCGTTAAGAAAGATAAAAAGGAGATCGAGTGTCTCCATTCAGGTCGAGAAAAGGTCCTTTCACAATGATTCGCGTTGTTTCTTTTTCAAAATGAATCAAATACGAGGGATGATAATGGTGTACAAACACGTTCACGTCGATGACACGATACGATACACGAAGGGAAATGAAGTGGATGGTGCGATTGGCCCGGAGTCTTGCGAGCCACTGAAAGCTTCCGAAGGCGGAACGCTCGCTGGAGTCACCGGTTACATACACGAGCACGCGCAACGTGTCTTCCACCGAAGCTGATATCGAACCTTCCCGCTCTCGAACCCTTTAAATTTCATTCGAACGCGCCCGACCAACAATTGTTATTATATTTTTCGATCCTGCGCAAGAACTTTCAAATTCGTCCATCTTATTAGAAACAAACTATCTTCGAAACGTTGAAAAACGAAAATAAAATCAATATTTCAGGGGTTAATTCGCTAAATTAACAATTAGATGGAAGATTGTGAAAACGATAGATGAAATTTGTTGGAAATGAAATGATCGTAGCTTCGATATGGCAGCGAACGTGTTAATTGAGGCTCGATTACACAAGGATCAAACGAGTCTATCGGGTATAGAGAATTGTTTTTTCCGTGACGTTCAAGCGCAATGCATCACGTTAGATTCCAGCGGTTGATAGAGGTTCGAAAGGTCGATCCGTATACGGGCACGAGCTGGTACCGAGTCATTTTCACGGGCGATTCCTCGCTCGATCCTCTCGTTATCCGATTCTTCCAAAGGTTTAACGAGACTCCCACGCGACACCGCGTAAGTCGAAACCGTCCGAGACACGAATTTCGTTCGTGAAACCGATGGTACACCGTTAGAACTTCTATCTTTCGTTTTATTCGTTGAAACACGAAATACGATTTTTAAAACGAGTAAGTGGATACTCGATCCTTTCACTTCGATCAATGTACACGTACGTCCTTGAAAAATCAATTTCTTTATAGTGTAGAATATTAAAATGTTATAAATATTTCTTAATTTCTATAAAAAATTACAAAATTCTCGATATTCATCTAATTTCCAAACTCCTGAATTTAAAGAGAAGAATTCCAAGTTTCAAAAACGAACGCGCGAAGAATAGATTAAAATTCGATTAAAAACGCGTACTCTCTCGATGGTTGGTCGTCCGAGGGTTAGCCAGCGTACTTGACCGAATTACCCGCTCGTTTTATCGTTTCCTTTTTCCGTGGCGGTAGCTGCCCTCGAGCGAACCTTTTTTCCTTTCGTTAATACGCGTAATTATTGTTATATCGTATTCGACAAATATGGAGGTCGTTGTATATACGACACCTCGAACGATTTGAGCCGACGCCAAGTTATAATCATCGATGTAGTTCATCAGACCCGCTATTAATGTAAACGAGAGTGTACTAGTATTTTGGATTTATTTTCGACTCGTATTAAGTTACGTGCTCGGGGCAGTGGATCGTCGAATTAATCCTGTCTAATTCCGTAACGTGCAATCTTCGATAAAAAGCAAATGAGTGAAATTAATTAATGTCTTCTGGGTCTGAAGGACCCAGAGTGCCAAGGAATATAAAATTTAGACAATTATTCAAAGGCCAATTACCCTAATCCTAACAGAAATTGCCCCGATCCATTATTCGATGCCCATTCTAGAGCCAGACGAACCACCTGCACTGATTCACGACGTCGAACAGAGATCGCACACATCGAACGTTTCTTATTAAGGCAACCGAGTCAAGGTTCCGTCGAAGGTTCAATTTCAGCGAGGAACCGCTCGAACTCCTACGCTCTCCTTCGAGGAGGAAGATCTTCGAGGCTCGTTCAGGAGTCAACGACCTTGTTCGCCACGTGGAAAAGTTTGGTCGACGATGAAAGTTAGCCGTGGAGGAAGTCGGGAGAGATCGGTGGCGGGCCTGAAAAGTGGGTCGAAAAAGAAGCAAGAGGAAAAAGGTCGCGGAGCAATTATGTCTGGCCGACCTTTTTCGAGAGACTTAAGAACTTCTGAACGACTTGCTCGCCCCGCGCAGCCTTCGAGGGATCGCCCAGACGGCTCGGCGTTGGTGAAACACAACCGCACGACCTATATTACGGACCCAGGTGATTCATGCCTCGCGTCTCGGCCCATTGCAAGCGAATCATGCTAATTGACCCTACGATCGATCGCTAAAAAAATCCTCTACGCGCGTCAGTATTGACGAAGTTGTCACGAGCATCGAGATTTAGTGATGGACCTTCAGTGACTTCTAGATAGTAACACAAGGACAGGAGAAAATAGGGTTGGGATTAGGCTTAGGGTGAAATTTTCTATAAAAAAAAAAATAATGGGGTACATACCGGCACGGAAGATTTCGCCGCAACCATCGCAACGGCTGGCGAATTGGGCGTCGTAGCAGTTGCCGCAGTAGATCTTGTCAACCTTGCTACCGAACTGTTTGTCCACCAAGGACACTCTGCACCTGTTGCAGAGGAAGCAGGCCTCGTGCCAGTGCTTATCCTTGTACGACAAATCCTGGAAAATCAACGCACGGATTATCTCGCTAACGTTAATTACTTGTGACAGGAAGGACCTCAATTACGTAAATTATTCAATCAGCTACGAGGCAAATGACTGTGTAAAACAACATAATTTATAATGACTGTATAAAACAACATAACTTGTGATACACGGAAAAAGAGCACGATAAAATTATAAAAAATTTTGTTGCTTTTCCCTTGTAGCTCGTAAAGGTTAATACGACGAGACGAGTTTATAATCGTAGCAGAAGATTATATTGAAAAATAGGTTAATTGTTGGCATCATTGAATAAACCTTACTAAAACAGTCGTTTGTCACTTTAATCATTGAATGACCTTTGCTAAGACGAAGGAAAACAGAAAACGTGGGATAACTTTAAGACACCGAGGAGAATCGTTATCGCTCACGTGGACTTTAACGAGCCGAGAAAAATATTGACACTTCGGCAAGGTCGTTTTAATTTTCAGAAAAAAGAAACAAACGTTCTAATTAGGAATTTTAAACATTTTATAATCGGTGACGCATATTCATGACTTTAATAAGCCATTTCTTGGTTCACAGTGGTCTTATTTTAAAATACCAATATCCTAGACTTTGCGAAACGCACGAGCATCGAAACGTTAAGACGCAAGCACCGGATCGAATTCATTAGACGAAAGAATCGCGTTGAAATCGAGTCTTTCCATTTCAGGATCGATTATAATCGCGAACTCGTCGACCTTTAAGTGGCGCGAATGTGTCATTCCGTCGAGGAGAATCCTTGGCGCGAAGAAAAAAAGAAACACATAATAAATCGTCCTGTTTCGTGCAGACACCGATTTGTCATGAAAAAAAAAAAAGAAGGATTAGGCGTTTCGAAGAATTCGTGGGAAAATCCATAGGTTCGAGTTTCGATACTGTAGGAGGAATAACAAATGGCGAGAGGCGCGAGGCGCGAAACGGAAATAAGTTCTCTCTCGAAGCAGATAGTAGCAGGTACCTGCATCATCGTTTCTATTTCTAGGAATGAGTAAGTCAACGCCCATGCTCGTGTTCGAGTATCGCCATCTTAACCGATCATTATACACACGAACCGATAATAAGAGTCTTTTGCTCATTATATGTTACGGTTGATGTAACGAATCCGGTTTGTATTAATAATAACCTGTCATCGTTTGGAAAATATAAATAATAAATTGTAATAATCATATTTACCATATCACGGTACAATTATAAATAAAAAAAAGCAACAAAGTAAACACTGAACGATATAAAAGACACTAAGGGTAGGTTTGGTTCGGATGCCATAGTTGTGGAATATTAACAATTATTGATTTTAATCACTTTGAAATTTCCAAAAACAGTCCTTCTGGAAGGATGCACAGGCGCTTTTACAACACCCTGTAGGATGTTTGAACGTTCAGGAAATCGGCGATGGTAAAGGATATTTGATACGCACCTTGGAGTCGATACCGATGATTTTGTTGCACTCCTCGCAGCCATTCGCGAACACGTTCTCGTAGCACTTGATGCAGTAAGGATGCTCGTCCCTGAGCACGTAGCGTTGCCCGGTCAAAGACTCGTCGCACTGCCAGCAACAGAAGTGGCCGCTGTGCCAGTCCTTGTTCATCGCCTTCGTGTACTCGCCACTGAAAATCAACTGGAAAGGAAAACGCGGCAACTTTTAGACATGCACCATCCTCGGGACGAACCTCTCTTTTCTTTTCGTTTCTCTCGTTATACAGGTTGTTCCATGCAAATCGTTACAAATCCCTTTCTGTACTTCGAAAATCACATGATTCTTAAAAAAAATTGATTCTTTAGAATATTCTGTGGGAAGAAAGTATTAGAATGCAATGTTGAAAGGTTTTGGAGATTTTATTTTAAAAAATCGGAATTGGTAGTACTTGTTACCAGTAATTAGATAAATGGGGTGTTATTTAGCTACCCTTGGCTTTCCCAAAATAGTTTTGGCGCCATGCACCTATAGGATTGAATTACAGCACAGTTTCAGATTCAAGACATTTTATAAATTATTCATTCTTTCAACATTGTATCCTAGTATCATGAGTAGATCCTGAAAATATTTATAACATTAACAAGTAATCTTGGAAACAACGCATAAATGAACTTTTTTTTAATTGCACTGAAAGAAAGAGTTATAATTTTTAACATTTGCTTGGACCATACTGTACACCCGATACCCTGAATCAACATTCAAAATTACAAATGAAATGGAATCACTTCGATGGTAATTCGAAGAAACGGAATCAGAATCATTGATAACGCTCCTCTCACAGCATCATTTATTTTTTTTTTTTTTTTTTAACCAAAGTTCCTGATATCTCTCTCTTTCGTTGTTGTGTTGGTTGATTTAATATGTACCTTGGTTGAGTGCTGTTGTATGTGCTGGCTGAGTATTCTTTGTACGGGAGCATATCAAGTCGAATAAAATAATCATGTATCGTACGAATTGTTGCTCCTGTGAGAGAAGAGCGTCCCTCGAGAAGAACGCCGTCCCTGAAGAACTACGAACTCGCTTCAAATCTGATTACCTACTTCACAGTTTCTATATTTTCCCTAAATGCGAAATTCTATTTTCTTCGTTTGTCTAAGTATTTAATAACATTGGAAAATTGGGATACTTTCTTCGTCCTTTTGACGAAATCCTTAGAAACCGTACGAATAGGGAAAAATACAACTACTTCTATTTTTAGAATTTTCTTCAATTCAGAATTTTATGGAAGAGAACGCGAATTCCGTCCCCGTAACCTGAGAACTTCCGTATCGAGGAAAAGGCGACCAAAGCGAGAGTATTTTTGGCAATAGGGAATCCCCACTTCGAGTAGCTCACCAGATGATTCTCCACCGACTCTGATCATACCCTAAATCACAACTAAGCTTCCTCCCCTTTCTGCTAATTACGTTCAAAGGATCCTTTTCGACGAAGATTAAAATTACATTTGGACAATTTTGGAACTCTATTCGGAACAGTTTCAAGACGATTCCAGGATTCAGGACATGGTCATCCTGAAAATACCCTCGCTAGCAGAATCCACATGGAAGCACGCGGTTTATCAGGGTTGACGTGTCTCTTTCTCGAGGGCTCGATCGCAAACGGAAAGCTAACGTATGAATGATAAAGAAGAGAAGGAAAAAAAAGATAAAAATAAAAGCTAAGGGGTTGATCCGAGCTAACACATCTGCAGCCAGCACATACTCGTCGATGGCGTGGTGGTTCTGCGTGCTGTCGACCTCGGTGATCGTGACCTCGGCGTTCTGATCGTGGCTCTCCCTGCGTTTCGTCGTCTTCTTCACTTTGCGAACCTTACGCTCGGTGGTCGTGTACACTACACTGTCTACGTCCGCCATCTCGTCGCTCTGTTACGAGGTTCTGTCGCGATTAACCGTCTGAATACTACTAGATCTGAGGATCCGTACGCGAAACGTCCAGATCGAGAGACAAGGAGAGGGTGGCGAGCCGGATTCGGTCTATATGGAAAATGAAAAAGCAAAGGGAGAGCAGCGGTGTTGCGTCGGCCGTGTGTAACCAGCAGCTTTCGAGCTTGCGAACTGACTGAAATCTAGGATCGTACGGCTCCGGGCGTCATCATATCGGGACGCTATTTTCGGCGTCCCGACGACTCCAGAAACCGCGCCGCACCAGCGTCGCGACTACCACCGTCCTACCCCTCTCTCTCTCGCGCGCTGCTCGCGCCGGCGACGACGTTCCTCCTCGACAGAGGAGAAGCGGATTCTTGATGCAGTGTGCCGGGTGCAACTTTTCTACGACGCCCGTCTCTCTCTTCTTGTCTCCTTTATCGTTGCTTCTTGTTTTGCCGGGGTCCATCCTCGTTACGACGTTGGGAAACGGACACCGACGGGTCACAGGTTCGATACGCGTTTTTTTCTTTCTCACCTTCTTCTTCCTCCTCTTCTTCTTCTTCAGGATCTTTCTTCACTACTTCTAGCTTCTTTAAGTACAGGACGAACGGTGAATTTGTACTTCAGGTTCCTTTTATCGAGCTTTATTGCCTTTCCAGCAAACGATTTCAAGGACTTTGCCATCTTTTTGTGTATGTTACGCCAAAATTGTTCAAAATTGATTTTAAACGAAGTTTCAAAGGGTCTGAAGCTTTCCGTTTGCGATTCGATTTTCAAAGGATTCTTTTATAAATTAATCTCTGAACTAGGGTGAAAATTGGATGATCAAATTTCCAAATGGAAAATGGAATCTGAAGATTTGATTACAATTCGATGTTCAATAAGAATCATCCGACGATCAAAGCTGTACGTGTAATGAGGTCTAATAAATGGTTCAACCAGTTGATTTACACGCTCGATGTAACTGGACACCTCCTGAAGGATCAAGCGTGTAAATCATGGACAATCGTCGCGTGTCGCTTTATGATCTCCAGTTACGAGGCGATTACGGAATCCGCGGCCGGATCTTGCGGCCTAAAACGCCGAAACACACTCTCGGCTCGGGCTTGCAGCATGTATTTTTGTCCAACTCGATTGGATTAACAAATTCTCCAAATTTCTAACAGTATTCGTTTCAGTGACAATTCTGATTAATACCTTAACTAATGTCTTAATTTTTCAATTCTGTAACATTATTAATTGTTTTGATTATCAGCTCAGGATGTTGATTGTAAACGATTTATGAATTTGCGAGATTTTTAGCTTTTCCGGTACGAAAATAGTTATTGAACTAATGCCACGTTAACTATTTTTACACTCGAAATAGTTTGAACTCTGTGCAATGCAATGAACTTTTTCCCACGCGTTTTTCAACATAGAAACAGTTCGCAACATTTCATATTCCTCGAGTGACTCATTTATTTTGTACAATCCGGATTATTTCATCGTTATAAATTAAACACAAGTTATTATTAATAAATTCGAAGAACGCCAATAAAGAATCACATCATCCTCTTATTTTTCACTTATTCTGCGGATCAATCGAAATTTGTCTACCGTTTTCATAATCGGTGGCAAATGTGTGCAACACTTCTTGTTAATAAATAATTGATGTGAATCTGTTGGACGTATCGCGATACAAAGAAAACGAGGGGAGGAATATGATCGTAAATCATGAAGGAGATTCATGAAACGTCGCGATGTCGGGATTGCTTGATCGCGTGCCAAACAGGTGGTTCCTGGTTACGGCGGGGGTTGAAACCGGTCGAAAAATAGAATCCCCTCGGAAAAATAGAGAAGAAATCCACGGTGTAATTGGGTCGGAATGTTTCACACATCACCAATACCTTCGTCCACCCACGTGAAACGCCTTCGGGGATCTTTCCTCGATGAGACGGTCAAAACGACCGCTAAACTCGACGAATCGTCATCGTTCGTTTGGAAAATCGCGAGAAACGTCCATGAAGCATTGTAGAAGATTCGTGAGAATAAATATGGATGGTACGTCGAATAATCAATTGTCATTTGTGACACGTCAACGTGGGGGGTCATCGATGACCGGCATTTTTAATTAAGTACAGCTGAATAAATTAAGATAATTTTAATATTTAATATTTGATGCGTAATATGTGAAAGTTTATCCATTTAATATTCAATATTTCAATTTAATCATTTTAGTGCTTTCAATTTGCAAAATTTCCAAATTTAGCAATTCCAATATTCGTGGAACGTCGGTGACTGTATAAATAGATATGGAAAATGAAAGTCGACCGTGACAGGGGGATATCGCCTACGCGAATTCGAGGATCACGACGGGTAACATAATATCTAGCGAGGGGTCCGGAAGAGGCGCGCGATGATTAAAAATATAACTGCCTGGATAAAAAATCGGGTCGGCCAAAAAGAGTGAGATACCGTGAAGAGGTCTTGTGGTGACACACAGTGGTATGGGACTGACTTTTAATAGATCGAAAGAATTGAATTTCTAAGTGATATCTAGACATTTCATTTCAGATAATTCACTGACACTGTAAATTTAATATAACTAAATGTAGAAATTAATAGAAAAAATATTGAAAATTATAAATATTTACAAAGTCAACTTTTTTTCATGCCTTTGGGTAATGAATACAACCTCTTGGCCAGTGCCAATTCAATTAAATAAAGTGTCTCGATTCGAGCACAAAAGAAAAATTTGGAAAAATCGGCTCCCATGCCATTGGATGATGGGAAAACCCTTTCGAAAGTGTCGTATATCGTACGAAATGTCTCGGTTCCACCGCTAACGTATGCGTATATTATTTGCAGACGGGTAAGAGATTGATATTTTGGGAGACCCCACGCGAGGCACACGGCACCAATGAACGAAGCTACGAAACGTTCGCTCACTCTCTTCAGCTTCTGTTTTCCTACCACGTCCTGGCTCCAACGCATTTTTTATATTTCCCCTCTACAATGAAACTTCCAAGCGTTTCCCAACAACAATTTTGGGAATAACAATGACGGTCCGTCATTGATCTCGTTGAGGATCGCACCTGCGACATTCTTGGACAAACTCGTGAGACAGAATTTACAACTTTATCAATCTTTTTCATCCACTCGATAACATATTGTTTTATTTTTGTTTCAAGATTAAAATTTCGGTCTGTGTGATGTGTAAGTGTGAACCTCAATAGCCCAGAATTCTATGAATTCTTCTAACACTTTATGATATCTGATAAATCCATTCCACGTATTCCATCAAATTGTTCAATTTATTGCTATTAAAAATTCTAGAATTTCTAACGCTAAACAATAACAGGGATAACAAACATGGGACTCGGATTTTCTAAGGATTCTTGGAGTACTCTACTTCCGCAAACCATTCTAAAAACTTTGGATCTAATACTAATGCTAATATTAACACACTACAGAAGTCCTTGTGATCCTAACAATAAGGAAAACAAATGGAAATCCCACAATAGTTTGAGTGGAGGAGGGACAACGCAAAAACGAATTCTTGCAATACCTAACGGTAGCTCGCAATCCATTCCAATCACTCCCCCAAATCGTTCAATTAGTTGCTATTAAAAACCTTGGATCATCTCCTAACGCTAATAATAGCCGGGACAGAGAGAAGCCGCGGCGCAAGCGTGTACTCGTCAAGTTTAAATGCGAGTGGGTGGAGGTGGAAAGAAAAACAAGAGTAATGGGTACTCCACGAGAGAGATACACAGAGAAGAAGGGGGGAGCTTCATTGATTGCGTCATTACCCAGAATGCTTGATTTGGATCAGGATCCGGTATCGAGTACTGTATCGGTCCAGTTCCTGCACTCACGTCCTCGGCGTCCCAGTAATCCTCATCCTCGAACGACGACAAGGACCTGGAGTCCTTTCTCCTCTTGCCGTTCGTCTCCCTCGAGTCGGAGTCGGTCAGGATGGCCCGTATTCGCCGATAATCCTCCTCGTCGGCCTCCTCGAAGCTGGATATTTTCAGCAAACGCGACGCATCCTTGGCGGTCTCGACGGAGGAGGTTGCGTTAGTCACCGCGAAGGCATCCGTGGTCGCGTGTTCGGCCTTGTCCCTGGAGGAGGTGGACACCGGTCTTCTATTCTTGAAGGACCTTCTGGCAACGCGATCTTCTCTCCTACTTTCGGACAATCCGATCGCCGAGCCCTCGAATTCGCTCGGGATCGCTTGTTCGGTCAGTGTCTCGTCGAAGCTGGTCTGCACGGACACGCTCTTCCGGCTGTCGGACCTGGACAACGCTGGACTGCCCAGGGGCGAGGTGTTCGTCGACTCGTCTCTGAGTTCCTTCCTCTGCATCGAGATATCCGACTTCCTTCTCTCCGGTTCACGATGCCTCTTCGATCTTCTGGAGGTCAGATTCTCCGCCGATTTGCTCACCTCCGCGTTCTTCGACTTCAGCCTCGTCGGCTTCCTCACTATCGTACCGGAAGACTTGATCCACTTCCTCTGGCTGGCAACTTTGGTTCCTTCTTTCTCCACTGTTTCTTGATTCGACGTTTCTTCGACGTTTTCGATATTCTTTGTCATCTCCGGAGATCTCGAGTGCGATCTCCTGAAGAGCTTTCTCGGTACCTTCTTTTTCTGGGCGGAATCGGACTCGTCGACCGATGATCCGCCTTCCGAAGGACTCTTGTATCGTTTGATCACGGGGATCGCTTCGATCGATTTCATGGTGGGTGCCTCGTTCCCGGAGTCGTTGTCGAAGGACGTGCCCACGTCGCTGGACGCTCCTGAGCTGGACATCTCGTTGTCCAGACTGAAGGGTATGGGCGTGAGTACCCTGACGTACTTCTCAGGCTCCGGATTGATCAGGGACAAAGGTCGCTCTCTGGAGCTGCTTTCTATTCGCCAGTTCTCCGCAGCATCCTCGAAAGAGGTTTCCCTTTGGTACTTGAGGTCCTCTTCGACCTGATCCTCCTGTGATTCGCTGGCCTCCACCAGGTAATTGAAGTCCGGGCTGAGCCTGGAGTCCGGACTCCGTCTTCCAGAATCGCCCAGGTACTCCCTGGTGCTCCATTCCGACAGGGTATTGGCGTCGTAGTTCTTGTCCAGGGAGCGCAGCTCGGCTCGGATACGCAGACTATACTCGTGGAGGTTCTCCAGTTTGTGTTTGGCGCTTCGGGGTAGCCTGGCGTCGCTGGAGTGCGAGTAGCTGCAGATGGAGTCGTGGGTACTGCGGTTATCGCTGGTTACATCGTGATACGACAGACACGGGGTCGCTGGCTGGTTGATCCTGATCACCACGCCGTCTGCCACGTGTCTGAGACACGCCAGAAGTTCCAGCACGCCCACGCAGCCGATCAAGATCGACAACATCAGACCCATTTCGAAGGACGCAATCGAACTTTCCCATAAAACAGGTTAACCGCGTTGGAGGATCATCGAAGTCCACGAAAATCACTTCTGCAGGTTCATTCTAGGTCGTGTCGTTATTCTTCGGGTCTTATTGCACAGGAGTATTCGAAATTCTTCTTTATTAAAAATTAATCAAGGTCACACTCTGCCTTCTTCTCGAAATAAAAGTCAAAGTCAAGGCTTCTCTATCGGAGAACCATCAAAGTTCTGCACAAATCACTCGAATAGACTTGAACACGTTGGCAAAAGCTGAAGTTCATCCTCTGCGTCATTCTTCTTTGGGTCGCTTAGGGTCCTGATTCAAGGGTAAGGGTACTTCCACAGAGAATCACTCGCACAGCTGACCGGTTACATCATTGCTCGTCTCGTGATTGTTTTCCAGGTCGAGCGTCGGACACCTGGGTTCCAGGGAGCATAAATTACCAAAGATTTTTCTGGCCGATCCTCCGCCGGGCTGACGTCACGAGGCGGTTCTAGGAGGGGCACCCGCCACCCACGCCCGATCCGCTTCTCCAAGCTGAGCAGGCAGACAGACAGTCGCGAGGATGGCTGCAAGTTGTCGAGGGAATCCTGGGGGCCAGGCCGCCGCGTAGCTGTCCTCCTGGGTCCGATAGAGGAGCCGATGATCAGACGATTATTCGGTTATCCATGCTGCCGGATGGCGGCCAGAGAACTGTTTTATTTTCCTCAGGCAAACCGTTCGGCCGGGAGGCGAAACTGGTGGCCGTTCGGCTCGTTATGTCGACGTAACGTTCGACGACGGCTAAGGCTAAAGTTAGCTCGAATGTCCCTGGACGCGAATCTCTGTCCTTAATGGCCGGCTCGCACGCCGGCTATCGATCATTCTCGTTCGCCGGGATAATTAACCCGTTGCCCAATTTGGCAGTACCGCGGCGATTCTGGTCGACGATCCTCGTCGCGCGACGCGGATCGCTGCTGGCCGCCGATACGATCGATGGATCCTCTCTAAACTCTAATGACCCCCCGCGATCGACGATACCAGATTCTTGGGCGCATTTTTCGCGGCGTGGGCGTGATGTTTCAATATTTCGGTGCCGTCCGTTTGGCAGATCGAGTTGCGAGCGTTCCGTGTGCTTGGCTATCGGTCAAACCTCGGTGAAGCGTGTTGTTAAAGATGAAACCTCTAATTGCTACAGGAACCAGGAAACCGGGGACACCGGGGAACCTTGCCCGTGTGTTTTTGCGAGCAAAACACTATTGCTAAACTATCAATTGCATAAATGTTTTGTAAGCTGCCATCTCGGAGTGTTAACCCTTGAGAAGAATAGCAGCTAATTCAAATTTATTACTATCGTATTTTTATATATATTTTACCTTATGTTTATATTCAATCTCAGATTTACCTTTCGATCTAAAGATCCATAATTTCAACTTGAAACTTATTGGTCCATAACCGATTTCTTACAAAAGAAAACAATGTAAATTTATGTTTCGATTCGATAACAAAGTTTGAAAAGGATCCAAAGCCAAAGTGAACATGTTTATGTTCTCTTTGAAACGATTTGCCAAGTTTCATCCCTTACAATGAAAATGAAAATAAAAGAAGGAAGTTCAAGGATCGGATCTGATTCCAGGCAGCTGTGTATTTGAGAAACGATCGCGTAATCGTCGGGATGTTTACACGTCTGAATTTTTCACGTGGTTCGAACAATTTTATTTCGGTTAGGATCCAGCCGATTCTTCGATACACGTTTTGCGCCCGGTACGTCGGTCTGGCTACTTTCCAACCAGATATCGAAACAGCCAAACATTCGAGTCCGCTTATCGAACTCTCGATGATCTATATTTGCGCCATGCCAGAACACGCATACCGATCGATTGTTCTTTCATAGAAATCACCAGCTTTTGTGAAAACCGATACCGTCTCCTTTCACTGTCTTTTCATTACGAATCCTTGACACGGGTGACACTCGAATTTATCACCTATATTTTTAGAAGTTTGTTTACCGAATTAAAAATATTTTCGATACGAACGGAACACCGTGAAAATAACAGACAAAACTTTTTAATAATAAAATGACCATTTATATTCTGCAAGTATAATTTAATCTTGGTACGATATTGTTTGCAAAATGTTTGCAAAATAATTTGGTCCTCAAAGGACTGTTGGCGAGCAACCCTTAACCCTCTGCCGGAATCGAAAGAGCAAAGGAAATATAGAAGGCGTCGCTGAAGCAAGTGCTGAATGAACCGATTCGATGAAGGAACGCAAGGTTATCGTTTTCGTGTCAGAAGGAAAAGATCCTGACGTAAGTTCCGTTACGATGGTCCGGACGAAACGCAACGGGCTGCGTAATCCTCTAGCAAAACCACTTGGTTCGCAACCGAAGCTCGAAATAAACGTATCGTCGACGACCTATCGGGACGTGACTGAAAATAAAACGCGACTTCGTTCTGGCTGGTATTCCCGAACAACGCCCAATCCTATCTACACCTATCAACCACATTGTTACCATCCGAGAATAATGCAAAATCAAATCTCTAATAACAGAAATTTCAATTCTTCAAATTTCTGATAGCCAAAGGACAATTTTCTAATAAATTTGATTTGTCGACCTAGAGACGTCACTCGAATATCATGAAAATATCAAATCCCGCGTATTTTCCCGAATAATTTGAAACGTAGGCGATTATCAATCACGAGTCCAGAACGGCGGAATTAATTTCTCATCGGTTTGGCAAGCGATCGCGGTTGGACCTTGACCCTTGCCACTTGCGGTTCTCGGCTAGAAAACGTACGCAAAACTTCCTCCAGCAGGCAAGATAACGGAATAAGAAGAATAATAATAAGAAAAAGACAGGGTGATCGATGGACGAAAGTGTCCGTAGAAGGAGCGAGCGAGGTTCAGGAGGATTGCGAAGGGGTCGAAATTAGTCGACCCGGTTGCCACGAAAGCCGGTTCCTCTGGAGGGAAACGGAACAATGCCAATGTTATTTCGGTCGATGATCGAACGTGTGTGCCACGGTCGGAGAAAAGCGTGCCACCGGATCTCTGCGGAGCCACTTCGCGAACCGACCGAATTAGATCGCTCAGGAAACTTTACGATCGCCGGCTACCCCCTCGCGAACGCGACCTTTTGCCCCGTTTCGTTCCAATTGGTGCCATCCTTTCGCTTTCAGCCCCTAAACCTTTCGTGATCCCCCAGTATCTGCTCCAGAAACAATTCTTACTTTTATAGCGTTTCGTTTCGACTGTGAAGTCCCTCCAGTCGTTCAACGATGTTCTATCTTGTTTAATAGCAGAACATAAATTCCAGATTCGAATGTTACAAACCTGACCCGTTAGCGCAATTCGATTTTACGTGTAAATCGTTAATTTTCCTTATCCGTTTTAACACTGCAGCGATAAATATTTATCCTCGTTAAATAACCTTGCGATGAATGGACGTCCGCTTTCAAAAGGATATCTGAATAGGGTTTCAGAGTGTAAACGATCGTTTTGTGGGTCATTGATTGCCCGTGGCGTTTACAGAACGAGCCGATCCGTGATCGTAAAGCAAATATAAATTGATAGCCGTATAGGAGATCGTTGACAGAAATAGAGGGGCCGGTGTTGCAACGGCGAAGATGAATGGCGCGAATTCGGGTCATCGAAGTGACACGCGCGTTCATTCGGCAAAAATACACGAAGTAATCGCCACCCCCGGCGATGCTCGCGCGAGCAAAGGGGTTGCATAGCTCGCGAGCCACGAATACTCCCTAGGTCTTTGCTCTTGACCGCTTCCGGGTCGTTGGGCCGGTCTTCTTCCACTCGACGCTACTCGCGCCGGCACAAACAGACTCGCCGTGTACAATATTCGTAGGGTCCGTTTGTTTTTTAATCTTGCTCCATATTTTTTTATTACAAATATCAAGAATCTTTTTTAATGATTTGAATTAAAATAAAGGCCCAATTAAGAATCTTTCACAAACACTTGATATCTTTGGCAAACGAAGTTTCTTGAAACAAAACATCGGACAAAAACAAGAATGCGATAAATTATTCGCACCACCTCGAGTCAGCTCGGAACACCGTGACATTATGAAATATCATGTTCGTTTTCGTGCTGAGGTTGGCAAACAAATTCTCGACATCTTTCCCTATGAAAAATAGTAGTTTTCCATCAGAATGATTTATAATAAAGTTTCACTGAAATTTAAGAGAGGGTCAGGAATCCAACCGTGTACAAGTTGAAGATAATTTTAATGAATACAACAGGAGCGTGTTTCGAGTGTGCGTTTTCTTGTAAAATTTTTACAAATCGCGTAAACTACTGTGGAGTTTAAAATAGAAAACCAGACGGAAATTTTACGAGTACTCTATACCGGTTCATTGCGTCACTGTTACGCTATGCTTTTCTATAAAGACCGTTTGTTCCCTGTTAGAGACTCAGAACGTATTCTGAAACGATTGACAGGGCCTCGATAACGAAATAAAAATGTGGGGGAAGGTTAAAATTATTTCGTACAAGACTCAGGTTTCGAATAAATGTGAATTTATAAATTATTGATACTTTTATTTCCATTCGTGTAACCGAGATAATTGATAAAGTGTCAAAACTACGTTTCCAAAAGTACACACCCTATACACTTCAGCTTTTAAACGATACATTTCAATAGCCTTCTCGACAAAAAATTCATTGACTACCTAATTAATATTTACATATGCAAACGATACTGTGTGGGTAATACTGCCACTTTTGATCCAACCAGTATTTACAAATGAAACGTGTTCACAGGTAGAGATAAACTCGTGTGAAGGGATAGAAATGCTTGTGTTCGTTTTGTATGTACTTTATTTGTCACAGAGAGATCGAAGGGTGTCGAGTGGTGGTGGCTCCTCGGGGTGTCAGTGGCTCGTGTGTGTGGCTGACTTACCAAAAACTCGAGGCCACCCTTTCTCTGACGGATACTCGACGAGTAATCGAACCGAGTTCTAGAAAATCGGCGATTTCCTCGATTATTCGCACGGTTTGCACGAGCTTTCGTTCGCTTCCAATTGAACTGACTCTAATAAAAGACGGTAACCGTCTTTCGGTTCTGGACAGTCGGGCACGAAACGTGGTGGGAGCTTCGACAAGAAATCAAAATAGATTACCGACCGACCCGGCAGGTACCGATTAAACGTTCGGTTTCCGGTTGGAAGAAAACCAATTCAGACGGACGAGTTACACACGAACGTGTAACGCGGTAACAAACTGCGCCAGCTGACACTTCGCAGCCCCTCGAAACTAACCACCGAGCCTTTTATTTAGAGTGTTCCGTGTCTTAATGCGAGACGTAGAGAAATGATAGTTAATTGGACTGTTCATTTCACTTAGGGTTTTAGGGGTGACATGGAATGTTGTAGAAAATTTCAATCGAATGTTGAAAGTATAATTACGGGTGGAAATCTTAACCAATTCGGCTTGGAAATTTCGTTTAATATAACGTGAAAATTTGATCTAATTTTGACCTGGAAATCTTGACTAATTAGCCGTGAAAATTTGGACCAGTTCGACGTGAAACTATTAACTAATTTGACACAGGAATTTGGACTAATTTTAGGTGGAAGTCTTGATTAATATAACGTGAAAATTTGGACTAAATTTTCCGGTCCCAAATTTCACTTGCACCAATCGATATATCAATAAGAAGATATAAATAAATTTTCTAGCAACGTGATTCATTCACTTGGATGAAAAATGACGAGCCGTGTCCACCTGAAAATTGTTCCCCCAAATAAATATAGGATTATTAATCAGGGAGTGATGGAGATAAGAAGGCCGCGGTATTTGGCCAAATCGTTGCCGATTTATTTCGCGTTTCTACAACATAATTCGCGTTGCGCAGCATTGCTTGACGAACAAGCTTGTATGATGTTCGCCTTCTATCCTGCCCGATTCCTATTTCCGTCCATCTAAATAAAGCCGAAAGCGGCCCAGTTCCACCGAGACAAACTCCCCGCGATTCCAACACACTTAATATCATTATGCTCCAAATATTTTTGGCACAAATAAACAATATAAATTGTGATTTATCATTATTGAAAAATTGCCCACTTAACCCTTTCCTATTCAACAGAACGTACGAGTCGTACTTGATTGGAGTATTCGATTACTCAATTACTTGATCAATTATTAGTACCAAATAAAATTGTAATATTAAATTAATTTGATTAATTATTAAATATTGCCTTTTGAAAATCTTCAATAATGATTTTATGAACTTTCCAAGTGCAATAACGAATAATTTATTTAATGATTCATAAATTTTTTTCAGTTGAAATATTTTGTAAAAGAATAATCGAAAATGACCGAGTGTTAACTTTGAAAGGTTCTCTGCAAATGAGGCTCGTGTAAAAATCGAAGTAAAAATGACTTTCAAGACCGTGTTGAATTAATTGACAGCGCAAAGCTGGTTAACGTCGCCGATGAATGGTTGTTAAGAACCGAAAACAACGATCTCGTAAATTTACGAGCAGTAAAATCGTCGAGGTTGGCACGAACCTTGGCGATTTATGCGCACCTTGACAGCTGACTTGGTACATTTGGGTCAACCCGACGAGATTTCACGTTTGCTTAACTCGAAAGCGATTCAAAGGGGAACCCGTGTGCTGTTTCGTTGTCGAGACATCGCCGTATTTGGACAAACCCGACTACTTATCGTGTTCGGAGCTCGACAAACGCCCAACTACCAGAAAACATTCATACTCGTACGATATCTTCATCTTACAATTCTTTTTTTAATAATCAAAAAGGAAATTGTAATTCTTATTTGAATTAAACGCGTTCAGTGTTTCCCGCGGTCAGATTTGAACGAATATATCGAAAGGAGGTTCGAGTATCGATACGATAGAAGTTCTATCGTCGGTAAAAAAGATTTCAGTAGATAAGAACGTTTTTAAGCAGACCAGAAGCAGCGGTCGATAACTGATTATCGACAGATGGTAGACTTGTCTGATCATTGCTGGTTAATACTACTTGTTTCGGTTTATTCGATAGGTGGATTGCTATGGAGGTCCAAAACTTCAATTTTTTAATATTTAAACTGATAAAATTGATCTTTTTAATGTGAGTAAACTAACTATTACTGTCCATAAAGTACACAGAACTTCATTTTGTAATTTTAACAGTATCAAGTATTTTTCTTCTTCTACATTTGTTGTAGCAGTGAACTTATTGAAAAGGGTTTGAACAATTCTAATACCAATTATGTAGGAATGGAAATAAGAGCTTACCTCGTCGCAGGCAGCACACCTAGGTTTCAACTGTTCCGCGTAATGCCTCTCGCAATACAGAGTGTCGTCGTGCACGCAGTATGCAAGATCGACCAAAAGTTCTTTGCACTCTGTGCACCGGAAACACGCCGGATGATAAAGAAGGCCCAGTTTGCTCGCTGATACGGCAAGACTGCCGTATTTTATGGGTGTATGACACGCACCGCAATCCTGGGAACACCACAAACGTATATCAGAATAATCATCAAGCACGTACTTCAAAGATCTAAGATAATAACTTTATATCTACCAAATGTATAATTTGTGTAATATTTGTATTTGCTATATCGAAATACTTACGAAATCTCTTTCTTGCACTTCCTGGACACTACCGATGTCCAGCGCGATCTCGTTCCTCGCCGCCATGAAATCGTCAGCACTGCTGGCGTGTTTCGGGTTCAAATGGCGACAATAGGCTCTGGCCAAGTCCTGCTTGGGCAGCTGAATCGCCAATTGTCGGTCCCTGTATCGTTCACCCGGTGTCCCTAACCTGGGCACCGAAATTTCTGGCAGCATCGAGAAGTATTCCTCCACCTGCGGACCAGAGGGACCATTGGAAACCATACAGACTTTTTTATTTCGATATATCGCTCGAATGAATTGGGAAGCATGAACGGATAAGGTTTAGTCTTGAGGATTTTGGAAAATTGTAAGCGTTGGAAGCGCGCCAGAACGTGCGTGCACACGCGTAAATCCGACCACTCAACACTTTCACGGCCGCGGTGCAAAAGTCCAATAATAATTGGCGTTTATTTTATGAATAATCAGATCGCTTCCGACAATTGTTGAATCTTGTACGCTCGAATTGTTTGCGCCCGAATCAAACAGGAAGCAATTCCTACGTCTTCAGGCTGGCATGAATGAAACTATCCCGATGTAAACGGATCGAATGCTTAATTATTAAATGTTTGCACGGTATAAATTGAATCGAAAAAGGAATTGGAAGAATTCGGGTAAGGGTTAAGTCTACTGACCTTGTGAGCTGGAAGGCCAGGAGGGGCCCACGCGAGGCCCTTTGTTCTCGGGTCGAAAACGGTCGGGGACGATGGTTCCTCGCCTTTCAGGCCCAAACGAGACCTGACCGACACCCATTCTTCGTGGCACACGTCGTGCGCCTCTCGAGGACACTTGCAACTCGTGCAATTCTTTCTGAAAACGAAACGAAACGCATACCCGTCAGAATCTTCATCGACGTTTCAGGGGATGCTATACAAAAGATACTGAACGAGATTCTTCGAGAAATTTATTTCTGTTAGGAACGGATGTTAACAGCTTGTTGAACGTATCTATTAAGGGTAGAATATCAGGGACGTTAAATATTTGCCCCCGGTCTTTCATTAACTCCGGATACGCCTCGTGTCCGACAGAACCTCTAATCGAGTTTTACTGCGCCTGGAGGCGGACACTTCCTGTCAGTCTATCATCAAATTAATGCAAATATCCTCGTCTTTTTTTGGACCGCTCGCCCATTCCTGTATCCTCGATCCACTTTCAACCCTCGTCAAAAAACTTACTTAACGACCCTTCAGCTTTCAATTCTTGCAGATCCTTTTTTCCAAGCTTTGAAATAGCGAAATAATTAGGTGGCACCCCGAGGAAATTTATAAGTATTTGTAAATATTTTCAAAAATAAACATACCAAAAGAGATATGTTGTTGTTTGAAAATCGTTCGCGCAGTTCCACGAATAAAAAAGCGAAAACTTTCCTCGGAACAATCCACGATTCAGGAATAGCAAAAGCCACGTGTAACACGCCAGCGATTCGATCGAACGCGTCAATCGTATAATCGAGGGGATGCATTCGTACCACCGCACCCTGCCGGACGCGCTGGTGTTGAAGGTCGAACTTCCCTTATCTCTTATCCCTTCCTCCGTGCACTCGTCGCCGATAAGGGGCACAATTATCTCGAGGGGAGGACAGGAAAGAGAGAAATAAAACGTCGGGGAACGGCTGGTGGGTGTCGGTGATTCGCTCGTAAATTCGCGAAATCTGATTTCATTGAGACGGGTGGGGGTGGCTTAGATGATAGCTCGTTAAATTTAACAGTGGCAACGAACGCGTTAATGGACCCTCGTAAAATTTAGAAGGGGGGTAGAGATATATTCGCGAACGATGCAATTTGACACCTGACTCCGGCCATGGGTAGATCGTCGCAATATAATATTTCGATCGATGAGTCGGAGTTGTGATTCTTTTTGAAATTTCAATTTTTTATGGTGGGCAGGTGGATGTGTTTATTGATATAGAGGCAATGGAGATGTGTTGAGCTCTAAATAAAATGAAATGAAGACATTGAAGAAATAATATAATATTCCAGAGTGCGAACAAAATCATGAATTTTTCCTGGATGAAGAAATTCGCAGAGAACCTTCTAAGAACTACTCCCAGAAGACTAACACTAAACGCTCCCCATAATGTCACTGGGACGGTCACCCTGTTTGTCATCGAACCGTAACACGCCATCCGCAAAGAACATTTGAATTCTTGACTCCCCCCGCACGCGTCCTTGTTAGGATGGCGTTAACACCGAATCCCTGTTTCTCTCTCATCACATCCTCTTGATGGTTTACGAGGCCCATGAACCAGAGGGTGGAAGCAAATTAACGTCGACGCCTCGTTAACTCCATGAAACGCAATATTCGCATGTGGACTATAATTCATTTCGAATTCAACAGTGAATGATGATTTTCACGAAACCAATACGTATCTCTGAACTTTTAGAGGTCGTTAATTAACAGTAACAATAAAATTAAAAAATTGTCAAGTTTATATTTTTCGTAACTTGGAAACTTTGAATATTGTATCACTGTTCCATGTTAAATTTCCAATTGAAAATCAAAATACACATTTTCAATCTGTTCTCGTTCATTCCCTGTAAAACTAATTAAGCCATGGATCAGTGAGTCGTTGAGAAGATAAAACCAGTTCGAAGGAGGGCAGACTACCATAAAAATTTGCTGGGATAATTTATGATGACCCCAGGCGTGTCACACACGACTATTTGCGTCCTTTGGTCCACGCAATTAATTCCCCGGACGATATATAAACCGAGCGATTTGTCCTGACGTTCCACGATGGGTGGTACAAGCGCAGCGCTTGTAAACGGCGCCGTTCGAGCGGAATCTGGAAAATAAACGTAAAAAAATCGAAGATGTTACGCCGCCATCATCGACTTACACCCATTCCCCTTTCGCTGCTGCTCGTTTAATCTTCATTTGAATAATTTGATTAGCTCGAAAATAAGAAAAACCCTATATACACGTCCTTGAAAAATAAATTCTCGCTCGTCCCTCGAGCAAATTAACACATTCGCACTCGATACAATTTCCAAAAATCTTAAATCCATTTGTGCAAAATTTCCAAAAAATTCAGTGTTACAAGCGCAAACAAAACCGACAGAAGATTATTGGAAATATTTAAACTAATAAAATCGTAATCATAGTAAAAGGTACATAAATAAAAACAACACAGGGTTAAGTTGGCAGATTTTGAAAGCACGTAGTACTACGCTGTCAGTTGCAGATATTTTAAGTTAGATTTAACACAGGATCGTAAGGGAACAAAAAAACAGAGTGTTTTTGTGGTGTGGACATCGAACTGAAACTGGCACGACCGGTCGTAAACGAGGGTAATTCGATTTGCATGGGTCTACGATCGATGGAATCAAGTGTGTCGAATGTTCGACCAGGCTTCTGGGCTTTCCCTGACTCGCGTGCCAAATCGACGAGCACCATGGAAATCGTGGCTGGTGCACGTCAAGAGTGTACTAAATTGGCCAACATCTGCTTTAAAAACATCTTTCTGATTTTGCTATGCAATACTAATTCATTAATTTACGTAAGTATTTGGCTGGAAGTGTGTTCGTGAAAGACTTGTCTGTGATTCTGGTACCATTAAATATTAATTGCAAGCCAAGACACACCGGAGCAAAGCTCAATACCCATCAATTATCCTATGAATTACCTAACGATCAGCTCGAACAGTTCAAACTGGTCGAACACTTTACAGTAGAGATGCAGGACTCTGACGCAGGCCCACTTCATCCCTGGCCAAGGCGCCAGGCTGAGGTCCAGCCCGTCTTCCAGAGGACACTTGCCGATGGCCGTGCCCCTCTTCAGTTCCGCTCCAGAAATCGTCGGAAATCTGTTCTTCCTGTCGAGCATAGGATTCCTTCTTCCGCGAGGCGTTTCGCTGCACCCAGGGATCAGTCCCCTTTTGATCTCAGCGCCTGACAACGTCGGGTACCTGTCCCTGCGGTCCAGGGACGAGGTTTTCTTGTAAAAATCCTTCTCAGCCATCGAAGGACACCTGGACCTCGCGATCTCCAGAACTGGAGGACTCATGGGCCTCTTCTTCGGCTCGGGGATCTTCACCCTGATCCCCTGAGGCTCCGCTCCAGGCGCAGGCACGCAGGACACCCGCACCTCCATCTTCGGCTCCTCCTGGCTGGGTCCTTTCGGACTCATCCTGTCTCTGGGCGCGAACGTCGGCGTCGCACGACGCCTCTGCGCTTTCCCGTTCAGTCTGAACTCTCCGATCTCATTCTCGCCGACTCGTCAGACTCTCCACTCTCGAATGGGTTCGTGATCCTCGGCCGTTTATCGCGATGCTCCTGCGAGCCACAGGTGCGATTAGCTATGAGTCATCGGGACATGCTCGTCCGCTCGTCTCGCAGCTGACGAAAACGGGGAAACCGCACGCCACGTTGCAGTTTCTGGAAAAGCGACGCGGGAACGTGCTTTCTACAAAATACAGAACGAGGCTAATCGATCGACGAGCGATGGAAAGCGACCCGCGGCGCGCTCAGTGTGCGAGAAACGATGTTTAATAATTATCGACGGTCGATTGACTCCATGCCCGATGGAATCGTTCGCGAGGGAAAGTGATTCACTTTTCTTTTTTATTTTGTTACCTTAGAGATTTTAATGGGCTTCAGCCCATGTTTCTCTGACAGATTTTGGAAAAATTAATTTAACCCCTTGCCTTACACCCCATATTTCCAATGTACCTCTTTTTCTGAATTATGAACGATAAATGAGAAGCTAGCTCGACAAGTTTGTAGCAAGATCGTGAAATTGCCACTTATCGCGTGAAAATTTCGCGTTCGAGAAGGAGTTTATAATCCGACCCGAATGGGAACGGATGGTTTGTTTGATCATCGACGAGCTGTCTCACGGAAAAATTATTACTGATCCGGGGGAACGGACAACCGTGGCCGAACGAGCCGACCGTTGGATTTATTTTCATTGCGGAAATCGCCACGGTTCACGAAGTCACGCGGTTATTTATAGGGGGAGATGATCCTCTATGTAACCGTACGTGTCTCTCGTTTCGCTGAAAAAGAGCATCGAGATCTATCATCGGATCATCGTTTCGTTTTCGTTCGAGAGGCGTTTAAAAAACATCTGTTCCCCAGTTAACGCGTCAAACTTCATTAAAATTCTTTCTATCAACCGTTTGATTGCCTATTCAGGATGAGTCTCGCGGGTTTCCTTGATTATTTCTGGAATTTGATGACACGGAATGCGTTCAGGTATTAATTGGAAATATTTCTGGCACGACCTCGAATTCCCATTTTGACACGTCCAGCTCGATAAGACGGCTCGTCAAACACCGATAATTCGTACGAAACTTTCCAAAATGTCCCGATTCCCGGTTCGATACACATTTTCACGACCGTAAGCGAATCAATAAAACCGGAGTGCTGTACGCTGTACGGGCCGGATTATCACGATAAATCCGACATTAGTGATAACAAAACGAAAGAACCTGCCTTCCTTTACGCTGCACTCTGTCGACAGAAGGTTCAACAAGAAGGACACAGCACTGACACTAAATATTATCTACATTTGAAAATAAATAAATGATAAATCAAAGGGTTGATTCCTGCACACATATATCACAAATAAACATAAATTTGCCTAGCTGTTTAGTTTCATGTACCTTTGTTTATAATAGACAGTGCTGTCCGTTAAAAATAATACACTTTCGGTCCGCGTGGATTGATGGGTGAATAAAATTCGACGTTTGAGAAAAGAATAAAATAAAATGTTATATCGAGTTCCATATTTTTCTTTATTTTCTTGTTATGACCGAGGGAGGCACGGTGGCGCGTATCGATATGAATTTCGGCGATTTCGTTATGTACGTACGCAGGCATCCCGAACGTATAAATAACGCCGTTAGTTGCAAGCGTGGCGATCAAAGGCAACGTGCGGGGAACAGAATTGACGTAAGCGTGAAGGAAAAGAGGTAATAACGTTCGACACACGCTCTCGGTACGATATATATCTGAGCATTAATGGCTTAATATAATCAGAGCCGAGTGACGTTGAACAACGATCTTTCTTCCATTTCTGAAATGGCTTTACCTGGAACCAGGGCTATTTCCCTGCCAGGTGAATCATCGTTCGCTCGCTCGCGAGGAGAGATAGAAAGGGAGAATGAACAAAAAAAGAAAAGGTAATAAAAGGAGGAGAAGAAAAGCGAAGCCAAAAGGGGGACAGAGGTTGGTCGGATTAGAGTTAATTGGTCGTTTAATTGCAACCGGACGAATTCGTTCGCCAAGAATAGAGATTAATAGGAGGAAAAGTATTTTCGTACGTACGAGCCACCGTCACCTGTTCCCCTAGTGAAAAACGGATGGTGCTCCTTTTACATTTCCCTTTCCGCTTCCTACTTTCTTTGTACCATTCCTTTCTGTATACTTAGTATTTTGATATTTAATGTTTAGTGTTCGATACCTAACGTTTAGCGTTTGGTATTTGTTTAGCACGTAATGCCTAATATTTGTAACAATACACACTTAAGCAATATTTAGTACTTGCCTAATATTCAGCGTTTAATATCGATGTATAGCAATTACCTTACCTTAAATATCAAAATGCTACTATACGTATAATTAGGCACAGTTCACGTTGTCAGCAATGTGTTAATACGCGTTTCATGACTTGAATCATCGCTCGTTTCGTGTCGAAAAGAAAAAAAAACACACAAACGGACATACCCGGCAATATCGCATGAATCTTACGATGCATTTTTCAGTTTTGATAAAAGAAATACCAATCGAGATAAGGAGTTTATCTTCTATAAAATGTTACTTTATCGCGATACAGTCGTCACAGGTATTCAAAAATTGAACTTTACGTCGTGGTACAACTCATTAACAAGCGTTTAAATAACTTCCTCGTATTTTTTATTAAAACAGAATTCAAAAAAGAAATTGTACTAAAAATGAATTAAAAACATTCTCCGGTATAATAATTCTGATAAAAATAGAATTATTTCTCTTTGAAAAGTAAAGAAGAATTAGGTGAAGAATGTTTAAGAAAAGCATTGACAGGTGTTGGGAATCGAGAAGAAGACAACCGGAAACTATCTGCGTTAAGAAAAGCCGCGTCACGTGTCCAGTAATTCAAACTCTATTATCGAGATCGTATAACTGGGCTAATAGCTATTAATTAGATAAATCTTCGCTATATATACCGCTCGTCGAATATTCGCCGTTCGAAATAGCTTTTAGCCGTGGTATAACACGAATCGTTTTCAAGTTTATCGTTTTCTTCTCAAAACTACCATTTGTTTTGTCTATCTCTCACTCTAACTCGTGTTTCGACGCAACAACGAAACATGGGAGCGCAAAACGCGAATGTTAATGGGAACACATTTTAATATTTACCTCGATCTTTACCCCACGACTTGTGGATGTATCAACCTCGAACAACACTTTATAGTAATATTAACAAAATCCCCACAAATACGTAGTATTTGTTTGATTTTCATAAAATATTGTTTTAAATTGATTACATCCACCGTACGAAGAACGAAGAGAGAATGGTTCACCTTCTTTTCCAAGTGTTAACTCATTTTCAAAATTATTCTACAACTTTGTATCGATACTTCCAAGCGCAATCATCACATTCCCCGTTGATAACACAGAAACACGTTCACAATCTATAGATTTGTCAACAAACACGATCACAGGTTGAATAAATGCAGTTGGAAACGTTTCACGATCGAATAAGGCGAAAGAAAGTTTGAAGGAACGCGCGGCACGAGGTATTCGGTGGCGCGGGAAATTTGAAATCGCGCGATCGGATCCGCGAAGTCGGGAAAACAGAGTGCATACGCAGAAGGAGCGTACTTCAAACTGGCGCCATGAGATTCGACGAGAACGTTGGCTAGGTGTGTGTACGCCTATAGTTAATAACGGGTGGCAAGAGAAACAGCGGTGGCTGGTGGCGCAGGCGCGAGCCACGCGAAACCCTCCGGTGTCGTCGAAAGCTCCGACGAGCCAACAAGCTTACGACTTGTCGCCGATTGTAAACGAGACCAAAGCTACGATGATATCGTCAATACTCGACTAACTGTACTTGGGTAACTTTCAATTTGGTTAATTTCAAAATTGGATAATTTCCAATTCGGCTAACTTCGCATCTAAAAATTCGCTATAACGCGAGGATTACTTTCCTCGACAGATGAATCACACTTGTTCCAGGACTACCCTGGCGCGATGTCCTGGAGGGATACAAATAGCGAGGGTGGGCGAAGGATCCGATGCCCCTTTTTGCCGCTGATCGTGTTGATATACACACCGAACCTTTGGGGTGAATACGTGTCAGCAGGAAGGGTGCAGGATGTAGGACGAAGTAACTAGGCGAGGAATCGGGTTACCGATGGGTGTCGATGAAAACGGAGAGGTTTTTTCTTCCAACCTGTTAGCTGGTATCATTTTTCAATCGAAAAGTAGTATTTCATGCTTCCGAGTAACGGGAAAGAATTAGTCAGTTTTCGAAGTTTAATCCATGAAAAATTGGAATTAAAAAGTGGAACGATATTAATTTAAATTATTATAATTGCAATACAAGCGTTATTTTTTTACTACTAATTGGTTTTTACTGCGTTAGTCAACGCGTTCAGGAGAAATTTTCACAGACACACAAATCTCGAAGCACGAGGCGTGCAATTTACGATGTAAAACGACGCTGTGGCATTTTGCCGTGTTCAATCCTCGACAACAATGTCAGCATTTTCGATTACACAAATTGAATCGTGTTCTACGTTCGTGATACACGAATGCGATCCAATCGATTTACCTGTACTCGATACCTATGCATTGACATTCAATTTGCAAGCAATCTATTGGCAAATAAAAATCCTATTTACTCATCTTTCATAAATACCATATCCCTAAGTCATATTCTTTTAATAATTCTCTTTTATTTTCACTAATTTTAACCTTAAGGTACAAAGTTGTGCAAATTTGTATACTATATATTTACACCCCCAATAGTTTGAAATATACCAAGTTAATAAAACAGACACAGAGAGCCTGAAGAGCGTAGTGACGAAAATCGTGACACAAGATGAAGAATTTGGCATGTTCGAGCAACGATGATCGAGGCTTCGAACCGCTCGTAAACACGCGTGTCCGTTTCTGGATTTTCGACAGAGGACACCTTGACCAAATCCTTCAAGGCCCGCCTTGAATTTATGTTAATTACTCGAGTCGTCGTCACGCGACAAGAAAGGATCAGGAATCGATCGCGAAGATTATTGTACGGTTAAGATAAAAAGAGGCTCGCGCGGATAGATCGGAAGGTGATCGACGATCGAAGGTTACCAGAAATAGGAACTGCAAGAATTACCTTGGCAATGAGTCGGTGACTTATTCTGGTACGACGAAGATTTATCTCGCGGGCTCATATATTTTGGCTGGCCGCGGATTTCTAGTACGTTCGCCGCGTATAAGCCACGAGGTACGACATTGTAACAATAAACTTACGCCCTGTGCAATCAGTGACATTCGTGAAACTGCGCAGCCCGACTTCCGTTTCCTGCTTCCTCCTTCCTCCACGCTGGAGGATGCAACACTTTGCCGATATTGATTTCAACGGAAGATAGTTGTTATCGCTTTATTTTTATATTTCTACACAGGGTGTTAATCTTATTTTTACTTCTAAAAAATGACTAAATACGATGACCCTGAAGCTCCAAGGAATTCAGTTTCTGAAAATATAATAATACGAGATTTCTGAGGTCCTAAAAATATCACCGTTCTTTTCTTCAATTTTACTTGAGAAATAGAGGGAGTCGCCGTGTCACTATTTCAAAATTTATCAAATTATTTATCTAAAATATACAAGATCAAGAAATTCCTAAACTTCCTTGGGCCCACTGACGCAATTCGACGATGATTAAGAGGATAAGGATTTTCATTGAAAGTATTACGGAACAGAATCGATTACCAACGTCGTGAATCACGATTAGAAACATGAAACGTCAATATTGGACAAGTGTGAAAGAATCCTGTCCATGAGTAATTCAAATTGCGCAAGCATACAGCACACGATTACCTTTTGCAATCTAATTTACAAGTAACCATAAATTTTCATAAAAATCCGAATTTCTGCTGTAAAGAACGAGTACCTGAGAGGTGTATTTTTAAGTATCCGAGTTTCTAAAAACGTTATTCGAAAGATTTACTGTTTCTAAAAATACAATACCTCCTCCCTCGGTTTCTATTTGAAAAACTGTATTAGAAACGAAAGAATTAACTCGTACAACTTTTCCACTGTACTAAACTCGTGTTTTGAGGACACTATTTTATAACACGACGTACGAACAACTTCAGAAAAATTAAGTAAAATAAAAAATTGTACACAGTTTGTGATCGAAACCCCTGTTTACTCTGTCAGCTGGTAAATTCTCCGAGTTTGGCTAGAATTTTTATTGGCACACCCTACGCAAGGATCAACATTGGACGAAAGGAAAAGTTTGTTGTTAGTATTTCTGCTGTAATTCCCTGATTTATCAATTATGTGCTAAAAGGATTCCCGAACGTTCGTGTTGTTATCAATAAGTCGGGGACAAGTTTACGAACCGTGAAAAGTGGACAGATTATTGTCCACGCTCGCCGCGGCAAACCGGAGAGCATCTTCTTAATGACCCCATTAAATCAACCAAAATGGCTGGCGACCTTTACACGCTCGGACACGTCGTATCTCAACCCACTTACGACTCGCGTATTTCATTCTAACAGTTCGCCATTTCATTCTCGGGGATCTGAATTATTTCGCGCAAAAATTATTTATGCCCCGCGTATCTTACACCGACGACTTCATCGCTATTACCCTGGACACTTCTGATTAAGTTGAATCAGTTGTTTCGATTCAATTGCCATTTCATTTGAATATCAAGAATACTTAGAATAAAATGGGTTAATATTCGTTTATGATAAGGGTGAAAATGAACCAGTAATATTAATGAAGGAAACGTCCTTACTGTCTGCAAACGTTATCGTTGCAAGTATCGCGCCGGTTGTAATCGGCGGCCTCTTCGTCGCGAGGTTCGGGTGGCGGTGCCGCAACAGGGTATGCGCTACCCAGGCTCAACGAGAAGCCTCTTCGTATTCCTCGTCTCCTCATCGCGAAATTCCGTTCCCTCGAGGGAAACTGCGGCGTTTTCTTCCTCATCTCGATCAACTCCCTCACGGACAGCCCGTCGTCCCAGACCATTTTCGATGCCACTCGCGGTACACGCGCGTCAACGATCAACTAAATCGTCCTCAAAAACAGTCCTTTTTCTGAAAGTTTGCCGGAGAGTCACGAGGTGGCTCGACCTTCGTACGCGACAACACTGAAACCATAGACGGTCGAATGAGGCCAGCTGGCTTCAAGCTCTCGCTGGCTGGCAAATCGAATTAACTTAATGCAGTTATGGAATCCGCTGTGTTCCGTTCCCGGGATCGAACGCGTGACACGATCGTTTCGCCGTGCTACGAGTCACGAGAACCTCCGACGCGAGCTACGATCGCGATCACCCGAATTAATCGAATATAATTCGCGATCGCTCGACAAAGATTACGATTTCTCCCGTAAAACGTGTACCAGGGTGAACCAGGCTGCTACCATGTGACCGTGAAAGGCAATTATTAATTTTCCTTCAAACTTTGACAAGATTTTGTAAAACAGAGAAATTTTGAAGATGGTATCAAGAATTGTAGAATCGAAGGTTTACGTTTGACGTGTATGAATGGTAGGTACCACGCGGATCCGCGCGCGACTTTCGACTGGCTTGGTCAAGGCACATCGGTATCCGCTTCGGAAGAGAGAAGCCACCACGGCGACGACTACGACGGCGACCTTCGCTCGACGGTTTTCATTACGGACACCGTTGTTCTGGATTGTACACGCTTTATGTCATCGTTACACGATCGTTGGCTGCGTACGTTCAAAGGTAAAAGTCTGCCCGCGAGTATCCTGATTTACGAGCCTCGTCCTCCGGCTCGAGCGCCCCGGGCGATTTCAATTGTAACTGAAAGTTCTTATTATCCGAAACGATAAGAACACTGTACGGGTGTGGTTGTTTAAAAAGCAGGAAAGGATTGAAAGTTTATGAACTTTCTGGTAACAGGTGATACTTCATTTTCAAAATTGACTCGAATTGTTTAAAAAGAATTTGGTAGCTTCCAAGTATTATTTATTTTATTTCATAAAGGTATTTCGAACGAACGTGGTTGATGTATATCTGCAGCGGTATATTGTGAAGGATTAATTTAGAAATTGTAAGGTGTTCGTGATCGTAACACGGTGCATATGTACTTCCCGTCACGTGAATCACCGTCTCACGATTACGCCAGTGGCTTTTGCAGTGCCGTAAAAGCGTTTCAAAGCGTTCCCCTAATCGAAAGCCGACCACGTACATGTACGTACGTACGTATAATATCGTACAGAGCGTACAAGCAAACCGAAACGATCGTGCTGGCCTACGGTTATTGGCCAATCGACGAGAAAACCTTGTTGCTCGACATTCGGTCGGACTTTGACTCTTCGACGGTGTCTGGCAGCTGTGCTGCCCGCCTCTAATCGTTTCTCTTGTAATAAATTCAATTGCCGAGCATCGGGGATCTAATCGTTCCCGGTATTTATCGCGCACGTAGAAAATTCGTTCGCCAATTTCATACGATAGCCACGCGTTCGGTTAACTCTTTTGCCAGCCGTGGCGCTGTTTTATGCGTTGCTTTGATAAACGAACGATGTTACATTGCGATAACGAGAGTTTGGAAATTTATCAGTTTCACAATTTAAATCGCTACATTTCCAAATTCCTTAATTCTAAAATTCCACAACCTTTAAATTCCCAAATTTCCAATACTACTTATTCAAACTACACTACAATCAAAATGACACTTAAATCACCACGAAAGGATTTAAATTTCAAAACTCTCGTTTATATATGCAGTACCGAAGGGACAACAAAGGGTTAATTAACAATTGAGAACACTGGCATACACGTGTAACGATCGCGATCGAGAGAATAATGACGTATTGACGGGAGCAGCGAACGCGAGCGACTGAGAGTACAAAGTGGCAGCGGTGTCCCATCGTTGATAAGGATTATCAGGCACGAATAACCTCGTTATCGTCGGCCTCGGTACGGCAATCGTCCCTTCTAAATAGGCTACGTTAAAACAACGTTTAACTCGCATTTGCATACAATCGAACGCTGCTTTATCTTTCACGATTATTTTAAGTCGACTTGTTTACAAAAAAAAAAAGAAAATAATAAATCTTTCCGGTTCTCGCCTACGTAAGTTTACATACTTGAATGAAGAACCTCTTTTTTGTATCAAGATTAACCCCTCGTGAGTTAGGTCAGTTTATTTCTTCGTTACACTATATATAGTATATCAACAGTAATATAAATAAACTAGACATTTGATTAATTAGATAATTAGATCATCGAAGGTATTACTTGTGTTTTGCTATACATTTTCAAATGAGTTTCTGACATAGAGAAAATTTTGTTTATTGTTTCTTTTTTATTATTAACCACCTTGAGGGTGCAATAATGTATTTTTTGTTTAAATTGAGAAAAACGTATGTCGAAGATTGGCCGGTCGAAACATCGAGTATGTTTGCGTTGTGTCACGTTTCGACATTGTAAATCCTCTGGCAACCGGCCATCTTCGTAATGGAGTAAGTTTCTTCGCTCTGTTACAACAAATAAACACAACGTGGCTATTGTGACAGGCACGATGCGTTTTAAGTCACGGGTTAAAAACGATCGGTATTTTTTTTTACCTGTTTCCACGATTGAACGATCGCTCGTCCCGGAAACTCTTCTGCCCGATAATTCAATTAGAAGTCTTAGAGCGGTAAGGATTCGCGTCTGAGAAACCCGACAGCTCTTGCGCCGGGAACGTGACTTTCCAATTAAAGGCTTTACGCTTCTTTCTTTCTTTCTTCAACCCGCAGCCGTCGTAAAATTGATACGTTATTACGTCGTATCGGATGTTTAATGGCAAATTAACTCTTCAGATGTGGAAATGCTTCTGGGTCGATTGTGAGTCAAATATGGGAAAAATATCAAATATAATTTTTGAGCAAAAGCGCATTAATATTTTGGGGTTACTGAAAACCATGTTATCTAATCTTCGTGATTGATAATCGATCAGAAATCATTTTTAGATTAAGAATTTCACTTTTCAAAGTTAACGAATCTTGCGAATCTTAATACGTCACTCGACACCCTCAATTTTTCCCCAAAAAAACCCAGTCGAAACTTGGGCATAATTTTTGAAAGAACTTAAATTCGTTGGAAAACACCTGTTCTATGGACTCACCGGTTCCGACAAAGAGCCTCCTCGTTGCCAAAGGTGCAGCCAACGTAGCCGGGGCCCTCCCGTTTGGCGCCCATCGTGCACCCGCCCGACGCACGTGCTCGCCACGTGGAAATACGACCGCGATTCAACGATCGGTTCCTTCGATCGCGAAATCGTAACCGGCGCGCGTGTACCGAACCCGCTCGATCGCGTCGCGGCCCGCGAAGGTGAGAAGAGCGTGAAATTTGACAGTCGACGACGATGCCTCGAGTCCGGCTTTCAGCTTGCTACCAACCGCGAGAATGACTTTATCGCCCGGTTATTTGTCCCGATAGCGCGAACAACCGGTCGATCATGCTCTAAATTTAGCGCTCGGCTCCGACGATCGGCCTCAGTGAAACAGAGACGAGCCTCAACGGAGATGCCGAGAGAAATGGAGAATATTACGCGCATGCACGCACGCACGCACCTCCGGAAAGAAGGCGGGAATGTCTCGTACAAGCGCTTTCAAAACGTGTGCTTGTCATTTTTAATCGATGGACTTCGTACAGGAATAGTATAATCAACTGTAAATTTGAGTGGAAAGAGGTTTAGCTATTCTTATCAGGCTCTGAAATTATTTATAGTAACTTAACTTTATTTTTAGAATAATCTCCTATCGTGCTGGAAATGAGACTTTGATGCGAGGTAAATTCATTTTAATTAAAGGTATTTCTAGGAATCTAACTCGGGACATTCCGAGTAAGGTAAATCGTAAGACACTTCATTCTCTACGTTTCCCTTTCATTAAAGGAAGCATAAATTGTACACGATCGTATAAGAGATATCAAGCGTAGTTTACAGTCCCTTTGGATTAAACGTAAACGCAGGGTGAAGAATCCTGAAGGAAGACTAATTCAGAAGCTACTAAATAAAGCAAACATTGGGATAATTCAGTTTCTATACTTTTCTTTAAATAAATAAAATTGAAATTAAAAAGTCTGGTCATATTCGGAATTACGTCCACGTATTATGGCACGACTTGTACGTATGCTAGTGGAGTTAGTAACGCGGTTTGATATCGTCGAAGCTGACTCCTCTTCGACGAAACATTCTTGCCGCTTGTCAATGCCAGCTGATCGGACGCCACGGTTTATTCACTCGACTTTACACGCTCGGTGACTTACGAGCCCCATGGCATTGCTTGCTCGAGAACACAGAGGCTTCTTTTACGAATATTTCAAGAAGAAGATGGTAAAAACGTGTTTCACGGAACCGAAGCGTTAAACGGATCGTACTAATGCGTTTCCTGTACATTTTATTGGAAAATTAGTAACGCGTTTGGTATAGAAAATATTTCATAATCGGGGATGAACTTTGAACAAGTAAAGTATTAAGTTTTAGCACGTATAAAGGTAAGGTTGATTTAACGCTGAAATTAAGATTATATTTAATCTGTGATAAGCAATGAAATTCTGCCGAAAGCAACACGATACTTATGAATGATAACGTGGAACCACGACGTCAATCACAAAATTGATAACACGACGGATACAGATTTCGTTGAATCGATCCAATACTAGTTTCATACTTGAAGGTTACTGGAGAAACCAGTATCCTAATGTTTTAGTATTTTAGTATCGTACTCGACACCGTACGGCGCCATTTTCCCTAGAGAGGCACACGATGCTCGCCACTGTATATAGCGTGGAAAACAATTGATCTGTCGTGTATCGTTTGTATGTCGCAATCGGTATGTATAAAATATTATCGACGAGTGAATGAACGCCTACGTGCGTTGGCTCGCCAGCCGGCAGTCTTTCAATTTATCTAATGAGAATAATTTATCAGCGTCTGCCGATGGCGCGTTACTTAATGCACGGTTCTGTCGCAATCCGAACCGTTAATGAAAATCCCCGACGTCTCGAAAGATTCATTTCCATCCAACGATATGTCACCGTGAAGAGCATCAAATTTAATCAATGTATCTTCTTGCTAAACGTTTACAAGATTTTTAGCGAAATACCCATTTATTAGAATTTTTAATACATTTTTCATGCTTCGCAGACAAACTAATTCTAACTTGTCTACAAAGGATTATATCATGTATACACAGTTCTGTTAATCAAATTTTGTATTTCTTCACTCGTGAATATTAAGATATTGGTCATTGCACGTATCTGTATTTCATTTACAGTTACATCACGTCTTATTATTTCATTTTATCAACACGCTTTAATTATAGCCGATAAAAATCGAGTTCACGACGCGAAAGCTTGTACAAATCGAGAAGCACGCGTTTTTCGCGAGGAATTCTAATCCCTCGCGTGTTTTCCTCGCCCACGCGGCTGCATTCCCATACAGACGACGACGACGACGACGACGGAGACGACGCGACACGATTACGCGTACACAAGCCGAGGAACGCGAGCGAGCGAGCGAGCGAGCGGAGCCGAGGCAAACGCGTGTCGCGATATCAGCTCGTTTGCGAGCGAGTAAAGACGCGATCGACCGCTCCGATACGATCCTTGACGCGCGAGTTAAGGAGCGTTTACTCGCCGACGATAACATCGCTTTTATTGTACGCGCCTCGTCGTTGTCGCTGGTAGCGGTTAGCCGCTAATGGAAATGACGCGTCTGACCGGAAACCGCCGTTGATCTTGTAAACTCCTTTGTCTTTGAATCAGAATTCTTATCGTTTCATCTCTCTGTTCTAAGCAATTATTCAGACAAGGAATTAGTTTCCTAACTTACAAATTAATAGTGTCGATGTGCAAACACGAAATAAGTGAGAGTTAAAATTGCGATATGTACGCATTACAAATACGAATTACAAATGCAAGTCATTAAAAAAATAAAAAAATGTAGCTTGTAATTTTGTGAATTTTAAAACAGAGGGGGGAATTAATACGTGTGGAGCAAATTATCAGGCAATAAATGACACGAATTCGAAAACAGTCTGATATGCAAATGTGCAAGATGATCGTTGAATCGATCTTCGAAATTTACTAGTTTGTTTGAAACGAGCGTGCACAAACCCCGATGAATTATCGAAATGTTTACCAGGCCAAGGAATTATTGCCGATTTATGGTGGATAAATTTCTTCGTAGTTTGCACACGGTTTAGCCAAATAAATAGCCGACCGCGTGCCGACTCCCTCGTCAAATATTAAATATAGAGCTTTGAACACGCTTAGAATGTCGCGTGTACTAATTTCACGCGGCTGTTTTTCCCATCCGGTAAATAAATATCCACTTTCTTCTCTTATTTTCGCCGATGTTCGTGCCAAATTCTCTGACGACATTATTTTGATCCTTCGTCGACGTACAATGCGAGGAATCGATTCGATCGCGTAAAAATATTCCAAAATAAATAATATTGTGGACAATTTAATTAATTAAAAATTAAGACGTCCAATAAAATGTTGGATAGCTCGGTTGTAGGTTTTACCGTGCAATAAGGTCAAAAGACAGGAGTTGATCCTTGAAAAAAGACTTTTATGCCCCAGTTTGTTTGTCGAACACCTTATAACTGGTTCGCTAAATGATTTGCTGGTAGCTAGCGCGAAACCTGGCACGATATTTGCCAGAAATGTCACTGGCTACCCTTTCGCTCAAATTATTCTCGAATTACACGCGCCTTGAACGCTTTCTAACAAGCAAGGTGCGATAGAAACGAAAACCGTGCACGAAGTATTCGATCTTATCGAAATATGAACGTGGAAATTTTCAATTTATTTTATTTTGAACTTTAGGTTTCCATATTTCTTTGCATTTGCACACCCTATCGATTTAAAAGCACAAATGTACCATTCTCGAATAATTAAAAAACAAAAGAATGTTACTCAAAGTATGTTATCCACACATTAGCCGTCTTAGTTTCAAAATTGAAACGTAACGAGCTTATATTCTTACTAATCGTACAATTTCATCGACATTTGAAACAAGGAAGATTGTTTTGGATAAACCCAGCTCTATTTCATGAAACACGAACTGAAACGTTACTGCACTTGGTATAAATTAATGAAACGATTAATCAACTCGCGCTTCGAAGACAAGGCCGATTCAATAAGCTCGCGTCACGACCGGAAAAAGTTTAACGCGTCCTGTGCAAAGGTTGCGTCTCCTGGAACATCGAGCGATGATGTCAGAGAGTCTCAGGTCGTAAACGATCGTTTTTGGCCAGGAAGCTTCACGAATTGGTCCTGCGGCTAACCGAACGCACGAAAGTCGTGGCTTTCGCACGCAAGAAGACACACCGTGACTAAGAAAGTCAAAGTATAAAGGTGATCTCACTTAGAGACGCGTGGGTGACCGACACCGCAGACCCACACGTATTCGAGAGCACCTGCGCCTCGTCGTGCCTAATAATCGACCTGGCAATTAACCTCGGAGGATCACGCGATCAGAGGACGATCGGTAATGATAGGTGCGCGTCAAATCAAACTTAATGAAGGATACCTTGACAGGAACACGCTTTACTGGGACGTGAGGGTAATATGGCGTTGAGATACTAGAATACTCGAGTACTTGACTACTCGAATACCATACATTAGGTAATACTGAATTCATAGTCAACCGCGTTAATTAACTATCAATCAGTTATCGGATTATCTTGGCAGCCCTACGACGGACCCTTCGGTGACGATGTTGCAAGCACGTTCGTGTCTATTTTTACGTAATAATTCGAATAATCCCAGACGCGGACAAGCGAACTCTGCCTACACAACCGGGCTAGGTATGCAGGTCTAGTTATTTTGAGCGGGAAAACACCGGGTAAACGATTAAAATCTCGCGTTAAATTCACTCCGGTGCGTACCAGTTTTATTCGACTCACGTAGACGAACGTACCGGCGCGGTGCAAAAGTAAGGGGAAAAAATAAAATAAGGATCGCGGGGTCCGGTTTTGTACGGCGGTTTAGAGAAAAGTGTCACGAGGACATAGGCCGGGTGAAATTTCGAAACGGAACGATGCCCGTTTCTTTTTTTCTCGTTTTATCGAGCTAGGAGCTCTGGTATGACCGCGCGCGCGGTACGACTTCTCCGGTTCCCGTGGGTCTATTTTAAATCGTCAGGCCCACCTATCGCGTTTTTAAACGCAGTAAACGCTGATTTACAACCGGCAGCCACCTCCGCTTCCGAAAACACGATAAAAGCCTATTTTCGGTTGCCCGTTGCCGACATCGGCCCTGGCCTTTTCAAAGAAACACACGGTTAAGTACCCCGAGCGAACCGCGCCGCGTTACGTACTCGAAGAACCCCGGTGAACGTTGACACCATGCCGTTCCTGGAATCCGATGAAAAACTCACGATCCCGCTTTATTTTTACACTTTTACTCCACGATTTTATTTTCTACGACCGTTCTAGCATTCGAGTATTCTAACATAAATATAATTATTGACAACAGCTTTAAAAATAAACGCGATTTTATCAGTTTTTTAATATTAATCCAAAAAGGGATTAAAGTTCAACGATCAAAGTAAATGTAGCATTCCGTTCGTTTCAAAACGAAATACGCAGAAAGTTCACGAATTTGCTGGTCAGGCTAATATTTATTCGCTGCACGAATGAAAACACCGGGATGACTCAACAATAGACTGTTACACGAAACAAAAATATACGGCAATTGCGTGGAATGAAAAGTAGGCGCGTTTTGTTTCTTAATTCGCGAAATACAAAATATGAATTAATATTAATGATGCCCGACCAAGTCGGGGTGATTAATAACACGTTATTGGGGACATTAGCGTGTCGCGCTAGACACGGCTGTTTCTACTGTGGCAATTGACGTGTTGACAGTGTAATTAAGAATGAAGAATGGAGAGTTTGCTTTAAAGAGACCAAGAGAATTAATCATCGCGAGGGGTGAGTTTGTGGAAATGCGTGGGGAATTCTTCGGTCTTGTAAAGCAGAGAATTCTGAACAACTTGTTTGAATATTGGATACAACGGACCCGAGTGAAGCAACAGGTGTCCTTTCGTTACAATTTGGACCTCGGTTTCCTTTAAAATTCAGTTCTTTTTTATTTTACTTCAAACAAATATTTTAAAGCTATTAAAAGTTTGGAACCCTTGACAATCTTCACTTTAGTAACTTTTGTTACAAATTGAAAGCAAAACAAAGTGAAAAATTTCACGAATGCAGATGCAGGGGATAACGTTAACAATACTTTAAGTCACAATCTATGATTTATCGTTACAAGAAAAGGGGTTACTTCCAAGATTTGTCACAAATCATTTCATTTTCGTAAATTGTTTGAACCTTTTCAGCAACGAGTACACAATGGAACCGTGGGGTGACACGACGAATAGAAAAGGGTAGTTTCTCGCACACTGTCAGTTGAACAGGTATGTATCACGCACCGATCGAACCAGCTACGAAACAACAATCTTCCGTGGTTGGACACGCACAGAAACGACCCCGTCGGGTTTAGGTAAAAGGAGACACGCGTACCCTGGCCACGAAGCTGAGGAAGACTGATGACGAATGTCGTTCGGTGGTCTCGACAGGTGCCAAGAATACAGGCGAGGCGATACGCGGGTGAGAAAAGGCGAGGAAGAAACTAGCGCGTTGCCCGCCAGCCCTGTACTGGCGCATATTGCGTGAACCACGTGTTTCCAGTCGTCAAGAAGGTATATACTATACGCGTTCTAATTGTAAGCCAACAGAGTTGATACCTATGTGTACGAGCAGCGATGTTAGTACGGAGATGCAAGCGAGTGGCAGCTTCGCCCGCTCGGCAATGACTCACGAATGGGTTTTGCGGTGCGAGAGGACGAAGCAGCGTCTACGATCGGCGTCGCTGTGTCGGGAGCCTGCGTGACTCGGGTTTCCGATCATTCACTGACTTCACTGATCTTACCCAGCCGTTTATATTACAGTTGCAACAATATTCGATCTACGCGAATTTAAATTAGTTACGTCTCAATTTTTATCAATTCCCATTGCATATTCGACGAATTTGCCGAATTTCAGGTGGCCACGTGACAAATATCCAAATCCAAATTATCCAAATTCCAAGTATTCAGATGCCAAGCGACCCACAGTATATAAAAGCTGATAACTTTATTTTTAACTTGACACCCTATATTGGAATCACAACGAGCGTGTCGCCCACGTATCAGCGAAGGTGTCGGTAATTTACGTAACAAAAGAGAACACGGTCACGTGTGAGATCGATAGTCGATCGCCGTGTATTTTCGACTGTCATTGACTGATTTACGAGAACGATCGATTTGCCAATAGGCGAGCAAAGATATTAGCTGATCATACGATTTCTGTTCCTTCGAAACGTGCAACCACGTGCTCGTGTATTTATAAAGTTTGTCAGTTGCCAAAATAGCGACGGAAGTGAAATGATTAGGGGGATCTCCACGGTTCGCCACGGTCTTAATTTGTGACCTACGTTTTACGAGCATGCTGTTGCCGTTTTCCTGATTAAATTGCACCGATTTTACGAGCGTATCGCGCTCTGAACGAGCCACGACACGATGCCAACACGTGGCCTCCACTTATGCACATTTACCCATTTCCAAACATTCGGTAACAGCCTCAAGTCACGATATTAAAGTCGAATGGTTCTGTGCACGTTAAGTTTATTCGAATAGAACGGTACTCAAATTATTTCAGTATTTCAATTTTTAAACTAGAATTGAAAATTATTAATTTTCGATAACCCTAATCTAGAAGTTTATCAGGAACAAACGGAACGTGTAACAACCACCTTGTTTCATTTCAGCCAGCATAGCACATGTCAACGATTTATTTTTAAAGCGAGCTAGCCACCGACTCCGAAATAATTGTACACGGCCTTGTTTTTCTAACTTAACGAGCCCGGTTCAAGGGAAACGACAGCCACCCGGTCGACAAATCCGAAGAATATCTTCTTAGATAGTTAATATAATACTTATAAATTGAAATTTGAAACATAAATAATTCACGAAACTTTCCTTGATTAAAGAAAATGAAAATTTGAAATAAAAAAATATTGCCTCTTATGTTGTTGTGATAAGGCGGCGGGGCAATAGACTGAAAGGCACAGAAGGTAGACCGATCAATTAATTCGTCGTTACCGCATAGCTGGCTCGTAAGTCACCGAGGATAATTAGCTACCGGTAATTTCAGCGCTGTTCAGTTACGCCTTGGATAATGGACACGACCGTGCAACAACGCTTCCAGCACGATTTCGTCCCGTCGATTAACCACGGACATTTTCCGCTCGGTTGTCAAGTTCTTTATCCCTTAACACCAGGAATAATCAAATCCGTTAGAATAACGGATTACAGACTTCTTGTTTTTAATTCCGAAGCAATTAATCATCAGGAAAGCAATCTGTTTCATTCAGTTAATTGAAATATGGTTATTTGATGTACCAAATAAATATTTATTACGTTTCTACTTCTAATTTAATTTTGGATATCCTAATTTTAATATTTTAAGGGCATTACTTTAATTTCGAATACTTTTTTCGAGTACTTCCCTTAAAAGGGGAGCAGGTTCGTTCGTACGGACAGGGCTGAAGGATTACGCGTATCCTGTCCTTCGAGTTAATGGAACAGGATAATTATTCCAGGATGGTAACCCGATATGCCGATTAAAGGAGACAATCGATCGATGGAACGCATTAGACGAGCATCAGCTAATTGAGAAGCGATAAGGTTCATCGATCATTCGAAGCGGATCAACAAACGTGAGAAAATCGAGCAGTTCGACACCGAACTGTGTCAGCCTCGCAAACTTCATTATTAATCATCCTCTGTGTTTTGCGGAAGCGTGTTTCCCCCCTTTGCCGTTATATCTCTCGACGGAAGTAGAAACACTTAGACCGTGTAACGAGTAGAAATTTGCGTGCGTGTTATCTGGGCACGTACAAATGAATAACACTGGAAATAGTGTTATTTTATTATCGTAAACTTTGAATTTAATAATTATTACACATAATTATGCCAAGGGAACACTTTACAAAATTTTGTAAAATTTAACAAATATCCTGATTCAAATAAAAATATATTTACTTAATAATTTAATATGAAATATTGATGACTTACCTCCAGGTGTGAGGCGAGAACCCTGAACACTTCTCCTCGCACTTCAGACAAGGTTGACCCTCTTCGACGTCCGTTATCAGGACACCCTGTGAACAAATAAAAGAAAACACATGATTAATTAATCAGTATTTTAAGGATACTTTAACATGGAAAGAAAGGTTCTACGATCGAGCAATATTCGACGAGTATTAATTGTTGCAAAATGGTGAAAGGTTTGGATCATCCTTGCAAATGTCAATCGCCGAGGGCGGCATTTGATGTGTCTCAATTCAATCTATCAAACCAATCACTCTAATGCCAAATGATAGAAGAATTCAAATAAATATTTACCGATTATTATGAAAATTTAGACTCAAGATAGAATAAAAAATTTGCAAGTTCTTTTCTATCACTAATTATTATTCGATTACACAAAATTTCATCACGATGACCGTCCTATTAAAAAGCAGCAATAAATGGGAAATACAGAAGATGGTAAGGAATAAATGCGTCATCGTTTGGCGAAGCCGTGACGCACTGGTAATTACGTGTGAAGCAGGACAAGGTCGGACCGTGAGTCTTGTAATTGGGAAAAAGTTTTTTTTAATTGCGCACCGTCCCGTCATCGATGTTTACCACCGGAGTCTTACCTAACATCAATCTTCCATCTCGACATCGATTTTTCTTCCACAAAAATAAATCATTCTCTCGAACCTTCCATTCGAACCACTCTCATCGTTTGTACATTACAATATATTATTATTTCAATTAATACGATAGAGTTAAAAATCAAAATTTCTTAATTTTAAAATGGCAACCAATGTTTTTGGTTCCAGAATACTTTGTATACTTGATACCGAGATGAGGATTTGTGGATTGATAGTAGAGGAGGTTTTAAAGCATAGATGAAGGCAATATAGCAAGGATGGAAAGCTCGAAACGCGTTGGATGCGTTCAAGAACCTTCCGGCCGGCATATATGGTCGGTGTACGCCCACGTGGAACAGCTCGCGGCATCGGCATCGCCAAATATCGAGTAGACGCGGCAAATATCTCAGACGATGTGTCTCTAGCTGTCTATATATAGTAATGCTGAATAATGAGCGAACTCGTCCCGTCTAATTAACATATTTTTCGTCCTGACTCACGAGTGAAAGGACCAATTTATTTTCTCCTTTTCTTCCTGTCTTAATCAACCCCAGCTGCACGTTGCTTGGAAACCCTGCACCTTTTCGCGTTTCGACGAACAGTTTCGATATCACGATTTTAGGAATTTCGAAATTTTTACGTATTGTATTTTTCAGAATAATTTCCAAATATATTTTTAACTTAGAAATTTTTAGGATCATGTTTGCAGAAATGGGAAAACCTTGAAATGCTCTATTTAAAAAAAAAACCTTGAAACACGATATTTTTGAGCGCGCGTACTCGTGATATTCCTTGTTCGCGAGGACGTTTAATGGATTAAGCGTGTTATGGATGATAGTTATCGATTATCGCCGATGGACAATGGGTGAGCGAAATTTTTACGTCTGGCCGAGCACACTCGACGAGGTAAAAGATGTGATCCCGTGGCTGGTTCTACGTGTCCTACACGCGACCATTCCATTTGTGGGCGGTTCGCTGACATTTCCATGACGCGTTGTTGGCCAATACACGCTGGAAATTACGTAAGGACATTGAAAACTTGCGTTAAGCCGTCTCTCGATGACAGCGACCCGACCAACGGTCCAATAATTTCTTGTCACGTTGAAGAGAAAAAAAAGAAAGACCGGGGGGGGAATAGATACTCTCGAGAGTCAATTTCGCGGGACACTAAACTGGAACCACCGAGAAAGTTATCACTTTGGCTGGCGTTTTTCATAAGAAAGGACCAAACCGACCGAGCGTATTAATTGAAAGATTAGTCGTCGACGCTTTAACAAGCGGAACGCCAGATTTCACTTCGATTTAAACCATAACCTGAGCGCAAAGCCGTTTTAATGGTATTATGGTTTCCGGGCAGAGCCCTAACTGACAGATAAATGGAAATGAAAATGTGATTGGTCGATAAAGTTAAACCCGAATGCGTAAACTTTTTTATTTCGAAGTTTCTAAAATTAAGGAGGCTTAAAGCGAAATTAAATCTTTAAGTGTAATTAATTATTAAATGTTAAATATTAAATAAAAAATGTGACAATAGGGTTGGATTGAAATTAAAAGATTCTCACTATCGTCAACGATAAATTTAATCAGAACTTTCTACATTTGCTTGATCATATATATGCATCTGATAATCCTAAAGCGGTAATTACTCTCATAATTGCTTTCACTCGATTTCATACGAAGAGCTCTCTCGATTCTTCACGATACAAAAGGTTGGAAAAGAAAAACTTGCGGTCAAACATGAAAGTACTCGATGAAACAAACAGAAGAATCTTAATGATTAATCTACAAGATACAATTAACCCTCTATGCATTTTCTTTATCATTTATTTCACTAGATTAAATAATTTATACTACACTAAATGGACTATACAGTGTAAATCGTCAGAAAAATTAAAAAAAAGAACAAATTGGAACGAATGAATATTAGGTTGACAACTAAATTCACGATCTTCGCACAGAATTATTCAAATTCTATAAATAACAATCTTTTATCCAAATATCCACCATTTACTCGAGTTGATATTTCACTTTATCGATTAAAAAGAAAATTGCTAGAAAGATGTCGAACTTAATTGCCAATCGAATACAAAACAACGATCCCTCATCGTCTCCAGCGATTAATAAAAATCGCCTCCCGCTTCTGAACCATAAACGACCGATCGAACGCGATCGACTCATGAAAATGCCATACCCCTTCACGATAATTCCAGACCCTTCTCGAGGGTGTCGAAACACCTCTTCCCAAATCGTCTCCTCTACTCTGCCTATCCTCCTCCTCGTCCTCGCTATCCTCATCGTTATCCTCCGTCTCGTATCGTCTTCGTCGTCCAGGATACGCGTCCTGTCGACGTCTGCGCCTCCTCTCGACCGTGGTGTCCGGGCTGGATCGGATCCTGATGATCGTGGCCCCGTTTCTGGTGTCCACGTCCCTGGCGCGATCCTCGCCGCCAAAATTGTACGTCTCCAATTTCGTGCAACGCCTCTGAGAGTCCTCTTCGTAGACTTCCGGCGAGGGGTCGCGTTCGATCTCCGAACGACCCTCGGGATTCGCCCGGAACTTGCTGTTCTCTCGCAAATACTTGCTGGCGAACACGCGGTTGCTCTCGTGCCAGCACTTCGAGTCAAACTCCTCGCGATCCTTCGAGTCGTCCCTCTTGGGAGGGGTCAGGGGTCTGCAGTGTCTACCAGACCTGTCGTGGCTCTTGGAGGACCTCCGTCTCGAGGAACAGTCCTTGGGATCGTTGTCGAACGACTGGTCTTCGTGGTTCTGATAGGAGACGGTGCCAAACTCGACGTATCTGCCGTTGGGCGAGTGCCTTCGAAGGGACACCTTGCTGGACTCGTCGTTCTGATCCTTCCAAGAGATACCCGCGAACTCGACGGTCTTCTCCTTCAGGGAATTCTTGCGAGCCACCTCGTTCGAGCGATCCTTGAAACTGACTTTGGCCACGTCCGGATCCTGATCCTTGGACGGCTGGTATCTGGCGGTTTCTGGGTCCTGTTCCTTGAACGTGATCCTGCTGACACCGTCTGGTTGTGTTTTGAACGAACGTTTGCGGTCTTCGTCGTCAGGACGACTCCTGGTGATCCTGCCGTAGTCAGAATCCTTCGGGGAGCTTTTTCTGCCAGATTCTTGGTCTTTGAAGGAACTCCTTCTGGAGATACGTTCGGGACTTTTCTCTAGGTCCTTGAAGGACGTCTTTCTGTACGAATCGTTGTCCTGCTCCTTGAAGGACGTTCTTCTGCTAGACTCTCTGTCTCTAGAGTGGCTTTTTCTGGGATCACTGGACTTGAAGGAGCTCTTCCTGGACACCTGTCGATCCTGATCCTTGAACGAGTCCTTTCTACCTAGATCCACTTCTGGATCCTTCAATGGCACTCTTTTGGGCTCTGGGGCGGCTCTTTCGTACCTCTGTATCCGCACGTCGAAGTCTTCGGGGTTGCCTTCGTAGGCGTAGCTCCTTCTTTTGGAATTGTCTCTGACTCTGGGATCCTCCTCGCTGTCCTTCGACCGTCTCTGATGATTCTTCTCTTCATGGTCGAACCTGGACCGTACCTTGCTGCGATCGTCGATTTTCGATCGATACTCTTCCCTGTCGGGACTTGGAGAGTCGTGGTCTGGTTTGGGTTTCGGTTTGTCTTCATCGCGACACTTGAAGCGCTCGATCATCGCTCTGATCCTTCGATCGGGCGATCTTCCGTCCACGGCCAAACTTTCGATCTCTTTCAGGAGCAGGTCCCTCTCGTCGTTGCGTTGCGGATCGTCCTTGACGTCGTTCCTCGATCGGGAGTACTTGGACGGAGGCTTCGAGTCGAAACGATCCCAAGCGTCCTTCTTCCTCGATCTGTAGGATCCGGTCTGATCGCGATCGATGGATCCTGTTCTGGGATGACGATCGTCCCGCGACACGATTTCATCCTCGTAACGATCCTGGCCGGACGAGTCGTTCCTCGATCGGCCGTTCGTTAGCCGAGCCTCCTCGAGCCTGTCGTTCGGCTTCCTCGATCCGTGCCTCTCGTCCAGGACGATGTCCTTGATGTCCCAGGCGCCGAAGTGTTGCTTGCTCTTTTTGTACAACAAGTCCGGATCCTCGATCCTCTGCTCCCTGTGGTTAACAGTGTTCCTCTCCTCGTCCCGTTGCATGCCGAAGTGATAACGATTCGAGCCGTTCTTGTACGACTTGAACGCCTCGTCGTCTCGTTCCTCCTTGCGGTACGAGCTGATCCTGGAGCCTTCCTTCGTCGACGAGGAGCCGCGAACACGGGACATCTTGCCTCCTTCCTCTCGAGCACTCTATCCTTCACTTGTCCACTGTTCAACTCGCTCGGTCCTGGCCACGCGCAAGATCCCGTCGATCTTGGAGGAGAATCGCGCGACGACGGAAGTCACAGTTCGTTAGTTCGCGTGGTACTGGGGGGATCTCGTCGAAGCCGGCGATATTGGTCGGTGTCAAGGAACTCGACGACGCGTTTCGACGACGCGTTCCGCAACTCGAAATCTATCGGACAGAAAGGCGTGCACGCGTCGCGACACGATCTCATCGGACAACTTTGCGTACCCGCTGGAGGATAGCTGGCTGTTTTCAGGCCCCGAAACGATGGATATCCCTTTCGGTGGCTCGTTTTTCGCGAGACGAGAGAGCCGGCTTCGGCCGAACGAACGGAGCAGACGACCCTGAAAGTCGTCTGTGGACTTTCACGAACGCGAGCACTTTGCCGGTTCGAGTCACCACGAGAGTGTGCACCGGAGGAGAGCGTGTTTCTCCCCTCCCCCTTTTCCTCCTCTTTCTTTCCACTCCCTTCCTCAACAACCTCCTTCGTATGCCTCTCTTCTCTCCTCCGCCACCTTACAAACCACTACTTTACACACAGCCGCCACCGCCGCCGCCGCCACCGCCTTCTTCTTCTTCTTCTTCTTCTTCTTCTTCGCCTTCTTCGTCTTCTTCGTCTTCGTCTTCTTCTTCTTAGCTGTCCTCTGTTCCTCTGGTCCTCCCCGAGGTGAGGCGGACCACTCGATTCTCCCGTTAATCCGGCTCCTCAGCGTCCTTCTCTTCGTCGACCGACACACGTCCACGTGAGGATCGACCTCGCTCGAGTTCACCGGGATTCTGGGACTCTTCGATGGACTGAGATCGCTGCTCACTTCGTGTTTTGATCGGGAGCTCGTAGAATGTTTTCACGTTAGCGCAAAGAATGTTGTTCCAAGACGTCTGAATTTCTGGTTTTAATTTTTTCTTTGTTTTGCACCGTTTTATAGATGTCAAGGATACGTTTTGCAAATTGGCGAGATATGGAGTTTGGAATTTGGAACTTGGATTCCTTGTTTAAGGATGCCAAGGATTCTTCTGATGTCAGCGACGCGCGATGCTTAAAATTAGGATTCTGAGCATAGTTTTGATTATCTATTTGCTGAGGGTGCTACTCCCCCATAGGTGCCAAGGATCCTTCCGTAGAGTCGGCGAAAAAATGTTACCCCCTATTTCAATCCTGACTACCTCACTCTACACTCCCCTACAGCCACCAAGAATCCTTCCATACATTAACAGCACACGGAAGCGATTAGAATAATTATCCTTCTTTAACAAATGGTGCAATAAAGTAGAGAATATCGATGTCTATAAGCGAGCGTTCACTTTATGGATCTTCCTTCTTTTCTTCTCTTTCGAGGGAGCCCAAGAGCAGTACCACTGGCACAAGATGACGAGGTAGTTACATAATTATGATTGGCCGCAATCGGAAACAAGAAATTATAGCAAAACCAGGCTGGAAACTATACAATGTAGCCCGTTTCGATTATCCTTTTATTGGACTGGTTCGAACAATTCGATTTCTGTCCGGTTTCCTACAGTCACGTCTAATTATAGTCGTTTCTTTCGAACGATCGATGCCTCCAATTGGATCATTTTCTGCGCCGAACCGACGCTCACGATGCCTCTCTAACGACCATGTTTTGCAAGCTGATGAGCTTTTAGCGGATGTTTAACGACCGAGGAGCTCCAAACACGGGGCAAACATTATCTCGATTCTATTCGTCCTCGAGAAATCGGGGCTGATAATAGGGTGATAGATAAGGAACCCTCCTTGACTACGATTCTTCTATCTCTAGAATAATTTAATAGAACTCTGGGGATGCTTTATGAACAAACAAAAACGTTCAAAAAATAAACGAGGCAGGCGAGTTTGACTCATTGAGTCCCCAGAAACGCGAAGTGGACGATCGAGTAGCTGGAACTAAAAGCCCAGAAAGAAGATCCGAGTAAAAAAGAAGGAACAGGATACGAATCTTCCTCGAAAATCTTTTCAAGGTGCTTTCGTCACCTGGCCAGGCCCGGGGGAATGAACCTGTCCGATGATTCACGAGGCAAAACGAAGAAACAACAAAAGCTTGCTCGTTTTGCAAGGTTGAACAAACGAAAATGAAAACATCTGCGGTTCGCTTGCTCCATAAAATCGACGGAAGCAGCGGCTCGCTGTAACTGTCGATCCTTGTTTAACGAGACAGGATAATTCGAGTTAAACGAGGGTGGTAACCGCCTCGTTACGCTCCAAGACAACGAAACGGTGTTGCCTCCTTCGCTGATTACTTTATAACGGTTGTAATATACAACGAGTTGCGATTTATAGTGCAATGGCTTGCTCGTAAATTCACGTCAATAGATGATCTTCTTCAAACAATAAATGCCGTGCGTCCCCGACTCCCTGGAACGATCCTTGGTATTCATAAGGGAGTTGAAAGAAGCTAAAATTCACAGGTTTTAGAAATTTCATAACTTTCTAAAGTTTTCCACTTCTCAGATGAAAAAAACCAGCGAAATGAGTCGCTGTAGTTTGAAACACCGTGCGTCGCCGACTTCGCGGAAGAACGTTCGACACCTTATATAGAAATTTGCAATTTCCAAGACGTTTACGTATCTATCTCGAGAGAATTTCTAACGATCGTGTAAACAGATTGCAGTGCATATTGTAGCCGCTTAGAAACACGAGTCGATTTCCTTGAATCACCAAACAATTTCGTTTCACATTGGCGAGCCGAGGTAAAAGTGCGAACCGCATTGAAAACGGAGCAAGATAAAGAAGAAAAGAGAGAAACGTATCTGTTATGTAGGCTAAAGCCTGTACACGATCGATTTCACGATCTTCCTTTACCATATCTACCTATATGTGTACGCGTAAACGTGAAATCAAGGCCGTCGTTTTAATGCATCCTCTTCGACGCTCGACGGAAACTCTCGCTTCCTCCTACGAGGATCTTTTGAAAAAGTCGGTCGAACGTTGCGATAATTAAATATCCTTCGTTTCTAAGCAGACACGTAGGTTTCAAGATCTTTCGATTAAAACCACTATATCTCTCTAGCAAAAGTAATAATCGACAACCTTTTAATATGATACTAATTCCTTCAATTTCGAATCACATTTACTTCAAACCCGCGGTATCGATCATCGGCGACACCCATCGCGATCGACGCGTTAAAAAAAAAGCAATGCAAACGTTGTTTATACGTTCGACGTTACAGAATTCTTTCCAAGGAACGAACGCACGCGGGACGACGAGTTTTTCGTGGAATCTCGAAGCTACAGCCCTGTGTGTGGGCCGCGACAAGGTCCTGTCACAACGCCCCCGCCATCTTTATACACGCGCGCACAAACACACGCACACAGAGGTGTAACCTGTGTACGGTGAACGGGGCCTTACGCGCCTATCGACCTTTTTGCCCGAAATGGTGAGACCGAGTCGAGGATATCCGTCGAATCGACGTCTTTGCTCTTCGATTATCTGTGTCACGGAGAGAGCCAACTCGATCGCCACGATCGAATAAACCAACGATCCTCCTCGAGAAAGAGAGAGAGAGAGAGAGAGGGAGAAAAAACAGAAGAATTTACAGGCAATGTTTATGAAAGGAAAGACAAATACGTATCGTTCTTTCGCGACAACTTATGCAACGACAGTTTTTCCTAACGACTCCGTTGGCGTTCTGGACTTTTCCAATCGGCGCGTGAAATCGCGTTCGAGGCTGTTTCTGCACGGACACGCATAAAAATTCAATTAATCCGGAAATAGACACGGACGATGTAACGCCCAGGCAGATCGGTAAGAAAAACTTGCACCGCCTAGAAAACGAGCTAGCTACGTTTGGAAATTACATCACGTGGGAAAATAATAAACTGGTACTGAACTGTTCTGATTATAATTAGCTAATGTATATTTAAAGTTACTGCAATTACTTGTTTGACCCTCGTAGCCAGCAGATTCAAGGGCGAACAGCGGTTGTAAGATTAGTTTTAAGGCGTCGTTCGTACGGTTCTTCGACAATTAATAGATATGCGTGAATACTAGGCCGATCCGCTGGCGGACGTGCAATTTGCAATCGACCCCGTATTAACGTTTATCAATGCGCGTAAACGCGACCGAACCAAGCGTTCTCTCTTGTCCTACGCTTTTATCCTACGGCCATTAATTCTGATCCGCCGTGAACCAGTCGTCGCACAGGTAGCCTAGACCCCGTTACCATCAACTGGGCAAAATTATATTTTCTACCATAACTTCCATTTTGTGTTTGTTCGTAATCCAGCGAAATGGAGCCCCTGGCCTACTCTAAACAACTCAAAATAACTTTATAGTTTCGAGATGACACTCGAACGGTTCATTTTCATTTTCACACAATCTGTCTTTGAGAATAGCCTCGTGGAAACTGTGACAACCACGTAATAGAGTGTATCGTGTGGTTGGTGGTTCCGCGAGTAACGGCACCAGGAGCAAAAAATCTTTGCCCGCTAGATTCTATGCGATCTTCGACTTCTTTCCGCCAGCTTGTAACGCGTTTATCAATCAACGTCTCCTAACCGAAGCTTTACGGTACAACGGCACGACCCCGGCGTGCAAAAAGCTTGCGAACCTTCTTTCGTCATCATTTCACTAAATTATAGGAATTCCTTTCCAAATATTTTACAAATATATAAATTTAGTGTTATTCCATAAATTCCAAAGTGTTCAAACTACCCTTGATATTTCAATTTCATCTATCAGCTATCCTACGAACTATAACTTGATTTGACGACAACGAAACCGAGTCTGTTAAAAGATTTCTGAACTTCATCGTCTAGTAATTTCGAAACTGCTCGTAACACGGCTACGTGGCACTTAAAGCAAAGAATCGTACGAGTCGATAAGCCCAACACGAGATTCCAACCGTGCTCCAGTGAAACGAGAACACTGCTTCAAGTGACTCACCGTGGTATTACGAACCAGCTCCGAACAATTGTGACATGCACCACTAAATATACTTAACAATGTTGCCGGGATTATTTGTTAAGCAGATCTCTTAGCGCTGGGTTACTGTCAACACAGTAGCGATTTCAAATGCCACTTGAAATAGAGTTCACTTCAAATAAACCGAATCTTGATAATGGTTGTCTAAACTGGTGTCAATTGTCGGTTTGTTTATAATTCCTAAGCTTTGAGATGAAATTTTCGGGAAAATCAAGCTTTTGTGAAATTTAAAATTGTTTCTGGAGTCATTTCGGAGACTAAAGCTTCTACTTTGATTCGATTACATTTGTTCATAAAGTTTTTAATTTTGAGTTTGGATCACTGTCACTGTTACTTATTCAAAAATGAATAATTTTGCAAAGTAAAACTGAAACTAGAACTTGAGACTTCGATTGAACCCGTCTTGAAATCGATCAATCATTTCCGCTTAATCCAACGGCGACATCGGCCGGTGATTTCAAGACCGTTCCAATGAGTATCGACCGTATCTCAGGCCGGTATTACAGAGCTCTGCGGCAATCGAAAATTTCGAAAATTTCGAAAATAATGGCGCCTCGATTTTGACAATAAATTACCAGCGATCTGGCCATCTAAAGTCTCGAAGCTACATAATAATAACTTTGCACAAAGTAACATAGAAACTTTAGATTCAACATTGAAATATTTTTTAAATTATAATTTATACGTAAGAAAATTCGTGTCAGTCGTGAAAAGCGTGGGATCAAAAGGGTTGAAAAGAAACCGAAACGTTTTCAAGGCTGTCGATTCTGAATTTCGATACAAACACGAGTTTTCGAATGGGCATCTTACGTCACCGCATCCCCCGCGATAGCCTTGCTCTTTAAAGGAATCGCTGAAAGAGAATCCGACCGGTACGAATTATCGAAATTCGATGAAGACCTCAATCCCGTATAATGTCCGCTTCAATTTGAATTACCCCGTAACGTAACGTAACGTGCGTGGACGTTATTGGATGCAGATGCTGGGCAAGGATACGGTGTATCGTGGAAAACTTGCTGAACAAATACGGGAAACGAGCGTCAAGCTGTGGGAGGTTTCGCTATCTGGTCTACGACCACCTATTTTCCAGCCGTTTCTGATCAACTATTTTCCCCACTGGTCACACACCGACTCGATTCTCGTTTAACGCTTTGATCGTCCAAATGAAAACGATCCTAAATGGATGCTATAGATAAATTTCTAAATGAGTATTATTGTAAAAATTCGAGTGTCGTTTACAATTTAACAGGTTTTAACTTTGACGAATCCTGATTTCAAGTATCTGGCACAAACGAGTGCACGGAAGGGTAAATAAGTGCTCGTGGAGGGTAACGTACCGTCCCATACGTTTTCGTCGTCCAGCAACATCTGGATTCCACGTAATAGTTAATTTAAGACGTTACACAACCACGAAGAGGGATATCCCAGGGCCAAGTTCATGATTACAGTATCCAGCTTTCCAATCGAGCTTGAACTCGAAAGAAATTCGATTCTCTCCCTGCATATATACGTAACGAGGCAAATAATATGCAATCAACGAACATCCTTCAAGGACATTGATAACAAAGCAAAATGGGGGTCGTGATTGTAACGCCTGGAACAATACTCTTTGAGGATCTTTTCGTGGTGGATGTTTCGTGACCAGATTGGAACAGGTGCCATAGCTACCGGCCATTCGGCCTGATTTTTACATCCACCACGTCTCCCTTTTTCTTTTCTTTCTCTCTCTTTTTTTTTCGGCGATTCCCGAGCTCGGTCGCATCGAAGAACAACGAATCCTTTGCATGTCTTTGCGCTGGAAATGAATACGTGGGAGTACGAAAGAAACAGAAGCGGATAGGCAAAAAGGAACAGAACGAGCCTTTTCATCCGCGATATCGTTTCGAATAATGTTTCCACGACAACACTTTCATTCATCAAGGATAGCGCTCGAAGTTTAGACACGGCTAATATTACCGACCTTCGTATCCTTGCCCATCGAATTCTTTAAATTCAAAATTTCAAGAAAAATTTTCGAAGAATGATACAGAGTTGAGTGAATTTTCCGAGTAATCGACAGTCGTTGACACGTAAGATAAAAAGGAGAAAAAAAAAATTGATGAATAGAGATAGATAAAAATTGCTTCACCAAGAGGAACAATGAACGTGTGGGCAGAGGCTTATCGAGTTGTCACACCTTGGAAACAACGAAAGCAATGACCCTAAATTTATCTCGTATCCTTAGTAAATGAAACGTGCAAATTATAGCAAGTCGTTCTTTTTTTTTTTTTTCGTCAACTACCCCCTAGGGAAATCCGCGTCGAGTCAATTACCGAGAAAAGGAGAGGAACTTTTTGGACAACTGGCGCAAGACATAACCTGCAGCGATACTTTGATCAGTGAGAAACTAGAATACAACCACGAGTGAAATCTCAAAAAGAAGATCAAGAAGAAATTTGATCTTTAAACGAAAGGGTTGATTTGCTACACTCTAAATGTAATAAATCAGAGAATTAATTTGAGTAAGTTTTGCAAACACCTCGTACGATCAACAACATTTATTAAGAAGCCGTGGTTTCGTTAATAGCTTCATAAACAGCGTGTAGAATAATATAGAGAGAAATCGGAGCGACGAACGTAAATCCTCGCGAGCAGATTTACTGTGACGGAAACAACGAGCCAAGGGGATTAACTTTGAAGATATGGCCGACGTGTTACCGTCGCGATTATTTAGAACCGCGTCGCGTGTATGCGTGTAATACACAACAGAAATAAAACGAAACGTGGCCGTTCATAAATTATACAATGGCGTACTAACATCGTTGAACCGGGGAAGGGCAATTAACCCTTATTAGATCAAGTGATACGACCCTGACACGACCAGGAAACCACGGTCAATCCTGTGCATCCGACCTTAATATAATTTAATAATCCTCTTCCTTCCTATTATTGTGTATATTAATAAATAAATAATCGTCTGAAATTTAATATGTATTTCGAATGAAATTAACGTAGTACACCCCTCTTTATACAATAATTTTCAAGTAATTATAACCCAAAGATTTCAATGTCTATATTTGAAATTAACGCGTTAATTTAATGATTTAATATAACCTTGTAAGGACGTGACGAGCATCCGGTTGCAAAATCGTTTCTCTGAACTGGCATTTTCGTGAATTGGTGATTGGCCCACGTTGATCGATTAATCGCGTGAAATCACGCAAAGTAACTGGTAATCCATTAGCCCTGTCCAGTCACTTAATGGAAAGTCGTTCGGATGACCGAAGTGCTCGACGATTTCTTTGCATACCACTTGTTGTAAAGCTCGGCCGAGTTACTTTTTTCGATAAACGTGTATCCATCCACGATTTTCCTGGACTATCCTTGCAAGAGAATACTCCATTTTCTTTTATTGAATCGATCGTAGGGTAGTTTTATTACTTCGTCGATGATTGCTCCGAGGAGAAACGTCCCTTCGGGGTATTCAAAGCTATCGATAAAAGAAAGGAGGATTTCAGAAATTTAAGATCCAATAAAGAAGATCGTAAAATTAATATTCTCTTTGGCTTTGTTAAAAAGTTTGCAAACAATTGGCTGAGAAAAATTTGAAGCAGCGTGTGCTATTGCGTAAAGCAGCGTCGATTGACGGAGTGTCGGGAATCGGGGAACACGGAAATAGATATATTGAATAATTTTTCCAGAGGCAAAGGAGTTCGATCGAGTCCCACGCGAACGGCATTCTTCGTGTCGATACTTGCTCCCGTTCCGTAGTAAGAAAAATAAGGGAGTATGGTTATGTAGGAGCGGTGATATCTGGAGTAGCGTGTCGGACACGTGAGATGTGGCGCAGGTGACAGTGACCCGGGAGCTTTGGAGCGGAGCGGGCACGCAACACGCTCGAAAACGCACTCGTAGCCTATAAGCACGCGTGACACAATCGTTCGGGAATGTCAGTGTCGGAGGGCCATAGGTTCTCTGATGCTGGTCCTATGAAACAGCCGTCAGCTGGCCGCCTTGCTCGTCGCACGTCCATTGTCATCCGTTAATCCACAAATTTTTATTTTTCTTATGATTGTATAATTTAATAAATGTCTCAGAATTTTGGAAATTTTCTATTTTTAACGTAGTGCATTAATTATCCCAAATAATATAACTTCTTAACAAATGGAAAAATTCTAATTGGACATTTTAGAAAAAAGTTTGGAGAACGCAAAGAATCGAAGGGGCAACAGTTTGTTTATTTCGAAGGCTGAACGTCGTAGGTCGTTTGGTAGTCGCTTTTATGAATAATGTAATAAAGGAATGCTAATCGAAATACTTTGGAACGAGCTGGCTCGTGCTAACGATTCGATGAATCACGGCCGATTGCGCGTCGAAAGCCGTGCAAGAAAGGGAAAGCCCTCGAGCCTGAGGGATGACGTAAAGGAACTGTGTCGATTGCCGGTTTAACCCACTCGATTGTGCGCTTATTTCTTGCTTTTTATCATACCGTAGCCAAATAAATCATGTGATTTAATTTCCTGCAATGTTAACGTCCTTCTCCCTTCAATCTAACATGGCTGTTCGTTATTTGAAATTTGAAAATATCATATTTTGTGGAATTTAGAATTTGAAAATCCAACGAAAAGAATAAAAATTCATCAGAAAAGTAACATGTACGAAAGGAGGTTTAAAAGGATCGATAAAGGATGTTAGGCTGCAGCTGGCACATGGCCAATCGATCTTCTTCGCTGCTTCTGTTTTCTTCATCGACCGAGTCGAAAATTTACGACTCGCCTAGAAAAGCGCCTTACGCCCGTGAAAATGAAATTCTTATCTCGTACGATTCGAAAAACTGTCTCGTTTCGTCTGTCCACGAAGCTCTGTCTGTTTTTTTTTCTGCTGGTTTTGACCGGATGGTCTCTGTGGGAATCAATAGCGAGGAATTCGAGTGGAATAAACGGATTATCATTCAGGCCGCGTGCCAGTCGGAATAATAAAGGTGGCGGACAGGAATTATTTATGCGTTAAATTGAACGGTTAAAACGACGCCACTTCCGGTCCCCCGTGACATCACATCAGTCAATGCCGGCATTCGTTTTCGCCGATTCCTTGCGAAATTAGAATCCCCCGCCGACATTCTATACCTTGGAATTATCTGCTGTGTCTTCTTTTCTCCGGGCAAGGTACTCACAGGGGGAAGAACGGTTTGAGTGGCTTAGCAAGGATCATCCTCGTGAAATGATGCACCGTGCGCGGTTATCAATGTTTGCTTGTTTCACAAGAATCCTGTATCCTTTCGAGAAGATGATCGATAAACTGAACAAACTTGAACGCTGACGATCGTCAGTTATGCAAATGTAAAGCTACTAATACACGTTATTTAGAATAATAATTTGACGCAATGCGGAAAACTACGTGAAATTATTATATCTTTTTCCTCGAGGCGTTCTCTGAATTCTTCTCGCATTCTTAATGCGATGACTGGAGGAAAGTGTTTTCCTCTTTTCGAACCTTGACTCATATGTTTTTCGAAGGCACGTAAAGAAATTGGTAGAAAAGAATGAGATGCTTTTAAAATTTATAATAATAAAGTAAGAATAGCCTGAAGAAAAATATTCCTCTGGAAATCTTAAAAAACGAGGTCCTATCGTCGGTAAATAATATACATGAATAAATCAATAGTTTCTCAATTAATTTGTATCAAAAATTCTCCAAACAAATCAAACGAAAGGGGGGTATAATTAAGCAGGGAACAAACGGTAGTAAGTTCAATTAACACGGCGCCAATTAACCGTATAAATCAAAGAACAGGTGCGCGAAGGTATTTCGAAATCGTTTAAGCGCAGATGCGTGCAATATACGATTCATAAAGTTCCGATAAAGCAAAGAAAAATGTACACGGAGCTGATGCAATTTTTCCAATTATATCTCCGGGCAAATAGACGACCATCGCCGGAAATCGAGCGTCAGATAAAAGAATATTCCGAATCGACCTTGCCCTGACTCGATCGTTCAATGAACTGAGCGATATTTCCTTTGAGTTTAATGATCGATGTGTATCGGCACGTTTGATCAAACGTAGGCAATTTTTCGCTCAGACGATTCTAGATCTCCGATCCTTTGCCGGAAAATCCCTCTCTATTTTACGGAAGAAATGACTAAGGGGATGAAATGTATATTTTATAGAGTGCAAAATGTGTGTTACTGTAGGTAAACTGTTGAACATCACGAGATTCCCTGAGGAAATGATGATTTAGGGGATGGAGGGTTCAACATTCGTTTAATGCCCCAAAGTTACGAGACATTGTACCCAGGTAGCCCATCGTCCATTACTGAATTATTTCTAGACTGTTAAATTACTAATTACTGAAATACTGAAATGGCAATTTAGCAGCTACTAATTACCGTATTACCAAATTATAAGTTACGTAAGGAAAGCAATTGCTGCAGGGGGCAAATCATGAATGTGTTTGTCACGTTTTCAATTTCAACACACCTCAAGGACAGGGGACAATTATTCGAATTCTTGGCTTCGTGTGTTTGTTACATAGGGCAGTCGATTCGTCCCTCGGGAGCGAAGGAAAAAGCTAGGCTAACCTTTCGAGGACGAATCAAACCGAGAAGGGGATGAGGAAAAAACAGGGAAAGATCGAAGGGTGCAGCCTAGATAAGGCCTGCAAAAGGGCGTGGTTGATTATACTTCGCTATATACATTCGTCGAACAATGTGTTCAGCTTTTTTCCAGAGATAGGGTTGACACCCTATCTCGAAACTTTCGATCCAATTAATCGCGGTTTGAAAGCTGATACCTTATTGGAAAACGTTTAGGCCCTCCGTACATACACAAAATGCATCCCTGTTGCTCGATCAAGAGCTCCATAAATTTCGCATTCTTTTTCTCAACGATTTCCAGAGGCGAGAGATATCTTATTCTCAAGACCGTATTTTGATTTATATTTCGACTCAAGGTTTCGACAAAAATTGTGACACGGAATGAAACAGCAATGGCGTGACACGATTTTAATTCGTTTCCGAAATCACGGCGTGATCAAGAACCGTGGCGATATTTTGCACGCGAAAAAAAGAACAGAACCAGAAAGTTCGCGGCAATCTTTGAATTATAAGAAGACTACTCGTCGAACCATGAAATTATAAATGAGTCAAACAATCGCCAGTCATCCAATTCATTCGAAATCCCGCGAGGCAGCGAGGAGAAAATAGTCTGCACGCGAGTTTGTCTTGTGTTTGCGTTCGATAAAATTAAAATACCTACGATAATGACTCACAGATTCTACAATTACATGCATATATCTTCCAAGGTTTACTGCTGCGTTTTTATTGAAATGTAAAAATGAAACTTAGCCGAGATTATCGCGGCCAGATAAGCCAGCGTGAAATCACGTTATCGATTTATAATTACTATACGCATCATCGATCAGATAAGTTTTCATCGATCAAGTACGATTCGTATAATTATCTGGATTTTATGTTTACTTTTCGTACGCGTTGATTACGAATTAATCCATCCTCTGTTTATTCTTGTAACTTGTAATTTTCTTCGTTATCTATTTCACAAGCCAACTTGTGAATATTCCCAAAAAATGTAATATTTCTTTACCGAATTTCTGATCAAAGAAAATATAATATTTCCATTCTAATAACGATAAAAATCGTCCCAAGGGTATTAAACGCAACCATCAAACGCAGTACTTGTATTTTTATCGCGTCTTTAAACATAGAATTCGAGAAAAAAGGCAGTCAGGTGTGACGTGTACGTCTGGTTGCTTGCGAAATGGTTAATTTGCTCTCGAAATTGAAACGTTTTTCCCCGGCGGTCGTTGGAACGCGTATTTCTAACACACATGTTCGAAGGAATTAGCCGGCCACTCCTGAAGCATGACAATCATCCATCTTGTTCGCTTCTGAACGCGTCTCGTGGGATTCGCCGGTGTCCCGTTTGCAAAAGCGGCCGCCACGCTTTGACGTACATGAAAGCCACGGTTACATTATGATTCCTCCACGTGCATTAGGTAAGCATCCCACGGGAGTCACGCGATTCCCGGATGAATTTCATCGCGAGTCACGAACCGGACACGCGAACCGTGCAAACAAAAACATCCTCCTCGTCCTCTTTGCTTTCTACACGTTTCTCTTTAATCCTACATTCGTTAACGCTAAACGTTTGTCAATCAAATCTTCAAATGAAATTAATAACCATCTATTTTTAACAAAATACGGGATTATATAAAAGGAAACTCAGTGAATTCATTAATTTACTTTAAATAGATAATCGGTGAGTTTTGAGTTTTATGTCATGGCAGTCGCGTTAGCATCGCACGGTTTCCCATCGATTGATCGTGGGCTTGGTCAGCGGGCATCGTTTAAAGAAAATTAACAGGCGAAACCGTTTAAAGTCGTGGCGAGAAACAAGGAGCCGTTTTCATCGAGTACAAAAAGAGCCGAGGTTGCTGCTTTGTTGACGGCAATTACCTCGACCGCCCGGACGCGATCGTCAGTCACCGTTAATTGAAATCTCTTCGATAAACGGGTACACGTGTAACCGCCTACGGAAGTCCTACGTTTGATTTCGCGTCTCTTCTGTCTGAACCCGGCGTGCTTCTAATAAATCAGCAACTTCTACCGGCGGAATCGAGCCAGCCCGGGCAACTTCTATTAAACCATATGCCGCCAAGGTTGATTCATAAAGACGTCCAATGATTTTTCTTCCAGTGCGAAAGAACTTATTAAATTATCAACTTTTCTCGATAATCCTTCGATTAAATAAATAATTACGCCACAGTGGTGTAAAAAGTTATCAAATTAACCTATATTCTAAAATAAAATTTGTGATTTTATGGTTGCTGGATTGCGAGACATTTAAAGGCAGCACAGCGATATAGGCATCGTTCTGTATATCAAAGATGAAGACATAAATCCTCGATACAGAAAAAAGTGAAGATGCTCAGTCAGATAATTAAACGAGTCATGCTCGCTGTTGATCGTTGATATCAAAGACTGGAAACTCTGTTTGCTATAATAATTTCAGTTACGCTTTGAGAGGTAATGCCATACGATTTCTCTTTCTCCATTTATTATCTTCTTTTACAAGTATGTACTTAAAGAGACACGAGTATCTTTTAAAAATTATAGACAATAATTTGATTAAAATTTGATATTCGTTTATAGACGTTCATATAAAATTCTGATCACGTTTTATGGTACATCCTGTATGTGCATTCGAAACGATTCGAGGCGATTATCAGCCCATCACTAATGGTGTCGTTCGATCGGCTCGATCGTTTCGAACGCGACGATTCTCTCGAGTCGACACTCGGTAACCATGTTCGTCGTTCGAGAACTCGTTTAACCGTAAATGAAAACACGACGCGAACATCATTGGCACGATTCTCTGCATCAGAGCCGTTTTAACACCATCGCAGGCACTGACAATGACTAAAAGGCGAAACGATCCATCTTGTTTCGTTTGGAGAACCCATAATCACGGGGTGGTGCCTACCGAATTTTCCAAGTACCCAAAAATGCCTATTGAAAAATATACTTCTAATCAGCGAAAGGGTCATAATGGCACTTTTTTCCTCCTTCTCCGGTGTTTGTGTCGCGATTTCGAAACTGAATCGGATTTACGTCGATACGTTCAATCAGAAGTCTTGTCCAAAAATGGCAATCTCGTAAATCGTGGAACTATGTTTGGTACCCGTTCGTTCTCGTCCGTTCGCATTTGGTCGCAAGCATTTCGTGTTGTTCTCCGTTCGAATTTTCAATCGACGAAAAGATACAAAAATTCTTTCGAAACCGAGTTATCCGTGTTCCCACTCCGCGAACAATTGAAATATCAACTTCGATTTTAATGATATTTCCTGACTCATCGTGCTCTCGAACGATACGTCTTTCGTGCAATTAACACTCGATGTTAATGTATTCTTTACGCGATCGTATTACCGTGGCTCTAATCGAAACGCAGAAAAATAAATGCTCGCTATACAAGGTGTTTCGAGCCATAAGAAACTTCGTTTAATCAAACTATTAATTACCGGCTCGATTCAATTGTAACTCATTTTAATCTCATTTGATTTGTTTGCAAATGGCTAAGATAACTTCGATACTCGTTGACATTGATCACATAGGAGTGGAAATTAATTAAGATGAATCTCAGCATCGATATAAGTTAGCTTGATAATTGACCACTTGATTAAAGATTCAATTGGTTTCAGTCGACACATTCTTGAAATATGTCTATAACAACATTATCTACCTTATTTATTTATGATCGTGAATTAATTTAAAATTTACAAACTCGCGAATATACTGCAGGATAAAATCGAAGGAAAAAAAGGTGTATATAATAAGAAGGAGAAAAAAAGGTGATACTCGAAGAGATTCATGAGGTAGCCTACTTTCGCTGGCGTACAGGCCGGAAGTTATGAGGTCGCAACAGCACGGAAGTCGTTCGTGATGCATCATCCGCGGCTCGCGATCCTTCGATTTCTTTTCGACGAGCAACGATACGCGCGCGCGCGCGCGGATTAAGAACGCGAATAATCCTGATAACGAGGAGAATCGTGACCGTGCGATCAACGCGAAACGCTGAATCTACGCCGATGCGAACGTTTTAAGTATATCATTACGCGTCGCAAATTTCCACGTTTCGGAATTCCTGTTAACTCGGCGGCGTTAAATCGGGAATCTTTCTATTATCATTTAGTTTGGAATACAAGAAATTTCGAGCGTAAGCCGAGTCTACGGTAATGAAAGTTTCGATGCAAATTCTCCGCGTCGTACGTTAACGAATTTATGTCAACGATCGTGGCAAAAATCTTGAATATAAGCCGGGGTCTACCCGGGTAGGAAAAGTTTACGCGACGCGGTTGCATTCGACGCAAATTTTTATATTGTGTGCTAATAAAATTATTATTTACGGCCGTGTACGCCGCGTACGGACCGTCGTGAAAATTTCAAAGGTGAGTGTCTACCGGCCGGTAGAAATTTTCATTTTGAGTTGCATTCGATGCAAATGTTCTACGCGGTCACGTTGAAAACTTTATAATAACGTTTTAAACGTGCGTAAGGATCCGCGGTGATAAAGATTTATGCCGTTACATTCCATGCAAATTTTACGCGAAATACCGTAAAAATTTTCCGCTGAAACGTAAATTTTGATTAGCGCGGACGAATGTTTAAAGGGAAAACGGGAAACAAGGCAAGACGAGGTGGCCGGTAGCTTGTGTTTCCTAACAGCGTCTCGCGCCGTTTTACGACTCGTTCCAGTAAATGATAATAATTGACCTAATTGCGGCAAATGAGCCGTTCGCTTAAATACACCGTGTAACTCGCGATTCGCGGCTCAGGCCGGTTGCGAAACGAGATTAATAGCGGCCTGTCCGGACCGAACCCGATGATCGATCGCGAGTTTTATCGCGGCAATTTCGTAAGGTAACAATAGGCCTGCTTTTTCGACCAGAGGTTAACGATCACGCTCCCCGATGTTGCGCGAGGAACGAAAAATCACCGGTCCGACTGGAAAGAGGCGTGTATGAAATTTAATCGTTTCCTTGTTAAATCGCCTATCTCTTATTCTATTCGTGCGTACTTTCAATTTGTCTCGCGAATATCTGATTGAATCTTTATGGATTCTCGTCTTGAAAATTGTTGAAAGTTTTACTTGAGACTTTGGAAATCTTGAAGGTATTGAAAATCCTAGAAGTATTTTTCAGATTTTGAAGTCTCGAATGGCTTGAAAAGGTTGAAAGTCTGGAGACTAACGAAAGTGTTTGAAATCACGATCCCACGTGCAGTCGCAAGCACAAGTAACCGGGGCACGTGAAAGTCTTGTAAGTAACGCGAAACTAAAGTTGAAATAAAAGGAACAAGAAGAAAGAGAGAAAAAAAGGAAGCAGAGTCGGGTAGGAAAAGAGGGAAAAGAAGAAAAAAGAAAACGGTGTCCAAGCGAATGGTTAACCCGTTGCTTTCACTCGGACTTCACGATAGAGCGAGGCATCGAGATGGTGGGCAACGTTACCCGCGACTGGTTTATCGCATCTTAATAACCCGAGACCTTGCGCCAACCGTCGTGGCACGTCTAAGCAAAATATTGAAACAAGATCCTTCGCCGTGTCAATTTAATTAACAATACGATCAAAGAGGAACAGAGAGAAATCGTCTACTGAAAACCGTCGTTTCCGCAATGGTAACGCGTAAAATCGTTACGTAAAACAACATATTTTCAATTAAATCCACGGCTATCGTCATTTCCCGCGACTTAAGAGTTCCTCTTCTTAAAAAGGCACGGCCAAAGTCCGTCCAAGTGCAAACTCGCGTCACGATCTCAAACTGCGTCGTGACAAAATATTGATTTTAACGTTTTCGAAGGATCTCGAATCGACAATTTTATTCGTTCTCTTCGTCCATCGATCATTATCGTTATTGATTGCGTAAAGCGAATTGTTTGATCAGGGTTCGAAAAATAAAAGCGTGTTCGTTACAAGCGTGATTAAATCTTTTGTTGGCGAACACGGATCGATTAAGGCGTCTGGAAAGACGCTTCTCGGTCGAACCGGCAAAAAGCGCGAGAAATCGCGGGGCGATCGCGTTACGAGATTGCACGAGGTTCGTCAACGCTATTTATATCGGTTACACCAACTTCCTCTCTAGGGGTAACGTTATCGTACCGACCACGCTGCGTAAACAGCATTTCGGTCACTTCTACCGCGAAGAAGACACGCTCCGGCTGTGTTTCTTCTATTTAACCCGAGATTCCACGGTTAACCCGTTTACTACTCGTTCAAACAAGCAAATTGCACATTTATTTAATTGCTCGATTTAAAATTGCTCATTTTGCAGTGTAATTTTCCTATTACTAGATTACTAGTGACACTTTGTTTAATTAACTGAATAAACTTCATTTCGTTCCTTCATATATTACAAGCATTTAGAATTTTTAGTAAAACTTTTCAGATATTTTGCACACAATGAAATAGGCAAAAGAACGAAACCGAATTTACCCTGTAACTACCTTCCAGATTAGTGTGTTACGTTTTCTTTCGTTAGAATCTTAATCACCCTGCTACACCCTTCGAAAACTTCAAACACCCTAATCTTTCTGCAGGTTCCGTCGTTCGAGAGAGAAGCTGATTGCAGCAACGATCGAATCGAGGAGGAAGGAAAGTTTTCCAAATAGACGGGAGGGGACGGGAGGCCCGAAGGGTTGAAATCGAGACTAGCGTGTCCGAGTCGAAGCTCTGGCGGCTCCGATGGAGTCGCGTTGCCCGTACGCCGGGTACAGGTATCGCGTTACCCGGTGCACCGGCCTCGGTGTTAAGACACCTAATTGCACGTTATGTTCGAGGTACACGTACGCACACCGGCTCGCCCTCTCCGGACCAAATGCTAATGCTCTCTCGGTGACCACCTTCGGAGAGAGACGGAGGAAAGTGGGTGAACCCGGCTCGCGTTTGCGGCCAGATATACCGGTGTAGACGAGTTTCCCTTGCCCGACCTCTTCGTCTTCTTCCTCGACTCTCTCCTCTTTTTCTCTCCACCCCCCTCTCCCCCGATGCAAATGATCCACACTGACGTTCAATTAAATCCAAACGTTCCCGTTTGTTTCTTTTCCTCTTTGGTGAAAGCTGATTAATCTAACCGTTAACCTTTTAAGTACTAGGGACGCGTTTTTGCGCGCGCCGAGGAAACCGTGTAACAATCGAGAAACTTTCTGCGGTAACGAGCGTATAAAACGGTAAATCGAGTGAATCGTGCTGGAAATTTTTGGTTTTAAGAATTGTATCGACGCGCAGTTTTCACCGACGGTGAAAATTTCATTATGAAGGCTATAAATGCAAGACTCTCGTGTATTTAAATAAACGCAGAGGGAAAAGGATTAATAATCTTTGTTGGCTATGTTGATTCTTATTGTGGCAAGTAACGTGTTAAATTACAATGGTAGGACAACATCGCGAATGATCGAAAAAAGAAAAGAAGCGGAGAATAAACGCGACACGGAACCCAAGACTCCGCGAGTAGAATCGACACGCGTGGCTGAACAGTATAAATCTAGGCGCGATCGATGTCCTCTTGGTAACCAGTCCCGAGGACATTCCGTTTCGTCGAATGGGCCTGGCAACTCGAGGATGACAAATTTCTAAGAAATTCTTTTTGATTGATCCCCCGTAACCAGCCTCTAAAACCTTCGATACCAGATGCTTCTTATAAAACAGTATTCGTCCCAATCTTCCTGAAACCGGTGACCCTCTTTCGTAATGGCCGAAAAACATGCGATCAATTCATCCCCTCCCGCGTATTTGCATAAAAATGCATTTATCACGAAGGACCCTTAATATATTTCAAGTATTCGGAATGGTCCACTTCTACCCCCTGGACTATTTTATAATTTGGGCTGAGTCAATATTGAAATAAATAAATAATCAGATAATTTACAAGGAAAGTTTCTGGTATTCTGAATTCGCAATTCTGTTGAAGTTGACTCACAAATTGAAAGGGAAATCTATGCCACGGAAATGAACTCGCAGCCACTATCGACCCCATCAAAGTGAATTCTATATCCTGTTTTAAACAGCTACTCGTAACTAATCCTCGATAACGCGTAGACTGTCCCCAAAGTCCAGTGGTTACATCACGAATTTGATTAAAGGTACTTTTAATTACATTAACCCTCCATGCAGAGTCTGAATTTTGAATTTTATTAAAAGTAGTCCTGTGGATACATATGTAGACCCCTAAAGGGTCCTATACTTAAAATACAGATGCGAAAAGAGTAATTAAATAACTATTTTTTTCTAAAATGGCCACTGCATTGACCTATAGACATCTAATGCCCCAAGACGCATTGATATGTCAAAAATGAAAAAGAATTCTTCAAGGACTGATCAGATTACGGAAATGGGACAAAATATATTCAACATGTATCGAGGCCACGGTTAGGCATAACTAACGACGACAGTGGTGTCCAGACAACGATAGGAACTGTACGACCGTTTGCTTCGACGAGAAGTAACGACCCCGTTCAAGGGCGTCGTATGTACTGGGTTACGCGGGCCAAGGTCGGCCCGATTACGTGTACACGCGTCGAACGATGCTTTTTAAATAACCTTCATTGCTTCGATTCACTTCATCGACCGCCGATAACCTCGTAAATCGAGACGCATTTCGTGCAGATTGTCGCGGACAATTTTTCTCCCCCCGGCATTGTTCTACGATCACGTCACGAATCATCGTCTAATTTGTTTACAATGAACACCACGAACTACGATTTTTCTTTCCTACCCGTGCGTGTGTGGCTACGTTCAAGCCGTACCGTGATCTTTTATAAATTCAAATCAACGATTCTAATGCAATTTCGATTGAAAAATTCTATATGTCATGCATCGAACGACGTTTGTTAATTTTAATATATATATATGTAGATTGTACACTCACCCTGAAGTCGAAAGCGTCAACGGGCATTCGCTGTACTCCGTTCATTTTCGTGAAATTGCTGATGTACCTCCGCACTTTTGATGTTCAATAGTTTTCGTTCAAACTTGTAAACAATAGTTAACAATGATGCCGAGTTTGTTGATGGAATTTAAACGCGACAGCACACGAAAAATTTAAACTTCGAGGAGCTAAGTGCCCCGTCGACGCATCGTCGTTCACGCGCGCGCACGATAACTGAACGACGTTCGCGTGCCTTTCGGATCGTTCGGTGTTGATCGAATGTTTTCGTGTCGCGACCTGACCGGCAAAAGGCGACGTGAAACGAAACGATCGATGGCCAGCCGTATGATCGATCTCATCGATAATTATTGACCGACGAGGTAAACACGGTTTGCTAACTTTGAAAATAACAGGTTATTTGCAACGTCGATCGCATCGGAGACGATTTCGCGGACGAGTCGCGGGAATAGCGAAGGATGTTAAGGTTAGAATTCGAACGAACGATCTCAAGGCTCGTTTAGAAACTGATTATCGATTCCCGGGAGCGAGCTCGAATCCGATACCCCGTGTGTATCCGGTGGCATCTCGTCGACGACACTCGATAACTAACGTTCACCAAGCTGCGAGCAAAACGCGCACCGTTTCATGGAGAGGCACACTTCGCGGTCTGCGATAAGACATTTGAAACTCGTCGACTCGATGGGCACCGTAGTTTCGCGCATGCGCGGACAGATTTTGTTCGTCGCACACGCACATACCCCGAAACACGTGGTATCCTTCGGAGCCGCGACCCCCCCTCTCCCCTCGTCCTCACTTTCTCGCGGTGTGCAGAAAACTTTTGAATATTTACGAAGGACGTAAAAAGTAATCGACCCGTGGGTTGTGGCTAGCAATGAAGTCTATCCTTAAATAAACAACATCGAAATTGCTAACGAGCAGGAACGCGTGAATTTGTCCCGAACGTTTCATTCGAACGTTAGAAAGGACTCGAAAGACACCACGAACAGGTACCACGAAGGTAGACTGCTCGAAAAGTCGACGTGTTCCGTGTCCAGAGGGGGAGGGAAACAGGTTTAAGAGCCGTAGTTTGACCGGTCGGCTTTTAAATCGGTCATCTGTCTAACTGGTAGAAATTACATTTGATTCGAAATCAAACGCCGGGGGATTTGAAGCTCACTTGGGAAAAAAGAGCCGTAGAATTAAAAGGGAAGGTGAACGTGTTCGCGATCGAACGACGGTTTCGTGACACGATGAAAGAAAGAGGACACGTTGCACTCGCGATCGCTGAAACGATACGTCGCGAACAGGCACATGGCAGTCATATCCCCGGCGCAGGATTATACGTAGCAGCCGGCGTTCAGGCGCTCCGCATCGCGACTGCCGGCGCGGCTAAAAAACCATACGATGACCTCATCACACCGAGTCTGTTCTCCTGCTCCGTGTCACTACTTACTAGCCACCCTGAAAACATGCTAATCTCCTTTTGCCTCCTGGAGGTTACTGGTCGCATTATCGCTTTTTTTGGAGCGTCCTGTCGGGTTGCCGGGATGCTGGGATACCGGGGCACCCCGGTAAACGCGTTCACTTTCGAACATCATTGTTGATAATTTCAAACATGCCCGCCGTTCCCTTGCGTTCTGATGCGCTCGCAACGCGGGGATATCTGAAACGCGCAATAAATGTATACGGAGCATATCGCATTATATCAAAACAAATATTCAGTGTTATCTTTCGTTGCGTTAGACGCTTTGGTTGATGTTTGTATATCTTGTTTAAAAGATGTTATGTTGTTAGCGAAGTAATTGTTAGTGTTCATGTGTAAGGTTAAGTGTAAAAGAATTACATACAAAGTGTACGTACTCATAACGGAGTATATTTTTTGATCCGTATAAAGAATAAAGTTGTTGTAATATTTAACATTTAAGAAGTAATCAACAATGGCATCTGATAAATCTAATAATTTGAACAGTACGTTTCAATCGAATGTTCAAATAAAACTGGAACCTGGAACATCAATGCCCGTACCTTTGAGAAACATTAAAACAGAGCCTGGTGTATCAACTACAACAACCAGGTTAACTTCCTTTCGTGTACCAAGGGACTTAACATTAGGAGGCAATATCAAATCTGAGAAATTTAAGAAGATATATACACCAAACTTGAATGCCCAAAGGACAAAGAAGAAAGAGTAAGTTTACTTGATACCAATTATTGATTATTGAATCCATGAATCTATCAAATGATCATCTTTCAGAGATGCCTCACAGAATGATTCTTCAAAATCAGTTAAAGGCAGAGATCATAATCGAGGCAAACCTAATGCAAGAGGTGACAGAAATAAAGGACGTGATAAAGCTTCAAACAAACTGATTCAGGTATATCAAAGAAAGTATTATTAGGAAGACTAACATTAGTTCAAAGTCTATATAAGGTTTGTTTTAGTCTGATGGTGTGTGGTCTACTGGAGCAACAATTGCACCAACAAAACGTTACAGTAGTGAATCTAGAGATACAGAAAAAAGTCCTCAAGTAAATTTAGAGAAACCAAAATTAGGTTTAAATTGTAAGGTAGATAAAGCAGAAGAAGAAGAAAAAGTGAAATCATTGTTAAGGGATGATTTTGTAGACGATGGAGAACCTGTAGATCTTGAAAATGGTCCTATTATATTGCCAATGGTTAAAGAAGGTATTTTATATTTTATTGAACAAATCAGTGATTTTTTTTGTATAACATTGCCTTAATCATTTTGTGTTCATTTAATACAGCCAAACTGTATAAAGAAGAAGTTAAGGTAAAGGTTGAGAAAGAAGAGGAAGAAATAGATAAGAAACCAATCATTTTGGAAAATGGAGAGGGTAAGTACACTCATTTTTTTAAATAAACTGTTGTGATAATTAAAAATTATTTTCAGTATTATCATCAAAGAAGGAATCTAAATTCAGGGTATCCAAAAACGCGGAAACGGAAGATGAATTTTCAGAGAGTATTCCCCAACTTATTGAAAATAAAACAAATTCTTATATCTTAATGCAGGTAGGTATAAGTCTGGAAACTAAATTTTATCTTTACAGTAAATTAATGCGCCAAATAAATTTCAGTTTCCAGATTGCTTACCGGGTTTAATAGGCAGCGCAGACGACGCTAGACCAAATCGATCAAACATATCAAATATCGAGAAAGAAAACGAAAATAAATCTCGAACAGAATTTTGTACCTTAAATGATTTAAATCCCGGTATTTTAGGCAAACTACAAATCTTGAAATCCGGTAAAACACGCTTGCTATTGGGTGAAAACAACTTGATTGTGGATATTGGATCGCATCATAGTTTTCGACAAGTATGTCACGTAAAATGATTGAAAATATTGAATGTTATAATAATAATTCATATTGCAGGATTTGATCGCGGCAAAAGTGGATACAGAAAAACTAAATGGTGAATTGATTAACCTTGGACCAGTCAGTAGTACGCTGATATGTTCACCGGATTGGGAATCTATGCTGGCCAAATTATAAATGTATTTGTAATATAAATTGTTCTTTTTTTTTTTTTAATACATGTAATATTTTGTACAAAGTTAGCGGTAATTCAGAAATCTAAATAAATGTACAGTATTTTTTTATTAAATTTTGTTGTATAATTTATATTCGCAATAAGGTGTGATAAGTTCGTACAAATTACACATTCTTCATCAAAACGCAATTTTATTATTCTGTTATCTTAATATATGTAATTCGATGAAAAATTATTTTTTATACAAATTAGATTTACAAACTAAACTTACCACGCTATCAAATAAACGTTAATTCATGAACTTATTCAATTAAAAAGGATATCATGTATCATTGCTCGGTTGTGCCAACACTTTGAAAAATGTAAAAATCGTACATTAAAGTGGCACAAGAAATGACTGTCCCTATGGTATATAACATACACTACTTTTTTTGTTTACTAAGTAAAGGATATATCTATTGCATTCAACTTCCATAATCTCAAACTTACGTTTAAGATTTGTAAAAATTAGGGTTTTATCGCCTTAGGACGAGTTCCTTTAATACCAGACTTCTTTCTTTTTTTGCACAAGAAAACGTGATACGGTAAAATTCTACTCATCAATAATAATAAACAAAAACGTATTCGTGAATACAATGAAAGCAAGTGCATCGTAATACAGAAGTACACACATATTACACACCCTCGTTAATAGATCACACGAATTCTCAATCACTTCTCTCTATACTGTGTCCCTTTTTCATCGATTTCAATGCTTTCTCACGAAGTTTTTTCTCCAGTTCTTCAGTGTTACCTTCACTCACATCTGATTCATCGGAATCGGCAACCTTCTTCTTTTTGTGCTTCCTATGCTTCTTGTGTTTTTTGTGTTTCTTGTGCTTCTTATCCTTCTTCTTCTTCTTCTCTTCTACTTCGCTTTCCTAAATATCAATTATTATTAGTAAACGATAATTGGCAAGTATCAGTTATCAATGAAACAGAAAGTTACCTCGGATTCACTGGTACTGGTTTTAGTCTTCTTTTTACGTTTCTTCTTCACCTTTTCTTCATCCGAACTGTCGTCTGCTTTCCTCTTCTTCTTCGCATCCTTTTCTCCGACTTCTTCGTCTTCCGTGCTGGAGTCTCGTTTTGACTTCTTCACCCGTACCTTGCTTTCGTCCTCGCTCGTCGAATCTTTCCTGGACTTCCTTGTCCTTGACTTTTCGTCTTCCGACGAACTATCCCTGCGTTTTCTCGTTTTCTTCGGCTCGTCGTCCGAGCTTGAATCCTTCTTAGACTTCCTTAACCTGGACCTATCATCCTCACCCTTGCTGCTCTTCTTCGTCTTCTGATCCTCGTCTCCAGAAGAAGAATCTTTCCTGGATCTCTTCGACTTCTTTGTTTCTTCTTCCAGTTCCTTCTTCGGTCGTTTACGAGACTCATTTTCACTAACTTCTCGTTTCCTGGTGTCCTTCCTATCCTTGGAACGTTCGTCCAATGAATCTGTAATAGTCAATAAGATTCTAAGGTTGTAGCTGATTGAAATTTCATTAAATTAAAATAGCTAATGAACTTCACCTCCTCGGTTCGAATCTCTAATCTTTTTACTCTTTTCCGCGTGTTTCCTCTCGTCCTCGGATTCCGAGCTGGAACCACCTTTGTCCGATTTTTCTTCGTCCGTGGACGCCTTCCTGGATTTTCTGGATTTGTCCAGTTTCTTCGATCTTTTCTTTCCTGAAGCATTAAGACAACATAAATATCGTTTGATCGATTAATATTTATAGAAATGTTTACCTTCGCTTTCGCTATCATTCGAATCTGTAGAACCATCGCGTTTTTCCCTTTTTGACTTTTTGACCACCTCCACCGGTTTCTTCAAGATCACTGGTTCTGACGATTTCTGGCCCGACTTCTTCTCTTCTGATGTAGTCTTGATCGATTTGATCGACTTATCGTCCTTCTTCAGCGGGAAGTTATCCCCGGACGAAAAGTTGGACTCTTCTTTCGGAGATTCTTCTTTGTTATCTTCCCTGAACACGATGAACAATCATATTGATTATGTAAATTGTTAACAACGACGTCAAGAACTATTCGAAGAAACTTACTTCAAAGGTTGTTGTTTAACTTTAACCGCAGCTATGATGTCTTCAGTCTTTTTAAACGGCGAGGGCGTTCTGGACAGACTCTTAGAAAACTGGAAGAATTGATTTATATAAAAACATAAGATATATTTAAGCTTTACATAAATTTTGTTTTGAAAGGGTTAAACTTACTCTATGCCTAGTTACAGGAAGCGTGGTAGGTTGAAGTTTCTTAGGAGAAACGCTTGGCTCAGGTTTCTTGATGGGCGCCGGTTCAACCTTCTTTATCTCCTTCTCAGGTCGTTTGATGGGCTCCTCCTTAGGTTTCTCCTTCTCTTTACGTTTCTCGTCCACGTGTTCCCGTTCCCCTCTTTCGCGTTCTCGCTTTTCCTGAGACGATTTCCGTTCGAGCGATTTTCTACACAAATAACGAGAAACATTATATCGAAAACTGTAAACAATTATTGGTTAAAAGCTAAGCAAAAAATGAAACATAGCTGGCTTTATACTCCGACAATCGTAAGGTCTGTAACAACACAAGAAATGTACAGTAGAGCGTCAATTATTCAAACCAGCTAAGAATTATGTTTAAAAAATGATACAGAATCGAATCTAAAATAAGTTATTGAATGCAAGAATATTACTGCCTGAAATATGGTGTGTAATGGCTCTCATATGGAAAATGGCGCCGTAAAAGAGGATACCCCCACCCCTCGCTTTAATAGTCAAAAGTTACACACTATGTTTAGGTTCTTCTATATCGCCATTTTTCCTAGGGAAACCTTAACATGCTTGACAGTATATGTTATACAAAATATTAAGGATGAAAGCGACAATGCATTACTGGTTGAGGTAATTGATGCTCTATTGTATGAGAATGATTTTCTTTACTCACCTGATCGCTTCATCCTCATTGCTAGAGGAACTACTTTCGCTACTTTCCGAGCTACTTGACTTAGACCTTCCGTTTCGTAATTCTTTTCGCGATCCTGTATCGGTCGTTCTTTTAACCTTCTCATCCGGTTTCTTCTCCTTTATCTTCTCCTTAGCGTCTCTCGACCGATCGGGAGATCGTTTCCCTTCCCGCGAACGATCCACCGATGACCGCTGATCTTTCGATCTGGATCTACGATCCTTAGATCTAGATCGTCGATCTCTATCCCTTCTGTCCCTGTCTCTGGAACGGTCTCGCCTACTCGATCTGTCGCGAGAGGAAGATCTATCGTACCTGAGCGATCGATCCCGTCCATCTGGCGAACGACGTCTGCTGTCGCGACGATCCGGAGATCGACGCCTGTCCCGTCTCTCAGATGATCTTCGTCTTCGATCCAGGGATCTTCTTCTGCGTCTGTCGCCGGGACTAGGGGATCTGCGGCGATATCTTGCTGGGCTTCTGCGCGGAGGGCTTCTGTAACAATTACAAGTTTTTAACTTTGGAATATTATATTTTGTCAATGACTACAATCGTGATATAAACGTGTGATTAATCTCACCTTCTTCTGCTAGGCGCTCTGCGCACAGATGGCGGTCGCATGCTGCGGCTACCGCTGTATCTATCCAGTCGCTCCCTTTCCCTTTCCCTTTCACGTTCTCGCCTTCTTTCTCGCTCTCTATCTATGGATCTCCTGGAGAAAAAAGGAAAACAAGCTTGATACAAAATCAACTTATCACAATCTATCATCTGGAAATTATCGTACACACCTCCTGTTCCTATCACGAGATCTATCGCGTGACCTATCTCGAGATCTATCCCGTGATCTATCTCGCGATCGGTCCCTATCCTTCGATCTGCCTCTGTCCTTACGTGGTGTAGGGCTTCTTCGTTTGGGGACAGATTTCCTTTCTCGACTCGAGTCACTGTCACTGCCACTGTCATCCTTGTTGGTCTTCCTGTACGACCTCTTCGCCTGCACCCCGTCCTTCTTCTTTCTGATTTCGAAATCGTTCTTGTCCTTTGCTCCTTTGTCCTCTTCCGACTCGGAGCTGCTGCTCGTGCTCGCGTCGCGTTTCCTGTTGGAATCGAGATTGTCCTTCCTCTTGTCGGGTGATTTCGAACGAGACTTTGAAGACCTAGAGTCGCTTGAATCGGACCTCGACTTTCTGGATTTGCTTCGGTCGATGCTCTTGGATCTTGATTTCTTAGATCGAGAACGAGACCTTGAACGTGATCTTGGTGATTTCGATTTCGTACGCCTCGATTTCGAACGATCCTGAGACCTCGACTTGGATCTTCTAGACTTCGATCTGGATCTGGACCGTCTTGACCTTGACTTCGAACGAGATCTTCTTGATTTGGATGCGGGCGATCGCGAGCGACGCGTTTTAGAATCTCGGCTTGGCGATTTGGACCTGGACTTCTTGGAACGGGTCACGGGCGACTTTGACCTTGATCTAGATTTCTTCGCCTTATCCAATGACTCGGGTGACGGTGTACGATTGTTCTTCTTCTTACCGTCGGCGATACTCATCAGTTTCGCTTGCAATCGAGATATTGCAACAGCGGCTTCTCTGTTCAAACAATATGGTAAATAATTTTTCTGCGAATTTATGTTAACCCCTTGAAGGAGTTAACTAAGAATAAATATGTATATGGACATTTACGGTTTTGTTTTAACGGGCATCAACGGTATGGCATTCTCAGGCTGAGGTGAATCTTCCCTTTCGATTTTAACTTCCGGCATATCTTTACCGTTGTCCTTCAGCGAATTTTTGCTCGGCGATCTTGAGGATGACCGTCGCTTTCGACTTGATCTATCACGGTCTCTGTGTCGATCCCTCGAGCGACTCCTCTTACTTCTACAAAAAATTGTACAATTCTCTATTTACAAAGAACAGAAATATATATGATCCAGAATAACAGTGGTGCATTTCCACTTTCATTAAAAATAATAACCATACTATTTTAAATTTCAGTACCTGTCCCTATCACGATCTCTGCTTCGATCCCTTCTACGCTCTTTTGACGAGCCACGTTCCTTCTCTTCCTTCTTTATCTTGCTTTCTGCTTCATCTTTCTCCTTCTCCCTTTCCTTTTCCTTCTCCTTCTCCGCCAAAGAAGCCTGAAGCTTCTCTTGCTCCTCCTGGGTCGATATATCGTGATTTCAAATAATCGGATAATGTTATGTTTCCTTATTTAAAAACGAATGCAAGAAATCTAAACCGAACCTCGTGCAATTAAAAGCATTTAACATGAACATTTTGCTGAACGACAAAATCTAGTTGTTCGATTGTTTTACAACTATCGGATCAGTTCATGCAATCAAATGTACTATGTTCAAACGAATTCTATATTCGGTCCATCCGTTGGAATAAAAAAAACAAAAAAAACAAAAAAATATGAATAATAATAAAGGGATAATTACCAAACGCTTTTTAATCTGATCTTTTTTTTGTTGCAAGAAAGCCTCTGGAATGCCCGTTACACTTTCCTGAGCAGAGACCAGAAGGTCCCATAATTCACCCATGAAAGACCGGGCATTCCTACCATTCAGGAAGCCTGTTAGGTTGATCTGCATTTTTCGGGGGTCGGGAAACTGTAAAACATACGGTACACGAATTTATTTCTCTGTTCAAGTAATCGAAAGCTGTTAAACAATAATTGAACAGCGAGCGTTCAATTGTTGCGAAAATTTTGAAATGAAAAAATAGTGCAATTACAGAAAAGAAAAACAATAATCGATCTGGCTATTGACGCTAACTGCTTTTCCCCCTCGAAAAAGCAGATTTATTTTGTCGCATTTTCTAATGTACCTTACCACAAACATCGTAATAAAACGGCTCATATCGGGTCTGCGCTAATCAATAATACGCTAAGAAAGAAAAAGAAAACGTATACTTATCGATAAACGCACAAGTAGCACAGATATTATATTGATACCTTCACAATGAACAAAATGCTGCCAAAGCTGGGACGCTGAAATAGAACTTATGATATACACGTTGAATGTGTGTTACAGCTGAAAACGAAACGATTAACTTGGAATAGAAGGAACAACCGTTCCACCAACCTGTGACGTTGACAAAGAGTGTCAAACCGAGCAGAGATACCTCCGGCATCGTCCATGAGCCAATCGCATCCGATTGACTGCATTTCCGAAGAATCATTAACCAGCGAACAGACCTGCACCACGTATAAAGTTCCTCCGTTCCTCGGGAAGTTGCAGGAAGCGCGAAGAATGTGGCAACTTGAGTCCTAGTCCAGGGGATGTCCTCGTGGGATGACTGTAGCGTCTGGACGGACAGCACGACGGTTCCTCATTCTTGGTCGAACGGTTGATGCCGCCAGGTGAAGATGAATGCTCGACAGCTGCGGGGCACAGCTCTCGCAGTTGCAATCCTGTGGCGCGACCACCTCGACAGAGGCGGTCATCGTCGTGGGACGAAGACGACGCAGCCAGCGGACGATGCGGTTACAGCAACGCAGGCATCTGCAGAATTGTGGAAGGCCCCGGGCAGAAGAGCTCCGTACAAAGGTGAGAAGGGCAGGAACAGCATGACGATGCGACGAGATTACTGCGTTTCAGTCGATGACGATGGCGGACGTACTGCTGAGGCTGAAGTTTCAGCAGTGGTTCTAAGATGACGTTGACATACCAGCCGGCATCAGCTAGCGTTGACGGCTGATAGAAAGGCGGCCAATCGGATGTAGAGAGGAGCACATCCGAATGCCATTTGGACAATAGGGTTGAGCCCCACCAACGGTCTCTACTTATACTAACGGGGAATTCAAACATACGTGATAAGAGATTGCTTGTACATGTTACGGTGTTGCAGGATCAGCTACATCAGTTTTTCTTTGGTTGAAACAGGATATAGCTCGGAGGGAACATTCAAGGTTACACAAGACATATAGGAACGATGATATTTTATCAAAATTCAAATAAAAAAATAGATAAAAAAAAAAGAAAAGAACAACGAGGCAAGTGCACCCAATACGGTCTCTGCCTCCTTGCTTTTCATCTCCAAAGTCAGCACATTGTGCAGATTTTGGATGATATCATTCGTAACTGGTACAAAACATTGTGCTGAAATAATGTGTATTTATCGCTTTCCTATGATGAGGGGAAAAAGCCAAGTGAACATATTTTTTTTTTTATTCCACGTCGTTAATTTACAATCTCTTAGACTTAACTCTAATCGAATTGGTGATGCAACAAACTTCTTACCTTTTCCTCCAGCTGATTATATACAAATTCTACCACCACGTCGTCCTCCATCCCTAAAATCTGCGTGATTTTTGTGGTGATCCATGGCTTGATAACGTCAAGTTTGACTTTGCTCATATCCACCTAAAAATTAAGTTTCAGATTAATATTAAAAGTGAAAGCAGTATTACAAAACATAAATTAAATACCTAATTAATTAATGCATAACAATGCAAACAAATATTTACCTTTTGAGTAAGAGAATCCCCAAACTTCATTTGTTTCAGAAGTTTTTTCTCCTTGTCGCTGAATCTTGTGTCCTGCGACGCGGTAGTCCCCTGAAATCCAAAAATGTAATGCAAAAATGTCAAAAAAGTGTATAAATTATAACACAATAAATTTACATCCCTATAGAATATTATTGTTGCTTTTTTTTTATAAAGATTCTGATTAATTTACCGTGTACATCATTTTGGCAACGTGTAGAAACCGAAAGCTGCACGATGTTCGATGTTCCTGGTTGGCGCTGCTCCAATCTTGCTTTTCGTTGCTGAACGAAAATTAACGAACCGAAGGGATTCGTTTTAAGACTGTGTGTCTTCTTCTTATTCGCAAAAACGATGCGTAATCTTGTATATACAAATTATCGAACGTTAAAGCGAAGCGTTATACAAACGCGGACGTACGATAGATCAATCCGCCAACATGGCGGCCGTATCATTAAAACGGAAAATTGAAGTTGCAATGGCAGTGCGATCGCGTTTGTTCAGTGCTGCCAACAACGTGTCTATGTACCGTAAATATCATTTCCTGGCAAGAGATTTGATTTTGCGAATATATTTTAACGTTTAAGTAATTTAAGTTCATGGCAAAGTGATAATAAAGTGCAGAAAATGTTCATAAACTATTCAATTTCAAATTAAGAGTTTCGGTACTGTTCGTGTTAAGTTCATTTCTGCATATCTTCAAGTAGAACTGGAATAGGTCACGTAATTCACATATATATTTTTCTAGAACGTATATATACATTTAATTTTCCGGTTATCGGTACTAGTTGCGTATATACTACTTTTAATACCGTTAGCCGCTAAAAATAGATTCAAAGGTACGTATTTATATGCGTTTATTGCGCTCTTAAATTGCCCGCCAAAACGTAATACAAGATCAAGTTCCGGTGACTTGCAAGGAATGGTAAGAGTAAGGCGGGAAGATAATAACAGGCTCGAACTTTGTTCAAAGAAACATTCATTCACATAATACATCGTAATCTAATAATAAATTATAAATACATGCTTGAATATTACAGCTATAGATACAAAAGATGATAGATGCGGTATGAAAAATAGTCGTTCATTGCACGTGTAACATTCCGGCATTTCTCTGTTTATATCACTCTCCTTACAGCACTGGCACAGAACATTGACATGTGAATTTTTTAAATTTCTATTCAATTTTCTTTTTTCTTAATTATCACTGATCCGCAAACTGTTTATTTTTCAGTACTACTTGTTCCCAGTGGATGGAGTACAATTAAATTTCAAGATTGCAGGTATACAGTCATATTTCTAAAATTTATAAAAGTACAATTAATTGTAAATGAAATTTTATACAGAAAATTATTTTATTTCAGTTTACATTAAAACATGTTCAATACGAAGTGGTCATTTACCGACGGAGACGGACGTACCAGCAGGATCAGAAACATGCAGACCCAACAACCCTTCTTATAAATGAAAATGAATAAACAAGGATTTCAAATGTTACAGATGTGCCTTAAATCAATAATATTAAATTTTTTAATCAGAAAAGGTAAGGTAAATCTTTGTGTGAATGTTTTGAAATTGCAATGACCCCTTGCCAGTAGTTAAAGATTAATCCTTGTTGAAGGAGGAGGCAACAGAAGGCGTCGGAAAGGAGGATGGTCGATAAGTGGCGCGGCATGAATGAACACGACCACTTTTGGACGCCTGGTGGGTCTTGTCTATGAAATAACCGAGCAAAGTATATCGAGGTGAAGGGTCCCGCAAAGCAAGGCTAACGGTACATTTATACTCATCGGAATTCATGGTACGGTCCATTCGTACTGCGACTGACTGCACGTCCATCCTGTTTGTCGGTACGATTCCGACGCGAGCGGATTCCGGTTCTGAGAAGCATAAGCGGGCCAGTGGCGTGTCTCGCGAGCGATTTAACCAACTTCGACGCTGGAATAAGAACGAGCTATACATTCTCGGTATTCTTCGTGATTCCTGGCAATTTTCAATGTCTTTCTACCATGGGATCATGTCTAATCCGGAACGCCACAGCCTTGAGCTTCGTTTTTACAATTTATCGACCGAGTCGTCGAACTTATTGCTGAAGGATACCAACAAATCAAATATTCTGGAGGTTCAATGTTTAAAAATTCAATTGCCTAACATTAGAAATACCGTAATACACGTTTTCTAGGTCTGGGTCACGATTGACCCGGATTCGACGTTGGATGGTCAACAGATTGACTGCCACGCTAAGGCTGTTGAAAATTTCATAACTATTAATCATTTTATTTTTACACGGGTATTTCTAATTAATTAATTGTAAGAATTTCTAATAATACTTTAGAAATTCAAATGCCATTTAATATGGCAATCGATTTCTTTTCGATTTAATTTCTAATAAGAGGAAAAATTAATTGAAATTCGTAATTCTTGATTGAATTTGAAAATTCGCGCCGCAAGGGACGCGATAACGCGGCAAAAGATAAAATCGGAGACATTGTCGTTCGTTCCAGCCAATTAATCGTCGGCGTTCAAGTGAATACGATACGAGGAAACGTGTACGAAGGAATTATAGTGTGACGAAGGAAACAGAACGAGCAACGATCGTGTAACATCGTCGACTGGCTGGACGAAGAACCGGAGAACGCCATTAAGAATGTTTCCGGCTGGTTACGAGTCGTCCCAGGTAAATGATATAACTTTACGATGCCTTTCGAAAGAATATACTCGCCGATACGCTTCTCGTGGAACACTGTTACGAGCCCGCTCTTCTATACACCTGCTCGAAACCGGCTCTCGCTGCCAGGTCTAGTGAACTCGATCGGATTCCGAGACCGGATTCCGCGAAACGACCATCGCTGCTCCGATTTATTTATTTTTTCTTTCTTCCTTCGTTTATCTCTTCGCGCTGAAATCACTTCTTCGAACTTCTTTTTTAGAAGGAGAACCAAAGGATTCGGCGATGCTTCTTACCCTTCGCTCGAAGGAACAGTTTTGCGGATCAGTGAACCTTACAACTTTATCGGCCTAACGAGGATACGTCGTTGTTACGAGTCTTCCGGATCTATGCTCGTCCTATTCGTCGTCTCGGTGCTATTAGGTGTAGAAATTAATTTGGCGCCTTTGTTCTGATTTAAACATATTCTTCCATCGTTTCGTGAGGTTCAGGTAATAACCTTCACAGTTATTAACCCTTATAGTTTAAATTTTATTTGCAATCCTGTACTTATACAATTGGTTTATATTTAATTGTTGTAAGAAAGTATGTTTTTTATTTATGAACAAGGAGGCACCGAATTAATTCCTGCCTCTAATAAATTCGCCTATTCATGAAGTAATCTGGAATTTCGTTGGAAATTCAAGAGTCTTCGGCTTATCAGAAGAGTTTCGTTCTTCTAACAGCGAAGATTAGGTACCCTGTTGAGGAGCAGAGGTACGGTATCGTCCATTTTCTAGATTTCGATCGAGAAATCATTTTTCTATCAATCATAGAACGCTGCTGTTCAGCATCGTTCGTGTAGCTCCGGCTCAAAGAGGTTACTAGGTCCCTCGGCGAGGTTGTTCGAGCTTGGGGTCACCTTCCACCGATTCCGTCGCGTTCGACACGGCTCTCGAGCTATCCTCCGGCTCGATGCCGATCGCCTCGGGTTCGACGAACCCCTTTTTTCTTCTTTAGAAGCTTGGAACGGCTGGCGGCTCCGACGTGGAGCTGCTCGCCGAATTTCTCGGCTTGCAGACGCAACCGCTCTCGACGAGAACGTAATCTTGACCGGTCAAGGTCACCGGCCCCAGAGGAATCACCAGAAACAGGTACGGTACGTATGTCTGCGTGCACTCGCCGTGGACCACATCGCATTCTTTCGACCTGAAACAATTTAGTGATTTTTTCTTCCTTCTTCGTATTAGATAGATCGCTAGCTGAAAAGTTGAACAACTAGTTGGTGACTGGAGGCTCGAGATAATACGATAATTGATCTGAGCCACTTTGGAGATTAATTAAAGTGTCGTGGAAGAATTGAAAAGCTAATAGATAGGATGTTACTAAGTAATACTATAGTAATCCTACCAGTACACTAATAGTAATAGTAATCACTGCTATAGCAATTATTGTGGTAATTTCAAGTCACATCGTCAATTAAGTCCACTTCTTTATACAATAGCACCGGTTCCAAAAACGTTCGAAAAGTAGGCTCCCCTTGTGTCACGACCACACTAGCTCGTACACAGCCTACTGTGCTACATTCGTATCGATGCGGCGCGACAACTCGATGAATTTCAATTTGTATCACGTCACGAATCACGATCGAACGTGCTAAGAAAGTAACAGTGGATAATGATCGCACCCCGCCCCTCGATACGTGGATACAACCAGATAATTATCAGCTACGACTATCGACGACAGAATTGTAGACTGTAATTTCGTTTTATCACTCACTCGCAAACCTCGAACACCACCTGCTGCAGAAGATCGGGAAACTTTTGCACGATCGTCACCGGCTGTCCGCTGGTCAGACTGACCCCGTACATGGGCGCCGTGGTGTTGTACCTGGTTTTACATAATCTAGCTGGCGAACCGCAGCTTTCCTTTGGAGAGAATGCGCGTCCTGAAAGCAGAAACATTGTACATACCATGTGAAAGGGGTCGAATATCATCGTTATTTCCCATTATTAATGAATACACAATTTCCAATCAATTAATCAATTATTAATAATTCTAATCACTCGTTTGGTTTTAGATTTTACAGCCTTTCTTTTGGAACCCCTGTTATTCAATATGTAACAATCTCTAATATTGTTCAAGTGAAAAGGACCTGGACCCCTTCACAAGAAGATTTCTGAACGGATTCTTCAGGAAGTGTTAAAGTCAAGTGGCAACCCTTTCCACTTGGCTACCTTGGCCTAGAAACGCTCTCAGTCTTTTTACAAAAGAAAAAGATAAAGATTTTTGATCCTATTTCGAAGAAAATATTGCCGATTTCTAAGGAATCGAGTAATTCTATCGATGCCCTTTCTTTGGAATTCCGTGGTCTCCCGTGTTCGAAACGTCGAGTGGGTCGCCGGTATCCCGTTATGAGCAGAACGAGCGATAACTGTATTGGCCGGATAACACGGTGCCTTATTACCGTCCTGCTGCACCAGCCAGCCAGCCAGCCATTATTTAAAGGACGTTGGCGTCGATGTAGGTGAACGATGGCCCCTCTCGACCGCGCGAGGCTAATGCATTTTTCAAAGGAATTTCAAAGGTATTCTGGAACCGAGTAGAGGCACCGGTGGCGGGTGTTGCTGGCCAGTTGGAACCAGGTTTTCGTGTCATAAGGACAACTGCATTATTCAAGGCTGCAAAGTGCCGATCAAGCGTCGTGCAACCGGTTTGTCCCGATTATTGCAGAGTTTTCGATGCATTCCTCTTTGGAAACAGTCATTAATCTAACATTCTTGAGAAATTTTTAACGCGTTGACTGCCATAAGAATCAAGGGACCAAATTGAAAGGTTTAATTTGAAAATTAATGAGAGAAGAGAAAAAATTCAGATGCATCCTGAGGAAACACCCGCAGTAATTATAAATTAAAAGTCGATAGGCCAATAAATTGTTATGTAAGATGACGTTTGGACGAGGCAACGAACGCAGGATAAATAAATTACGTGGCTTCGACGTCGAGGATGTAGGTTATAGCCGCGCGTAATTACTCGCGATTCAGGTAACCGGCTCGACTACTGTTGCGTACCGAACAACAGGGGACAAGTTTGTCTTCCGCGTGTTTCCAAGCGTCTCGGCTCGAGCCTTCTTCCTGCTTCAACAGAAACGTGTTGGCGTTTTCAGAACCACTGACGAATCTAATTGTAATTCCTTCTGTGGATACGGAGGACCTTGAACTTTGTCTAACAGGATCTTCGGGTAAATTTGTTCATGAAATTCGATTAAAGAGTTTAATACTTTTGACGAATTGTTAACATTTTCAGCGCATCAGGAGATTTAAGGAAGGTTCCTGCTACGTCCACGAAGGGGGTGAAAATATTTTGGAATAATTATTTAAGTTATTGCCCTGGCAAAACCTAGTATACAATTTAATTATGTTTACTTAGTCAACAATAGCTAGATAGCCATGAAATTGATCTACACAGCTAGATGGTTACAGAAGTTATATAGATAAATAGTTAGTTTTTGCTACAGTGGATAAAGGAATAAGTGAAATTCCTAGGACTCACCGTTCCTCGAGGATTCAGCGATCGAGTAGTCCCCGTGAGCGACCTTGTAATTATGCAGAAGCGCCTGCCTCGTCAGTTCAGGATCGATCGTGCGTGGCTGATGAGCTCTTGCGGTTCGACTACTCGCCCACAGGTTCTTGTAACTCCTCGAGATCGCGGCACTACGACAGTCGCGCGTTTTTATAACGGTATCCGCACGGCGTTTTTCAAATTCCATGCCAGGAACACTTACGACGGATACTGCATGTTGTTTGGGCCTACACAATCTGCTGGATCGGTGAGAGCATCACCCCATACGTACTTCAAGCCCAGACCATTACCCTCGCATCTCTTGCCGCCGTGCACGTGGACGCACGTGCTGATAAGAAGAATCAGACCGAGGTACCTGGACATCTGTAATCAGAGCAGCTATCGTGTAACGGTACGCGTGTAATAATGTTCCGTTTAATTTGCAGGCTGATTGGACCGAGTGCTCTCGACATTTAAACGAACAAACAAGTTAATTACTCTCGTTCCAACACCAATCGTGCGGAGGGAAAGCGTGGAAATGGTTTCAAAGATGATAAGGGGCTGATGTGCTTAAAAAAAAAAAAAATTCGCAACCGTGATACTTCGAGCGTACACATAGTAGTTTATTTTTCAGGTGTCGAGTACTACTTTTACACGATTCAACGTAGGACTAATTTACACCGGCGAGCAACGGTGGTTCATGAATAAAACAATGAAAGCTGGACACGAATTATCAGGGATCCGTACGAGGGAGCACGTTGTCGCCACGGTGGAAGCGAGAGAACACGGTCTTGGAACCTGGAGTTCGTACGAGGTCAAGAGCAAAAGTAAATGACACTGGCAGCGGCCGAGAGTGTGACTCGACGCGAAAAAATTCAACGAATCGTCGCACGTACACTTTCTTTTACACCTAGAATCGAATATTGCAAAAACCGTAACTTCTATTCGCTATGGTTGTCATAGGAACCACCAGTGACCACTAATGATTAATTATCAAATTTAATTTTCTTTTGCGGGTGTGCTGACAGAGGTTCCTTTTCACGGGCTGGTAGCAGGGGAAATCGAGCTTTTTCGCTTTCAAACTTCTCCAACGATGAAAGCAACGTGTCAGAATGGCGACGAGGCGCAATTACGAATAACAATTAACCGGGTATGATCGATATACGAATCCATGTACAGAGTTTCGGGGTTTCTAGGTTGCTGGGTCTATACGACTTCCGCTATACCGTACGTCGAAGACGAGTGAAAGCAACACGATACACTAGCGTGCGACCAATACAACTCGTTTCTCGATTTCGAACGAGATTTTTTACGATCGATCAGAATTTCAACATAATATTTATTCGATAGCACCGGATGCTAGAAGAAACGAGAGGAGCGAGCAACACGGCGGAAAATTGCGATTCGATGTCTGACCGAGTGATGAATTACGCGTGGGAAAAGGAAAGGAAGAAAATCATTAATGGTTGCCGCTCAAGGCTGGTCATTGGCCGTGACCAGCGACGTTTGTCTATTTTCTTCGGGAAGCATTCATTATTCTCAATGTTAATCCTTGCTGTTTGCGTAATTAAGTCGATAAGGAAACGACACTCTCGATATTAGACAAGAAACAACTAAATTCTTGCGAATTAAATGAACAATTTACAATTTATTTATTTCTTAGTTGATACGAACGTGTAAAATTTAAATTTAAGTTTTACGCTGTTTCTTTAAATATTAATTCTCATTAATCGTGTTACAGGAAGGCCGTACAAAAAGCTACGATTCGATACGAATCGTACGAATACAGGATACGGTGACCGCGTCTTCACGGATTATATAACGGAGATCCTGCAAAAAAAGAACAAGAGCGGAGATAAAGCCGGGTGAGATGTGAATCGTACGTGAGAATCGGCTGAACTTGAAGAAAGAGATCGAGGTCTTCCACGAGTTCGCGCGTTCACGGTAATTCAGATTCAAGGAGAAACAATTATTCGTGCCGCAACTTCTCACGTCGTTAGGAGCCTCTTCTTTTCCCAGAGTGGCCTGTCGACGAGAGGGTACTTTACCATGCTAACCTGATAAGAGAATAATTAGAAGAGCTATCTAGTTTTGATACCGTGGCAACCGTCTGGGAAATGGAATAATGTTAACTGGCACTGTAAGGAAATCTCAAGGGCGTAAAAATTATTGACTGGGTTCTCTTCTTTTCTGGAATAAATTTTTTAATAAAGGAATAATCTTTCAAAATGATTCGATCGAAGATAAGTAAAGTGATGGAATAATAGAATCGATGAGGTTCAGTAAAGATTGTAATAACATGGAAAAAAAGTGTACTTCCGGGAGCTGGAGGGAAGCGATTCCTCGTGGACCATGAGGTTCGCGTCATGCGGTCGATTCTAACGGTAAAGATGAATCGTCCAAAACGTTCTTTCCTCCTGGTTCCCTCCTTTATCGAGTATACGTTTACTCATCCTTGGCTCTCCGTTAACGGTACAACCATTTCGGTGTTTCGTTTCATGAATAAATTATTATAACTGTTGGCCAGTTGTTACGCACGCTCGAAATTCCTTTTTTCCTTCGGTATTCGCAGCCACACTCGCGAACGTCTCGTTCTCGTTATCGTTAGAAATAAGTCATTAGAATTTCCTACATTAGAATAGTGTAAAAAATTTTTTAATTTCTGTGTACAATATCTCCATCCAGAGAAATGGAAATAAAATTTGGTTAATTTCAGGTAATCGTCAAAACGTATATCGAGCGTTAAAGAGCAACGCACCTGATCGAGGAAGTGGAAGAATCCAGCGTTACCGAACCGAGTAGTGGATCAACAATGAAAAAGATTGGAACGCAATTGGAACGCATAACCGAAGAGAAGAAGCTTGTTCTTATCAAGGTACGTTACGTTCGTCCTGAATAATAAAACTTGAGGGAATCTCGTTATCCACGGTTCTCGAATTTAGCTGAGATAATCTTAATCCATTCGTTCGATCGTAGTTCCTGTTTTATGATCATTTTTATGAATCTATTGGACACGAATCACCGTATAACTAATTCCTTGAGGATGAAGCATGCGCAGCATCCCGTGAGGCCGGCGTCATAGCGACGCTGAGTATTTTAATTTGTTAGTGAGTAGATGAATTAAACTATCATCGACATATTTAATTGGAAAATTATAAGGCTCGAGGTAATTAATAGTCATTGGAACAGTGTCGTTCATTATTCGATCGTATCAGGTTTGCAACCTTAGTGTATTATTTTACAGAAGACCATTTCAATGGATTAACTAGTTTCTTGAATTGTTTAAACATTAACCCTTTAACTACCAGTGTCACGCATTCTTGAATATTGCAAACGCAATTGCTGAGGAAATCACAAAACAAGTAGTGCTTTTGTGTCGTATTAAACGGATTATTTCTACTGTGACGATCAACGCGTTAAACTCATTAGCAACCCCCTGTAGCAATCAACGTCCCTGTTTTCAAGCTCATTAATGTTTACGCGTTAACACCGTGATTACCATTGATCAGAATTAATGACTAATTACAAGATGTAATTAAAATTTCTTACCACTATTAACACTAACGACTACATGTTTCATGGAATCTGCGAGTCCTTTAATTTTACGTTCCATTAAACTATTTACATTTAATAGTCTCTGACTTTGAACACCGTGAAACGATCACTTTATGCTTGTAATTACTCTACATAATTATATACTACTCCTCTTAAACTAAAAATATCTTAAGATTTTATTATGGAAGTAAAATTAAAAGGATTTGAGAATGATTTTATTTATTTATCTTGATTGAAATTACTTATTCCTCAATTTTTGAAACGAAGAATACGTGACACTGAGCATCGAGGTGTTAATAAAATATTAAACGTCACTCACCGTGAGGGAAAACCGTGCGCGTGTCTTTTAACAGCGTGTGTCTGAATCCTTTTTACTTGGTCCGGTGTCCGATTGATCGGTTCGGTTACATTAATCGATCGTAGGTACACGATGGAACGAAGTAGCAGGGTGAAAAACGAGGGCACACCGAGTTTTCTTAAACACCGTTCATGTCACCGCACCGGATGTCGTGGGGTCGAACACCTCCGTCCTCACAGGTGGATGTCCAGAGGTTGACTGTAGAATCGTAAGTAACCGGTGCTCTCGGTGCTCTGCGAGAGTTAGCTTCGACGAAAGAGGGGATGTGCGACTGAGGAGAGAACATCGGGGCCCCTGTTGTACCTTCGAAAATTGCCCGCCCGTCAAAATTCGAGTATTCGAACAATTCGGCTAGTGGATTAAGTAGCAAATTTGAATAATTTCAAATTTAGCTAATTTTGAATATTCTTGAATAACTTATGATTAAACAATTACGATTCTTTGACGCAGAAGTTGAAGAAATACGATACAATTGTTGGGATTATATTCTCTTTATACTTGTTCTTTCAAAGACGATAATATTGTACAAAATATGGATATTTTTAAATTAACGACGAATAATTATAACAGATTTCGTGTTTCGAGTGTAGTTTTACATTCGATTGGTCTCTTGTTTTAAGCAGAATGTTTTATATTCGTGTTAGTATGCATCTGTTATGGCGCGTGTACAAAATTCTAAATTATCGATTCAGAAAATTATATACCTTGATAAATGCAATGGCTTTAGAACGTATTATTCCAAACGCCATTGTATTTTTTGTTTGTATTCTTATAGCTAATTAAAAAGAAACCACCGTAATACACTATTTTTTAAATCTAGATTAAAAAATCGTACATCGATTAATGTTTTTTCTCTGTTCGCTTAGAAAATCTTTTCTCGACGAATTGCAATGAAAAATACGAGAATTAATTGAGTAATTTATAAATGATACCGTTTTTCAGAGCTTCCTATTCATCTTTTTCTTTTCTCTCTTTAGGAACGATAAATATACGGAAGTATGTTACATATTGCAATAGACAACATCCATTAATCTATAATACAGTAGCTAGTCAGTAACGAAGTAACTCTCGGTAAGCCTTACTTCAACGCATTTTAAAATAAGCCGTGGAAAACGTTTGGTATATTCAACGCAAATTCAAACTCGCAGTCTTGTAGATACTAATTGTTAAAGAAACGAGAAAAACCACGTGGAAACGAATACAAATTACAATCAAGTTCCAATAAATCTAATGTTCCACGCAATTTTACAACCAACCAAATGATAGTTACATTGATGTCATTACAAAGAGATAATATTACATAGCAAGAGGCATCGTCCAATTAATACACGGTCCATTTTGAACTCCAAAAGATACTCGACACGTGTCTTTTTTAAGGGCAAACGTTCGCGCCGAAGGTCTGAAAGTGGCCCTAAAAAAAATAATATACACTGGTATCTAATGTCGTAGATACAATTTTTGATAGTCATATCTTATCCTACCATGGTATTTAATGGTCAACACGAACGTTTGTCGTTATAAAGTTTATGTTGAATATTTTTTCGAGTTCTATATCATTTCAAAACTATTTCAAAATCGGTAGTCGGATGATGTCCCTCGCAAGAATACCATGGATGAAACTTAAAGATTCTTAAGTTGGTATGTTCTTTCGCTTAATTTAAATATATATCGGTCAATAACATTTATATCATACAAGTATTCAATCAATCGTCAAACTTAATGGAATTAACGCTAGTATCTATTTGACCGCCGCGGTAGCTACCACGTTTCTTCTTCGTCTTTTCGTGACGAAATGCCTTCCCTCTCGTGTGTTTGAGATCCAAATTCGCTTTCTCTCCCCATGATCCACGTGCGCCTTTCTGTTGGAAAGAAACGATACACACACCGTTACTTACCACCACTTAAAAAATCTTACTTGGATTACTTTGTCTACTTCGAACTAACTGGCCCGCCTCACCTCAACGCGTTATCATCTGATCATCAATTATCGAACGTTATCTTTTTGTTCTGTTGCGACGGGGAATCGAACGATTTCTTTCTGTCGAAACCACCCCTGCCGCCCCTGAATCCGCCCCGACCACCCCTCTCGCCGTCTCCGTTACCCCACGACCTTCTGAATCCGTCAGGTTTACCCCCATCGTCATTCCCCCTGTCGTTGTTACCCCACGACTTTCTGAATCCGTCAGATCTACCTCCTTCGTCATTCCCCCTGTCGTTGCCCCACGACTTCCTGTCGAAACCGCCCCTGAATCCTCCTCGACCGCCCCTGTCACCCCCGCGACCACCCCTGAATCCTCCACGACCTCCCCTGTCGCCACCGCCGCGACCACCCCTGTCGCCGCCACGACCGAAACCACCGCGACCGAAACCTCCTCTTCCTCCATCGAATCCACCGAAACCGCCCCTTCCTCCGTGTTTTTTAAAACCACCCTCTTTTTGATTGTCCTCCTAGAACAAAATAGAAACACAGGTCAATCGCCGTTCTTCACAACGCATCACACAGATAATTTTGTAATTCTATGTCGACGAAATTTGAGATAAACTAAATCTGAAGAATCGGCGAATGCCCGGAAACATGGCCTCGAGCTTGCACGAAACGGCGAGTGACCTGCGCTTCTCGGAAATGTTTCCAAGCATTTACCTTTGCCTCAAATGAATTGTTGGCCAATTTGGGATCCAACGAAACATCCTCGTCCTTTACACGACGGAACGGAGAATTTTTTTGTTGCTAAACATAAAATCTCATAAGCATCCATTCTTTCTCAGTAAAAATAAATTGTATTAATCAAGACTTCGTACCTTGTCGCCGTTGAAACTGTGGCCTGCTCTGACAAAGTTGCTGTAGTTGTTCTTCTGACCCTTCGTAGGAGGCTTGTCTGAGTCACCCTCTCCTTCCTGTTCTACCTCTTTGTGTTTCCTTTTACCAGCCTTCGCTGGGGTCTTCTGTGTCGGTGCCTCTTCGTTCTCGTCTTTGTCGGAATCGTTCTCGTTTGAATCTGACTCCTTCTTGACCGCCTTCGACTTCGGGGTAGATTTGACTACAGGCGCGGACGTTGGTTTTTCGTCCTCTGACGAATCTGACTCTGAATCGTCGCTGGACGCTTTCTTCGCGCTTGCTTTTGCTTTAAGATTCGCCTTTGCGGGTGTGTTTACAGGTGTCTTCGCAGACTTCTCTTCTTCCGACTCGTCTGAGTCTTCAGAGCTGGAGGACGCCTTCTTCGCTACCACTGGTGCTTTTTTCGTAGCTTTTGCTACTGGCGTTGGTGTTGCCGCAGCTTTTGTAGCCGGTTTTTTATCAGATTCGTCGGAATCGTCTGAATCCTCGCTAGAGGATTCTGCTTTCTTGGCTACAGCGGGCTTAGCTGGAGCCACCACCTTGGTTTTCTTACTCGGTGGTTCCTCCTCGCTGCTGTCTTCGCTCGAGGAGCTTTCTTCCTTTTTAGCGGGAGCCTTCTTCGCGGAAGCAGGCGTTGGAGGAGCTGGTTTCTTAACCGCCGGTTCCTCTTCGTCGCTGCTGTCCTCGCTGGAAGATTCCTTTTTCTTGGCAGGAACACTCTTCGCAGCCGCCGGTTTTGCTGCTGGAACAGGCTTTTTAACCGCTGGAGCTTCTTCCTCGCTGCTGTCTTCGCTGGATGAGGATTCCTGCTGTGTAACCACTGGTTTTGCTGGGGCTTTCGCTAGTTTTGCAGGCTTTGCCGGCTCTTTCTTGTTCTGGACAGATTTCTCTGGTTTCTTTTTCTCTTGGACAGGCTTTTGAACTTGTTTCGCGACCGGCGTTTTTACGGCGGGTGTTTCTTCCTCAGAGTCGTCAGAGTCCTCGCTCGAAGATTCTTGTTTCTTGGCGATCGGAGTGGATACCGCGACTGGCTTGGCTTTGACCGGTGGTTGAGGTTTCGCAGGCTCTTCCTCCGAGGAGTCAGAATCATTCGAGGATTCATCTTTCTTCGCCGACGTTATCGGGGCAGATTTATTGGGTAGTGGTTTCTTTAATACTGGTTTGACTGGACTTTGTTCCTCGCTGTCGCTACTATCTTCGCTCGAGGATTCTTTTTTACTGGCCACAGCTTTTGCTTGAGGTGGTTTTGCCGCAGCTGGTTTTGCAGTCGTCTTTGCAGCTATGTTTGTCTTAGATACTTCTTCGCTGTCTGAATCAGAATCACTATCTGAAGACTGTTGTGCTTTGGGTTTTACCACTGGTTTCTGCTGCTGTACCTTTGGTTTTTCTTCTTCCTCCTCTGAAGAACTCTCATCTGAACTTTCTTTTTTCTTCACAGGCGGTGCTTTAGCTGGAGGTTTAACAGCAGGTTTAACTTTTGTAGCTACTTTCTGTGCTGGTTTTTCATCTTCGCTTGAAGAGTCCTCTGAAGATTCTTGTTGATTTTTTGTCGTCACAGAATTAACTGTGGGCTTACCATTTACTTGTGGGACCTTCTTTGGTGCCTCATCTTCGCTCTCTGAACTGGAATCCGAACTGGACTCTTTAGCTTGTGCCTTTACATTCAATTTTTTTGGAGAAGTCTTTTGAAAATATTGATACACCTCTTGAATCGTTGGTGCTCCTTTTGGTAGGGCGGGCTGAAAGAGAGAATGCAAAATGAAACTTACGTTTCTTTAAAAAAAAAAAAATCATCCCGTGTAATTCGACTGCATTAATTCGTTTACAGAGAATAATTAAACACTGTAATAATTGAATCTAAGTTTGAGGGAAACTAGTGCTAAAAATTTAACGAAAGTATACCGTCCACGTGGTGCGTACCGAATGGCGGCATTTCTTGCACCGCATGGAGCATTGCCACAGTTAAAATCGATCGCCGAAAGTGTATATGTAAAATTGTTATAACCTTACCGCTTTTGTTTTCTTTTGAAAAACCTTCGCCAACGATGCGTCCTTCTTTATTAAATAATCATATACGAGGGCGGAGACGCTTAATTCCTCGGCGGATGCCATGGTGGACGCGTGCAGAGAGCTTGAAAAATTAGCTACAATTGAACAGACGAACTTACGTACTTACGGCCCTCGTGCAAGTGGCGCTGCAGTCGAGCATAAATTGCGTCGCAGTAAGATAGGATATACGTAAGAGTAACATATTTGTTACTTGTGGAACGCCTTATTTCCCTTTAATAATTAATCAATACTATATTTAATGTTAATTAATTGTGCTTGAGTGTTGTTTCTAATTTTTGTTCAATCGTTCATTAAATCACGCGTGTTTCCTATATATATCTTGAAATATAACATTGTTCACAACCTGTCTGAATCTCTATCGAGTGTTACTCTCTTCATGAACTTGCTGAAAACCATCAAGCTTTCCCTCCCTATTCCGCGATTGGTGAAATATCGGTCAGTAGACAGCGTATTGGATGTTTTTGAAAATGATATACCGGCGTCCTCGTGATCCGTAGAGTGTTAGATTTTTGAACGGAAATTTTCGTTTATTTATTTGTGATTCACCGTAATTGTACGAAAATTATGACTGAGACGCAACAGAAAGCCAAATGTATTACTCTGAAGGGTTCAGCAGAGCTGGTAAAAGAATATCTCTGTAAGTTTATCGTCTGAGTATATTTATAACTGATATTTTGCATTTACTTCGTGCGATTATAAACCGTTCTTCTTTCTCAGTGTATGGAGTAAACAGTATTTTATACCAAAGAGGCATTTATCCACCAGAAACGTTCGAGCCTGCAGAGCACTTCGGATTGTTCGTTTTAATGTCTACAGATGAAAAGATCAAGGGATTCTTAGATACTGTTCTTGGCCAAATACAAGAATGGCTCACCCAAAGGAAAGTACAAAAAATAACGCTCGTCATAACAAACGTGAATACCAAAGAAGTGTTGGAGAAATGGGACTTCAAAGTTGATTACGAAGGTCAGACATCCAATGGCACCAACAATAGTACGAGCAATGGTCTTCCTGATGTTGGAACGAAAGATGTGAAGACCATCCAGAAGGAGATTCGAGAAGTAATACGCCAAATCACAGGTAACTTTTGGTGCTTATGAATTTAAGTTTTCTAATTAAAATGAATTTAATACTAATACAAGTATCATCATTATTGCAACAAATTCAGACATATTTTTTATGTTTTAGGTACTGTAAGTTTTCTTCCTTTATTGGATTGCATATGCTCTTTCGATATCTTGACTTATACGGTACCTGACTGTGGTATTCCAAAAGAATGGAATGAAACACAACCTGTTTTTATTGCTAATAGCCAAGAAGTACAGTTAAGATCATTTTCAACTTCTATCCATAAGATGGAAACCATAGTTAGCTATAAGAATGTTTAAGATTTTTTATCATTTATCGAGGTGCTCATGTGAGATACATGATAGACTCAATGTTTTAGCAAATTTAATATCGGAAGACTGTTATTTAAATTGTACATTATATGTGGTTGATTAAGATGTTAGGTAGTCGCGTTATTTTAAAGAGTTTGCACCTGTATGGATATCATTATTACTTGAAAAGGTTTTATACGAATATATATGTATTTTGACATAATCTTTGCCAGTTTATTAGGTCGTTTCTTCACATCTTCAGCTCCTTGTTCTTCCAGAGTAATTCCTTCCTAGTAAGGTGGTCAGAGAAATGAACAAAGTTGACAAGAATCTTGGCAGATTTTATTAAAACATAATTGACTATTACACTTAACACAGGAATTATATTATTTTTACTTGGCAAAGCATGAAAGATACGTCTAGAATAAAATATTCTTTCGTGTTTGACATTCGTCATATACCAAATCGCAAGTAACATCGTTAGCATTATATAAATACTCTTAAGTGTACATGTGCTCCGAATACTTCGCTCTTTCCTTTTATTTTTGTTTTCGATGTCACGATTCTCCGATACATAACGGTTGCGGGTAACATACGAAAGTCTGTCTGTGAACGCGAACGAAAAAACGAAAAAATTTTCTGGGAGCACGTACAAATTGACTAGGCATCTCGTTGGATGTGAATTGTAAATCGCGATGACTGATTTCGTTTTTTTTTTATTTTTACTTTTTCGTGTACGGTCAACCGAAACTTTAATACAAATCTTCGTGCCTTAAACAAACTATAATCATCTTTGCGATGTCGAGTTAAATTCTTATTTGGTCGTTTCTCGTTCACGGTACCTACTGTACCCCGACCTCTTCGAAGATCATTTTCTTTAGGAAACATCAACACAGCGGCGATTTTTTTTTTCTTTTTAATGCTTCGTTTAATAAATTGTAGCATTCGTTTGTCCCTTACGACGACAATCTTTTTTTTTTCCCCTATTAACTCGTTTAGTAATTCGTGCTGCTAGTGATTAATCGTTTACGATTCATTAGTGCACTTCCGTTCGCTATTTTCAAACTAACGTGAAATCGTTGTCACGCATCGTACAAAACGAATCGTTCGGTCGGCCCCCTCCGTACGAACCTTACCTTTACTTGACTTTCGTGAGGAAGGCAAGCTTGCTTGCTTCGATCGCGATTTAATTTTAAACCGAGGACCCTTTGTTAATTGATCCTTCGACGCGCAAGCTGTGTACACGCTCTTTAAATCTCCGCCTAGACTAGAATTCGCTTCGATTTTCTGTTTATTTAACACATTGCAAAAGCTGCTGGAAATACGTTGAAGTTTTACAAACGGTTGATCCGTCGGTGATTGTATTCGTAAATGCGCGTCGTTTGGCGCGGTTTTTCACGCTAGACAGAACGACGAATTATGTTTCTTTAATTTTGTTTGTTGGTCGTCGGTTAATGAACGAGTACAGTACCGCGGATCAGAACGAGTCGTTTCGCTATAATTCTCTTAGATATCGTAAAAACGTGTGTTCTATTCAAAAAGATTGAAAAATAAATAACGCGAAACAATATACAATATGTTACAGTGGCGCTTAGCGTTGTATCCCGTATTTCAGGGCGATTGGGGTTTTTGGGGGGTTCGATAATCGATGTTTCCATTGACTTCCGTGAAAGAAAAGCAAACGAATTTTCATCGTAACGCGACTGACATTAACGACGCTGATCGACGATCTATCGATAATTAATAATTAACTATTATCGTGATTGGTACGATCGCTTTTTATCAGGCATTGTTCGTTTCACTCGAGAAATCGACGCGTTCCTCTTCAGCCCTCGCAAATTGCACGACACCATATCGCGTCTTCATTTATACATCTCTACTTAAGTTTATCTTGGACTAATCGTTATATTTGATTTACGATCGTTTTATGCGTAAAATATCATAAAATACATTCCTCTTTTGTTTTTTTCTTCTTTCTTTAAATACAGGCTCGTCGTTCCATTTGGGTTACCGATTGGCGTTGGCCACGTTACATCTAATATTCATTTCTTCCCTCACCGATTTAAAGATCGCGTTTTTTATGTAAGACGAAAAAGATTCTGGAACTCGATGGATGCGTAACGCGTTGAAAGATCGAAAGTACGAGCTTTATAGCGTAATCTCGAGGATGATCCTTCGCCCACCAGACAGAACAACGAGCCATCGATGACTCACGATGACTTTCATACAAATCGTTCGATAGGTACGAGCGACCAAATGAATTTCGTAACGAAAAAGCATGGCGGCACTAGTAAGCTTGCACGGACATCATACGCTACCACGATTTTTTTTTTTTTTATTATTCTTTTAAATATTTTCTTCGTTCTCTCAGTGTCTCTCTTGGTTTTGTTAACGCTAAGAATGGCAAAAAGTACTTCCTCTTCTCTCGCATTGAAGAACGTTTGGAACACTGTTCGCTAGTTCGTTCGACGACTATCTATTATTACGAAATCCTTTCTTTATAGCTCTAAAAATTGTAAAAAGTAAGCGCAAGCGTGCCTATGTATGTGTGCGTGTATTTTCGTGATCGATGGAAATCCAAACGGCATCTTACAATGAGAACGTTCAGCATCGTCGTAAGAAATATTTGTAATTTTCTAAGCTAGTTTTAATTTATTGTCGAGAACGGAGGACGCCACCGTGGCGTCAGTTGTGTATTCAACAATTGAATAGCACAGAAATAAATCTAATAGAAGCGTTTCCATATAGTAAGTGTAGTATTTTAGCAAAAAGATTTGTCTATTTTCGTATTTTCATTAGAAAGGTTTGTCAAATAAGCTTTCGTTGTTTTTCCTCTGTTTCTTTGGTTCGCTCGTCGGGCGAAGCCAATCAAGAAGCGGCGCGTAAAGGAAAATGTAATTACTCGAGGTATAACGATTCTTACGACGATGTTCGCCGTGGTTTCCGTTAATTAAAGTACCGCTCGATTTCTCCGACCGCCACGTAATAACGCAACTAACTTGCCACTCGATGGTTGCCGGGTAGCTTCTAGCCGCTGAACTCCGTCCACCAATTTCCAGCCGGGGCTCCCTTGTCTCGTGTCTTCTCTTCGCTTTTTTTTACTCCGGAAAAACGCTCGACGCGTTCGCTTGTTTGACGCTTTCGATCGATCGCCGTTTCGATACACTCGCGCGGACACACATACACACGCACGCGGACGTACGCGCGTTGCTCGAAAGGGGGATACAAGGAATACTTTGTACAAGAGCGTCCTGGACGCGTACGAGTGCACGCTTCGACGAACCGTTGCTCGAAAACCCCGAGGAGCGTCTCGCTTCGTGGTCGCTTTGTAACGGATTCGGAACAGGTGGCCGTTTTTCGAGGCAATCTGCTTCAACCCTTCGACGGGACGTTCTGCTAATTAAACTTTCAAAAATCGATCTTCGTTGTGCAGTTTAACAAAGTTCAAGTATCTGGAAAAGTAACAATATCTATAGAAACGTTAAATTTAGCAATTGGAAATTAGAGAATCAGGTTTAAATCGCTGCTACTTTGTGGTCCACCGTCCAAGGGTTAATTAGGGCGATCGCGTAGCCGCCTCGAAGACGCTGGAAATCCTATTACAAGAACCGCGGTCATCCCGGTCGAGCCATTCTTTCCTGAAATCCCGTAAAACGGAATCGCCGTGTCCACGGGATGTTCCAACGATCCGCGCGTGCTTGCGGATAAGCTTCGCGACTTCACCCCCTTTCCTCTCTACACCCCCCACCCCCTCTGTTCATCTTTATCCTTTTCGTCCTCCGCCACGAACAACTCAGGTGCTCGAGTTCCAAAGTTCCCCGAGGATCGATACGACGGCGTTCCATTTTAATTCTCTCCGTTTCGCCGCACGGCGTGTAAATGATCGACGAGCGATCCCGCGACGGGAGAAAATGAAAAAACCGTTGAAACGAACGAGAACCGCGCTAGACAACGAACGTTACACGCGCGCGTTCTGCCTCGCAGTTTTACACGCGTGGGACTTGAATTTGATTCGAACGCAATATTTTCGCCCCGTTTATTGTGTTTCCGACAATTTCCAGCCTCCCTCACGGGGGGATGCGAACGCAGATAGAGAGACAAAGGAGGAACACACACCGGATAGAGGGAAGAGAGAGAGAGAGACAAAAAGGAGAAGAGATTTTTGTTCGTTGTTATTTTCTTCTTCCTTTTTTTCCGTTTTTTCTTTCTTTCTTTCTCTTTCTTTTTTTTTTCTTTTCGAACGTCGAATTCAACTGCGACCTTTTTCTCTCCGTCCGTTGAACACGCTGCTTTCATTCGATGGCGTCCCTTGTTCTTCGAGATCCGTTTTCCGTGCTCGCTCTATGGAACGTTGTCGTAGACCGCACGACGTTGCCCTGCAACGAGAAAGATGTTCTCGATCGATTAACACGTACCTTTGTCCGTTCCTCGCGAGATAAGGATACGGTGATCTTCTTCGTTAACCTTCGAGTGTCGCGGGACGGATAGATTTTACGCTATCGAAGTTTAATCAAACGTTCGGTCCAGATATTTCGCCCCTCTTTCACGTATTTTGCTTTAAATTCGAATTCCACCCTATAAAAATTGAAAAATGATAATTGTGAATTCAGCTAGAAAGCTAATAGGTAATCATTTAGAGAACTGAAAAGAAATGGGAAATTTACAACCTTTCATTTTCCAAAAAGAAAAGAGTATTTGAACAATAAAGCAGGAGATATCGTATTCTTTTCACGATTCAAAGGAGCGGGGTCGAATTAAGAAAGACAAAGAGGGCGAAGGGGACTAGGGGGAAGGGAAAATTAACGCTGATTTCGCCCTGTGTCTGCGGGTCAATCAAATATTCAACCGGTTTAAAACGAAGCCACGAGGTTGTTCACGACGTTGATCCATTTATCCTGGATAACTCATCCGGGCAATTTCTCATTTCGAACGTAACGGAAGACGAACTTTGTCCTTCTCCGCCCCTCGTCCCCCCCCTCCTCCAGGAACTTTCTTCCCCCGGCTGGATACGGTTGTTTCCAAGCGGTTGTTACCCTTTGTGCCACGGATGAAGCATCTTCGCCCTCCGTTTCCTTTCCTCCCGGCCTCGTCCTTGCTCCATTTGCTTCCTGTCTTCCCTGGCCACACGTAGATCCATCTTTATCCGAACGCTACCGTTCGCCCCCCCCCCCCCCCCCCGTGGCTATTCGCCGCCGTATAATAGCACGTTTCCACCTTTTTTGACTCCCGCCCTTTCTTCCCTGTTCGACGAACGACCGGCTTAACGCCGCTAATGGAATCGACCTGGCCAACGGTACCAAATAGAAATTTCCTTCCAATGCTGACACTTTAGAAGATGGTTCGTGGACTAATCTCATGGTATCGGTCGAAACGATAATTTTTATCTCCTGCGGTGGAATTCGAACGACTTTTAAAGCAAAATATATCGGAGGGTCAGAAATTCGGTTGTTAATTTAACGTGGTAAAATTTTGCAAATTCCCCGATACAATTATGCAGGGTAATTAGGCAAACTGGAAAGTTTGGAATATTTGCTAATAAAATTAAATGTTGCATAAGGTGATTAAACGGTTGTGTTACAACGTTAATAATTACTACGGTTGAATTGCAAGTTTGAATGCTTTGAAAATTTCACAGTGGAATTAAATCTTTGCAATGTTATGATCGTAAACTGAAATTAGAGAGCTTAAGTAACGCTGGAAATAATAAAATGATTTAAATGAAATAAAATAGTGATAGAATTGAAGAATTACCTGTTTCACGATGACGATCGAGGGGAATCGACGGTGCCGATCGAGAGGACGTATCATTTTCAGATCCATTCGTTTGAAAAAGGAGTTGTTCAGTCGTAGAAGAATGCTCCTCGACGAGAATTCGAGCGAATTAATCGTCTTAGCCGGTCTGTCGACGGTCCAGGAATCAGGATGCGCGCGGATGACGTTGGTCGGCGAATCGCTTCATCCCCTGGGGCTCTCCTGCGGCAGCAAGTGGTCGTCGAAATTATATTCGTGAACCGCGAACCCTTGCATACCCTTCGTTCCCGTCCGCTTCCCGGACTTTCCGGCCTAATTAGTCCGCTTCTATTAAGTTTATCCGAGGGGGTAGGCCATCGAGGTTGCCCCAAGTTCCTCGGGGAACCGAGTCCTCGCTTCGACGCAGGGAAAGTTCGGTCAACGGGCGGGAAAGATAACTTTCGTCTAAGTAGCGAATGATTAAGCCTGAATACTCATGGAATCGTATACTTCCGTCCTATTCCTACAATTACGTTTCCGGCTTTCCTCTAAGATATTGAGTATCTTATTTGTATCCGTTTCTAATCTAATTTTTGATGGGTTTAAATAAGCTTAGAGTACTATTATAATTACCAAAAAAATCGGTGAGTTAACTAAATTCGAATAATTACAGCGAAGAAAATGATTTTTATGAAATAGGTGGCAAAACGAGGGGTTGATAGGTAGTCGAATTAATAGATTATCGAGCGGCAGTATATATTCGATCGGTTGTACAGGGAAAATCCAGGTTAGCGAGCGTATAACGAGCAAACGGAATCGGTAATACATTCGGCCGACAAATTTGTTTTTGCCGGCTGGGGATAGCCGATAATGGTCTTTGCTTCTAATTACCACGGGCCATTAGGTTTATCTATGATCATCGAAGTCACCAACGTTTCGTTCTTGTTCCACAATTTTGGCAACCGATACCGATTTTATGGTTTACCAACCCGTTATGTTTCTCCCCCATGATCATAATAATTTAACGGATTGTTGACCGGTCTTGCCTCGATTTTCCCGCGATTTTTGTCAAACATTTAGTCGTTTACGAATTTAATTGAAAGTGCTCGAAAAAGCATCGTGTTAATTTACATTTTCCATTGTTGACGTTTAAAAAATGAAAAGCGTCCCGTTTGCAGTGCTTTTTGGGATCTAAAAAAAGAAGAACTTTGTTTCTACGTGTTCCATCTTCAAAATTAAAATGAATCCAAGACTCAACAACGCGTTAACGCGCGATTAAATTCTGCCGGATGATTAAAAAAATCTACTCTTGTGCGAAATAAAGCGGGAAATTTAATTTCCATCCGATTGCTCGGCCCGTAGAATGGTCGTTACAATTTGTCCCGCTGGTTAATTGGTTTCGATCGTCAAAGAACGGAGAAGGGACAGCGTGGAACGAACCTCTGTCCTCCATTAACAACTTTATTTTTTTCTTTTTTCACGAAAACTCTTTTCCCTGGTTTTTTTTCTCTGTTGCCTTCCTTATCAAGCTTTGTCCGGTTTTTTCGTCGCGAGTAAGTTTAATTGACGTTAATCCTCGGTCGGGAGATCGTTTATTCTTCGTTGTAACGGCGGGACAAGTTTGGCTAACGAGTTTCGGTAACAAAGTTTCCGTAATATGCGGATAGTCAGCACTTGCAACGTCTTCGGATTCGTAAGCTGCAAGTGTCCCGGTCCTATGTATATAGTTTAGCGAACCATCGGCTTTCAAAGCCTGTATACATATACATATATGTACATGTATATATACACATCGAGTTTAGCCGATTTACCACACACATTGAACAAGTTCGTTCGAGTCCATTATGGCTGGCGTTAAAGAGTACGCGTATCTTGCTCACGTAGCGCCACGTGCACCTGTAAATCTTCCACTGGTTACCCTTTGACGCCGGCCAACAGGGATTTATAGTCTCGATAAATGACTCCAACGTTTCTTCTTTGTTTCTTTCCTTTGTTCTTCAGACGGAGGAGTTGCGTACTCTGAGTTCGTATTTTATTCGAAAAATCGCGATTCGAAACTTTGCTTAGGCAAAGCCTGTTACTCCACTCCTGCCAGCTACTGCTGGTGTTATTTTTGTAAATAACATCTTGAATTTTTACTCTCATTAGTTATTCGATTGTATTAAATTTGAGATTCATCAAAAAATTATGATGGATGACAAACGAGTATAAAGGCGTGTAAGTAGAGCTCCTTTGGTCGGAACGAAGAATTCAGTGGCAATTTTTCTCAAAGATTCGAGCACGTTG